>OY282450.1:56615477-57815477 GCA_958295655.1 Palloptera scutellata
ATATAAAATATAAAATATAAAATATAAAATATAAAATATAAAATATAAAATATAAAATATAAAATATAGAATATAGAATATAAAATATAAAATATAAAATATAAAATTTAAAATATAAAATATATAATATAAAATATAAAATATATAATATATAATATAAAATATAAAATATAAAATATAAAATATAAAATATGAAATATAAAATGTAAAATGTAAAATGTAAAATGTAAAATATAAAATATAAAATATAAAATATCAAATATCAAATATCATATAAAATATGAAATATAAAATATCAAATATCATATAAAATATGAAATATAAAATATAAAAAACAAAATAAAACATATAGTTATATAAAATATAATAGATTCTTATGTAAAATATCATAGATAGTTATATAAAATATAATACTTATATATGAAATATAAAATAAAATATACAAATAAAATAAAATAAATACATATTTTTATAATTTAATACATTTAATGCATTTAAAACATTTAAATTATTTAATACATTTAATTCATTTAATACATAATTAAATAAATAAATACATAAATAACTAAATAAATAAATAGATTAAAGCTCAAGTCTTCCCTATTACCAGTTGGTTCCTAAAGATATTCAAAAGAGTTTCCACATGGATTATTAGGTCGGAACCATCCTTCGGGACTGTCCATTTGTCGTGCCTTTGTTTCCAGTTTCGGTAGCTGGACCGTTCTCATCTCCATTGCCATCTAGTGAAGTCCTGTTTAGTGTATTGAGTGGCACTTTACCCTCGACAAGTGTCTGCCACAAAATTTACCTGGTGTGTACAATAATTTGTCTTTGGCCTTACACTTTTTCAATTTTGCATTGTTTTTTTTCGTAAATACTAGATAAAAAGTTTATAAAGTTGAACATTTTCTATTTTCACACCAATACTCTATATTTTCCTTTCTTCTTTTTTACGTCCTAGTTGTTTCGGTAAAACTTTTCCCAAAATAAAGGAAAGTAGGCTCCCAAACATATCGAGATGCAAGAAAAATAGTGTTGAACTGTGCAATTAATTTCTCACACAACTAAAAAACTTGCTATTATCGTATTTTATAGACATTTTTATAATTTCCTTTCGTTTTAATATGCGATTTTATATTTAACATCTTCGTACATAAATAATCTTTTTTTTTACAGCCAAAACCAAAATATTTGGTACTTCCTGTTTTAATGCGGGCTGTGTTTATTCCAGTGTTTTTATTCTGTAATTATCGTCCAAAGGACATTAAAAGGAGTTTGCCTGTTTTCATTAATAACGATTGGTTGTATTGGATAATGGCTATTGTTATGTCATTCAGTTCGGGTTACTTAAGGTAAATATGATACTAAAATAGTTTAAGGTAATTTTAACGAAAGAATATATTTTGTAAAATGGTCGCATTTCGGTCTCGGTGTAAATAAACATTTCATTGAAGAACGGACGAACAGTTATTCTAACAAGTGTGACCTACAAATTTTAAAATTAAAAGCTAAATAGGTCTAAAAAATAATAGAAAAGGTTAAATCACTTATTAACAAAGGCTATAAAAAAAGTAAAAAGTCAAAATTTCTAAACATATATATTGCAAAATAACATAACGTTTTAGTTGAAACCATACTTTAAATTTAAATTTCGTTTAAACGAAAAGCAAATGTTAAAATTTTCGTATTTGTTATGCATACCTATGTTGACATTTTTTAATGAATTTATTTTTTTTCTGGCTGCCAATTTTTTCGATCTATTGTTTTTTTTTTTTGGAACATACCGTTAAACCGAGCAACAATATCTTAAATTTTACAGTCTGCATCGCACACAATCTTTTGTATTAAATAACAATAATAATCAATATGATACGTTTCAATTCTGTTTTTAAAATTTAACCTGCATAATCATAGAGCAAAATCCTTTCCCATTGATGTAAAGTCCCACGATTAGAGGACCAACATTTTTGCAGGACATTTAATTCTGACATGAGTGCAGCCTATTCCACCAATTACTGCGGTAAATCTACCAATTTCACAAAGTTAGCTTTTTACCTAGTTCAATTCAGTACTGATTATGAAGTGCGACAATCATATGGCGATTCTCTTCAAGATATTTTTGATTACTTTCCCAACGGTGCACTAAGACATTTCGTGAAGGTCTCCTGAAATTAATAAAACAATTATTTTACAAACAACATCAAAAACATTCGAGACCTAAACATTCAATCAAATCAGTGTTGGATGAAAGCATTTATAGGTTGTAGTAAATGATGTCAGGTTGGGTTCCTTCAATCTCATTACAAATTATTTTTGAAGTGGGTTAAAATTTTAATTTAAAAAAAAATTAAAATAAAATGATATTAAAGAAAATACGTAAACCTACATCTAGGACGAATCTTTGCCTTGGGAGTAAAACCGAGTGACCCTACTACCACATTTAAAAACTTTCATCGAGATTTATTTGGTAAAGAGCCTTAAATGTTTGATGCACTTCCCAATTACCAATTGGTTTTGCTATGTAAAAAGTTAAAAAACGGACTGTAAATTTATCGAAGCGGTACTGGGAATAAAAGACGTCGTCATCCAGCTCGAAAAGTTCGTATCTTACTTACTTAGCTGGCACTACAATCGATGATCGGTCTTGGCCGCCTCTACAAAGCTTCACCAGTCACCTCTGCTATGCGCGCGCTGGCGCCAGTTGATAAGGCCAAGTGCAGTCAGGTTGCCCTGCACCTTGTCTTTCTAACGGAGATTAGGACGTCCCCTTCTGCGTGTTCCTCCACCGTGGTTCGAATAAAACACCCTTCCAGCCGGAGCGCTTTCTTCCATTCGCTCAACATGACCCAGCCAGCGAAGCCGCTGGAGTTTTATACGCTTGATCTTAGTCTCCGCTTGATCTCAAGGCTGACATTATTGTTGGTGTTTATGCTGGATCCTAGATAAACGAAATCCTTGACGACTTCAAAAGTGTAGTTGTCAACAGTGACATTTTGTCCAAGACGCCGTGACTCTTTGTTTGTTGACACAAGGTATTTCGTTTTGTCCTCGTTCACCACTAGACCCACACGACGAGACTCCCTTTCCAGGTTGGAGAATGCTGCACTGACTGCTCGAGCGTTTTTGCCAATGATGTCAATATCCTCAGCGTATGCTAGCAGCATGACACTCTTGTAGAAGATAGTGCCAGAGATGTCGATGTTCGCAGCTCGAATTATTTTCTCCAGCATAAGGTTAAAGAAGTCGCACGATAAGGAGTCACCTTGTCTGAAACCTCTTTTGGTATCAAATGGTGCGGAGAGGTCTGTCCCAATTTTCACTGCGCTGGTGGTGTTGGTCAGTGTCATTTTGCAAAGACGAATGAGCTTTGCAGGGATCCCTAATCGTGTTGTCGGAGGCGGTTTTATAATCGACAAATAGATGATGGGTGTCGATCTGTTTTTCTCGGGTTTTTCCAGGATTTGGCGTAGTGTGAATATCTTGTCGATGTTGGATTTACCAGGCCTGAAGCCACACTGATAAGGTCCAATCAGTTTGTTGACGATGGGCTTCAGTCTTTCGCACAGTACGCTCGATAGAATCTTATATGCAATATTAAGAAGGCTGATCCCACGGTAGTTGGCGCAGATCGTGGAATCACCTTTCTTATGGATTGGGCAGAGTACGCTGAGATTCCAATCACTTGGCATGCTTTCATCTGACCATATTGTGCATAGAAGCTCATGCATGCGTTTTTTGAGCTCTTCGCTTCTGGTCTTAAACAACTCAGCAGGCAGGCCATCTGCACCTGCGGCCTTATTGTTTTGCAGCCAAGCAATGGCTGTTAAGACCTCCTCATAGTCAGGCGGCGGTACTTCAACGCCGTCAGTGATTGGGGTTTCCGGAGTGGATTCCGCAGGCGGGATTATTGCCGTCATCGCCATTAAGTAGCTGCGAAAAGTGCTCCCTCCATAATCTCATTATGCCCTGCACCAGATTTCCGTCTTCATCCTTGCAGGAAGAGGCCACGGTCTTCAAACCATCAGTCAGGCGTTTTATTCTTTCAAAGAATTTTCGGACCTCATTCCTGTCCCGCAACATTTCGATATCATTGAACTCGCGTCTTTCTTCATCTCTTTCCTTGCGCCTGAAAAGACGTTTCTCCTCCCTCCTCAAGTTTCTGTATCACTCCTTAGCAGCTCGCGTTGCAACTGACTGCAGGGTGACTCTGTAGACTGCGTTTTTTGCTTCAGTAGCATCGCGACACTCGTACCACATATTTCTCCGTCGACGGTGGTAGCCTAGTACCTCTTCGGCAGCCGTACGCATAGAGCGGGAAATGTGAGTCCACTACGCGCATATATCATCAAGTTGAGGAGTGTTTTGCGATAGGAGGAGTGCGAGTTGGTTGGCGAAGACTTCGGCTGTCTGTTGTGATTGCAGCTTTTTGACATCCAGCTTTCTCTTTGTACCTATCCGTACACGATTTGCTACACATATACGTGTGCAAACCTTGGCTGCAACCAAGTAGTGGTCTGAGTCGATGTTTGCACCACGTATTGTGCGTACGTCTAGTACATTGGAAGCGTGCTTTCCGTCGATCACAATGTGGTTTCTGGTTTCTGGTTTCGTGTATTTTGGTCAGGGGACAGCCAAGTGGCCTTATGGATATCTTTATGTTGGAATCTGGTGCTACTAACTGTCATGTTTCGTGCGGTGGCGAAGTCGATCAGTCTCATACCGCTATCGGTGGCTTCTTCGTGGAGACTGAATTCTCCGACTCTTCTTGCCCACCATGCTCGTTCACGGCCGTGAACCTCGAGACTAGATAACGCAGTCTCTTTCCAACCACAAATCCAACACCAAATTCGTGTCTCGACGCATGACAGCTGTAGTAGATATCACAGGATGCTTTTTGGAGCAACCCTGTCCCGTCCATCGCATTTCCTGTATAGCGGTGATGTCAGCTCTATATTGTTGGAGGACATCCACCAGCTGGATAGAAGCACCTTTCCTGTAGAGGGTTCGGACATTCCAGGTGCATATCCGTAAATCGTTGTCCTTTGGGCGTTTGCGGGAGTCGTCAACATTAGAGGGGTTCTTTATCCGAGGCTTATTTTGAGGATTCATTGGTGGGTATTTTAACATGGTGGGTTCCAAGCCCGACGCACAACCATTCATTTGAGGCCATGGAGAATCCCGCCGCACACATTAGTTAACTCACTGACGGTTGTCAGATCTCTATCCAGGGGACGCCACGAGGAGGCTGTGTGTCGACTTGAAACGTAGAAGCGCAAGGATCGATCGTGAACGCACCTGCGACTGTACCGAACTTTACCTTGTGTCCTACGCCCCAGGCCCCCCCTCCCCATTCATATACCTGTTTAAAACGCCCTATCTCTTTGGGGATTAAGAGGAAAAGGCATGTTATGAATGATTTACTCAATAAAGATCTCCAGTCACCATCACAAACAAGTTTCCCAGCTCCCCATTAACCCCATAGCAATGGTTAGGTATTGTGGAGACAGCTACTCTTGATGTTGTGGGAATGTCCATCCAATATGATGTTCATTGGAATAAACACTTTTTTGACGTATCGAAAGAAGCAGGGAAGTGTCTCAGCTTTCTTAGACGGTGTAAAAAAATATTCTACTCCGACTGATCTCCCCATAATCTACACCACCTATGTACGTCCTAAATGGGAGTTTAATTCGCACCTATGGGCTGGAGCTTCACGAACGCAATTGGAGGGCCTAGACCGTATCCAACATCGAGCAATGAAGCTAATAGGAGAGAGTAGAGTTTTCAGTTCTATTGACTCCTTGGAACATCGTCGAAACGTGGCTTGCGTCTCTCTTTTTTATCGTTACTTCCACGGTAGATGTTCTGATGAGATTAGAGCTGGAAAACAATCGATGTTTGCCACCATCGATGTTTCCAGAGCAAAACGTCGATGAAACATCAAAGGGTGGCATCTCCTGTAATCACGCTTCTGTGAGGTCGATGACACATCGATGTTTCCCATGTTATTTTTAAAACCACTTTAAAAGTTAAAAACAGATTTATATTAATTTTTTTTTATTTTATTGCAAAAGAGTAATTGAAAATGAACAATTTTATTTCAAAATAAACATTTTTGTTAACAACATTACATTTAAGTGAGCAACTGTGCTCTGAAATTATCTGTACTGCTTTGCTGAAGATTCTTTCAGATTCGCACGACGGTCCCAGCATCGTCGCAAAGGAACATTTTGCTATATTTTTAAAAGACAACATTTCCTTATTACATGCCTAAAAATAATATTGTTCATATTTCAAGATAGATGTGTGCGGCGGGCCTCTCCGTGGCCTTGAATGAATGGTTGTGTTTAGGGCTTGGAACCCTCCACGTTAAAATATCCCCCATTGAATCCTCAAATGAAAATGCGATGGACGGGACAGGGTTGTTTTCTTCCAATCAACACAATACTCTGCATTCTTAGTGGAGCAATCTGTGTATTGAATGTATCAATACAAAAAAGAGCAAATGTCATGAGTCGAGACACGAATTTGGTGTTGGATTTGTGGTTGGGAAGAGACTGCGTAACCTAGTCTCTAGGTTCACGCCCGTGAACGAACGCCTAGCCACTAGCTCAGCAACAGAGAAGCCTAAATTAACCTAAAAATTATGTATAGATATAAAAAAAATTTTCCATTTTGGGAAGTCAGGAGGATTAAGATCTAAGCGTAGTACAAATACTTTTGATACTCACCTCGATTTGCGATTAATGTCAACTATGACCGCATATAGCGCCAAAGGCCAAGCTTTTCGCATCCGCTCATGTTGTACGTATTATATTTGTACATGAATTGAAGGGACCTACAGTTTAATGCCGAATCCGAACCGCGAGAAGGGAAAAGCTTTTTCATAGGCAATTTTTATTCTTGTAGGTTTGCCATTGCCTGCCAAGAGGTGGCGTCGTGAAAAAAAATTGTTTTTTTAATTTTTGATTTTGCCTGTGCTCTATTTTGGAGCCCTGGGTTGTTCTACAGATGACCGCAGATCTTGACTGGAGCCTAATATCGCGCTTTCGAATTTAACCCCTCCTTAGTAGGTTTTTTCCAAGGCCCGTACCTTCGTGTAAAAATGGCATCCCAGTTGTTATAATGCTACTTACGGACAAATTTTTTCTGAAGTAAGTTTTATAAAGACAATATTTTTGCGATTATTTTGTGACAATTAAATACATTATTTTTTAATTCTTATTTATACCAATCTTTCCAATGGTAGTGTAGCTACATACTTATGTATATACAAATTTTATATTCAACATATATCTGTATATACGAGTATATGTTAAATGATTGTTACTTAACAAATGTACTGTTTTTGAAAATTAAGTTTAATCGTACTAGTAATCTAGTTTTATAAGGTTATACTACTTTGTATGATAATTTGCTAATTTGCTGAGTATAATCAATTAAGATCATTTGGAAGTATACGTACGACTATTCTCTTCCAACTCTTTGGCAACACTGTGTCTCTTGTGCAATTTTGCTATATTTTAAAATAGACGATGAATACATAGCTTTGCGTCTCCGGATGAGGGGGGATCTCGAGGGTAAGTTGAAAATATTCGTGTAGAAAAGAGAAAAGCAGCAGTATATGTTCTAACAATATTTATGTATGTATATAAATATAATTGGGGCGTACCTGTCCAACTCATTTTCCCTTCGTGATTAGAGTAGCGGCGTCTGGTAACGGATCTTTTAATGTTGGGTTGGTTGCTGCGGTGGACGTCTTCACTTCTCGGCTTCTCGATTAGTAATAAAAATTCTTTAAATATTTCGGTAAAATGTCTACAGATTGGCGAAATACTCCCACTATTCTCTCCAAACTTAACGAAAGGAAAATCGAGCTGGTAAGGGTTGTCAGGATTACGAAAAATAAACTTAAGCCTAGGGAACATAAAAACTATCGCTACAGGCATAAAGAGACGACAACTCAAACGTAAAAAAAAAATTTAGTTCATGAAAATTAAGCAAATTATCATACATTTTATTGGAAGGTACTAGACGAGAAAGGGATAAATATTCGTAATCGTATACCCTCATAATTATCATTACGGTTGGCATCACTGAAGCGTATGCGCACGTTTCATTCATTATAGATAAATTTAAAGGTAGACCTGCTAAGTAAAAAAAATTTGAAATTTAAGAAAAAAATTCTTTTAATACTATAATGGTTTTTTTTTTTATAATTGTTGTTTTTTTGTGGTAAAGTGAGAATTAAAAAAATAGCTTTGCTTGTATATAGAGAGAATTACTTAAGCTGTTTCTAGACTAGACGACATTGTCGTAACAACCCGACTTCACAGAAGTGTGATTACAGAAGATGCCAACCTTCCATGTCGTAACATTTGCCATTGAAGCTGTCAAATGCTGTCTCTTAAAAAAAAAAAACATTTGTCATATTTGATTCTTCACAACAAGGCATGTTTTGGTTGAAAATTATTACTTTTGCAGGTTTGCCATTGCCTGCCAACATGATTTTGCCTTGCGACTCTGCGTAGCAGACTAACGCACTCCGAACTACGTCACAGCGACGATTCAAAATGTGTACCAATTTAAAAAATTGCTTCTACCTCTAAATACTTCTACCATGCATCCATCTCCATTGTCGGGTTCCAAAATTAACAGTAAACACAGGGTGTCAATTGTTAATTTCCCTTGTATACACGGTTGCTTTACCTTACTTTTTAATATATCTCTCGCACCAGTCATTCATGCTTGCGCAAGTGTATACATCCACTAAAATAAGCTTTCAGTGAAAATAAGAATACGATAGCAATTCCGGAAAAAAGTATTATGTGTAAATTAAATCGACGCTAATGACGATAATGTTACCATTCCGTGTACTTAGCCTTAGGGATGTACATAAGAGTTTATTTGTTGCAACCTGTATCTATTGGCGAACGGAGGCGTAAATATTTTTCTTTGAAAAGACTTAAGAGTTGTTAAAGATTATGAAATATTTTTTTAAATTCAGGCGTGATAAAAAATGCATAGCAAATCACTTTTAATTATCAACCATCTGCAACCTAGCAGGCCTGTAATTAAAAGTCTATTTTAACACAATAATGTAAATAATGATTGGTTCACTGTAGTATACTAACAATAATACCTTTTATTTTTAGTTCTCTCGGAATGATGTATACACCTCAAACCGTCAATGCCAAACATCAAGTGAAAGCTGGAATGTTTGCGGCTGCCATGCTTATAACTGGAATTTTCTCAGGAATTTTATTTTCTTTTGTATTTCCTAACATTATTCAATTATAAAATTAACTATATACTTTAAATATGAACACTAATTGTTATATAAATACCATTTATAATATTTATATTTTGTTTGTGTTCATACTGGCACATTTTAAAATTAGATATTTGGAGTACAATAAAATTAAAATAAATTTGTAAACAAAAATCATATACATCTACGAGCATATGTATATACATATACTTGCTTAATTCGGAATGAATTGTTTCAAGTAGAGAAAAACGGGGGAGGGGGGAGGAGGGTTTGAAACGAAACACTTATGATTCAAAAAGTTCACAAACTGATATATTTAAAATATAGTATAAGGAAAGTTGGAGCAAAAATAATACAAAAATATGGAGAAGAATTGACCTTAAGGTTCTAGTTATTCGAAAGGAATGTATGAAGAAGAAAGTAGAAAATGGTATGAATAGGAAAAGAAAAAATAGAAAAAGAAAGGAATAGAAAAATAGCTAAGGAGAGGGTGGCTTAAAAATCCCGGCCCTCTTGTTTGGGTGCGAAATCAATTACATCCTCGAGGCGCTACAAGGTCGTGCTTGGATTTCGAATGTACAAGCGTGTGGTGATCCAAGGAGCACTTACACCGGTTGGCGGACTCAAATGTTGCCGTGGTATGCGTCTTAGCCATGCTTCCGCTCGTTGGCTGGGTGTCATGGCGAGGAAACCGCGGCAATACGGCAAGGCGTGGTACCGGAAGCATAGCTTGCATTGGCGAATATTTCCTTCCTGACCAGGCCATTGCCACTGCGGGTTGAGACTACTGAGAGTACTGGAAATAGGTACAAATTCAATACTCAATGGTTATAGAAGGAAACTTCTATCTTATCAGTCTTTTCCGCAAGAGGTAAAACAACAATTTCACGATAGGAGATGATATTACACCATTTCGACAACGCGAACGTGTTTGCCAGGACCGCGGTGTAACTTGACGATGCGGTCCAGACGCCATTCATTTGAGAGAAGCAGCGTCCTTTACGACTGCGAACTGTCCCTCTTCAGGGTCTTTCTGCGCATGTTTCCATTTATACCGCTTTTGAAGATCCCTTAGGTACTATTCTTTCCAGCGGCGGCTGAATTGGTGATGAAGCACCTTAGTTTTTTCCCAACGGTTAACGAGATATATATTCTCAGCGTTGAGTTTAGAAACTCTTGACCGCAGATTCCCATAACCCATCCATGTGGGGAGCACTTGGGGGAATAAAGTGGCAGGTTATACCTTGAGATGTCAATGGAGACTTCTTAAAGAAATTTAACAAGTCTTTACTTATATGGTAGCACGTTGAGCACCAACGAATGTTGTACCACTGTCACTCATAATTTTTTCTGGAACCCTCTGGGTCCATGAATCTAGCGAAGCACGCTCGGAACGCATCCGTCGTTAGGTTTGAGCAGAGCTCCAAATGAATGGCTTCCGTGGAAAAGCATACAAATATGGATACGTATCCTCTAAAAAGACCGTAAGAGGGACGCCTTTATTTGAAATGGTGCAGCAAAATCCACACCTGTGGTAGCTAATGGAAGTCATTATCCGCAGCGCTCAGGGGGGAGAGCAGCAGTAATCTGGGTTCGCACTGTCTGCTTGTAGACATTGGAAAATGGACTTTTTTATTTTTAATTTTAGGCCTGGAGTGAAATTTTTCTGCCTCACCATGTGAAGCATGAGACTGACTTCGGCATGGAGGAGCATATTATGGAGAAACTCCAAATATAAAATACAATAACGAGAATTCTCTGGAATGATGATAGGGTATGGTTCGTTGTAGCTAAGAGCAGCGTGAGCGGGACGACCATTCACTCTGAGAATATTCTCCTTGTCTAGAAAAGTATTTAACACGAAAAGAGTGCTTTTCTTTTCTATTGGTTTTGCAACGAGTAATGATGCCTCTTTCGGGGGGCCTGGGGCGCAGGACACTAGGTAAAGTTCGTGACAGTCGGAGATGCGTCCATGTACGATCCTTGCGCTTCTACGTTTCAAGTCGACACACAACCTCCTTGTGGCGTCCCCTGGATAGCAATCTGACAACCGTCAGTGAGTTAACTAATGTGTGCGGCGGGTTTCTCCATGGCCTTGAATAAATGGTTGTGCGTCGGGCTTGGAACCCAACACGTCAAAATATTTCAACAATGAATCCTCAAACAAAGCCTCGGATATTGAACCCCCCTAATGTTGACAACTCCCGCCCCAAGGATAACGATTTACGGATATGCACCTGGAATATCCGAACCCTCTACAGGGAAGGTGCCTCTATCCAGCTGGTGGATGTCCTCCAGCAATATGGAGCTGACATCACCGCTATACAGGAAATGCGATGGACGGGACAGTGTTGCTCCAAAAGAGCATCCTGTGATATCTACTACAGCTGTCATGCGTCGAGGCACGAATTTGGTATTGGATTTGTGGTTGGGAAGACACTGCGTATCTAGTCTCGAGGTTCACGGACGTGAACGAGCCATTATCGGCATCAAGCCAAAATTCTTCAACATCAGCCTAATTTGTTTCCATGCCCCGACGGATGAGAAGGATGAAACGACCAAAGATGACTTCTACGAGCTCCTCGACAAAACTTACGAGCATTGCCCCCGCCACGTTATTAAAATCGTGTTAAGCGACTTTAAGGCCAAGATGGGCAAGGAGAGTCTCTTTGGTTCGATGATCGGAAAATTCATTCTCCACGACGAAGCCACCGATAACGGTATGAGACTGATCGACTTCGCCGCGGCACGAAACATGACAGTTAGTAGCACCAGATTTCAACAACAGATTTCAGGCCACTTGGCTGTCCCCTGATCAAAACACACGAAACCGGATTGATCATGTTGTGATCGACGGAAATCACACTTCCAGTGTACTAGACGTAGGCACGTGGTGCATACGTGGTGCAAACATCGATTCAGACCAATACTTGGTTGCAGCCAAGGTCTGCATGCATATGTGTAGCAAACCGCGTACGGATAGGCACAAAGAGAAATCTGAAAAGCTGCTGTCGAAAAGCTGCTGTTGATATACATTCATTCATACATACATGAATATTTACTCTAATACAAATATATAAATAGTCAAGAAACAGCAGAATACTGCCAGATACGCGAAATGCGGACCGCGCTAACGATTCCCACAGAAGATCATATTGCATGCCGTAGTTAAGGCAGCTCAATGTTGACACAGCACAAATCAGCGTCACGAAATGCGGACCGCGCCAACGATTCCCACAGAGGATTATATCGCATGCTGTAGTTATGGCAGCTCGTGCATTATGTTCTTCTGGAATTCTTTGGCTCGGGGAAATCGCATCAACGACATTTGATAATTTGGTAGGTTATGCTGCGTTAGCATTTTGGCGATATAAATATATGCAATTGTTTTAAATAAAGTTAGTGATTAACCGCAAGTATTGAAGTCCCCTTCATTTCAATAACTCAATTAGCATTGGTACAAGAACCAAAGCTAACGAGCAAACATTTTGGTGACGCCGAGTAGCAATAATTGCTACTTGGTTTATGTACCACTGTTGCAGCTGGAATCAACAAGGCATCAAAGTTTATGTACTTTTGTTTCGCATCAACGTCAACATTTTGGTTGAGTACATCACGGTAAAGTACCGGTGTTGTGCGTCTTCAACCATCCATCAACAGCTAGTCAGCGCCAATCCAGATAGCTGGTGCAGGACGCGTTGATAGCAACGAAAACGGATTCAACGGCAAGAGCACAACAGTGTGAGCTTTAATCAAGCACGCATCCAGCAAGTTTTCAACATGCCAAGTCTCGAGGATCTAGTAAGACAGCAGGATGACAATGCCGCCATTCCAAAGAAATACAAGATTTGTGGGCAGTATTTCAACGACTCGACAACAAAATTCGTAGAGATCCATCTGCGTCCGAAAATCACCCTTACTTCGAAGAGGAACTACATGCATCGCTAGGCGAGAAATGTCATCAAACACTAGACACTAGATAAAGCCTGCGCCTGCACCAAGGGTACAGGAAGCTGATCTCACCACCGTAGTTGACAATGACACCAAGCATCAACAAGACATAAGATCCGTCAAATCCGCAGGCTATGGAGTGGCGGCAATAACTCAAAAGTCTGATACGGAATCAAAAGCGGAAGGGACCAGTCAAGACATTGCTCGCTTGCAAAGGGGTGTGGTGGAATCGAAACGACGAATTTTAAAATATGGGAGGATCACCACAAGAAGAAGGGTACGACTTTGTCGCATACCTCGATATGAAGCAATAGGTGCACTGGAAATTGATCGACCTGAAAACTGTAGCAGGGAAAGGTAAATAACAAGAAGACAATGAAGCTCCACTATAATCTGTACAACACTCGTTCCGGTTGCCGCAAATAACAATTCCGGCTTTTAGTGGTGACTATCTACAGTGGAACCAATTTTACGATATTTTCAACGAAATGGTTCACAAGTCGCCAATAGCAGCTGGAGCTGCAAACACGGTGGCTCTGTAATTTTTAATTTATTCCAATCGATCATTTCTCTTTATGATTTGCTGCCAAAATTTATAACGCCATGTTTTGGGACATAAAATGCACGAAGCATTCTAAATACTTCTACCATGCATCCATCTCCATTGTCGGGTTCCAAAATTAACAGTAAACACAGGGTGTCAATTGTTAATTTCCCTTGTATACACGGTTGCTTTACCTTACTTTTTAATATATCTCTCGCACCAGTCATTCATGCTTGCGCAAGTGTATACATCCACTAAAATATGCTTTCAGTGAAAATAAGAATACGATAGCAATTCCGGAAAAAAGTATTATGTGTAAATTAAATCGACGCTAATGACGATAATGTTACCATTCCGTGTACTTAGCCTTAGGGATGTACATAAGAGTTTATTTGTTGCAACCTGTATCTATTGGCGAACGGAGGCGTAAATATTTTTCTTTGAAAAGACTTAAGAGTTGTTAAAGATTATGAAATATTTTTTTAAATTCAGGCGTGATAAAAAATGCATAGCAAATCACTTTTAATTATCAACCATCTGCAACCTAGCAGGCCTGTAATTAAAAGTCTATTTTAACACAATAATGTAAATAATGATTGGTTCACTGTAGTATACTAACAATAATACCTTTTATTTTTAGTTCTCTCGGAATGATGTATACACCTCAAACCGTCAATGCCAAACATCAAGTGAAAGCTGGAATGTTTGCGGCTGCCATGCTTATAACTGGAATTTTCTCAGGAATTTTATTTTCTTTTGTATTTCCTAACATTATTCAATTATAAAATTAACTATATACTTTAAATATGAACACTAATTGTTATATAAATACCATTTATAATATTTATATTTTGTTTGTGTTCATACTGGCACATTTTAAAATTAGATATTTGGAGTACAATAAAATTAAAATAAATTTGTAAACAAAAATCATATACATCTACGAGCATATGTATATACATATACTTGCTTAATTCGGAATGAATTGTTTCAAGTAGAGAAAAACGGGGGAGGGGGGAGGAGGGTTTGAAACGAAACACTTATGATTCAAAAAGTTCACAAACTGATATATTTAAAATATAGTATAAGGAAAGTTGGAGCAAAAATAATACAAAAATATGGAGAAGAATTGACCTTAAGGTTCTAGTTATTCGAAAGGAATGTATGAAGAAGAAAGTAGAAAATGGTATGAATAGGAAAAGAAAAAATAGAAAAAGAAAGGAATAGAAAAAATAGCTAAGGAGAGGGTGGCTTAAAAATCCCGGCCCTCTTGTTTGGGTGCGAAATCAATTACATCCTCGAGGCGCTACAAGGTCGTGCTTGGATTTCGAATGTACAAGCGTGTGGTGATCCAAGGAGCACTTACACCGGTTGGCGGACTCAAATGTTGCCGTGGTATGCGTCTTAGCCATGCTTCCGCTCGTTGGCTGGGTGTCATGGCGAGGAAACCGCGGCAATACGGCAAGGCGTGGTACCGGAAGCATAGCTTGCATTGGCGAATATTTCCTTCCTGACCAGGCCATTGCCACTGCGGGTTGAGACTACTGAGAGTACTGGAAATAGGTACAAATTCAATACTCAATGGTTATAGGAAACTTCTATCTTATCAGTCTTTTCCGCAAGAGGTAAAACAACAATTTCACGATAGGAGATGATATTACACCATTTCGACAACGCGAACGTGTTTGCCAGGACCGCGGTGTAACTTGACGATGCGGTCCAGACGCCATTCATTTGAGAGAAGCAGCGTCCTTTACGACTGCGAACTGTCCCTCTTCAGGGTCTTTCTGCGCATGTTTCCATTTATACCGCTTTTGAAGATCCCTTAGGTACTATTCTTTCCAGCGGCGGCTGAATTGGTGATGAAGCACCTTAGTTTTTTCCCAACGGTTAACGAGATATATATTCTCAGCGTTGAGTTTAGAAACTCTTGACCGCAGATTCCCATAACCCATCCATGTGGGGAGCACTTGGGGGAATAAAGTGGCAGGTTATACCTTGAGATGTCAATGGAGACTTCTTAAAGAAATTTAACAAGTCTTTACTTATATGGTAGCACGTTGAGCACCAACGAATGTTGTACCACTGTCACTCATAATTTTTTCTGGAACCCTCTGGGTCCATGAATCTAGCGAAGCACGCTCGGAACGCATCCGTCGTTAGGTTTGAGCAGAGCTCCAAATGAATGGCTTCCGTGGAAAAGCATACAAATATGGATACGTATCCTCTAAAAAGACCGTAAGAGGGACGCCTTTATTTGAAATGGTGCAGCAAAATCCACACCTGTGGTAGCTAATGGAAGTCATTATCCGCAGCGCTCAGGGGGGAGAGCAGCAGTAATCTGGGTTCGCACTGTCTGCTTGTAGACATTGGAAAATGGACTTTTTTATTTTTAATTTTAGGCCTGGAGTGAAATTTTTCTGCCTCACCATGTGAAGCATGAGACTGACTTCGGCATGGAGGAGCATATTATGGAGAAACTCCAAATATAAAATACAATAACGAGAATTCTCTGGAATGATGATAGGGTATGGTTCGTTGTAGCTAAGAGCAGCGTGAGCGGGACGACCATTCACTCTGAGAATATTCTCCTTGTCTAGAAAAGTATTTAACACGAAAAGAGTGCTTTTCTTTTCTATTGGTTTTGCAACGAGTAATGATGCCTCTTTCGGGGGGCCTGGGGCGCAGGACACTAGGTAAAGTTCGTGACAGTCGGAGATGCGTCCATGTACGATCCTTGCGCTTCTACGTTTCAAGTCGACACACAACCTCCTTGTGGCGTCCCCTGGATAGCAATCTGACAACCGTCAGTGAGTTAACTAATGTGTGCGGCGGGTTTCTCCATGGCCTTGAATAAATGGTTGTGCGTCGGGCTTGGAACCCAACACGTCAAAATATTTCAACAATGAATCCTCAAACAAAGCCTCGGATATTGAACCCCCCTAATGTTGACAACTCCCGCCCCAAGGATAACGATTTACGGATATGCACCTGGAATATCCGAACCCTCTACAGGGAAGGTGCCTCTATCCAGCTGGTGGATGTCCTCCAGCAATATGGAGCTGACATCACCGCTATACAGGAAATGCGATGGACGGGACAGTGTTGCTCCAAAAGAGCATCCTGTGATATCTACTACAGCTGTCATGCGTCGAGGCACGAATTTGGTATTGGATTTGTGGTTGGGAAGACACTGCGTATCTAGTCTCGAGGTTCACGGACGTGAACGAGCCATTATCCGCATCAAGCCAAAATTCTTCAACATCAGCCTAATTTGTTTCCATGCCCCGACGGATGAGAAGGATGAAACGACCAAAGATGACTTCTACGAGCTCCTCGACAAAACTTACGAGCATTGCCCCCGCCACGTTATTAAAATCGTGTTAAGCGACTTTAAGGCCAAGATGGGCAAGGAGAGTCTCTTTGGTTCGATGATCGGAAAATTCATTCTCCACGACGAAGCCACCGATAACGGTATGAGACTGATCGACTTCGCCGCGGCACGAAACATGACAGTTAGTAGCACCAGATTTCAACAACAGATTTCAGGCCACTTGGCTGTCCCCTGATCAAAACACACGAAACCGGATTGATCATGTTGTGATCGACGGAAATCACACTTCCAGTGTACTAGACGTAGGCACGTGGTGCATACGTGGTGCAAACATCGATTCAGACCAATACTTGGTTGCAGCCAAGGTCTGCATGCATATGTGTAGCAAACCGCGTACGGATAGGCACAAAGAGAAATCTGAAAAGCTGCTGTCGAAAAGCTGCTGTTGATATACATTCATTCATACATACATGAATATTTACTCTAATACAAATATATAAATAGTCAAGAAACAGCAGAATACTGCCAGATACGCGAAATGCGGACCGCGCTAACGATTCCCACAGAAGATCATATTGCATGCCGTAGTTAAGGCAGCTCAATGTTGACACAGCACAAATCAGCGTCACGAAATGCGGACCGCGCCAACGATTCCCACAGAGGATTATATCGCATGCTGTAGTTATGGCAGCTCGTGCATTATGTTCTTCTGGAATTCTTTGGCTCGGGGAAATCGCATCAACGACATTTGATAATTTGGTAGGTTATGCTGCGTTAGCATTTTGGCGATATAAATATATGCAATTGTTTTAAATAAAGTTAGTGATTAACCGCAAGTATTGAAGTCCCCTTCATTTCAATAACTCAATTAGCATTGGTACAAGAACCAAAGCTAACGAGCAAACATTTTGGTGACGCCGAGTAGCAATAATTGCTACTTGGTTTATGTACCACTGTTGCAGCTGGAATCAACAAGGCATCAAAGTTTATGTACTTTTGTTTCGCATCAACGTCAACATTTTGGTCGAGTACATCACGGTAAAGTACCGGTGTTGTGCGTCTTCAACCATCCATCAACAGCTAGTCAGCGCCAATCCAGATAGCTGGTGCAGGACGCGTTGATAGCAACGAAAACGGATTCAACGGCAAGAGCACAACAGTGTGAGCTTTAATCAAGCACGCATCCAGCAAGTTTTCAACATGCCAAGTCTCGAGGATCTAGTAAGACAGCAGGATGACAATGCCGCCATTCCAAAGAAATACAAGATTTGTGGGCAGTATTTCAACGACTCGACAACAAAATTCGTAGAGATCCATCTGCGTCCGAAAATCACCCTTACTTCGAAGAGGAACTACATGCATCGCTAGGCGAGAAATGTCATCAAACACTAGACACTCGATAAAGCCTGCGCCTGCACCAAGGGTACAGGAAGCTGATCTCACCACCGTAGTTGACAATGACACCAAGCATCAACAAGACATAAGATCCGTCAAATCCGCAGGCTATGGAGTGGCGGCAATAACTCAAAAGTCTGATACGGAATCAAAAGCGGAAGGGACCAGTCAAGACATTGCTCGCTTGCAAAGGGGTGTGGTGGAATCGAAACGACGAATTTTAAAATATGGGAGGATCACCACAAGAAGAAGGGTACGACTTTGTCGCATACCTCGATATGAAGCAATAGGTGCACTGGAAATTGATCGACCTGAAAACTGTAGCAGGGAAAGGTAAATAACAAGAAGACAATGAAGCTCCACTATAATCTGTACAACACTCGTTCCGGTTGCCGCAAATAACAATTCCGGCTTTTAGTGGTGACTATCTACAGTGGAACCAATTTTACGATATTTTCAACGAAATGGTTCACAAGTCGCCAATAGCAGCTGGAGCTGCAAACACGGTGGCTCTGTAATTTTTAATTTATTCCAATCGATCATTTCTCTTTATGATTTGCTGCCAAAATTTATAACGCCATGTTTTGGGACATAAAATGCACGAAGCATTCTAAATACTTCTACCATGCATCCATCTCCATTGTCGGGTTCCAAAATTAACAGTAAACACAGGGTGTCAATTGTTAATTTCCCTTGTATACACGGTTGCTTTACCTTACTTTTTAATATATCTCTCGCACCAGTCATTCATGCTTGCGCAAGTGTATACATCCACTAAAATATGCTTTCAGTGAAAATAAGAATACGATAGCAATTCCGGAAAAAAGTATTATGTGTAAATTAAATCGACGCTAATGACGATAATGTTACCATTCCGTGTACTTAGCCTTAGGGATGTACATAAGAGTTTATTTGTTGCAACCTGTATCTATTGGCGAACGGAGGCGTAAATATTTTTCTTTGAAAAGACTTAAGAGTTGTTAAAGATTATGAAATATTTTTTTAAATTCAGGCGTGATAAAAAATGCATAGCAAATCACTTTTAATTATCAACCATCTGCAACCTAGCAGGCCTGTAATTAAAAGTCTATTTTAACACAATAATGTAAATAATGATTGGTTCACTGTAGTATACTAACAATAATACCTTTTATTTTTAGTTCTCTCGGAATGATGTATACACCTCAAACCGTCAATGCCAAACATCAAGTGAAAGCTGGAATGTTTGCGGCTGCCATGCTTATAACTGGAATTTTCTCAGGAATTTTATTTTCTTTTGTATTTCCTAACATTATTCAATTATAAAATTAACTATATACTTTAAATATGAACACTAATTGTTATATAAATACCATTTATAATATTTATATTTTGTTTGTGTTCATACTGGCACATTTTAAAATTAGATATTTGGAGTACAATAAAATTAAAATAAATTTGTAAACAAAAATCATATACATCTACGAGCATATGTATATACATATACTTGCTTAATTCGGAATGAATTGTTTCAAGTAGAGAAAAACGGGGGAGGGGGGAGGAGGGTTTGAAACGAAACACTTATGATTCAAAAAGTTCACAAACTGATATATTTAAAATATAGTATAAGGAAAGTTGGAGCAAAAATAATACAAAAATATGGAGAAGAATTGACCTTAAGGTTCTAGTTATTCGAAAGGAATGTATGAAGAAGAAAGTAGAAAATGGTATGAATAGGAAAAGAAAAAATAGAAAAAGAAAGGAATAGAAAAAATAGCTAAGGAGAGGGTGGCTTAAAAATCCCGGCCCTCTTGTTTGGGTGCGAAATCAATTACATCCTCGAGGCGCTACAAGGTCGTGCTTGGATTTCGAATGTACAAGCGTGTGGTGATCCAAGGAGCACTTACACCGGTTGGCGGACTCAAATGTTGCCGTGGTATGCGTCTTAGCCATGCTTCCGCTCGTTGGCTGGGTGTCATGGCGAGGAAACCGCGGCAATACGGCAAGGCGTGGTACCGGAAGCATAGCTTGCATTGGCGAATATTTCCTTCCTGACCAGGCCATTGCCACTGCGGGTTGAGACTACTGAGAGTACTGGAAATAGGTACAAATTCAATACTCAATGGTTATAGAAGGAAACTTCTATCTTATCAGTCTTTTCCGCAAGAGGTAAAACAACAATTTCACGATAGGAGATGATATTACACCATTTCGACAACGCGAACGTGTTTGCCAGGACCGCGGTGTAACTTGACGATGCGGTCCAGACGCCATTCATTTGAGAGAAGCAGCGTCCTTTACGACTGCGAACTGTCCCTCTTCAGGGTCTTTCTGCGCATGTTTCCATTTATACCGCTTTTGAAGATCCCTTAGGTACTATTCTTTCCAGCGGCGGCTGAATTGGTGATGAAGCACCTTAGTTTTTTCCCAACGGTTAACGAGATATATATTCTCAGCGTTGAGTTTAGAAACTCTTGACCGCAGATTCCCATAACCCATCCATGTGGGGAGCACTTGGGGGAATAAAGTGGCAGGTTATACCTTGAGATGTCAATGGAGACTTCTTAAAGAAATTTAACAAGTCTTTACTTATATGGTAGCACGTTGAGCACCAACGAATGTTGTACCACTGTCACTCATAATTTTTTCTGGAACCCTCTGGGTCCATGAATCTAGCGAAGCACGCTCGGAACGCATCCGTCGTTAGGTTTGAGCAGAGCTCCAAATGAATGGCTTCCGTGGAAAAGCATACAAATATGGATACGTATCCTCTAAAAAGACCGTAAGAGGGACGCCTTTATTTGAAATGGTGCAGCAAAATCCACACCTGTGGTAGCTAATGGAAGTCATTATCCGCAGCGCTCAGGGGGGAGAGCAGCAGTAATCTGGGTTCGCACTGTCTGCTTGTAGACATTGGAAAATGGACTTTTTTATTTTTAATTTTAGGCCTGGAGTGAAATTTTTCTGCCTCACCATGTGAAGCATGAGACTGACTTCGGCATGGAGGAGCATATTATGGAGAAACTCCAAATATAAAATACAATAACGAGAATTCTCTGGAATGATGATAGGGTATGGTTCGTTGTAGCTAAGAGCAGCGTGAGCGGGACGACCATTCACTCTGAGAATATTCTCCTTGTCTAGAAAAGTATTTAACACGAAAAGAGTGCTTTTCTTTTCTATTGGTTTTGCAACGAGTAATGATGCCTCTTTCGGGGGGCCTGGGGCGCAGGACACTAGGTAAAGTTCGTGACAGTCGGAGATGCGTCCATGTACGATCCTTGCGCTTCTACGTTTCAAGTCGACACACAACCTCCTTGTGGCGTCCCCTGGATAGCAATCTGACAACCGTCAGTGAGTTAACTAATGTGTGCGGCGGGTTTCTCCATGGCCTTGAATAAATGGTTGTGCGTCGGGCTTGGAACCCAACACGTCAAAATATTTCAACAATGAATCCTCAAACAAAGCCTCGGATATTGAACCCCCCTAATGTTGACAACTCCCGCCCCAAGGATAACGATTTACGGATATGCACCTGGAATATCCGAACCCTCTACAGGGAAGGTGCCTCTATCCAGCTGGTGGATGTCCTCCAGCAATATGGAGCTGACATCACCGCTATACAGGAAATGCGATGGACGGGACAGTGTTGCTCCAAAAGAGCATCCTGTGATATCTACTACAGCTGTCATGCGTCGAGGCACGAATTTGGTATTGGATTTGTGGTTGGGAAGACACTGCGTATCTAGTCTCGAGGTTCACGGACGTGAACGAGCCATTATCCGCATCAAGCCAAAATTCTTCAACATCAGCCTAATTTGTTTCCATGCCCCAACGGATGAGAAGGATGAAACGACCAAAGATGACTTCTACGAGCTCCTCGACAAAACTTACGAGCATTGCCCCCGCCACGTTATTAAAATCGTGTTAAGCGACTTTAAGGCCAAGATGGGCAAGGAGAGTCTCTTTGGTTCGATGATCGGAAAATTCATTCTCCACGACGAAGCCACCGATAACGGTATGAGACTGATCGACTTCGCCGCGGCACGAAACATGACAGTTAGTAGCACCAGATTTCAACAACAGATTTCAGGCCACTTGGCTGTCCCCTGATCAAAACACACGAAACCGGATTGATCATGTTGTGATCGACGGAAATCACACTTCCAGTGTACTAGACGTAGGCACGTGGTGCATACGTGGTGCAAACATCGATTCAGACCAATACTTGGTTGCAGCCAAGGTCTGCATGCATATGTGTAGCAAACCGCGTACGGATAGGCACAAAGAGAAATCTGAAAAGCTGCTGTCGAAAAGCTGCTGTTGATATACATTCATTCATACATACATGAATATTTACTCTAATACAAATATATAAATAGTCAAGAAACAGCAGAATACTGCCAGATACGCGAAATGCGGACCGCGCTAACGATTCCCACAGAAGATCATATTGCATGCCGTAGTTAAGGCAGCTCAATGTTGACACAGCACAAATCAGCGTCACGAAATGCGGACCGCGCCAACGATTCCCACAGAGGATTATATCGCATGCTGTAGTTATGGCAGCTCGTGCATTATGTTCTTCTGGAATTCTTTGGCTCGGGGAAATCGCATCAACGACATTTGATAATTTGGTAGGTTATGCTGCGTTAGCATTTTGGCGATATAAATATATGCAATTGTTTTAAATAAAGTTAGTGATTAACCGCAAGTATTGAAGTCCCCTTCATTTCAATAACTCAATTAGCATTGGTACAAGAACCAAAGCTAACGAGCAAACATTTTGGTGACGCCGAGTAGCAATAATTGCTACTTGGTTTATGTACCACTGTTGCAGCTGGAATCAACAAGGCATCAAAGTTTATGTACTTTTGTTTCGCATCAACGTCAACATTTTGGTCGAGTACATCACGGTAAAGTACCGGTGTTGTGCGTCTTCAACCATCCATCAACAGCTAGTCAGCGCCAATCCAGATAGCTGGTGCAGGACGCGTTGATAGCAACGAAAACGGATTCAACGGCAAGAGCACAACAGTGTGAGCTTTAATCAAGCACGCATCCAGCAAGTTTTCAACATGCCAAGTCTCGAGGATCTAGTAAGACAGCAGGATGACAATGCCGCCATTCCAAAGAAATACAAGATTTGTGGGCAGTATTTCAACGACTCGACAACAAAATTCGTAGAGATCCATCTGCGTCCGAAAATCACCCTTACTTCGAAGAGGAACTACATGCATCGCTAGGCGAGAAATGTCATCAAACACTAGACACTAGATAAAGCCTGCGCCTGCACCAAGGGTACAGGAAGCTGATCTCACCACCGTAGTTGACAATGACACCAAGCATCAACAAGACATAAGATCCGTCAAATCCGCAGGCTATGGAGTGGCGGCAATAACTCAAAAGTCTGATACGGAATCAAAAGCGGAAGGGACCAGTCAAGACATTGCTCGCTTGCAAAGGGGTGTGGTGGAATCGAAACGACGAATTTTAAAATATGGGAGGATCACCACAAGAAGAAGGGTACGACTTTGTCGCATACCTCGATATGAAGCAATAGGTGCACTGGAAATTGATCGACCTGAAAACTGTAGCAGGGAAAGGTAAATAACAAGAAGACAATGAAGCTCCACTATAATCTGTACAACACTCGTTCCGGTTGCCGCAAATAACAATTCCGGCTTTTAGTGGTGACTATCTACAGTGGAACCAATTTTAAAATATTTTCAACGAAATGGTTCACAAGTCGCCAATAGCAGCTGGAGCTGCAAACACGGTGGCTCTGTAATTTTTAATTTATTCCAATCGATCATTTCTCTTTATGATTTGCTGCCAAAATTTATAACGCCATGTTTTGGGACATAAAATGCACGAAGCATTGCATTGGGTTGTGGCGTGCTTCTCTAATCAACTCATATCCATTTGATCGTATTTCTTGATCCTGGTCTGTTATCATTGACAATAAAATAGTCTCAGGATGAAAATAATATGCGTTGTATTCTATTGTCGGACGAATAACTTTATGCACATTTATTGGCAACCGGCGTATCCAACAAATGTATTTAAAAACATGTATACTTCCGTGAAAAGCTTGCGGTTGGCTTTTAATAAGAAACCAGAAAGGGGAATAAACTTTTACAATAAACGCCACGACATTTTTGAGTGCTAAAGATGGCTGTTGTTTTGAGACGTAAAGCCGAAGGAATCTGGATGCGGTTGTTAACCAGCGCGCAGTACTAACGGGACCGAGTTTTTCTATACTTAATTGCAAATGCCATTATTAACAGCAACAACCATTCGGAAGAGATATCGCTTGGCGTCTCGGATATTCCAATCGTTTATATTTTCATGCATATTACCCATTTCAACAGGTTTAAAATTGTATGCAATCTGACGAAAAATTAATAATGAGTTCAATTTTAATATGGAAAATTTATTAATATAACAAACCGGGTATTTTTCGCAATTAAAAATTTCTGTACCAAATTCTCCTTGCCAAACTCCAGG
Organism: Palloptera scutellata; assembly: GCA_958295655.1. NCBI lineage: Eukaryota > Metazoa > Arthropoda > Insecta > Diptera > Pallopteridae > Palloptera > Palloptera scutellata. The sequence goes on from OY282450.1 coordinate 56,640,462, forward strand.
CCCTTTTGTTTTACCGAAATAGTGTGTCACTAATGCTTTGAGTGGCAATTTCCTGATTTGTATCCTCTGTTTACAGAAGTACCATCGCAACTGATAGCAACAAAATGTTTCATAGAATATTGCTCTTGGATCAGAAAGTTTAGGATGGACTTCTGTATTTCTTCGCCAGTACCTTCTGTTGGTGTTACATATCCTGTCAATTTTGATTCTGGTTCTTTTATTATCGTAATATGCTCTTCCGTAGTTTTTATCAGTCTTTTTTTATTCTGAATCACTTTAATGTATTATCCTTTGTTTCATCGTAAGAGATGCACTCAGTAATGAATCATTTTTATTTACTTTCGTTGCTTCCGCTCTGAACTTAGAACGCTCCCTCCGTATTTTTTCATCAAAATATGCACAAATTTTTTGTTTTCCTAAGAGGAAAAGTCTTTTTCTGCCTTAGCAGCGATTGATACTCGCAAATCTTTAATTGTTATTTTGGTATTGTTGCGATTAACGCTCCGATGCGATCTGAAGTATCAGTTCGATCTAAGGCCATGGAATAATTCCGAAATGATATATCTTATACTTTCATCCGTGGTTCCATATTCGGTAGAATTTCTGATTCAATTTCACCTTCACTTGGAACGTAACCTTCGGTATACGTAAACGGCTGAACTGTAGCAAACACAAATTCATTCATTTCCACATCGTCTGCTAGTTTAGGCTCTTCGTCGATGGTCAAGAACCTTGGTCCACATTTATCAATATAAAATTGTTTGGAAGTTGAAGGAATTTGTTTGGCAATAGTGCATTTACATGGCGTATTTAACTCTATGCCGCACATGCATTTTGAAATTTTGAATTATTGATCCCATTTTTCTATTTCATACCCAATGAAGTATTATTATACTGTTCTTCCACGAGATTATTTATTTTCCTTCTTATTGTTGATTTCGCCACTACTGGGAAGTTCGCTTAGTTGGCAACTTGTTATCAATAAATGAGCTTTTCTCGACATGCATTTTACAATTCAACTTTTTATATCAACTACATAATTCATTGCTCACAAATTTGTGAATACCGTTAAAAATTAATTTGTTTGACAGATTATTGTTTACAGTTACAAAGCAATGCAAAAAGCAGTGTACTCATAAAATAAAGACAAATTGTGGATGCAGTTTACACAAAAATTTTGAAGTGCTGTAAATTATTTGTTTATAGATGAATCTTATCACTTCAAGTGGAAAAACAAAATAACTCATGGAGATCTTTTTAATTATACTTAAAAAAATATTTGAGGATAAGTATGTAAAAAAAATAATTGCATCATTTTCACCCAGAAGACGGGGTCAAAGGTCATTGACACCTATGAAGAAATTGTTGTTCTCATTTATAACGACATATCACTCATACAAATCGAACATCAAATACCAAAGTTATAACTTTAAAACAAATTTGGCGGTTTTTAGGGCGTGGCAGGAGCGAGGCAAGGTTTCATATGAGGGCAGACTTTTATAATATTTTTTTTGTATGGGCACCGACCCACCTTATAATCTTCAGCTGCTGCGGGTCTGTACGACGTTATCCGTGAAAGTCTGTTAGCGCTGAATAACCTTGAAATATCGACTGCATCTTGGGATCCACTGCTGTTATATTTGCTAGTCAAAAAACTAGATCGACAGAGCCACAACCTATATGAACAAGCGTTGAAGAATCCGAATGAATTGCAAACAGTAAAGGATCTGTTAGACTTCATTGAGCATCGCTTCCAATCGTTGGAAGCACTCGGTTGTAGAGAACGGACGAATCCACAAAAAACCACACCAAACACTTACAGAGTAGCAACAACGGTAGCAGCAGCTGCCACATGCAATTATTGTTCCAACAAAAACCACCCTCTGTAATTTTGCAAAGAGTTCCTGAAATTATCTGTGCTAAATCAACTAAACTGGGCAAAAAAGCAACAAATTTGCTTCAATTATCTCAAATCCAATCACACCTCAAAGGATTGTCAGTCGCGAGGATGCACAAAGTGCAACAAAAAACAAAACAGTTTGCTGTATTTGGAAGCCAGGGAACCGACTAAAAAGGGAAGGCTACCATCAAAGGGTAATGCAAATAAATCCATCGTCAAACCAACAGTGACAGCAAATACTGTCCCAACAATACACAATGTTCCAACAATAGGACCCATCGCCCCGGTGTCACTTCCAGCGGTTGTGGCCAAGCCCTGTAGGACAGCGGATCTCAAGCAAATTTCGTTACTAGACGGTTTGTGAACAAGCTAGGGTTCCGTGCATCATTGGAGTCGAGGGCATCGGCCAAACAAAAAGTCATACCGCTGAAAGGGTCAATCTACAACTCCATTCGAATGTAACAAATTTCACAAGCCGAATTGAAGCCCACGTCTTGCCAGAAATTGTTTCCAGACAACCAACAAATACAATTAACATAACCAACTGGAACATTCCTGACAATGTTCACATGGCTGACTCTGAATTTCATGAATCCAGGGATAACGATCTTCTTCTCGGAGCAGGAAATTTCTACGCCGCATTAAGCACTGGACAATTTACCCTTGGAATGGGACAGCCGATGCTACAAATTACACGGTTCGGCTGGATAGCAGGAGGTGAATACAATAAACAAGATATTCCCAATGTAGCTATCACTTGTGGCATTTCCATTGAGGATGGTTCTCTGAATGAGACCCTGGAAAAATTCTGAAAATTCGAAGAGTGTGACGCACGCAATCACAATTTCACAGCTGCCGAACGTCGTTGTGAAGAGCATTATCTACAAAATGTTCATCGACACAACACCGGGAGGTTCATCGTAAAGTTGTCATTTCAAGTCAATCCAGATCGACTTGGAGAATTACGGGATATAGCTTTGCAGCGGTTCATGGCCATCGAAAGGAAAATGACCAAATTTCCAGAGCTCAAAATTCAATACACAGCTTCCATGCGCGAGTACGAGCAGCTTGGCCACATGGAAGGAATCAATGTGAATAATATTAACAACCCACACTACTTCCTTCCACATCATGGCGTGTTCAAGCTAGACAGCACAACAACGAAGAGTAGTATTCGATGTTTCGGCAAAAACGTCAACCAATCTCTCTTTAAATAATGTTCAATGGCATGTGACCTACCATCCAAGACGACGCCGTTACCATTCTGCTTCGCTTTCGTCTCCCGCGATTTGTCGTTACAGCAGACATTAAAAAAAAGGTATCGACAAGTGAAAATAGATGAAGATGATCAAAGATACCAGCTGATTTGGTGGAGAGAAGAACCAGGACATCCAATGAAATGCTACAAATTAACGACAGTCACATATGGCACAATTTCTGCATAATATTTGGCTACTTGTACTCTGCAAGCTATGGCTGAGGATCAAGCAAACAAGTATAATATCACGATAATATCAAGACAATGGGATTGACATGGAATCCCTCTAATAACGATTTCAGAATCAAAATCGTAGAGATTGAATCAGGCAAAATCACCAAACGGACAGCGTTAGCATATTTGATCCCCGTGGTTTCATCGCTCCAGTGACAACCACAGCAAAAATATTTATCCAAGAGCTATGGAAACTAAAAATCGGATGGGATACGGAACTTCCACCTCCACTACGCGACACCTGGCTTACTTTCAAAGAAAACTTAAATCGGCTACAATCTATCAGCATCCCTCGCCACGTTTTCGGCCATACAAAGCACAACGATCCTCAAGTCCACATCTTTGGTGGCGCATCAGAACGTTTTCTTTGCGCAGAATCACGGGTTGCACCTACAAATTAAATAACACTGCCAAGATTGGAACTGTGTGCAGCAAAACTCGCATTCAACCTAATGCAGAAGCTTCAAGACAGTGCGATTTTTGAAGGCGTAACCACATACTTTTGGACCTATTCCACAGAAGTGTTGTGGTGGATAAATGCAAATTCATCTAACTATCACACCTTCATTGCCAATCGGATCTCCACGATTCAGCAATTATCAAATCCACAACAATGGCGCCATGTACCAGCTCAAGAGAACCCGACCCTTCTCATATCAAGAGGTGTACAACCGGCCAAATTAGCGGATAACAGTCAAGATAACATCCGAGAAAGCCTACGTAAGTCAAAAGGAGTTGTATACAAAAGGCGAAAAATTTCATCAATCAATTTTACTACCGGGTTACTAGTGGTAATGTTAACATTGCCCTTTATAATAGCAAAGCCCATCGAAATAATCGAATTCAAGCAAGAGCCCGGTATACGGTTTGAAGGTATCGGTTCAATCTTGGCATCTCGCACAGAATGGAAGTTAATTATCTACTATGAATTAGATCCATATTGGAAGGAATCCATATTGGATTATCAGCATTCAACAGTGGCTTATCGGCTCTACAACATTTATGCCAAGGCGTCAAACACAAAAGTACGTGCACGAATGTATTGACCAATCTAGATCTTGAAAAGGATCAGTTGAAGTTGGAAAACAGTTTTCTAACAGCCAAACGTGTAAAAAGAGGAGCACTTAACTTGGTAGGAAATAGGGCCAATTCCTTATTCGGAGTACTTGACTCGAACTACGCGGACCAAATGTCAGATACAATCAACATGGTCAAGGAAAACGAAGATGTCTTCCAGCGGTTATTGAAAAACATCAATAGTGTACTCTACTATCAACATCTTCAAAGACAACGAACTGGCAGTTCACACCAAATTCGATCACCTTAACAACCAGATTAAGGAAATCGCAAACAGAATCCATGCCGATAATGACCAACATACATCGTTTGACAGGTTCATCTCGCTAGGACTTCAGCTTACAATAATGTCATCGAATCTACAACGAATACAAGCCTTAGTATTATACGTACTCGCAGACACACATCATGGCAAAATTAGTCCAAATTTGCTATCTCCACAACAATTACAAGAGGAGCTAGTGATAATCCGCAATCTTCTACCACCTTTCCTTCAAGTGCCAGCTGACCCTTTACAACTGAAAATCCAAGGAGGACTAACAGAGACCCACGTAGTTTTCCGTGTCACAATACCACTCTACAACGAAGAAGGGTTCGAGCTTTACAAATTGTTCCCAACACCTACAGTGGTCAACAATATCATGGTTGCTGTGAAACCATATAGCCACATCATCGCAGTCAACGCACACAGAGACGTATACTTTCTAATGACGACCCAACTGCTACAATCGTGTACGTTGGTGAAAATGGACACTTACTTATGTTCCCGAGTACAATCAAAATACAGCAATGGTGCTGGTATATGTTCATGTGAAATACATCTATTCAACAATGAGCCACGGGACAATTATGACCTGCAAGAAATAAAGATGAATGAAACATGGACTCAAATGGAAAATAAAAATAATTAGATGTACACCGTCAAAAATCCCACCAGGTTAAATGCAGTTTGCGAACGGAACATACAACAACTTACCCTCAACGGCTCTGGATTACTTATGCTACAGCCAAAATGTGTTATGAAACACAATAACATCTTAATTCAAGGCCACCAGTCTCACTCCAGCAATGTCCATTTGACATACACGAGCATAGGCAAGATAAGTGACGTCACGAAACCAAACCAACTACAGCCAATTTTGGAAAAAACTGATATCTACCATTACAAAAATCATTTAAAAAATTTGAGCGAGATACAAACCGCAATTGCACATCAAATCGATCTTCCAACACAAATCGAGAACTTCAAAACCTACCATTTCGCAGTGGGTTATACAGCACTCATCATAGCCGGTGTGGGCATCAGTTACACCATATGGAAAGCCAGGAGCTTGGCTACACGCTACCGCGATATCTTCAACAACCAGCCACCACAAACCCAGCCAAGAAATCTTGTTCACAGCCAAAATCCTACTGATGTCACTCAACACCAAGACTCATTTAATGAGCTAACAGCAGAGGCGGATTTTAACATGTTGAGGACCTAGGCAAAATAAATTTTTGTGGCCTCCTAATTTTTATATTTTTTTTGTACTTGTGGCTCAATTCTCTAAATTTTGACGAAAACCACATTTTTGATAGACAAATATTTTGTTAGAAATTATAGACCATTTACATTATTTTTTCGTGATTTATTTCTTGCAAAACTATCAATTAAGGAGTATAAGTAGTTAATTTTTTTTAGCCATGATGGCTAAGTTATTTAATTTTATTTGCCCAAGTGACGTTCTTAGGTAGTTTTTAACCCGCTTGATCACCAGACACATTTGCAATTGGGATTGATAAAAAAAATTTTTAAGGTTATTTCAACGGAAATGTTGATGTTAAACCTACATTTCAGGCAGTGTTAATATTTTTTCCAATTTTACAAAATGAAGGATCTGCTCAACCTCATCTTTGAATACTAATTGATTTATGTCATCTTTATAGTTTCCAACTAAATTTGATACACACTGAGCAAATTTTTCTTCAGGCAAATCAAAATCAACAAATATTAAAAAGTTTTGTAATACTTCGTCATATACTACGGACCTTCTTTTTATTTCAGAGTGTAAAGTAAAATGTTTCAACTTTGAATAGTTATTTCCCACGTAAAATTATGTCATTATTTGAAGTTTCATCGAATTGTATTTTTCTTTTCCTGTTTCGATTTTTTGCTGTTGAGTATTCTGTACTACCAGCTAATTCGATTGCTTCTTTCTCCATTTCGTGAAAATATGCATCATCAGTTCGAATACTGAGTATGAATGCTGATAAAGATTTCAATAAATTAGTTCCTTTTTCATTATTTCACATTCCTTGTTTTGCAACGATTTATTGGTGGCATTAATTCTTTGCAATAGTGTATTCCAAAAAATTAGTAACAGTGCCGTCTCTAAATCTTCAAAACTACTATGTATTTTTTTCGCCTGAATTTTTGTTATGGGCTTTTCAAATGGGTTAATACAAATTTCACCAAAAGCGGTTCTTATGAAAGAAAAATTCTTTCGTACAGTTAATACAGCTTCAGCTCTGGATGACCATCGAGTGTCACATATACGTTTTATAGTATGGCTTAATTTTTAATCAGTTTTCATTAGCTGATCCCATCTCTTTGTCGAAGAGGAAAACAAGACGAATAAATTTTGAATTAAATCAAAGAATCTAATAGCTTTAGAAGAACATTCTGCAGCTGTATTTCCAACTAAATTTAAGGAATGTACTGCGCAAGGCACAAGAACAGCATTTTTGCTGTAACTTTTAATTTTAGCTTGGAAACCGTTGCCTGATATGTTCGAAGCATTGTCATACGTTTGTTAATGTTCAACCCTAATTCGAACAAGCTGGACAAAATAGTTGTTTCTAAATATGAAGCATAATGATGTTCGATCGGAATAAAACATATGAACCTTTGTTGAATTTGTTGATCTAAATCTACATAACTGATAATAATAGTTAACTGGTCAGTATGGCTAGCGACAGGCGTGTAATCAACTATAAGAGCAAAAAAAGGGTTGGTTCGTTTTATTTCATCAACAATGGAGTTTTGTACACTTTTGCCCATAAGTTCTATGAATTCATCACACGTCATTCACACGTGGTTTTAGATAAATAATTAACAATTACTGTATTTTTCTAAGTGAACCTTTAAAAAGTCATCAAATTCAGCCAAATATTCAATACAGCTGGGAAAATTGCCTTTGAAGAATTAGCATGTCCTCTAAACCCTAAGCCCAAACTTCCCAAAAGTCTAACTGTAGCAACGACTCGTTTTAATAAGTAACTCACGCCAATAAATTGCCTCTTTTTCTATTACTTCTAAAGGTTTGGAATTGACACGACCACTTATTTTAGCACGACGAACATAAGCACACATACAACTTTTATGTTCTCTCGACTCATCATGTCTTTTCGAAACGTCTAAACTAGAACATTCGATTTTTTACTAAATATTTTACAAGCAAAGCAATAAACAGATTTCGTTGTTTCAGAACAGATTAACCATTAACCATTCTCTTCGCTCTTGACCTCCTTTTATTTTAGTCATATAAAAATGTACATCATTTAATTTTCGGTATATTTGCTGATCATTATTCTCTTTATAACATATTTTAGAAGATTCTAATTCTCCCACATTTTTGGGTTTTGTACAAATACTATGTTTAATCAAAACATTACTAATTATTTTTGGCCATAAACCAATGTCAGTAAAGTTAGGATAAGTATTTGTACATTTTATTACTTCACTCTCAATTTCAATCCCTATGTCATTGGTAATGGCAACGCAATTATCACTTGCACCTTACTCTACACACGCCAATAAATTGCCTCTTGAAAGATTAACATCGTTATCAGCTATTACTGGTAGTGAAACATTTTTATCTGCCACCGCAGTATTGGTAGATGGAACATTTCCATCACAAGACATAAATTTTGCAAGGGAGTTTCTTTGCTTTTCATTTTCCCTCATTTGAATTTTTTTCTAAGTCGTTTTCGAGCGCCAGACGCGAAAATTCTTTTCATTTTAAAATATATTTTTCAATATTTGGTATAATGAAATGGTATAATTGTTGAGTGAATTAAGAATTATTAAATGATGAAAGCAACAACGTTGGTCTTGGTAGTTTAAAAAAAAACTGTTGGTTGTTCTGTAAATATCAATCTCAAATCAAAATTTAAATTATGCTAATAGAAATACTCAATAAACACAAATAATTGTTCTCAATATTCAAAATCATGCAACGAACATTTGATGTTAACGCAACAAAATTCAAACAAACAATGAAATGAAATGAATGAAATTGAATTTTTCAAACGAAATACAGAAACGCAAAGCTTGCTCATGCTTTGTTCTTTTTTTCTAATTTGCTTTTGAAAATGTTCAAGTTTTTGTATTTATATCTTGTGTTTTGTGTATCATATATTTTATTTTGTAACGGCCTACTACAATCCCAAAAAAATATAGTTCAGTATTAAATTTGAATTGGAGGTTTTTTTAAAATCTCAAATTCTACGATTATTTTATTTTTTGTATAATTTTTTTTTTAATTTTGGAGGCCCTTATAAATCGGAGGCCCTAGGCAAATGCCTAATCTGCCTACAGGTAAATCCGCCACTGGCTAACAGATGAATTAGCTGATGCAGTCAATAATTGTTGAACGACTATTCAACGCGGGGGAGAATGTTGATATACATATGTACCTACATTCATTCATTCATACATACATGCATATTTACCCTAATACAAATATATAAATAACTCTTGCATCGCATCAACGACAATTGGTAATTTGATGGATTCTGCTGCGTTAGTATTTTGGCGATATAAATATAGGCAATTTGTTTTAAATAAAGTTAGTGATTAACCACAAGTATTGAAGTCCATTTCATTTCAACAGCTCAATTAGCATTGGTACAAAAACCAAAGCTAACGAGCAAACAGTTGCAATCACAACAGACAGCCGAAGCCTTCGCCAACCAACTCGCACTCCTCCTGTCGAAAAAAAACAGCCCTCAACTTGATGATATATGCGCACAGTGGACGCACATTTCCACCGTCGACGGAGAAATCTGAGGTACGACCAAGAGTGTCGGGATGCTACAGAAGCGAAAAACGCTGTTTATAGAGCCACCCTGCAGTCAATTGCAACGCGAGCTGCTAAGGAGCGATACAGAGAGTTGAGGAGGGAGGATAAACGTCTTTTCAGGCGCAAGAAAAGAGATGAAGAAAGACGCGAGTTCAATGTTATTGAAATGTTGCGGGACAGGAACGAGGTCCAAAAATTCTTTGAAATAATAAGGAGCGGAATCTACTCCGGAAACCCCAATCACTGACGGCGTTGAAGTACCGCCGCCCGACTATGAGGAGGTCTTAACAGCCATTGCTCGGCTGAAAAATACTAAGGCTGCAGGTGCAGATGACCTGCCTGCTGAGTTGTTTAAGACCAGAAGCGAAGAGCTCAAAAAACGCATGCATGAGCTTCTATGCAGAATATGGTCAGATGAAAGCATGCCAAGTGATTGGAACCTCAGCGTAATCTGCCCAATCCATAAGAAAGGTGATTCCACGATCTACGCCACCTACAGTGGGACAAGCCTTCTTAATATTGCATATAAGGAAAATTGGGATAGACCTCTCCGCGCCATTTGATACCAAAACCCTCACAAAAGAATCAAATAGACAGCAATCTAACGAAAAGTGCATAATTGCAGATTCAAAAACATATCAAAAACAAACTAATCAAAACAAAAAAATAAAAAATAAAATAACTCCAACGATGTTGCCAACAATCAAGACTATACCTACACAAAGAATTTCCTTCCCACCGTCACATAGTAAATCTGCAAAACACCAACCCGGCAATTCCAATGAGAACCCACTGGGCACACTCGAAGATGTCCCAGTAGGAAAATTCGAAAATAAACAAACAACAACAAATAATATAAAGCATACACTTTATTGATTGTTGATTAATAAAACAATTAAATCACAAATTGGACCCGGTACATCTACAACACGATAACCGAGTCCAACTAGGGCAGCGGATAATAAAATTACTGCCCGGCCCAAAAATCTCAACCTCTCTCCATCAGGAATCACCCAACAATGGTAGAGGGTCCTAAATATACATTCCAACTCTGCATCGTGATCCCATGTTGTCCGCCTCATGTTGTACGTCCACACACATAGCCATCCAGTTGATCTGGATTCTGGTAACACGCCATACGGATCATACTCGGAATCCATGATCACAATAATCACGTCCAGTGATTTATCTTTGACCCATACGGGAACCTGGCTCCTAAATTGTACCCAGAAAGTTGCAGCAACGTCCATCCTAATAACTGTGAAGACAATGACAAACTAAATGCTTTTAGGCCATACGAATCCAAATCAACATGCATTTTCCTAAGAATTCATTAAACATAAAGTGAAACACAGACAAATTTCCAAAGAATTACACGGGAAACACATCTCGCAGTAACAAAAAGGTTTTGCATGCGAAAAAGAAAAACCCCAGTAGGAAACACAAACTTATAAGAACCAATTAGGAATCTCTTAAAGAACCAATTCCAAACACCTTTACTAATCACAGAATTTCCTTAGGATACACACCACGGCGTCCCAACAACTCGAAATAACTGACTTAACAAACCACCACGGAATCATACCACCACGACTGGGAACAGCAAAACAAATAACATACTACAACAACGAAGAATATAATACCAACATCAATAAAATAGCACAGTCAGTAAAGACATTTAGAAAGCAAAACATTCAAAAAAACGCTATATAACAAACTACAAATACTAAAACCCTTTAACATACAGAAAAGGGGACTAATAAACGGATTAGGGTGCACAATAAAATTCATTTCAGGGAATATGGACGCCCAGGACGCAGATTCTATTAATAGACAAATAGAAAATATTGAAAAACAAGAATCATCAGTACAAAACTCACTTAAAGTACAAACCAGCTTCAACCTACAGATGATAGAACGATTTAAGAACATTACAAATCACATAAATACAGAACAAAAAACAATACAAGATTTTTTTAATAGGAACTCAGAAAATACACTATACAGAGAAAGAACAAATGAAGATATGATATTAGAGTTACAATATTTAAACCAACATATTTACTGACAAACCACCTGACATATATAGCAGAAGCAATTATCTTAGCAAACTTAACATCGTTCCAAAACTGATATGAATCCATACGAACTGGAAGAAATATACACAGAACTCAACACGCAACACATACAAATCATTTCTAACGAACAGATTTACGAACTACTAAATCTTAGAGCTTATTACAATAATAGTAAAATTATATTTAACATACAAATACCCGTTTTAGATATAGAAACCTACCAATTATTCCACATCCTTACCCTTCCCATTAACAATACAAAACAAATTGACACAAAACCATATATATTATATAATAAGCATTATGTACAATATTTGAACAAACCCTGCCCAAGAGAGGAGAGCACATATTACTGCACAAAATCTGTTCAACGTGAAAAAACGGAGGAATCAACATGCATCGGAAACCTGCTCTTAAACAAAACCACTGCAAGCTGTACAATAAACGACGTAGGAAACATCGAGAAAATTTAGCAACCCGAACACAATTATTTAAATTTTATAAATAGTCTAAAATCAATAATCACTACTACTTGCAGGAACGAAACTTATACATTAGAGGGTACTAAACTAATCCACTAGCAGGACTGCTACTTCAGAGTCAACGGCGTAACACATGGTCACAATACTCAAACCTTTTGGGACGACATTTACATCCCAACACCGTCTGCTTCCTTACCCTCCAAAAACTAAAAGATTACGAATTCACCCACCACAAAGACGTCCTAGAAATACAATCTTCAACTGCCGAGAGATTGAAATTCAGCACCATCGTCACACTAAGCCTGGTGATCATAATAGGTATAGCAATCCCATTTATTCCACGAAGAAAAATAACTAATTTCATCACCAACGCCGCACACCACGACCCTCAGCCCAGTATCGCTCGGACTACAGCGAACTCACTGTGGCCCTCGCTCTACTTTAAGGGGGAGGAGTTACATCCACAACCTCACCACCAACAAACACAACAACAAACGCACCACCGAAGCCCATAAGAGCAACGGCCGCAGCAAGCAGAAAATAAAATAAGAAGAAAAATTTTTAAGTCAACATTATTGTAAAATTAGCAAATATTAAATGAAATTATAAATTGTTGATTTAAGCACTTAAATATTATTGGAATTATATTGTAAGGTTTCATTCGAAATCGAATGACACCAATATTTTAAGCAATTAAATTTAAATGGAATTACTTTGTAAAATCAGCAATTACTTAAAGCATTCGATTTCGAATGAAACCAATAAATCACTTGTAATTCAACAATCGAACAGTTAACGTCTTTATTAATAAACTCGGCACGCTACAGTGAAACTTTAACTACTTACCACTAAATCTCCTTTTAACAAACTTGGAACGCTAGAAGTGATAAACTCAAATTACCATTACAACTCCACGGTGGCTACCTTTTTTTCGACGATTAGAGAAGAAACTGGCGAAACTTTTTAGAGGCGGCCAAGACCAATCATCGGTTGTAGTGCCAGCTAAGTAAGTAAATAAATTTTATTTTTCGCTTGAATTATTTTTCCGGGTCTTAAAGATGATTAATTGATTTAGAAATTGTGCTACATCAGTTTTAAATTGTTTTTACATATTTTTGTACAATTTTAGTAAATTAAAAATCAATATCAATATTAGCCATTTTTGATACATTAGTACATTTTAATACTACTGGTATTACTTCTGCTCTTGCCGTGATTCTACTGCTGCATTTGCTTTTAGTTTGCTGCTAAGTACTCAATAAGATTGTTATACTGCCGTACTTACTGCTACTCAGCGTCGACGTGAACGGCAAAAATTTTTAGTGGCGACCTGGGGAGTCTGCAAGTCGGAGTGTAATACATATGACCACTTTATATCTTGTGATGCATGTCAAAACACTTACCACGTTAAACGTGTGAACCTTAGTGCTAGAGTGGTTGATGCCACTGATGGTCTTCACTGGTTTTGCACACAGTGTCGTAAATTTTCGCCTATAGTTCTGTCGAATGGTTTCGCAGATTTAAAGAAGGATACCGCCAACATCGCTGCTGATGTGTCTCGGCGCTCTCAATCAGAGAATTGGGTAATGGATAGATTTAATTCTTTGAATGAGCTTGTACACTTTTCGGTTAGTGAGTGTAGTACTGCTCCATCTCATACATCAGCTACAGTGGCTAAAAGATCCATCTAAGCAAGTCGCTGCTACTGTTAATATTAACACCGTAATTATAGCTGATAATGCTGTTGCTGCTGATAATGCCGCTGTAGAGGTTTTGGTGCAGACATCCGCTGTGCCGTCACCTATTCCAGCTACCACAATTAATGTTGCTGGATATGCAACACCGATAGCAACTCCATCTAATTACCTCATCTTCCAAATCGCATAGGTGCTGAAGCCCTACTTAACACTGTAGCGCCGCCTCCAAGCTTTACTGCCTTGGATCAACCTTACAGCGGTTCAACCACACAAATCAATCTTCGTTTCTAGGTTAACTGGATCAACTATCGTGCATGTTATAGTTGTATATAAATGCAAGGGACCTACAGTTTAATGCCGAATCCGAACGGCGAGGTGAAAAGAATAGCCACAGATTCCGCTGTAGCGATGTCAAGGGCCGAACCCTTGCTAGCTAGCTAGTCTGGCCTCTCATTACCCTCGAAGTTCCTATGGCCTGGAACCCATACAAGAGTTGTTTGTAGCCCTTGACCAAGCAGAGCGTGTTCCTCTCTACATTGCAGAACTAATTTGAAATTTATAATGGAAGAATCCAAGGCTTTAATAGTAGCTGGACTCCTTGTAAATATATCTAGCCTGGAATACACTGGCTTCGTTGGGAAGGCGTGAAGATGAGGATAGTTGGAGGGACTCTGAGTTGTAGTCAGTGTTGATGTTATGCAGCAATGGACCTTTTGGAGTATCTTGCCTTGACCGTACGTTTGTGGTGCAGTTCCTTCTTCTTTGAGTCTGACTGCGCTACAAGAGGTGACTGATTGTATGTGTAAGTCTAGTTATTGATAATAATTGAGTGAGTTAAGAGCCTCAGCTGGACTAGTGCTCCTGTAACGAGAATTAGTTAAAGTCGGCCACCAGACCAGAGCAGCGTATTTCAGAATTGGCTTTACAATGGCTGTGTATGACTACAATGTTATTTTTGGTTGAAGAATTAATTTTTTACCCAGCATTCTCTTGCAAGTATATAGAGCTATGCTCGCTTTCTTTACTCTGTCAATGGATAAAGGTACCGTTCGATGATAATACTTTTTTTTTGTAAGATTCCGGCCGAAATGTGTGAAAAAGTGTGCCAAAATTAAAATTTTTTTCGGCGAACACCATGAATGTTTGTTGCACCGAACAGAATGCGCTGGGTGCGCACAAAGTGTTCGCCGAATAAAATTTCTAATGTAGCCACTGCCTAGGCGTTCGTAACGCAAAGATTTTTAGTACGTTCATACAGTGAAGCAATTGCACCCTGATAAAATGATATTTTTCATTAAAAATCTAAAAAGATGTTTCCTTAATATTATTAATAAATTGAGGGATTCATAAACTCATAAATGCCTGGAAAACACTATAAACTTATAAACTCGTATCATACATACATACAAATTTTGACACGTTTAATACATATAAACTTATGAGTTTATATAAATCCCTCTATTTTGAATTTTTCTTATCTCTATTTTTATATTTGTTAAGTATTATTATTTTTCAGTATCATCATCTCAATACGTTGAACATTTTAAGATTTTTGAAGCTGAGTTATTGCGTTGCTGTATTGTCAATAAGTGTATCTGCGCATGTAACGCATTCCTATGTATTAACGCACTAACGCAGCGGTGCGTTGTACACCACTAGATTGTATGGTGTATTTTCTTTCTGTGTACATAGTTGATGAATGTGGAGTTACTGTTGCCGAAGATGGCAGCCAATAAAAATTATTAAAATTATCTTCCATTTATTCTGAGTCCTCTCAAACGTACATACATATTACCAATCATTGATTTACCCGCTCCACTTTCCCTAAAGCTTTGGAAATAGCAACAATAATACAATTAACCAAAAAATCAACGGCTGCCGTACCCAGTGAATTTAGACCAATTATGCTAACCGCAAATTGAGCGCAGCATGCAAAGCGTAGCCCGTTATAGCTGAGGAACACTATACCTCTGCTGTGATTGTGTGCATATTGAGTGCAGTTACTCTGCGTCAGTTAGGCTAAGGTTATATTCAGATTTTGCTCGGCGAACACCATGGATTTGTTGTTGCCCGAACACGAAGAGAGCTTTACTCACTCTCACAGTGAACACAATATGCTGAGTGAAATGTACACCGAACATGCTGAGCATTCAGGGTAGCAATGAGTTATTCTACAAAAAAAGAACAAAAATTTATGTAAAATTGAAGGAAAACATGCAAACCTGTACATCACTATTTTCTATGTTGCGAATGTTTTTAGTTTTTAAAAGTGAATATTAAATATATTATTCATAAAACTATTGAAGAAAAATCATTTTGATTTCTTCATTTTTCAATTATATTATTAATTGCACTCTCCATATTGATAGTTTAAAGTTTTTCGGTATACCATTTAGTACCATTTTATAGAAAACTGAATTTCGACAAATAGCAACTATGTAACGAACTCCAATGTAAGCACTACACCGAGCACTATGATGTGTTCGTCGAACAGCGAACACCAGTATAACCAGCACCTTTACAATATCTGTTGCAAAAAAGTCATATTTTGTAGAACCATCTGAAAAAAAAACACGAAATTCACAATTATAACAAAAAATATTTTATTATAAAACAAAAACTGAAAAACTTGTGTTTATTTATGTAAAAAAGAACTGCTCCAGAAATGAAAAATATAACAGAAGCTGAGGAATATTGTGTTTCATGCACATACATAAGTATGTAGCAGGGGAGACAGAGTTCTCGAACACTCTTCTTTAATATGAGAAGTTATTAAAAAATCATACCGAATGGTATGAGAGTGAAATTGGTGATATCGTTTATAGGAAAATTTTTAACTTTTGCTTTCATTGTTACCTATGTTTTTATAAAATGCTATCTTAAGATATCGCACTCTACCATATATGTAAAATGAAGTTCATAGTAGGTTTCACTCACTCCAAATATAAATGTCATTACGTTTTTTCTCCATTTATAAAAAAGGGAAATTATATGATAGCATGAAAACCGGTCGTTAGCATTCTTCCATCGCTTTCAAAAGTTTAATAGAGGCCTCTTTGTATCACATTAAAAAGAAAATGTAATAACCAGTAGAAAGTAACATCGGAGGTCAATAACATCTGAATACAAAATGTCGTTCGCGTAGAGATCTTTCCAACGAAAAACCGGACATCAAATCAAAAATCAAATTATGACAAAAAAAACAAAAGCAGTATTTCAAGACCCCCAAAATTTCTAAATTTTTTTCGATCTGTAATACTTTCGAGGGTTATACTTTCCTAAAGGGTTACCCGGTCTATTGCACCAATCCACACTATGTTTGTAAAACTTTATTTTTAAATTATCTAAAAATATTTACTGAAAATTGAATGTTATTTTTTTTTGGTTCGTTCTTTTTTTTTAATTTAAAATACTTACTTACTTACTTACTTACTTACTTACTTACTTACTTACTTAGCTGGCGCTACAACCGATGATCGGTCTTGGCCGCCTCCACAAAGCTTCGCCGCCTCCACAAAGCTTCGCCAGTCACTTCTGCTATGCGCGCGCTGGCGCCAGTTGATAAGGCCAAGTGCAGTCAGGTTGCCCTGCACCTGGTCTTTCCAACGGAGATTAGGACGTCCCCTTCTGCGTATTCCTCCACCGTGGTTCGAATAAAACACCCTTCTAGCCGGAGCTAGAAGGGTGTTCTTCCATTCGCTCAACATGACCCAGCCAGCGAAGCCGCTGGAGTTTTATACGCTTGACTATGTCAGTGTCGGCGTACAGCTCATACAGCTCATCGTTCCATCTTATTCGATACACGTCGTCCACGCATACTGGACCGTAGATCTTACGGAGTATCTTCCTCTCGAACGCTCCTAACAGTCTCTCATCATTGATGGTCAATGTCCACGTCTCTGCGCCATACATTAGGACGGGAAGGATGAGGGACTTATAGAGCGTTATTTTCGTCGGTCGAGAGAGGGCTCTACTTCTCAATTGCCTGCTGAGCCCGTAGTAACACCTGTTGGCAAGAGTTAGTCTCCGCTTGATCTCAAGGCTGACATTATTGTTGGTGTTTATGCTGGATCCTAGATAAACGAAATCCTTGACGACTTCAAAAGTGTAGTTGTCAACAGTGACATTTTGTCCAAGACGCCGTGACTCTTTGTTTGTTGACACAAGGTATTTCGTTTTGTCCTCGTTCACCACTAGACCCACACGACGAGACTCCCTTTCCAGGTTGGAGAATGCTGCACTGACTGCTCGAGCGTTTTTGCCAATGATGTCAATATCATCAGCGTATGCTAGCAGCATGACACTCTTGTAAAAGATAGTGCCAGAGATGTCGATGTTCGCAGCTCGAATTATTTTCTCCAGCATTTCTCCAAAGAAGTCGCACGATAGGAGTCACCTTGTCGGAAACATCTTTTGGTATCAAATGGTGCGGAGAGGTCTGTCCCAATTTTCACTGCGCTGGTGGTGTTGGTCAGTGTCATTTTGCAAAGACGAATGAGCTTTGCAGGGATACCAAAATCATACATTGCGGCGTACAAGTGATCCCTAATCGTGCTGTCGAAGGCGGCTTTATAATCGACAAATAGATGATGGGTGTCGATCTGTTTTTCTCGGGTCTTTTCCAGGATTTGGCGTAGTGTGAATATCTGGTCGATGGTGGATTTACCAGGCCTGAAGCCACACTGATAAGTTCCAATCAGTTTGTTGACGATGGGCTTCAGTCTTTCGCACAGTACGCTCGATAGAACCTTATATGCAATATTAAGAAGGCTGATCCCACGGTAGTTGGCGCAGATCGTGGAATCACCCTTCTTATGGATTGGGCAGAGTACGCTGAGATTCCAATCACTTGGCATGCTTTCATCTGACCATATTCTGCATAGAAGCTCATGCATGCGTTTTTTGAGCTCTTCGCCTCCGGTCTTAAACAACTCAGCAGGCAGGCCATCTGCACCTGCAGCCTTATTGTTTTTCAGCCGAGCAATGGCTGTTAAGACCTCCTCATAGTCAGGCGGCGGTACTTCAACGCCGTCAGTGATTGGGGTTTCCGCAGTGGCGGGATTATTGCCGTCTTCGCCATTAAGCAGCTGCGAAAAGTGCTCCCTCCATAATCTCATTATGCCCTGGATATCTGTCACCAGATTTCCATCTTCATCCTTGCAGGAAGAGGCCCCGGTCTTCAAACCAAGAGTCAGGCGTCTTATTCTTTCAAAGAATTTTCGGACCTCGTTCCTGTCCCGCAACATTTCGGGATTAATTGCATTTTAATTTAAAATACATTAAAAATATTTTAGTAACATTTGGTAGCTGCTTTTATAAATTTTGGTAGGCCAAACTTTTGGAGAATGGCAACCGTGGTTATGGCTGAAAAATTTTCTAATATTTTTTTGGAGGCTGTTTATACGGGTACAAGCATAAAATACAGTGCGAAGAAAATAAAGGCACTACCTTTATAAATAAAAACCCGAATAAAAGGTTCGGTCGCGGCCAAAGTTTATATAGCCTGAAATAAAACAACTTTCAAGTATAGGCGGATTTTAACATGTTGAGGCCCTAGCAAAAATCAATTTTTGTGGCCCTCTTAAGTTTTTTCTGTACTTGTGGCTCAATTTCACGAAAGAAACAACATTTTTGATAGACAAATATTTTGTTAGAAATTATAGACCATTTATATTATTTTTTTTCGTGATTTATTTCTTTCAAAACTATCAATTAAGGAGCCATAGTTGATTTTTTTACTAAGTCGCTTTCACACTGATACACACACTGATTAAATTTTTCTTCAGGCAAATCAAAATCAACAAATATTAAAAAGTTTTGTAATACTTCGTCATATACTACGGACCTTCTTTTTATTTCAGAGCGTAAAGTATCGCAAATTAAGTAAAATGTTTCAACTTTGAATAGTTCTTTCCCACGTAAAATTATGTCATTATCTGAAGTTTCATCGAATTGTATTTTTCTTTTCCTGTTTCGATTTTTTGCTGTTGCGTATTCTGTACTACCAGCTAATTCCATTGCTTCTTTCTCCATTTCGTGAAAATATGCATCATCAATTCGAATACTGAGTATGAATGCTGATAAAGATTTCAATAAATTAGTTCCTTTTTCATTATTTCACATTCTTTGTTTTGTAACGATTTATTGGTGGCATTAATTCTTTGCAATAGTGTATTCCAAAAAATCAGTAACAGTGCCGTCTCTAAATCTTCAAAACTACTATGTATTTTTTTCGCCTGAATTTTTGTTATGGGCTTTTCAGATGGGTTACCAAAAGCGGTTCTTATGAAAGAAAAATTCTTTCGTACAGTTAATACAGCTTCAGCTCTGGATGACCATCGAGTGTCACATATACGTTTTATAGTATGGCTTAATTTTTGATCAGTTTTCATTAGCTGATCCCATCTCTTTGTCGAAGAGGAAAACAAGAAGAATAAATTTTGAATTAAATCAAAGAGTCTAATAGCTTTAGAAGAACATTCTGCAGCTGTATTTCCAACTAAATTTAAGGAATGTACTGCGCAAGGCACAAGAACAGAATTTTTGCTGTAACTTTTAATTTTAGCTTGGAAACCGTTGCCTGATATGTTCGAAGCATTGTCATACGTTTGTTAATGTTCAACCCTAATTCGAACAAGCTGGACAAAATAGTTGTTTCTAAATATGATGCATAATGATGTTCGATCGGAATAAAACATATGAACCTTGTTGAATTTGTTGATCTAAATCTACATAACTGATAATAATAGTTAACTGGTCAGTATGGCTAGCGACAGGCGTGTAATCAACTATAAGAGCAAAAAAAGGGTTAGTTCGTTTTATTTCATCAACAATGGAGTTTTGTACACTTTTGCCCATAAGTTCTATGAATTCATCACACGTCATTCACACGTGGTTTTAGATAAATAATTAACAATTACTGTATTTTTCTAAGTGAACCTTTAAAAAGTCATCAAATTCAGCCAAATATTCAATACAGCTTGGAAAATTGCCTTTGAAGAATTAGCATGTCCTCTAAACCCTAAGCCCAAACTTCCCAAAAGTCTAACTGTAGCAACGACTCGTTTTAATAAGTAACTCACGCCAATAAATTGCCTCTTTTTCTATTACTTCTAAAGGTTTGGAATTGACACGACCACTTATTTTAGCACGACGAACATAAGCACACATACAACTTTTATGTTCTCTCGACTCATCATGTCTTTTCGAAACGTCTAAACTAGAACATTCGATTTTTTACTAAATATTTTACAAGCAAAGCAATAAACAGATTTCGTTGTTTCAGAACAGATTAACCATTAACCATTCTCTTCGCTCTTGACCTCCGTTTATTTTAGTCATATAAAACATCATTTAATTTTCGGTATATTTGCTGATCATTATTCTCTTTATAACATATTTTAGAAGATTCGAATTCTCCCACATTTTTGGGTTTTGTACAAATACTATGTTTAATCAAAACATTACTAATTATTTTTGGCCATAAACCAATGTCAGTAAAGTTAGGATAAGTATTTGTACATTTTATTACTTCACTCTCAATTTCAATCCCTATGTCATTGGTAATGGCAACGCAATTATCACTTGCACCTTACTCTACACACGCCAATAAATTGCCTCTTGAAAGATTAACATCGTTATCAGCTATTACTGGTAGTGAAACATTTTTATCTGCCACCGCAGTATTGGTAGATGGAACATTTCCATCACAAGACATAAATTTTGCAAGGGAGTTTCTTTGCTTTTCATTTTCCCTCATTTGAATTTTTTTCTAAGTCGTTTTCGAGCGCCAGACGCGAAAATTCTTTTCATTTTAAAATATATTTTTCAATATTTGGTATAATGAAATGGTATAATTGTTGAGTGAATTAAGAATTATTAAATGATGAAAGCAACAACGTTGGTCTTGGTAGTTTAAAAAAAAACTGTTGGTTGTTCTGTAAATATCAATCTCAAATCAAAATTTAAATTATGCTAATAGAAATACTCAATAAACACAAATAATTGTTCTCAATATTCAAAATCATGCAACGAACATTTGATGTTAACGCAACACAATTCAAACAAACAATGAAATGAAATGAATGAAATAGCAAATAAATATAATTCAGTATTAAATTTGAATTGGAGGTTTTAAACCCTTCAAAATTTAAAATCTTAAATTCTACAACTATTTTATTTTTTTTTATAATTTTTTTTTAATTTTGGAGGATCTTATAAATTGGAGGCCCTAGGCAAATGCCTAATCTGCCTACAGGTAAATCCGCCGCTGCAACTACGTATCTTCAAAAGCACCATTTTACAAAACGAAAAAAGGTTTTAAAATTAACTTGAGTGTTCAAGTGGAAATACTAGGTTTTTTCATACAAACTCGCTGATAACTTACTTCCATCTGTATTCTTAGTCAATTTAATACTATGTCCCAAATAGAGATATATGCTTGAAGAATAGAGGTAGTACCTTATGGGTGGTAATTTTTAGCTACAACTTCAAACCAATGTTATCAAACGCAAATCTTCATTTTGTTTGCTAAAATATTTATTTGTTTCCAGATTCATTGATTCCGCCAATCTTTAATCAGGTATTCTGTTTACAACAGCTTCTGGAGAAAGTCACATTGTTTGTGATATGTCAAGTCCTGAAATGCTTTAAAAGTATTGATTCATTATTATTACATTAGTAACATCACTTCTTGATGGTCGCTGTGGCGTAGTGGTAATGCGTTGGACTGCTACGCAGAGTGTCCGGGGTTCAAATCTCGGCACAGGCAAAATAAAAAATAATAAAAAAATACAGAAAAAAAAAAAAAATTTCTACACGGCACCACCCTCTTGGCAGGCAATGGCACACCTACAAGTGCAAAAATTGCTATGAAAAGCTTTTCACTTCGTCGTTCGGAATCGGCATTAAACTGTAGGTCCCTTCCATTCATGTACAAATATAACACGCACAATATGAGTGGATGCAAAAAGTTCGGCCTAGGCCCTCCATGGGCTGTTGTGCCATTAAAAGTAAAAGTAAAGTAAGACATCACTTCTAACTACTAGAAAAATGGTTGCATCACATTTAACCCAATCACGATTTAACTCTAAAAGTTATAGTAGCTTCCTTCCCAGACTTTTTCTCTTACCTGAGAGTTTTCTCAAATAAAAGAAGGTAACTGAAAGTCAGAAGGTGACTGAAAGTCTAAAAAATTTAAGATATTTCTACCATTCTTCTAAAAGTTAAAAGCGGCAACACTTATAATTATAATACTTATACTGATATCTCGGAAAATAGCAAAACTTAATGGAAGGGACATTATTTTTTGTGTTAATGCTGGATCCTAGCATTAAGGAACGAAATCCTTGACGACTTCAAAAGTATAACTGTGAACAGTGGGATTTGTCGTTTACCACTATACTACTCGACAAAACTCCCTTTCCTTTGGCGTAGTGTGAATATCTGGTCGATGGTGGATTTGCCAGGTCGGAAGTCACACTGATAAGGTCCAATCAGTTTGTTAACGATGGGCTTCAGTCTATTACACAGTACGATCGATAGGACCTTATCCCACGGTAGTTGACGCAGATTGTATAATCGCTTTTCTTATTCATTGGGCAGAGTGCGAATCACTTGATATGCTTTCATTCGTCCATATTCTACGTAGAAGCTCATGCATGTGTTTTGTGAACTCTTCGGCTCCAGTGTTAAACAACTCAGCAGGCAGGCCATTTGCACCTGCAGCCTTATTGTTTTTCAGCCGAGCGATGACTGTTTTGTTTGTTAGCATGCTTACTTAATTTAAATTTTTAAGCTTATGCAAAAATCTTCCAAATTATTTTCTTTTTCTTTTTTTCCCCCTTTTTCTTTGATATAATATTTTTCTTTTAGTTATCTTAATTATTTTAATTGATTTTATGTATTATATGAGTGCTTATTTTTAAGTTCTTATGTTAATTTTAGACTGCTGTGTTGCATGTTGAATTATATGTTGATTTGGTAAGGGTCGCTTATCCTCCAACTTGCCAAAGAGTGGTCGCTATGATTTCTCTGAGACTAATTAGGTATCCTGCAGCTAGGTAATCCATCCAATCCTCGTTTGCACTTATGTTCGCCAATGCAATTGTCAAGAAATATGTATGTATGCAGTGTAGTTGTTTAACTAAAATCGACTCGTCTCCGTCAGTTCTGGCAACTTTCTCCTTATTTTATTTTCAAAAATTCCTCGAGTTACAAACTCTCCAATGAACTTTGGACTCGAAAACGGTAAAATTACACAAAAAGTAGTTTGTATACAAAAATGTTGCTATGGAATTTTGCGCAATGTAGCCCTTTTACTGTGAGTCTCCACTAACAGAATAGTCTAGAACACCGCTAACATTTCAAATTAACCCAGGGTTAAATAGTTTATGTGTTTACAGGTTTTAACAAATTTTTAAAACTTTATGAAAATACAACCATTACACATTGTCATTAAGCAGCAGCGAGAAGTTCTGCCTCCGTAACCTCATAGTGACAAGATTTTCGTCTTTATCCTTGCAGGAAGAGGCCCTGGTGTTCAAACCGTTAGTCTAGCTTCTTATTCTTTCGAAGAATTCTCGTACCTCATTCCTGCTCCGTAACATCTCGATATCATTAAATTCACGTCTGCTTCTTACGCCTGAAAAGATGTCTCTCTTCCTTCCTCAACTGTATCACTCTTTAGCTGCTCGCATTGCAACTGATTGCAGTGTCACTCTTCATATATACTGCGTATTTCACTTCAGTAGCATCGCAACACGATGAAGCATCGATGTTTCCCATGTTATTTTTAAAACAATTTTAAGAATTAAAAACAGATTAATATTAATTTTTTTTTATATTATTGCAAAAGAGTAATTGAAAATGAACAATTTTATTTCAAAATAAACATTATCATTAATTTGACATTAATTAAACTTAAGGAACAAGTCATTAAATAGAAAGAATTGTGCACAATCTCCGTATTGATATTTAAAAAAAATCTCAGAAATCAAACAGTTTTTCATTTTTGTTTAAAAACAAAAGTTTGTTAACAACATTACATTTAATCGAACAACTGCGCTCTGAAATTATCTGTACTGCTTTGCTGAAGATTTTTTCAGATTCGCACGACGATGCTGGGAAGCAAAGAAACTTTTTGCTATATTTTTAAAAGACACATATCCTGTTTGCATTCCTAAAAGAAATATTATTAATATTTTTTTAAAATATAGCTAACTTCTTACCCTCCAATATTCTAAGGGATTGCATTCCTTTGCTGCGATTTGTTTTGCTAAATGCTGTCTTTTAAGAATAATTTTTCTTTGCATTTTATCCTTCATAAATGAAAAACGCGTTGGTTCTGTTTTGTGGTGGTGCTGGTTGAGAGGTTTGCGGGTATTTGGACAATTCGTTGAACAGTTCATCCTCTAAGGCTTTTGAAGCCTGTTCGGCGTACGACGCTGTTAAAAACCCACCCTTTTTCAAACGCGGTCACTTCGCTCAGCTACGTACAGAAGAATAAAAAACCATCGATAGGGTAGTCAAACTTCGATGTTTGAGTATATACAAAATCATCGATGCATCGATTGTACCATCAATGTTCTTTCCAACTCTAGCGTCCACTGCGTGCATTTGTTTTCAAGTTGAGTGGTGTTTTACGATAGGAGTTAGAGTCGATTAGCGAAGGATTTATCTGTCTGTTGTTACTGCGGCTTTCTCTTTGTACCTATCTGTACACAATTTGCTACACATACACGTGCGTACGTCTAGTACACTCGAAGCGTGAATTCCGTCGTTCATTATTTTATCAATCTGGTCTCGTGTGTTTTAATCAGGAGACAGACAAGTGGCTTTATGAATTCGAGATGTTGAAAGCCATGTGCCATGTATAGCACTTAGTAAACTAACACTCATATTCAGCATATATTGTATGACAGTTACGTGCAAAGAAATATTAAATAAGAAAAGGACCCGGTAGGTCGCTCTGGAGTCAAGATATTTACGAAAATGTGGTTTTAAGGTCTGATATGGCTCATATTCAAAATATGTGTGTTCAAAATAATTTTATGTTAACTTATATATTTATTTGACATATAGATATTAGTTATATCATTTTGCACATAAAAAGTGTTGAAAAGTAACATTAGAGCAACATAAAAAAAAAAAAATTATCTTTATTTGAACACAATTGTACTTTTCTTATATAAACTGTGCTTTTGTCTATTCTGCTTCCTTTACGAGTATGCAACAATGATAAATTGTAATTAACAACTAATATGCGTGTCTAAATTCAAAATGATCCATCTGCTGCACGATTTTCTAAACAATTGCTTGATATCGGTGAAGGAAAATGTTCAATAAGTCAAACATTGAAATTTCATTTCGAGTGGTATTGCAGCGATTTCTTTCCTGTCTACGGAAGTGTTCTGTATTGGCATTCATGTTAGATTGGCAGTTCCCGAAAGCGATGATGAGTAAAGTTCGACGACAAATAATCGACAGTAGAATTTTCGGGATCGGGTCGAAATTCTGTATTCCAAAATTGTATGTGACAAAATTCTGTAAAACACAAACAAATTCTGTACAACAAAATTCTGCTTGGCAAAATTCTGCATTTTTAAAATTCTGCTTATGGTGCAAAAATTGTGTGAACTTACGAAAAGAACGTAAAGAAGCATATATTTTTTCTTTGACGGATTCTATCGCCTTTCTCACTCATTTTCGCCCTCTGCGCAGCCTTTGATGGAACATAATCTCGACTATTGGCCGGTGTGAATACAACCGATTCCCATATTACCTGGCTCGGCGAAATGCAATTACTTCGAGTAAATTCCTTTACCATTTCGTTTGGTTTACATACCTCTTTTTGGGTAGTATAACAACTATGCGATTGTTCGCCTGATTTTTTTATGATGATGTGCATGCTGTCTTTAAGCGTCATCACTATTCGGCATTTGTACCTGCAAATGCCGAATTGAATGTATTTTTCCTCGTAGTTCTTTCTAAATAAAACATAAAAACATTGATTAAATTTAATTAAATTTATTACATAAATAAATACAATTTTGACCCTTAAAAAAGCTCAAAATTCAAAAAGGAACCTTTTTAATTTCTGAGGCATGGTTTTGTTTTCGTGTATTCAAAATACTAGCTTTCCAAGTAAATATGTTCGTTAAAATAAAATTAAAATTCATACAGATTTTTGTTTACCTTACTATCACATTTCGTCGTATTTGCCTTCTTCCACACCCGCAATAAGTTAAATGGGGCCATTTAGACAAATAAATACACCGCTGAGTGTCAATATTAAAAACTATGACTTGGTTTCTTCTTCGTAGAGATAGATATTGCCGCGATAAAAGAAACGCTTATTTTTCTTTTAATAGCACAACATCCCATGGAGGGCCTAGGCCGAGCTATTTCGCATATTGTACGTGTTATATTTGTACTTGAATGGAAGGGACTTACAATTTTATGCCGAATCTGAAGTGAAAAGCTTTTCATAGACAATTTTTATTCTTGTAGGTTTGCCATTGCCTGCCAAGATGTGGTGCCGTGTGTTTAAATTTATTACCTCGATGGTCTTTTCCATCCGGTAATCTTTAACGCACTTGTGTGGTTTGCATGGATTTTATTAAGTGATTGATAAAATATACACTGAATTTTATTATTGAACCGAACTTAAAAAACTGAATTTTATTATTGAACAGAACTTAACAGTATTTTCTTATTGAACTCAACTTAGCTGGCGCACTTAAACAACTGACTAGTATGAACAAATTAAAATAATTATTACCGAAACTCAACTTGAATTTATTCGGTTATCAGCAAATTAATATAAACAAATTAAAAAATAAGTATGAACAAAACTTAAATTGAATTCATGTTGTCAGCAAATTAATGCAGTATGCGAATACGAAACATTCAAGCCAAGTGCGAACTGCAACGTCAGCATATTTACACACAATTTCAGTAGGTGATAATACAAATATCAGTTTCATACTCCATACTTCCATACTCCCCGCGTTGAGCTTTGTGAGCTCAAGACAATATTTATTCATCAATGTTGAAGGTGAAATCAGCATCGGGAGGTGCCGCATGCATTCTGGGTATTGGTACAGGAGCCTTCGTTCTTCTGAACTTTACATTGGCCAAGATTAAAGCAGCTGCAATAACAACGCCGATCAACAGGCCGGTGTAGCCAATCGTGAATTGGTGAACATCGTGTGAACTTAGATGTTTAGGCTCGGCTTTCTGTAATTGTGTACTTCGAATTTGTTCCTGAATTCGTTCTATATCGTCGCTTGCAATTTTATGTATTTCAGGCTTAAGCGCTGCTGTTGGGACTCGTTAGTTTTTGCAAAGTGGACCAATTTGATTATGTCGACGGTTGGTGCGAACGACGTCCGCAGCTGTGTCGGGTGCACATTATGTGAAGTTAATGTCAGCGTGCCCTGTTTTATCATACATTCCTTAATGATTTTTAGCAGACCCATGCTATGTAATGTAGCTATCGTGAGTTCTTCTTGGCACACGTTATTAATAGTGGTATTTTTATTCACCGAAAATATCCAATGATTTGGGTTGGATAGTTGAAACCATTCTGCAGCCTGGTTTGATTTTTGAATGGTACATGATGGTTGGATTGCTTGATGATTTAACAATGCCATCTCATATTGACTCACTTGCAGGTCGGTTGTGATTGTTTGCATATTAGCGAGTTCGATGTCATCTTGATGCATGCCATTGCTTCTGATACGCTCATAGGATAAAACAGGTCTCTGTGTAAACTGACAATTAAGTATTGAGATGAAGGCTTAATAGTTAGGTAATCTTGTCCGACTTTAACTGGTATTGAGATCATTCGAAAGGTCTCAAACTGATTATTAGATGCTAACGGAAGCTGTATCCTGAAAATGATATGATCTGCGCATGAAGCAAACTATAAATGTCGCTTAACTCAACTTGAGTTGAGCCAAAAAACGGAAGATTGAGTTCAGATGAGAGATTGTTCTTTATCGTACGCAATGCATTCCTCAGTTGAGTAAGTAAGGATTTATTTTACCGTGATGGAAGTCCGTTAACATTTTAATGAGACTGGTTTGAACCTTTTGAAAATTACTCATAATCAACAATGTTTGGATAGCTAACGACGACAATATGTGTTGAATTTTTTGATGCCCCATTAACACGTCAATTAAGTTTATCTTGCGATTGATGTCGTAAAATTGCTGATTAATTTGTTCTTGTGGTTTCTTGATGACGTTTACCGTGGCTTCTAAAATGATGGTGTGGTTATTTACAACATTAAATAATGTTTCTTCATTTTTGTCCACCGATTGGATGGTATCCACCATTTTTCCGGCATATTCTGCATCTAACACCCCAAATAGTCGATTTGCGACGATGCCGATTATATCAAAGGCCCTTCTTTTAGCTCTGTTATCGTGCAGAACTTCGTTAAACAATCTCATGTCCACCTAGTTGTTTTCAAATAATGAAAGTATGCTGGCGCAGTGTGTTTCGTTAATCATCTTACCACATAAATTACGTAGATTCGAAATTCCATTTTCGAATTCTTTCTGCTCTCCCCAATAGTTTTATAGTTCGTAATACATCGGAAGATGCCACTCATTGTTAACTTAATTTGTCAGGCCCATACTCTCGAAATAAATTCCTGGGTAGAATTCAAAATTTGTTATTTCGACTACCGGTGGACTGACTGCCTTTGCATATGTTGGAAGAATTAACAGTTTTGTCGCTGCTTCAATTCGGCCACCGACTCTCAAGCAACCTTTTACATCTATAAACGGCGTGAGCGAAGATAACCGATGATTTTCGTTCAATTCACCAGTCTTCACAAGATCTTTGATTTCATTTTGGAAATGTACTTCTTGAAAAGATTTTATAATCAGAGTAAATGCCGTATGTATTTCAGATATTAAAAGAAAACCTCTCTTGGAATGTTGTCTGATAATATTGATGTAAAACGTATTATGTACGCCGTAGTTCTAATTAGGAATGAAAACGATTTTTTTTTGGTTGCTTCGAAAAATGAAACTTTTGACGGCCCTTGATGCGACCAACACCGATATGATACATTTTCTTTCATCAATAATATGTTCCTGCATCTTAAATTCTCCAGGCCATTGTGACACTTGTCTCTTTAAAAACTTAGAACCATGAAACCATAATTCGGTGTTCTGCAAACATTCTAGGCTGATTCCTCGCGATATGTGATCTGCTGGATTTTCAGCCAAACTAACATGTCTCCAATGCGATTGAGTACAATGGCGTTGAATGTACGATATTCGGTTTGCAACAAATGTTTTGAATGATGAAGATTCCGAAATTATCAAGGGCAATACTATTTGTGAATCAGTCCAATAATTTGTATCTGAGTCATTGTATTGTATCGTGCCTTTTACACGTTGACAAAGTTCTGCAGCTAGTTTCGCTGCTTGAACTTCCAATCTAGGAATGGTCACTATCTTCGCTAGCGCTACACTTGACTTGGAACATAAAAGTTCAACGTAAATATTATTGTGTTCATCTTTACTTTACTTTTCATAGCACAACAGCCCAAGGAGGGCCTAGGCCGAACTTCTCGCATCCCCTCATGTAACGCACTACCACTACGCCACAGCGACCACGCAGCGTCGGTATATTCACACATAATTGTAATAGGTGATAAAACAAATGACATTCAAGCCTCGTGCGAACTGCAGCGTCAGCATATTCACACACAATTTTAGTAGGCGATTATACAAATATCAGTTTCATATTCGCATGCTGCACTGTACAAAATTTTGATGAAAATATAACTTAATATGATGTACAGGTGTATGTTATCCACCGTGTAGGAGATTTGTAATTTCTACTTTGTCGTGATTTGAACGGACACTCTGCGTAGCAAACCAACGCACTACCAACTACGCCACAGCAACCACAGAAACAAACCAGCGATAAAAGAAACCCAGTTATTGTTTAAAAAGGAAAGAAATATGGTGAGAAAAAGGGACCAGGGGACCAAGCCTAAAAAAGGGACTAATTTTGGTTGAAAAGGACGAAAGTGAAAATTGCGTCTGGTTGTCAATATTATACAAAAGTGTTGCAAAAATTATTGAAAAAATCATATAGCAGCAAAAATTTGGCAGCACACACATAGTTGCATGGCCATTAACACCAAATACCCTAGAGATAAAAACGAGTTTAATGAAAATTATTGTTTGGCAAAGGTCTTGTTTAACCGGATTGTTTTAAAGTTAACCATCAAAATAGTTCTTTAACTCAAGTTTATGTTATTATTAAACGCTAATGTTAAACTCGGCTTATTCATTGCTTTCAATAAAATTTCTGTTTAAATTTTCCCACACTATGGAATTTTCAACAGCCATAATTAAAAATCAAAACAAACCAAGACAATGAGCAGTAAAGGCAAAGGTTGGTAGTGAGCAACTTCTTTAGTATGCTGTTTTTGATTTTTTTGGTTTAATAAATGGAGTTATTATTTCGTAATTGTGGCGACGTAATCTGGAATAGGGAAGACGATATGAATATCTAAATAAAATATGTTTTTCAAAATGGCATTTTGTATAACATTTTTGTTGAAAATAAACACAATGAGAAGGAAAAGTGCTGAGTTTCAATAGAAAATGTATAAAATGCATTAAAAAAATTATCCAATATTTCAAAATTTTTCTGTAAATATTAATATGAATAGAATGCGCAGAAAGTGAATCGGCGCGTGAAACACCAGAACTCAAAAACACGAAAATCATTTTTGATTCGCAAAATGCATTACGCTTGGATGTACTTTTTTTACGAAATAGTATTAAATTTTACTACAACAAATATTTTGAAAATGGCAGCACTTATCGGTACGATAATGAGGTCTAAGTGATTGGCAACACTGTGTTCTGCACATGTTACTGAGTTCAATTGTGAAGTATTGTTTTGCATTAAGGTGTTGTTGATTATGTTGAGGAAACAAGCGAGATTGCGACGTGAATTTCTTTTTAAGAAATCCGTGGAAAATCGTCATAGGAAAATACAGGAGAAGAAAACCAAACTTGAAAAAAATCTTTTGTCTCACAGTACGATCCATGGAAATTTGCAGAAAGACGCGGTACAAATTCAGGAAAGACTTAAATATGATAATGGTAAATATGATGTCTAATTATTTGAAATTATTTGATATATGTACCTTATCGTATTTATCCCTTACCGGATTATGGCCCAGTTACAACTGTATTTGGTCAAACGAATCAAATTCCATCCCATACAAGTAAACCAAGTTGGAATAGTTGCATTGGAAATAGTTGGGTTAAACACCATCAGAATAAGGTAACAAAGACAATCATCTCCACGTAGGAAACATTTTCATAAAACGATATGAAATAATGTTGCAATACGATTTCAATCAAATTGAGCTAATTTAATTGTAGCACTATATGAAATAAGAAAATGCAAGACTTCAAAGCAGATAGCCACAATCCCCCAATGCAAATGCAATATAATTTCAACCGAAAATGTAACTTAACGAAAATAATTTGTGTGAGAATAACCAATCAAAATTTCTTTAACTATTTTGCTCTTATTTCAAAAGGGCGAACAACACAAAGGAGAAAGTCAGTGCCCTTTTCCTTTCGTCTTTCCCTTCTCGTCCGCAAACTAGACTCCTAGTGGAAAAGGGGGCTCACTCAAAAATTTTTAACTACTAGTGTCCAACAACATTCATAGCATCCGATTATTTGATTTGATTTTTTATTATCACCACCTTATTTAAATTTTTTATTTTTTTTTGCTCTTCTATATTATGGTGCATAACTACTTATATAGACGCATTCTCTTTTTACCGTATTCCCTACTTCTATGAGGTGTTGAGATAAGCTTAATAATGCAGTGTACTAGCACTTGGAATAAAAACAAACTCAAGTACAAAATATAAAATATTTATTTCTTTTATTCAACTATAGTGCAGAACTATAGAGGCATATTAAATTTTCATAAAAAATTAAACAATGTTTCATACATAAAAATAATAAATATTTTTTAAATTAATAATGTGTTCAACCTCCTTTGCTTTGAATAAGCTCAAATATCCTGTTTATACTTAAAATTAAGTTTACTCGGACATCTCCCACTGACAATCACTCCTTTCTTTAAATTCGATGTATATACTATCACTTTTCAGTAAACTTTTTTTCGAACCATAGTTCCTCAAATATTTTCGATTAGATTTTGATATGGGGAACAGGCTGGCCATAGCAAAACCTCAATTTTAATCGACCCAAGCCACGAGTGGCACGCATTGCTCTTATGCATCAATGCATTGTCCTGCTGAAAATCTATATACACCCCTGCTCAAAATTATAGGTACACAGTACACTTTCAACTTTAACATAACAAATAATGGTTTTATTCAATATTTTAATAAAAAATCAGTGGATATAAATAACAAAGAATCTGAGATCAATAACATTTTAAGACGCTTATTCGACTGCTTAAAAAAATTTTACACTTTTAATATATTTTCTATTAATTTACACTATTAATCAAATCCCGACAGGTTTCTCATACCATATTTTCTGAACATACTTCCATAATTGTTCTTTAGTAGAGAAAACTTTTTTCCTCAATTTCTTTTTTAAGTTTCCCCACAGGTTTTCTTTGCCTTTTTGACGGCATACATTCCTTTCTGAATTGTTTTCGAACATACTAATTTTCGTTTCATCGCTCCATAAAATATTTCTACACTTTTTCTGACCCTCAGATCCTACCCAGATTTTGTGTTTCCTTGCAAAATTTAACCTCATCCTCAAATTATTTTTTCGCATCAAAGGAACTTTTTTGGCTATTCCTCCTGGTAGGTTAACTCACCACGTTTCCAATTTATAATGCTATTACCTTTGAAGACTTAAATGGGTCCTTTTTACAGATAGTCACAATGTGACGATCGAGATTTGCGTTAGTTTTTTGGGCCTTCCTCAAGACTCGTTTTGGGGTTTTCGCTTAAACGCATTTCTAACAAAATTATGGGTTCTGCCCATTAATCGGCCAATGTCACGAAGTAATTTCCCTTCTTTTCCTATGTTCGAAACTAGCCGGGCTTCTTCATCAGTGCAGTGTGTTTTACGACCCATCTAAATTATAAATTATTTAATCAAATTTCACTATTTTTAAGTTCATTAAAGCAAAATTTACCACTATTAAATTAAGAACTGTAAGAACTCAAAACAAACCTTTTTTAAAAAAAAGCTTTAGTGAACTTGTTGGTGTAACTATTATATTGAGCAAGCAGTTTTTGACTTTTTCACGCAAAGCAACAGTTCACAATAATTGGGGAAATCACACGTCTTTCAGTGTAACTATTAATTTGAGCAGGGGTGTATATATATACCGAACATCGAAGTGAAAAGCTTTTCATAAGCAATTTTTACTCTTGTAGGTTTGCCATTGCCTGCCAAAAGGGATTGCCGTGTAGAAAAATTGTTTTTTTTACTTTTTGATTTGCTGATTTGTTTTTTCACTTTTTGCTTTGCCTTTGCCGAGATTTTAACCTCGTACACTCTGCGTAGCAGGCCAACACACTACCAACTATGCCATGGTGACCATGCCCAAGTATGTGTGTTGATATTTTGGATCTTCTTTAATACCCAAATATGCCTATACATTTTAATGTGTGTCAAGAATACATACTCGTACATATTCTTCCTAAATAACAAAAGAATGTTGAATAAATATTTATACAATTTTGGTTCGGTTAATAAAGCATCATTTAATAATATGTTTTTGCTGTTTTGCAAGATGCATCGAACACAACTGTCAATATGGTTGTGTAACTTTATGGACAGAGAATAAATAATATGGCAAATAATATTTTGACTTAAATTCAGATACATTTTTTACCATTTCCATGTGACCTTATAAATACTTACTTACTTAGCTGGCACTACAACCGATGATCGGTCTTGGCCGCCTCTATAAAGCTTCGCCAGTCGCCTCTGCTATGCGCGCGCTGGCGCCTTATCTTCTGCGTGTTCCTCCACCATGGCTCATATAGAACAGCTTTTTAGCCGGAGCACTTTCATCCATTCAACATGACCCAGCCAGCGAAGCCGATGGATTTTTATACGCTTGGCTATGTCAGTGTCGTCGTACAGTCCATACAGCTCATCGTTCCATCTTATTCGATACACGTCTCCACGAATATTGGACCGTATATCTTACGGAATATCATTGTCCACGTCTCGGCGCGATATATTAGGATGGAAAGGATGAGGGACTTATAGAGCTGTATTTTCGTTGGTCGAGGGAGGGCTCTGCTTTTAAATAGCATACTGAGCCGGTAATAACACCTGTTGGCAAGAGTTAATCTCCTCTTGATCTCAAGGCTGACATTATTGTTGGTATTAATGCTGGATCCTAGGGAAGCGAAATCCTGACAATTTGAAAAATATAATTGTCAACAGTTACATTTTGCCCAAGACGTAGTGACTCTTTGTTTTTAATCGACGAATAGATGGTGGGTGTCGATCTTTTTTTCTCGCGTGTTTTCCAGGATTTGGCGTAGCGTGAATATCTGGTCGATGGTGGATTTACAGGCCTAGAAGTCAGACTGATAAAGTCCAATCAGTTGACGATCAATATATCAATACATATTATCTAGTTGGGGGGTGTTTTGCGATAGGAGGAGTGCGAGTTGCTCGGTAAAGACTTCGGCTGTCTGTTGTGATTGCAGCTTTTCGACATCCAGCTTTCTCTCAGACCTTGGCTGCAACCAAGTAGTACATTGAAGCGTGCCTTCCGTCGATCACAAAGTGATCAATCTGATTTCGTGTGTTTTGATCAGGGGACAGCCAAGTGGCCTTACGGATATCCTTATGTTGGAATCTGGTGCTACTAACTGTCATGTTTCGTGCGGCAGCGAAGTCGATCAGTCCCATACCGTTATCGGTGGCTTCGTCGTGGAGACTGAATTTTCTGATCGTCGGACCAAAGAGACTCTCCTTGCCCACCTTGGCATTTAAGACGCCTAACACGATTTTAATATCGTGGCGGGGTAATGCTCATAAGTTTTGTCGAGAAGCTCGTAGAAATCACCTTTGGTCGTTAGGCGGATGTTGAAGACCCATGACAGCTGTAGTAGATATCACAGAATGCTCTTCTGGAGCAACCCTGTCCCGTCCAATGTATAGCGGTGATGTCCGCTCTAGATCGCTTGAGGACATTCACCAGCTGGATAGAGGCAACATTAGGGGGGTTTCTTATCCATTTGAGAATTCATTGGGGAATATTTTAACGTGGAGGGTTCCAAGCCCAACGCACAACCATTCATTCAAGGCCATGGAGAAGCCAGCCGCACACATTAGTTAGCCCACTGACGGGTGTCAGATCGCTATCCAGGAGACGTCACGAGGAGGTTGTGTGTCGACTTGAAACATAGAAGCGCAAGGATCGAACATGGACACACCTGCGACTGTCACGAACTTAACCTTGTGTGCTACGCCCCACCTTCCTCCCCCCGCTCCGCCAGGCCACTAAATATAAATACTGACGCATAAATTCGTTATATTGATTCTTTAGATATTTATCTTTTATTAGATTTTCGTTCTAAAGAGAAAAATATCCTCCTAGCTTGAAGAGCTGTATTACCCTAGTCTTGTAATGAAACAATAAATTTCCCATCAGTTGTTTTTTTGTAAATCCTTTTCAAAATGTGTTTCACAGTTATTTTTTGTTCTTGTTAAGTTTTTTTAGGAATTCTTATACCCAGAATCATCCATGTACGAAACTACCGCACAGTAAAAAGGTATTTTTTCCTATGACTGCTGGTCTGCCTGGAATCCAGTCCAAGGCAGCATTTTGCATTAATACCTTATCGATATTTAATTTTATGTTCTACTTTTGAAAATATCGTAGAATATTTCGGTTCCTATTAAGTAGTATATTATGTATGTAAATTTGCTAGGTATGTAAAATTTGGGATCAGCTAATTCTATAAACTGGTAATTAATTTTTGACGACCGTTAACGGTAAATCTAAAATTATCTTTGCCGGACCTTATATTTCCAACCCAGTTTTATAATTCTATTGAATTCTGTTCCGTTTTTGAAACTCGGTCAAATATTGTAACTATCATCGTTTCCAATATTCTTTCATGTTAATTTGTGCTGTTTTCCCCGAATAACTTTTTTTTACGGCTGGAAACGACAATTGTGAAAGCTTCCACCGCTCCACTAATTGTTGCATTATTGCCACTTAATATGCACTCTTAGTCGGCTACAGGTACATGTTCATGTAGCAGTGACTCCAATTGACTTCAAGTGATTCCAACTAGTGATCTTAATTGACTCTAATTGACTTAAAATATTTATTTTTGTTTCACGAAATCGAACGTATCTAAGTTTTGGACTTTTTCTGTATTGTTAGAAAATATTAGCTTGAACAAAAAGGTAAACCATAAAAAAAATAATGTTTTTACTTTATAGATTACTGTGAAATAAACACAGTCGATGATGAATATCGATTTGCTGGTTGTGAAGATCCAAAGATTATGATTACAACTTCTCATGATCCATCAGCAAAACTGAAAGCGTTTGCTAAAGAATTGAGACTACTTTTTCCAAATTCGCAGAGAATGAATCGTGGTAAATATGAACTAAAACAATTAATGCATGCTTGCCGAGCAAATGATGTTACGGATTTTATAATTGTTCATGAACATCGCGGTGTTCCCGATAATATGGTTATATGCCATTTACCTTATGGACCTACAGCATTTTTTAACATATCAGGTGTTGTTATGCGTCATGATATTCCTGACCTAGGACCAATGAGCGAACAAAAACCACATTTGATTTTTCATAATTTCAAAACCAAACTTGGAGAACGAGCTATGAATATATTGCAGCATCTATTTCCTGTACCAAAGTCTGATTCAAAGAGGGTCATGACACTAGCAAATCACGACGATTATATATCATTTCGGCACCACACTTTCCGTTATTTAAATAAGGAATTGGAATTAAGTGAAGTTGGACCACGATTTGAACTAAAATTATATCAAATTAAATTGGGAACATTAGATGAAATTAAGAATGCAAAAACAGAATGGGTTCACCGACCCTACATGAATACATCAGCAAAGAGACGATTTTTGTCGAATGAAGATGGCTGGAATCAAGATAACATTTAACATTTAATTTATAAATTAATTGATTAAACAATTTTGTCAAATAAAGCAAACAGGCAAAACAAAAAATTGCACTTTTGAACCTCTTTTTACCTATATTAACGTCACCATATTCACATGAAACTTACATACATATATCATTGAAAGGTAAGTGAAGCATTCTACAATATAAGTTTCATGCAAATATTTTAACGTTAAATAAATAATAAATTATAAAAATATATAAGAAGTTGCGGGTGTACAATAAAACAACAATAAGAGTATACTATTTTTTTTTATTTAAATTTCACACAGTGCAGAATCGTTAGAATGTAAAATGAAAATTACCCCAAAAATGAAATAACATGTAACGGAAGCTGGAGCAAAAATAATACAAAAATACGGAGAAGGATTGACCGTACGGTTATATTTATTCGAAAGGAATGAAATAAAGAAGAAAGTAGAAAGGGTAGGAATAAGAAAAGAAAGAATAGAAAATTAAAAGAATAGAAACCGAAAAGATTAGAAAATGGAAAGGGCCATTAGGGTGGCTTAAACATCCCGGCCACCTTGCATGGGTGCAAAATCAATTGCCTCCTGAAGGCGCTGTAGGGGTTGAATGACGCTCCGAAAACTCCTTCACCCTCTGATCCCGGTAGTGGGATGTCTCGAGATGGCGGTGGATCGTTAGGACGACAGCTGTATTGAGGCGCCGGAACGATGGCGGCAGTAGCAAGCCGTGCCGGAGCAATGGCCTTGGCTGGTCGTTGGAGTGCTTGAGGTCTGTGGTTGGCTTTCATTTTCTTTAAAATGGGCTTGTATTCTTTATGTATCAGCGTGTGGTGATCCAGGCAGCACTTTTTACACCTGTTGGCGGGCTCGCATGTTGCCGTTGTATGCGTCTGAGCCAGGGAATTTAGGCAGTATTCGTAAGCTTTAGTCGCTTCGGAAAAATATAACTTTTACTTTGAAACCGTACGAAATCTGAATCTAATATGTAGATCTTCTACTGGGATATTTTCTAACGTGGCAGGAATGTTTTGCTGTGATTTTCCTCAGAGGAAATCCAGCTGAACCAAGACAATGAATTACTTGAGACACAGAGGCGGATTTTAACATGTTAAGCCTAGGCAAAAATCAATTTTAGTGGCCCTCTTAAGTTTTTTTTTTTGTACTTGTGGCTCAATTTTCTAAATTTTGACGAAAGAAACAACATTTTTGATAGACAAATATT
Source organism: Palloptera scutellata (assembly GCA_958295655.1). Classification (NCBI taxonomy): domain Eukaryota; kingdom Metazoa; phylum Arthropoda; class Insecta; order Diptera; family Pallopteridae; genus Palloptera; species Palloptera scutellata. The sequence continues at coordinate 56,679,648 of OY282450.1, forward strand.
TTGTTAGAAATTCTAGACCATTTATATTATTTTTTTCGTGATTTATTTCTTGCAAAACTATCAAGTAAGGAGTCATAGTTGATTTATTCTAAATTTTTAACCGCTTTTAACCGCTTAAGAATGCTAAATGATCTTTCACCCGACGCATTTGCAATTGGGATTGTAAAAAAAATTTTTTACGGTTATTTCAACGATTGGATATGTTGATGTTAAAATATTTCGTGAAAATATCATCAGTTCGAATACTGAGTATGAATGCTGATAAAGATTTCAATAAATTAGTTCCTTTTTGCATATTTCACATTCTTTGTTTTGTAACGATTTATTGGTGGCATTAATTCTTTACAATAGTGTATTCCAAAAAATCAATAACAGTGCCGTCTCTAAATCTTCAAAACTACTATGTAATTTTTTCGCCTGAATTTTTGTTATGGGCTTTGCAGATGGGTTAATACAAATTTCACCAAGAACGGTTCCTGTGAAAGAAAAATTCTTTCGTACAGTTAATACAGCTTCACCTCTGGATGACCATCGAGTGTCACATATACGTTTTAAAGTATGGCTTAATTTTTGATCAGTTTTCATTAGCTGATCCCATCTCTTTGTCGAAGACGAATAAATAAATAATTTTGAATTAAATCAAATAATCTAATAGCTTTAGAAGAACATTCTGCAGCTGTATTTCCAATTTAATTTAAGTAATGTACTGCGCAAGGCACAAGAACAGAATTTTTGCTGTAACTTTTAATTTTAGCTTGGAGACCATTATAAATGCCTGACATGTTCGAAGCATTGTCATACGTTTGTCCCCTATAATTATTAATGTTCAACCCTAATTCGAACAAGCTGGACAAAATAGTTGTTTCTAAATATGTTGCATAATGATGTTCGATCGGAATAAAACATATGCACCTTTGTTGAATTTGTTGATTTAAATCTACATATCTGATAATAATAGTTAACTGGTCAGTATGGCTAGCATCAGGCGTGGAATCAACTATAAGAGCTAAATAGTTAGCTCGTTTTATTTCATCAACAATGGAGTTTTGTACACTTTTGCCCATAAGTTCTATGAATTCATCACACGTGGTTTTAGATAAATAATTAACATGTCCAATCCCGCAATTACTGTATTTTTCTAAGTGAACCTTTAAAAAGTCATCAAATTCAGCCAAATATTCAATACAGCTGGGAAAATTGCCTTTGAAGAATTAGCATGTCCTCTAAACCCTAAGCCCAAACTTTTCAAAAGTCTAACTGTAGCAACGACTCGTTTTAATAAGTAACTCACGCCAATAAATTGCCTCTTTTTCTATTACTTCTAAAGGTTTGGAATTGACACGACCACTTATTTTAGCACGACGAACATAAGCACACATACAACTTTTATGTTCTCTCAACTCATCATGTCTTTTCGAAACGTCTGAACTAGAACATTCGATTTTTTACTAAATAGTCTACAAGCAAAGCAATAAACAGATTTCGTTGTTTCAGAACAGATTAACCATTAACCATTCTCTTCGCTCTTGACCTCCTTTTATTTTAGTCATATAAAAATGTACATCATTTAATTTTCGGTATATTTGCTGATCATTATTCTCTTTATAACATATTTTAGAAGATTCTAATTCTCCCACATTTTTGGGTTTTGTACAAATACTATGTTTAATCAAATCATTACTAATTATTTTTGGCCATAAACCAATGTCAGTAAAGTTAGGGTAAGTATTTGTACATTTTATTACTTCACTCTCAATTTCAATCCCTATGTCATTGGTAATGCCAACGCAATTATCACTTGGACCTTCTTCTACACACGCCAATAAATTGCCTCTTGAAAGATTAACATCGTTATCAGCTATTACTGGTAGTGAAACATTTTTATCTGCCACCGCAGTATTGGTAAATGGAACATTTCCATCACAAGACATAAATTTTGCAAGGGAGTTTCTTTGCTTTTCATTTTCCCTCATTTGAATTTTTTTTCGAAGTCGTTTTCGAGCGCCAGACGCGAAAATTCTTTTCATTTTAAAATATATTTTTCAATATTTGGTATAATGAAATGGTATAATTGTTAAGTGAATTAAGAATTATTAAATGATGAAAGCAACAACGTTGGTCTTGGTAGTTTTAAAAAAAACTGTTGGTTGTTCTGTAAATATCAATCTCAAATCAAAATTTAAATTATGCTAATAGAAATAGAATAGAATAAATAGTGGTCGCTGTGGTGTAGTGGTAGTGCGTTGGACTGCTACGCAGAGTGTCCGGGGTTCGAATCTCGGCACAAGCAAGATCAAAAAGTAGGCAAAATAATATTTCTACACGGCACCACCTCTTGGCAGGCAATGGCAAACCTACAAGAGTAAAATTTGCTATGAAAAGCTTTTCACTTCGCCGTTCGGATTCGGCATTAAACTGTAGGTGCCTTCTATTCATGTACAAATATAACACGCACAACATGAGTGGATGCGAAAAGCTCGGCCTAGGCCCTCTATGGGTTGTTGTGCCATTAAAAGTAAGTAAGTAAGTATATTATTTTTTTTAGTTTTGAGAGCAGCTACCGTAAAAGAACAAAGTCGATTAGAATTTTGAATAATTCTACCTTCCATACCTGAAATTTCGAACAGTGATTGTTCCGTTTGTAGTCGAATACGTTTTTGAACTTTTGAGGAAATAAAAGTTGTTTGCGACCCTTGGTCAATCAAAGCAAGGACTTTGAATAATTCCCATAAATATTCAATGGAAACCATTGCTGTGGGAAGTAAGACCGTGTTTTCATTATTGGAGTAAAGCGCTTGAACTTGCGCTGTATTTGCAGAATAGGGAAGTTCCATGTTTTCTTGCAACTGAGGAGTTGCAGTTGTAGCATGAGTGGTAGTCATTTGAGATCTACTAATGGATTTTGGAGTTTGCGTCTTTGCTGTTATGTGAAGCAGGGAATGATGTTATCTTTGCCAATAGACACAGGAAAAATTACTCTAACAATACTTTCTCATGTGTGTGAAAGCAAGAAAATTTTCACAGAGATTATTATCTCTTACGAAGTTAATTCGTTCGTGTACCAAAATGTTTTAAATTTAAAACAATTCTTCATGGCATGAGCGACGTTACGTAGACGACATGTATATTTCATTTTGGGTTCAGCCACAAATGTTGTGAATTTGGCTAACAGCCTTCTTCTGAGGAGTGTTTTGACTAAACATTTAGCTTTTGCTTATTTGTATGAATTCTGTTGAGTCGTTCTACTACTTCATATCTAATCGTCAGGAAATAATCTAGCTGTGACCAAAGAGGTGGGTCTCTTCGGGACTTTAGGGATTGTTCCCACAGCGACAATGTTTCGTGTGGTAGTTTCGTAGAACATATATATACTAGGATAGGATCCCAGTTTTCTACGATCTTCACTATTCTCGCAAATAGTGTGCAAATTCAGTAGAGTTTGTATTTGATTATCAACTAGAATGTGTTTATTCTCATAACGAGTTCATGCTAGAGAGAAATTTTCGTCGCTTAAAGGATATTGTTTGTCGATAGCTCAAGCTTTACCTTGCGTTTTATACCTGAGATGGTATAATTTTCGAGCGGGAGTGAGTTTTGGATGGTTAAAATAAACGGCGGTGAACATTTTTGTAAGCATGGCATGTTGAAGATACTTGCCTGCTCTTTAAGTTGTTCTTTAGGGACTTCTCTTGAGGCTGAAGTAATTTCAACTGATCTTTCATTCATTGTGTTTTCGTATGGTTCTTGACAGCTACAGTATTTAGCCTGTACTTTGAAATTTGCGGGCAAGTCGCTGTCGTCTGTTTCGAACACCAAATCATAGACTCTGTATCCGAGTCCACCGCTCTCTAGACTACTGCGCTTCACAACCAAAAGAGATTCGGTGTGATCTTCTAGAGAAGTATTACTGAATTTATCGCAATATTGCACAAGATTGTCACTTTCTGCATGGAAATATGGGTTCTTTTTTTTTCTTTGGTGCTCTCATTGTAAGAGCATTCTCTTCGTCTGACAATTTTAAAATTTGTTTTTTATTTCTCTCAACAGAATTGCTTTGCCTGGGAGGAGTTCTATCAACAGGCATTAAATTATTCTAAGAAATTTAGGATTACTTTGAACAAATAAAATTGCAAATAAGTATCCAAGAAAAGGAAGGAAGAAAAAAAAAATGTATTAGAAATAGTTGTATTTAAACGAGCAACTATATATAGTAGTATATATCTTCCTGGAAACTAGAAATATTTCCTGTAAATAAAGTTATTTTATTTAATTTTTTTTATTTACCGCAAAAATGCTATACTTTTATTTTTGTTGTTAAAATCCACCTGTTTATTTATATAAGTATATATATATAGATATTATATTTTAATTTTCATTTCTATTCATTTTCTCTATCATTTCTTTTCGTTCTATTTCTTTTCTTGCTATTGCTTTCTCTCAGTTCTTCTCTAGAACACTTTCACACCGGTTGGTTGGGCTCTTCAATATATTTATTGTACAATTTTTCATTGTTGTTAAATATAATATAAATATTAAATACGAATTCTCAGTGTTAAATTTGCAATCTTTCCTTTAAATAATTCATTCCTGACTTAGACAATGAGAAATTAAGAAAAAAAATATATTTATGTATAATATAATAACGTAAGCTTTAATTAGTTAAAGAGTAACTAAGTTTATAGGATATACCACAAAAGAAATAGCATGAAATTATTTACTTTATGTACATACAAAAGATATGTAGCTAGCCTTGGTAATTAAAATCATACCTTCATTTTAAAAACTATATACATAACTTTTTTGTAATAAAAAAAAATATTTTTAATTGTAAAATTCCACACAAAAATTATACGAGTATGTATGCACAATGTGCATACACATAGTGTTAAGAAATCCGTATTCGTCTCTAGTTTACTTTGAGTGCAGACACATGTATATTGTTAAACAATTTCCTTGTACTAATTATACTTTATGTTAGTGTAATACTCGTATTTAATCAACAATGTTATGTCAATTGTTTAATAGTTTTGTTACGTTTATTTAGATTTTAATGTTTATTCTCATCAAATAAAAAGGTTCGATCACTGGACTGTGTATAAAAGCAAATTATTGCAACTTTATATAATGCACTACCTAACAACACACTTAAAATAACTTCACAATTATATTACATACTGTGTGTTTTAACTATTGTCAAACTGTGCCTGACTATTCCGATGCTGCAGTCGTATTTATAGCACATATTTCGTAACCGTCACGAAAATTCGAGAGTTCTTCGATGTTTCCAGATGATGCTCTTTTATGTCATTAGTTGACATAGCTACGAAATGGCTCGTGCATGGACACGAACCTCAAAGTTTTTCGAAATTTTATTATAAAATATTTCAAAGTCGCTAGATGGCGTAGATGTGTAATAACTATTTTCATAACTCTACATGTTTGTATGCTATTGCAGATCACTACACATATAGATTAACATCAGCACTTACCTTTATGCATAAATACAGTATGTACCAAAATCCACCAAATAATCTGAGTGATACAAAGATATAAAGGATGATTTTTTTAGAATTCAAAAAGCACAGAAATTTTACAAATGTGAATGAAATATTTATTTGGATCGATAAGTCATTTCCTGGCATTTACTTTTTAAAGATAATTTCACTTAAATGTTGCCCACGGCTACGCTTCAAGTGACCACTTCTGAAAGTCCAATTTTGGTAAACTTTTTACACATTTCAGCCGGAAACTCACCAATGACGCGTTCAATGTTTGCTTTTAAAGCAGCAATCGTGTTTGGCTTGTCCTTAGACAAAAGACTTAACATAGCCCCACACAAAATAGTTAACGGGGTCACATCACACGATCTTGGTGGCCAATGCTCACCAAATTTGCCTATCAATTGATGCATGGTTTCGCATGCAGTGTGGTATGTGGCACCGTCCAGTTGGAACTAGATGTCTGCTGAGTCCATTTCTTGCATTTTCGGCAATAAAAAGTCGGTTATAGAACGGTACCTTTCTCCATTGACGTTGTCGCCTGCCCACAAACCCCACCAAACAGTGCATTTTTCGGGATGCATCGGTAGCTGCTGAATTGCCTCTGGCTGGTCTCACTCCAAATACGGCAATTCTGCCTGGTCGCCTGGTTTCAGTTCTTGCACCAGCTGTATTTTGTGTGGCATTTATCCGAGATCTTTGCGTAAAATTTTCCAGGTGGTCGAATAACAGAAACCCTGAATAGCCTGCTCTGTCGGCCGATTATGGTGACCTTAATATGGACGTTATCACACAACAATTTACTCATCACAATTATCACTTCTAAAAGAACACACCGAAATATCACATCAAAATTATCACTTCAAAATTATCACATTAAAATAATCACATCAAAATTATCGTATATAATTTATCGGATTAAAATCACAGAAAATTATCAGATCAAAATTTTCACATCAATATTATCACTTCAGAATTAACAAATCAAAATTATCACCATACAATTACTACAAAATTATCACATCAAAATTATCAAATCGAATTTGGCAAATCTAAATTATCACATCAAAATAATCACATAAAATTTTCACTTCCGAATTTTCAGATCAGTTTTACCATTTAAAAATTATCACACCAAAATTATCGCATCAAAATTTTCACATCAGAACTATCACATCAAAAATTATAACATCAAAGTTATCACATCAAATTAATCACTTAAAAATTATCACATCAAATATTCCCATCAAAATTATTACATTAAAGTTAAAAATCACAAAATTATCACATTAAAATTTCCACATCAAACTTTTCACTTCCAGAAAATCACATAAAAATTATAACATCAAAGCTATCATATAAAAGTTATCACATCAATGTTTTCATATCCAAATTATCATATCAAGAATTTCACATCAAAATTTTCACATCAAAATTTATTACTTCAAAATTATCACATTAATGTTTACGCATCACAATTTTCACAACAAAATTATCGCATAAAAATTACCACAGCAATATTTTCACAGTAAAATAAACACATTAAAATTATCACATCCAAATAATCACATAAAAATTATCACATGAAAATTAACATTAGAATTTTCAAATCAAAACTATCACATCAAATTTTCATATCAAAATATTCGCATCAAAATTATCACGTCAAAATTATAACATCTAAATTACTTTTCAAATTAAAATTTTCACTTCAAAATTTTCACAGTAAAATCATCACATCAAATTTATCACATCAAAATTATCAGATCAAAATTTTCAAATTAAATTTGTCACATCAAAATTTTCTCATCAATGTTTTTACATTAAATTATCACAACAAAATAATCACATCAAAATTAACACATCGAAATAATCACATAAAAATTATAGCATCAAAATTATCACATCTTCCTCTTCCAAACAGCCTCTCATCATTGATGGTCAATTTCCACGTCTCTGCGCCATACATTAGGACGGGAAGGATAAGGGAGTTATAGAGCTTTATTTTCGTCGGTCGAGAGAGGATTCTGCTTCTCAATTGCCTTCTGATCCCGTAGTAACACCTGGCAAGAGTTAACCTCCACTTGATCTCAAGGCTGACATTAAGTGTTGGTTTTTATGCTGGATCCTAGATATACGAAATCCTTGACTACTTCAAAAGTATAATTGTCAACAGTGACATTTTGTCCAAGACGCCGTGACTCTTTGTTTGTTGACACAAGGTATTTCATTTTGTCCTCGTTCACCACTAGACCCACTCGACTAGACTCCTTTTCCAGGTTGACTGCACGAGCTTTTTGTCCAATGATGTCAATATCATTAGCGTATGCTAGCAGGATGACACTCTTGTAGAAGATAGTGCCAGAGATGTCGATTTTCGCAGCTCAAATTATTTTCTCCAGCATTAGGTTAAAGGTTATAGTGAGTCACCTTGTCTGAAACCTCTTTTGTTATCATATGGCGCGGAGAGGTCTGTCCCAATTTTCACTGCGCTGGTGGAGTTGGTCAATGTCATTTTGCAAAGACGAATAAGCTTTGCAGGGATACCAGAATCAGACATTGCGGCATACAAGTGATCCCTAATCGTGCTGTCGAAGGCGGCTTTATAATCGACGAAAAGATGGTGAGTGTCGATCTGTGTCTCGGGTCTTGTCCAGGATTTTGCGCAATATCTATTTTATCTATTATATATAATATATATATAATGTGCGGCTTCAGGTATCGACCAGATATTCACACTACGCAAAATCCTGGACAAGACCCGAGAAAAACATATATGTATTATATAAAATATATATTATGTATATTATACATATGTAAAGTGATGTAAAGCAGTTAGAGAGAAAGAGTCAGTTGTCAAAAGTTGCCGAAGTTGTACATAAGTTGCAGTCGTCATAGGAGTCATCACTCAAAAGCCGAGAGGGGTCGTCGTGGTAACATGTAAAGAGTAGCGAGGAGAACGAGTAGAGTTGTCGTCGTGAGCAGTAGCTTTGAAGCATAACTTTTTTGTTTGTTAATAATATATATTAGACATTATTTTATTACTTGAATTCAATTAAATTGCCAATACGTAAATAAAAATATAAACAGTTCTACATATATTATTTATATATATAGAACATTATATGTAATATTAACAATGGTTATCCCACGGTAGTTGGCGCAGATCGTGGAATCACCTTTCTCATGGATTGGGCAGAGTACGCTGAGGTTCCAATCAATTGGCACGTTTTCATCCATATTCTGCATAGAAGCTCATGCATGCGTTTTTTGAGCTCTTCGCCTCCAGTCTTAAACAACTCAGCAGACAGGCTGAGACAGGCTGCACCTGCAGCCTTGTTGTTCTTCAGCCGAGCGATGACTGTTAAGACCTCCTCATAGTCGGGCGGCGGTATTTCAACGTCGTCAGTGAATGGGGTTTCCGGAGTAGATTCCGCAGTGGCGGGATTATTAAGCAGCCATTAAGCAGCTGCGAAAAGTGCTCCCTCCATAATCTCATTATGCTCTGAATATTTGTCATCAGATTTCCGTCTTCATCCGTGCAGGTGTGCACGGTATGCGTCGACATACACGTGTGCAGACCTTGGCTGCACCCAAGCAGTCGTCTGAGTCGATGCTTGCTCAACGTATTGTGCGTACGTCTAGTACATTTCGTTAAACCAAAGAAACTCTCCTTGTCCCTCCTTGGCATTAAAGTCGCGTAACACGATTTTAATATCGTGGCGGGGTAATGTTCAGCCCATGGAGGGCCTAAGCCGAGCTTTTTCGCATCCACTCATGTTGTGCGTGTTATATTTGTACATGAATGGAAGGGACCTACAGTTTAATGCCGAATCCGAACGGCGAAGTGAAAAGCTTTTCATAGCAAATTTTACTCTTGTAGGTTTGCCATTGCCTGCCAAGAGGTGGTGCCGTGTAGAAAAATTATTTTTTCTACTTTTTTTTTTTGATTTTGCATGTGCCGAGATTCACACCAAACTACTACATCAAAATTTTCGTATCACAATTTTTACAACAAAATTTTCACATCAAAATTAACACATCAAAAATATCACATAAAAATTATGATACCAAAATTATCACATCAAAATTTTCACCTCAAAATTATCACACCAAATTATTACATCAAAATTATGACACCAAATCACATCAAAAGTATCACAAAAAACTGTCATATTATAATTATCACATCAAAATTATCACACCAAGCTATTACTTCAAAATTTTCGTATCACGATTTACACATCAAAATTATCACATCCAAATTTGCACATCAACATTTTCACACCATAATTATTACATCAAAATTATCACATCAAATTTCTCAGATTAAAATTATCACACCAAATTTTAACAGTAAAACCAACCAAAATTATCATATCAAAATTGTAGTATCAAAATTATCACATCAAATTTCACACAAAGATTTTGACACCAAAATCATCATAACAAATTTTCACATCAAAATTTACAAATTAAAATTATCATATCAAAATTATCACATCGCAATTAAAACAAATTGTGACATCGAAATTATCATATCCTAATTGCCACATCAAAATTTTCTCTACAAATTATCACATGTAAATATAACATAAAATTTATCACACCAAAATTATTACATCAAAACTTTCAGTTCAAAATTATCACATCAAAATTATCTTATCAAAATGATCACATGAAAACTATAACATAAAAATTATCACCTGCAAATTAATACATCAAAATTATAGCATCAAAATTATCACATAAAAATTAGCACGTCAAAATTATGGTATCAAAATAATCACATCAAATTTCGCAGATTAAAATTATCGCATCAAAACTATCACATCAAAATTATCAAATCAAAATTATTACATAAAAATTTTCACATCAAAATTATCATAACAAATTTCTCAGATTAAAAGTATCACATCATAATTATTACATCAAAATTATCACATCAAAGTTGTCACATCAAAATTACCACAAATTATTTGTCACATTATAATTATCACATCAAAATTATCACACCAAACTATTACTTAAAAATTTTCGTATCACGATTTACACCTCAAAATTATCACATCCAAATTTGCATATCAAAACTATCACATCAAAATTATCACATCAAAAATATCACACTAAAATTACAACGTAAAAATTATCATATCAAAATCATCACATCAAAACTTTCGCATCAAAATAATCACATGAGAAATATCACATCAAATTTATCACATCAAAATTTTCACATCATAATTTTTTCAGCAAAATTATCAACGCAAAATCCCGCATCAAAATTATCACATCAAAATTATCACTTCAAAATTTTCACTTCCAAATGTCACATCAAAATGTTCACATCAAAAATATCACATCAAAAATATCACATTAAAATAATGATGTAAAAATTATTACATCAAGATTATCAAACCAAAATTTTGACATCAGAATTATCACATCAAAATTATGTCATCAACAATATCACAGAAAAAATTATACCGTCAAAATTATTATACCAAAATTATAACAGCAAAATCATCATATCAAAATTGTCACATCCGAATTATCACAACAAAAATACCACATCAGAATTAATTACTTACTTACTTAGCTGGCACTACAACCGATGATCGGTCTTGGCCGCCTCTACAAAGCTTCGCCAGTCGCCTCTGCTATGCGCGCGCTGGCGCCAGTTGATAAGGCCAAGTGCAGTCAGGTTGCCCTGCACTTGGTCTTTCCAACGGAGATTAGGACGTCCTCTTCTGCGTGTTCCTCCACCGTGGTTCGAATAAAACACCTTTCTAGCCGGAGCGCTTTCTTCCATTCGCTCAACATGACCCAGCCAGCGAAGCCGCTGGAGTTTTATACGCTTGACTATGTCAGTGTCGGCGTACAGCTCATACACCTCATCATTCCATATTATTCGATATACGTCGTCCACGCATACTGGACCGTAGATCTTACGGAGTCTCTTCCTCTCGAACGCTCGTAACAGCCTCTCATCATTGATGGTCAATGTTCACGTCTCTGCGCCATACATTAGGACGGGAAGGATGAGAGACTTATAGAGCGTTATTTTCGTCGGTCGAGAGAGGGCTCTACTTCTCAATTGCCTACTGAGCCCGTAGTAACACCTGTTGGCAAGAGTTAGTCTCCGCTTGATCTCAAGGCTGACATTATTGTTGGTGTTTATGCTGGATCCTAAATAAACGAAATCCTTGACGACTTCAAAAGTGGAGTTGTCAACAGTGACATTTTGTCCAAGACGCCGTGACTCTTTGTTTGTTGACACAAGGTATTTCGTTTTGTCCTCGTTCACCATTAGACCCACACGACGAGACTCCCTTTCCAGGTTGGAGAATGCTGCACTGACTGCTCGAGCGTTTTTGCCAATGATGTCAATATCATCAGCGTATGCTAGCAGCATGACACTCTTGTAGAAGATAGTGCCAGAGATGTCGATGTTCGCAGCTCAAATTATTTTCTCCAGCATAAGGTTAAATAAGTCGCACGATAGGGAGTCACCTTGTCTGAAACCTCTTTTGGTATCAAATGGTGCGGAGAGGTCTGTCCCAATTTTCACTGCGCTGGTGGTGTTGGTCAGTGTCATTTTGCAAAGACGAATGAGCTTTGCAGGGATACCAAAATCAGACATTGCGGCGTACAAGTGATCCCTAATCGTGCTGTCGAAGGCGGCTTTATAATCGACAAATAGATGATGGGTGTCGATCTGTTTTTCTCGGGTCTTTTCCAGGATTTGGAGTAGTGTGAATATCTGGTCGATGGTGGATTTACCAGGCCTGAAGCCACACTGATAAGGTCCAATCAGTTTGTTGACGATGGGCTTCAGTCTTTCGCACAGTACGCTCGATAGAACCTTATACCTTGGGCTTATCCCACGGTAGTTGGCGCAGATCGTGGAATCACCTTTCTTATAGATTTGGTAGAGTACGCTGAGGTTCCAATCACTTGGCATGCTTTAATCTGACCATATTCTGCATAGAAGCTCATGCATGCGCTTTTTGAGCTCTTCGCCTCCGGTCTTAAACAACTCAGCAGGCAGGCCATCTGCACCTGCGGCCTTATTGTTTTTCAGCCAAGCAATGGCTGTTAAGACCTCCTCATAGTCAGGCGGCGGTACTTCAACGCCGTCAGTGATTGGGGTTTCCGGAGTGGGTTCCGAAGTGGCGGGATTATTGCCGTCATCGCCATTAAGCAGCTGCGAAAAGTGCTCCCTCCATAATCTCATTATGCCCTGGATATCTGTCACCAGATTTCGGTCTTCATCGTTGCAGGAAGAGGCCCCGGTCTTCAAACACAGAGTCAGGCGTCTTATTCTTTCGAAGAATTTTCGGACCTCGTTCCTGTCCCGCAACATTTCGATATCATTGAACTCGGGTCTTTCTTCATCTCTTTTCTTGCGCCTGAAAAGACGATGTGATAGTTCACATCAGAACTATCACATCAAAAATTATAACATCAAAGTTATCACATCAAATTAATCACTTAAAAATTATCACATCAAATATTCCCATCAAAATTATTACATTAAAGTTAAAAATCACAAAATTATCACATTAAAATTTCCACATCAAACTTTTCACTTCCAGAAAATCACATAAAAGTTATAACATCAAAGCTATCATATAAAAGTTATCACATCAATGTTTTCATATCCAAATTATCATATCAAGAATTTCACATCAAAATTTTCACATCAAAATTTATTACTTCAAAATTATCACATTAATGTTTACGCATCACAATTTTCACAACAAAATTATCGCATAAAAATTACCACAGCAATATTTTCACAGTAAAATAAACACATTAAAATTATCACATCCAAATAATCACATAAAAATTATCACATGAAAATTAACATTAGAATTTTCAAATCAAAACTATCACATCAAATTTTCATATCAAAATATTCGCATCAAAATTATCACGTCAAAATTATAACATCTAAATTACTTTTCAAATTAAAATTTTCACTTCAAAATTTTCACAGTAAAATCATCACATCAAATTTATCACATCAAAATTATCAGATCAAAATTTTCAAATTAAATTTGTCACATCAAAATTTTCTCATCAATGTTTTTACATTAAATTATCACAACAAAATAATCACATCAAAATTAACACATCGAAATAATCACATAAAAATTATAGCATCAAAATTATCACATCTTCCTCTTCCAAACAGCCTCTCATCATTGATGGTCAATTTCCACGTCTCTGCGCCATACATTAGGACGGGAAGGATAAGGGAGTTATAGAGCTTTATTTTCGTCGGTCGAGAGAGGATTCTGCTTCTCAATTGCCTTCTGATCCCGTAGTAACACCTGGCAAGAGTTAACCTCCACTTGATCTCAAGGCTGACATTAAGTGTTGGTTTTTATGCTGGATCCTGGATATACGAAATCCTTGACTACTTCAAAAGTATAATTGTCAACAGTGACATTTTGTCCAAGACGCCGTGACTCTTTGTTTGTTGACACAAGGTATTTCATTTTGTCCTCGTTCACCACTAGACCCACTCGACTAGACTCCTTTTCCAGGTTGACTGCACGAGCTTTTTGTCCAATGATGTCAATATCATTAGCGTATGCTAGCAGGATGACACTCTTGTAGAAGATAGTGCCAGAGATGTCGATTTTCGCAGCTCAAATTATTTTCTCCAGCATTAGGTTAAAGGTTATAGTGAGTCACCTTGTCTGAAACCTCTTTTGTTATCATATGGCGCGGAGAGGTCTGTCCCAATTTTCACTGCGCTGGTGGAGTTGGTCAATATCATTTTGCAAAGACGAATAAGCTTTGCAGGGATACCAGAATCAGACATTGCGGCATACAAGTGATCCCTAATCGTGCTGTCGAAGGCGGCTTTATAATCGACGAAAAGATGGTGAGTGTCGATCTGTGTCTCGGGTCTTGTCCAGGATTTTGCGCAATATCTATTTTATCTATTATATATAATATATATATAATGTGCGGCTTCAGGTATCGACCAGATATTCACACTACGCAAAATCCTGGACAAGACCCGAGAAAAACATATATGTATTATATAAAATATATATTATATATATTATACATATGTAAAGTGATGTAAAGCAGTTAGAGAGAAAGAGTCAGTTGTCAAAAGTTGCCGAAGTTGTACATAAGTTGCAGTCGTCATAGGAGTCATCACTCAAAAGCCGAGAGGGGTCGTCGTGGTAACATGTAAAGAGTAGCGAGGAGAACGAGTAGAGTTGTCGTCGTGAGCAGTAGCTTTGAAGCATAACTTTTTTGTTTGTTAATAATATATATTAGACATTATTTTATTACTTGAATTCAATTAAATTGCCAATACGTAAATAAAAATATAAACAGTTCTACATATATTATTTATATATATAGAACATTATATGTAATATTAACAATGGTTATCCCACGGTAGTTGGCGCAGATCGTGGAATCACCTTTCTCATGGATTGGGCAGAGTACGCTGAGGTTCCAATCAATTGGCACGTTTTCATCCATATTCTGCATAGAAGCTCATGCATGCGTTTTTTGAGCTCTTCGCCTCCAGTCTTAAACAACTCAGCAGACAGGCTGAGACAGGCTGCACCTGCAGCCTTGTTGTTCTTCAGCCGAGCGATGACTGTTAAGACTTCCTCATAGTCGGGCGGCGGTACTTCAACGTCGTCAGTGAATGGGGTTTCCGGAGTAGATTCCGCAGTGGCGGGATTATTAAGCAGCCATTAAGCAGCTGCGAAAAGTGCTCCCTCCATAATCTCATTATGCTCTGAATATTTGTCATCAGATTTCCGTCTTCATCCGTGCAGGTGTGCACGGTATGCGTCGACATACACGTGTGCAGACCTTGGCTGCACCCAAGCAGTCGTCTGAGTCGATGCTTGCTCAACGTATTGTGCGTACGTCTAGTACATTTCGTTAAACCAAAGAAACTCTCCTTGTCCCTCCTTGGCATTAAAGTCGCGTAACACGATTTTAATATCGTGGCGGGGTAATGTTCAGCCCATGGAGGGCCTAAGCCGAGCTTTTTCGCATCCACTCATGTTGTGCGTGTTATATTTGTACATGAATGGAAGGGACCTACAGTTTAATGCCGAATCCGAACGGCGAAGTGAAAAGCTTTTCATAGCAAATTTTACTCTTGTAGGTTTGCCATTGCCTGCCAAGAGGTGGTGCCGTGTAGAAAAATTATTTTTTCTACTTTTTTTTTTTGATTTTGCATGTGCCGAGATTCACACCAAACTACTACATCAAAATTTTCGTATCACAATTTTTACAACAAAATTTTCACATCAAAATTAACACATCAAAAATATCACATAAAAATTATGAT
This sequence comes from Palloptera scutellata, assembly GCA_958295655.1. Taxonomy (NCBI): domain Eukaryota; kingdom Metazoa; phylum Arthropoda; class Insecta; order Diptera; family Pallopteridae; genus Palloptera; species Palloptera scutellata. The sequence goes on from OY282450.1 coordinate 56,695,491, forward strand.
ACCAAAATTATCACATCAAAATTTTCACCTCAAAATTATCACACCAAATTATTACATCAAAATTATGACACCAAATCACATCAAAAGTATCACAAAAAACTGTCATATTATAATTATCACATCAAAATTATCACACCAAGCTATTACTTCAAAATTTTCGTATCACGATTTACACATCAAAATTATCACATCCAAATTTGCACATCAACATTTTCACACCATAATTATTACATCAAAATTATCACATCAAATTTCTCAGATTAAAATTATCACACCAAATTTTAACAGTAAAACCAACCAAAATTATCATATCAAAATTGTAGTATCAAAATTATCACATCAAATTTCACACAAAGATTTTGACACCAAAATCATCATAACAAATTTTCACATCAAAATTTACAAATTAAAATTATCATATCAAAATTATCACATCGCAATTAAAACAAATTGTGACATCGAAATTATCATATCCTAATTGCCACATCAAAATTTTCTCTACAAATTATCACATGTAAATATAACATAAAATTTATCACACCAAAATTATTACATCAAAACTTTCAGTTCAAAATTATCACATCAAAATTATCTTATCAAAATGATCACATGAAAACTATAACATAAAAATTATCACCTGCAAATTAATACATCAAAATTATAGCATCAAAATTATCACATAAAAATTAGCACGTCAAAATTATGGTATCAAAATAATCACATCAAATTTCGCAGATTAAAATTATCGCATCAAAACTATCACATCAAAATTATCAAATCAAAATTATTACATAAAAATTTTCACATCAAAATTATCATAACAAATTTCTCAGATTAAAAGTATCACATCATAATTATTACATCAAAATTATCACATCAAAGTTGTCACATCAAAATTACCACAAATTATTTGTCACATTATAATTATCACATCAAAACTATCACACCAAACTATTACTTCAAAATTTTCGTATCACGATTTACACCTCAAAATTATCACATCCAAATTTGCATATCAAAACTATCACATCAAAATTATCACATCAAAAATATCACATTAAAATTACAACGTAAAAATTATCATATCAAAATCATCACATCAAAACTTTCGCATCAAAATAATCACATGAGAAATATCACATCAAATTTATCACATCAAAATTTTCACATCATAATTTTTTCAGCAAAATTATCAACGCAAAATCCCGCATCAAAATTATCACATCAAAATTATCACTTCAAAATTTTCACTTCCAAATGTCACATCAAAATGTTCACATCAAAAATATCACATTAAAATAATGATGTAAAAATTATTACATCAAGATTATCAAACCAAAATTTTGACATCAGAATTATCACATCAAAATTATGTCATCAACAATATCACAGAAAAAATTATACCGTCAAAATTATTATACCAAAATTATAACAGCAAAATCATCATATCAAAATTGTCACATCCGAATTATCACAACAAAAATACCACATCAGAATTAATTACTTACTTACTTAGCTGGCACTACAACCGATGATCGGTCTTGGCCGCCTCTACAAAGCTTCGCCAGTCGCCTCTGCTATGCGCGCGCTGGCGCCAGTTGATAAGGCCAAGTGCAGTCAGGTTGCCCTGCACTTGGTCTTTCCAACGGAGATTAGGACGTCCTCTTCTGCGTGTTCCTCCACCGTGGTTCGAATAAAACACCTTTCTAGCCGGAGCGCTTTCTTCCATTCGCTCAACATGACCCAGCCAGCGAAGCCGCTGGAGTTTTATACGCTTGACTATGTCAGTGTCGGCGTACAGCTCATACACCTCATCATTCCATATTATTCGATATACGTCGTCCACGCATACTGGACCGTAGATCTTACGGAGTCTCTTCCTCTCGAACGCTCGTAACAGCCTCTCATCATTGATGGTCAATGTTCACGTCTCTGCGCCATACATTAGGACGGGAAGGATGAGAGACTTATAGAGCGTTATTTTCGTCGGTCGAGAGAGGGCTCTACTTCTCAATTGCCTACTGAGCCCGTAGTAACACCTGTTGGCAAGAGTTAGTCTCCGCTTGATCTCAAGGCTGACATTATTGTTGGTGTTTATGCTGGATCCTAAATAAACGAAATCCTTGACGACTTCAAAAGTGGAGTTGTCAACAGTGACATTTTGTCCAAGACGCCGTGACTCTTTGTTTGTTGACACAAGGTATTTCGTTTTGTCCTCGTTCACCATTAGACCCACACGACGAGACTCCCTTTCCAGGTTGGAGAATGCTGCACTGACTGCTCGAGCGTTTTTGCCAATGATGTCAATATCATCAGCGTATGCTAGCAGCATGACACTCTTGTAGAAGATAGTGCCAGAGATGTCGATGTTCGCAGCTCAAATTATTTTCTCCAGCATAAGGTTAAATAAGTCGCACGATAGGGAGTCACCTTGTCTGAAACCTCTTTTGGTATCAAATGGTGCGGAGAGGTCTGTCCCAATTTTCACTGCGCTGGTGGTGTTGGTCAGTGTCATTTTGCAAAGACTAATGAGCTTTGCAGGGATACCAAAATCAGACATTGCGGCGTACAAGTGATCCCTAATCGTGCTGTCGAAGGCGGCTTTATAATCGACAAATAGATGATGGGTGTCGATCTGTTTTTCTCGGGTCTTTTCCAGGATTTGGAGTAGTGTGAATATCTGGTCGATGGTGGATTTACCAGGCCTGAAGCCACACTGATAAGGTCCAATCAGTTTGTTGACGATGGGCTTCAGTCTTTCGCACAGTACGCTCGATAGAACCTTATACCTTGGGCTTATCCCACGGTAGTTGGCGCAGATCGTGGAATCACCTTTCTTATAGATTTGGTAGAGTACGCTGAGGTTCCAATCACTTGGCATGCTTTAATCTGACCATATTCTGCATAGAAGCTCATGCATGCGCTTTTTGAGCTCTTCGCCTCCGGTCTTAAACAACTCAGCAGGCAGGCCATCTGCACCTGCGGCCTTATTGTTTTTCAGCCAAGCAATGGCTGTTAAGACCTCCTCATAGTCAGGCGGCGGTACTTCAACGCCGTCAGTGATTGGGGTTTCCGGAGTGGGTTCCGAAGTGGCGGGATTATTGCCGTCATCGCCATTAAGCAGCTGCGAAAAGTGCTCCCTCCATAATCTCATTATGCCCTGGATATCTGTCACCAGATTTCGGTCTTCATCGTTGCAGGAAGAGGCCCCGGTCTTCAAACACAGAGTCAGGCGTCTTATTCTTTCGAAGAATTTTCGGACCTCGTTCCTGTCCCGCAACATTTCGATATCATTGAACTCGGGTCTTTCTTCATCTCTTTTCTTGCGCCTGAAAAGACGTTTCTCCTCCCTCCTCAACTTTCTGTATCGCTCCTTAGCAGCTCGCGTTGCAACTTACTGCAGGGTGGCTCTGTAGACTGCGTTTTTTGCTTCAGTAGCATCGCGACACTCTTGGTCTTACCACACATTTCTCCGTCGACGGTGGTAGCCTAGCACCTCTTCGGCAACCGTACGCATAGAGCGGGAAATGTGCGTCCACTGCGCGCATATATCATCAAGTTGAGGAGTGTTTTGCGATAGGAGGAGTGCGAGTTGGTTGGCGAAGACTTCGGCTGTCTGTTTTGATTGCAGCTTTTTGACATCCAGCTTTCTCTTTGTACCTATTCGTACGCGATTTGCTACACATATACGTGTTCAGACCTTGGCTGCAACCAAGTAGTGGTCTGAGTCGATGTTTGCACCACGTATTGTGCGTACGTCTAGTACATTGGAAGCGTGCCTTCCGTCGATCACAACGTGATCAATCTGGTTTCGTGTGTTTTGATCAGGGGACATCCAAGTGGCCTTATGGATATCTTTATGTTGGAATCTGGTGCTACTAACTGTCATGTTTCGTGCCGCGGCGAAGTCGATCAGTCTCATACCGTTATCGGAGGCTTCGTCGTGGAGAATGAATTTTCCGATCATCGAACCAAAGAGACTCTCCTTGCCCACCTTGGCCTTAAAGTCGCTTAACACGATTTTAACATCGTGGCGGGGGCAATCCTCTTTGGTTTTGTCGAGGAGCTCGTAGAAGTCATCTTTGGTCGTTTCATCCTTCTCATCCGTCGGGGCATGGATGAGAAGGCTGATGTTGAAGAATTTTGCCTTGATGCGGATAGTGGCTAGGCGCTCGTTCACGGCCGTGAACCTCGAGACTAGATGACGCAGTCTCTTCCCAACCACAAATCCAACACCAAATTCGTGTCTCGACGCATGACAGCTGTAGTAGATATCACAGGATGCTCTTTTGGAGCAACCCTGCCCCGTCCATCGCATTTCCTGTATAGCGGTGATGTCAGCTCTATATTTTTGGAGGACATCCACCAGCTGGATAGAGGCACCTTCCCTGTAGAGGGTTCGGACATTCCAGGTGCATATCCGTAAATCGTTGTCCTTTGGGCGTTTGCGGGAGTCGTCAACATTAGTGGGGTTCGTTATCCGAGGCTTATTTGGAGGATTCATTGGTGGGTATTTTAACGTAGTGGGTTCCAAGCCCGACGCACAACCATTCATTCAAGGCCATGGAGAAGCCCGCCGCACACATTAGTTAACTCACTGACGGTTGTCAGATCGCTATCCAGGGGACGCCACGAGGAGGCTGTGTGTCGACTTGAAACGTAGAAGCGCAAGGATCGACCATGGACGCACCTGCGACTGTCACAAACTTTACCTTGTATCCTACGCCCCAGGCCCCCCCCCCCCACATCAGAATTATCAGACAAAAATTATCACGTTAAAATTTTCACTTCAAAATTTTAACTTCAAAATTATCACATCAAAGTTATCAAATCAAAATTCTTACGTCAAAAATATCACATCGAATTAAACATATCAAAATTTTCACATCAAAATTACCACATGGACTAAATTTATAATATCTAATAATAATAATATTTTCACATCCTAATTATCACATCAATACATCACAGCAATATAACATTAAAAATTTCACATCAAAATTGTCACATCAAAATTATCATATCAAAATTTTCACAGTTAAATCATCACATCAAAATTAGCACATGAAATTTATAACATCAAAATTTTCACATCAAAATTATCATACAAAATTTTCACGGCAAAATGTTCACATCAAACTTATCCCGTCAAAATTATCACATCTATATTGTCACATCAAAATGATCACAACAAATTAACTACATTAAAGTATTCACATCAAAATTTTCACAGTTAAATCAACACATCAAAATTATCACATGAAATTTATAACATCAAAATTTTCACATCAAAATTATAACATCAAATTTTCACATCAAAATTATCACATCATAATTGTCACATCAAAATTTTCAAAGAAAATCCATCATATTAAAATTATGAAAACAAAATCTGCACATCAAAGTTATCACATCAAAATTTCCAAATCTAAATTTTCACATAAATTCTATCATATCAAAATTATCACATCAAAATTGTCACATCAACATTATCATATCAAAATTATCACATCAAAATTATCACATGAAAATATTCACATAAAAATTATCATATCAAAATTTTACATCAAATTTTGAACATCAAGATTTTCACATCAAAATTATAACATGAAAAATTTCACGAATTCTTGGTTAAAATTGTACTGAATTGACGTTTCAAAACCATGATTACTCAAGTCAATCGGTTGATAAATGTTAATATTATTCAATGTTTATATGCCGACATAAAAGATGGACTCCCTAAATATGTTGATTTTAAACAAAAAATAAATAAATATTTAAAATTCAATAACCCATACCATTCCTTCCAGTGTTAACTTCTGCCACAAATCGACAAATTCTTACTTTGTTTTCAAACATTTTTAACCCAGCAGGGTAGCTATCGCCTGTTATGAGACGGCCACACCATCAGTTCTCCGTTGGAAAGACCAGGTACAGGGCATCCTGACTGCACTTGGCCTTATCAACTGGCGCCATCGCGTGAATACCAGAGGCGACTAGCGAAGCTTTATAGAGGCGGCCAAGACCGATCAGCTAAGTAAATAAGTAAGTAAGTAAAAGGTTGTGTGGCTCTCTCAATAAACCTTTACAACCCTCCACAGTTGTGCTTGTCTTTTGATCTCACACTCAGGAGAAGGACAACTCCGATCCTCATCTCCTGGTGGCAAAGGGTTTAGAAGCCCTACTGCAAGCAATAAGCCTTAGGCGATTGTAAGTCTCCTTCGAAAATCCTTATCGTTCTTTCCTTTGTGTTCGCACCTGAGGGAAGGACAATCCCGTTCTAACATCTCTTGGCGGTAAAACATTAAGTGTCCTGCTGCAAGCAATAAGCCTTTCGAAGTGAACACTCTTCTTTGCAGTTTAACACTTGAAGCTCTATCCCTCACGCCCAAATTCAAATTGTCAATAACCGACTTTGTGGCCCTGTATCCCTCCCTGGAACTTTAGTATACATTTATATATATGACACGACTCACATCCTTGGCTCAATTTTGATATTATCTACAAGAAAAGACATCATTATTCCATGCAAAACCTATAGAAAAGAAAAGCACCCTTATCGCACCCTTATTTGTTAGTTATGGTAACTCGTGAATTTTATAATAGTTTAAAAAACAACAATTCGGAAGAAATTTCAGTGTTTCGGAAAAATATAGTGATATGCGATATATACTTAAGTAGCTGTGGCGTAGTGGTAGTGCGTTGGACTGCTACGCAGAGTGTCCGGGGTTCGAATCTCGGCACAGGCAAAGTCAAAAAAAAAAAAAAGTAGACAAAATAATTTTTTTACACGGCACCACCTCTTGTCAGGCAATGGCAAACCTACAAGAGTAAAAATTGCTATGAAAAGCTTTTCCTTCGCCGTTCGGATTCGGCTTTAAACTGTAGGTCCCTTCCATTCATGTACAAATATAACACGCACAACATGAGTGGATGCGAAAAGCTCGGCCTAGGCCCTCCATGGGCTGTTGTGCCATCAAAAGAAGAAAGAAAGAAGAATGTAGTTTCAGCGTTAATATGTGAACTACTTACAATAAACGGAATGGTTGATTGACCTCTGAAAACACTTTCAGTTTCATCAGCTATTTCCACATCACCAGCTTCTTCTGGCTGATTATCGAATTACAAGCAATGTTGAATCAAATTTGGATATTTAAGTATATATCTTACTTTACTTACTTTTAATGGCACAACAGCCCATGGAGGGCCTAGGCCGAGCTTTTCGCATCCACTCATGTTGTGCGTGTTATATTTGTACATGAATTACAAGCAATGTTGAATCAAACTACATTCTGCCCTAGCTTAATTAGAAAAGAGGAATTTGAGGAAAGTCAACGGGAATTCGGCTTTAAGTATATCGAAGTAATACATCAAATCGTTTCGGATCTTTACATGTGACAATGCTTGTAACCGATATTCGATTTTCAATAGCCGTAAAAGCGAGAAAATAGTTTTCTCCAAATATTGATAAAAAATAATAAAGTATGTGCTTGAACAACCTAATTATCGACAAAAACTAAATTCAAAGAGCCTGAGTCATATTTTTTCAAGCGAGTGTTGCAGGTAACTAGTAATCACGTGAAGATTTAGATTAGCTAGTGAAATTATAAATAATTCTAAGTTCTCTCAAAATTTTATAATGATTCATTTACACAGAGTTTGTACTGAAACTTTTATCCGCTGGTACTTTTTTGTGTACGAATGAAATAAAAACTTTCTTTGCATTACCTGCCAAGATGCAAACCTACAAGAGTAATAATTTCCTAGGAAAAACTTTCCACTTCGCCGTTAGGATTCGGCATAAAACTGTAGGTCCATTCCATGCATGTACAACTATAACACGCACAACATGCGTGGGCCTAGGCCCTCCATGGACTGTTGTGACATTAAAAGAAAAAAAGATATGCAGCTGGAATATCAGAACATTTTACAGGGAAGGTGCTTCTACCCAGTTGGTAGATGTGCTCGAAAGATATAGAGCTGACGTCACCGCTATTCAAGGAATGCGATGGTCGGGCCCGGATTGCTCCAAAGGAACATCCTGTGATACGAATTTGGTGTTGGATTTGTGGTTGGGAAGAGATTGTGTCAGCTAGTCTCGAGATTCACGCCCTTGAACGAGCGGCTAGACACTATTCGCATCAAAATTCTTCAAAATCAGCCTAATTTGTGTCCATGCCCCGACGGATGAGAAGGATGAAACGACCAAAGATGACTTCTACGATCTCCTCGACAAAACTTATGAGCATTGCCCCCCCCCCCCCCCATGCTATTAAAGTCGTATTAGGCGACTTTAATGTCAAGGTGCGTAAGGAGAGTCTCTTTGGTCCGACTATCGGAATATTCAGTCTCCACGACAAAGCTACCGACAACGGTATGAGACTGAAACATGACAGTTTGTAGCACCAGATTCCAACATAAGGATATTCATAAGGCCACTTGGTGGTGCCCTGATCAAAACACATGAAACTAGATTGATCACGTTGTTATCAAAGAAAGGTACGCTTCGAATGTACTATAACTACGCACAATACGTGGTGCAAACATCGACTCAGACCGCATGTTGGTTGCAGCAATGGTCTGGACACGTGTATGTGTAGCAAATCGCGTATGGATAGGAACTAAGAGAAAACTGGATGTCGAAAACTGGATGTGTTCGCCAATCACCTCTCACTTCTCCTATCAAAAACACCCATCAACTTGATAAAATATGCGTGCAGTGGACGCACATTTCCCGCTCTAAGCATACGGCTGCCACAGAGGTGCTAGTCTGCCACCATCAACGGAGAAATATGTGGTACATACAGAGAGTTGAGGAGGGCGCAAGAAAAGAGATGAAGAAAGACGCGAGTTTAATGATATCGAAATGTTACGGGACAGGAACGAAGTCGGAAAATTCTTTGAAAGAATAAGACGCCTGAATGATAGTTTGACGACCGGGGCCTCTTTCTGCAAGGATGGCAATAATCTCGCCACTGCGGAATCTGCTCCGGAAACCCCAATCACTGACGGCGTTGAAATACTGCCGACCGAATATGAGTAGGTCTTAACAACCATCGCTCGGATGAAAAAAATTTAACCTGTTTTTTAAGACTGGAGTCGAAGAGCTCACAAAACGCATGCACGAGCTTCTATGCAGAATATGGTTGGTTGAAACCGTGCCAAGTGATTGGAACCGTACTCTGTCCAATCCACAAGAAAGGTGATGCCACGATCTGTGACAACTACCGTGGGATGAACCTTCTTAATATCGCATATAAGGTTCTATCGACCGTACTGTGCGAAAGACTGAAGCCCATCGTCAATAAACTGATTGTACATTATCAATGTGGCTTCAGCCTCGGTAAATTCAGCATTGACCAGATATTCACACTACGCCAAATACTAAAAAAAAGAACCGAGAAAAGCAGATCGACACCCACCACCTACTTATCGATTATAAGACGTCTTCGACTGTACGATTAGAGATCACTGGTACGCCACAATGTCTGATTTGGTATCCCTGGAAAGCTCATTCGTCTTTGCAAAATGACACTAACCGACACCACCAGCGGAGTGTAAATTGGGACAGACCTCTCCGCGCCATTTGATACCAAAAGAGATTTGAGACAAGATATATCGTGCGACTTCTTTAACCTTATGGTGGAGAATATAATTCGAGCTGGGAACATCTCTTGCACACTCATGCTCCTGTGGTGAATGTTTAATATTGTTTACAAATTAATATTCCCTACGAAGGTCACGGTCTTTCGCCATAGACTGGAAGTCAGAGCCAAAGTTTTGCGTAGGGCCAGAAATGGGAGAGAAGTTCAGCCTTTTTGAGGTCGAAACAAACTCTGCTTTATTCAAAAATTCATCTGAGTATTTGTTATATCCATAAGCAATATTGCTTACACTACAGTTTAATAAACAGGTAAATATACTTTCAATGTCATTGCAGCGTTAGCGAAATATCTGAATGCGAACAAAGTAAGATGTAGAGAGTGCAATGACATAATGTGTCGTCGGCAATAACGTTATCTGGCACCTCGCATGTTGACATCATTGGCACCAACGCGCGAGTAGTCAGTGTAGCATTCTTCAATCTGGAAAGGGAGTCTCGTCGAGTGGGTCTAGTGGTGAACGAGGACAAAACAAAATATGGACAAAATGTCATTTTTGACTATTATAGTTTTGAAGCCGACAAGGATTTCCAGCATTAACAGTAACAATAATGTCAACCTTGAGATCAAACGGTTATTAACTCTTGCCAACAAGTGTTGCAACGTGCTCAATAAGCAATTGAGAAGCAGAGTTAGAAGATGTTAGGGCGTTCAAGAGGAAGATACTCCGTAAGATCTACGGACCAATATGAGTGGATGATGTTTATCGAATAAGATGGAATCATGAACTGTATGAGCTGTTCGCCGGCACTGACATAGTCAAGCGTATACAAATCCAGAGGCTTCTCCGTCTCAGTCATGTTGAGCGAATTGAAGAATAGACGTATCTCAATTGTGGAGGAACACACAGAAGAGGACGTCCTAATCTCCGTTGGAAAGACCAGGTACAGGCGCATAACACAGGTGACTAGCGAAGCTTTATAGAGATGGCCAAGACCGATCATCGGTTGTAGTGCCAGCTTAGTAAGTAAGTGGGAATATATTTTTAGATCTTTTTCAAGCAACAGTCTTTTTGCGGTGCTTTTTATTACTTTGGCCATGCTCACCACCATCTTTCAAACCATTCCTTTCAATACGCAAATATTAGTTAAATTTTTTAAAATTATTCCAACAGTAGAAATTTATAAGTTTACGATTTTATCATAAATAATTTTCTGCGATGAAAGTTGCCCGATTTTGGTGAATTTACTTCACTGTTACTGTGAATTACAAAAAGAAAACTTTTTTGAATCACCCTAAAAACAGCCAAAATAAATTATTTCTCATAACTTTGGTATTTTATATTGTTATAAAGGGTTCATATTCATATTTAGTGAAGTCTGTAACTCAAAGTTTTACGAAAAACATGTCATGGGAACCAACTGTGAGGTGAAAAGTGATAAAATAAACCTGCGAGGCCTACGACATAGCTAAATAAATAACTGAAAAAAATTTCCATTTATAATTGAAGTGTACAGCGACTCACCACCTTCGGGGGGGAGGGTCCCCCCGCGCGCAATAAAAATAAATACAAAATAATTCAAAAACAGAGTGACAATAAACGCGTAGCGACCCTCCTGTGAAATAAAATGTAAAAAAGTAATACCTAAAATTAAATAATGATAAAGTGAGATCCTTGGAAAAACGGGTAGATGCACTGCGTTGTAGCGGGTCATCGAGGTTCAACTTCTTGTACTGCAATCACATAAAATCAACATAAATTTTTCGCGTTGACACGGATATAAAACAATGGTATGTGAAAATACAAAATATAATTATGGTAAAAAAAAATGGAAGCGTCAGTGGTACGCCCTTCTTCTGAAATCCAAATTTTGGCACACCAATTTAGAATACTTATTAGAAACTGAGGATTGTCTGTCTAACAGTTCATTTATAATACAATTTAGGTAGTGTAAAGACAAATATGTGGTCGCTGTGGCGTAGTGGTAGTGCGTTGGACTGCTACGCAGAGTCTCCGGGGTTCGAATCTCGGCACAGGCAAAATCAAAAAAAAAAAAAAGTAGAAAAAATAATTTTTCTACACGGCACCACCTCTTGTCAGGCAATGGCAAACCTTTACTTTACTTTTAATGGCACAACAGCCCATGGAGAGCCTAGGCCGAGCTTTTTCGCATCCACTCATGTTGTGCGTGTTATATTTGTACATGAATGGAAGGGACCTACAGTTTAATGCCGAATCCGAACGGCGAATTGAAAAGCTTTTCATAGCAATTTTTACTCTTGTAGGTTTGCCATTGCCTGCCAAGAGGTGGTGCCGTGTAGAAATTTTATTTTTTACTGCTTTTTTTTTTTGATTTTGCCTGTGCCGAGATTCGAACCCCGGACATTCTGCGTAGCAGCCCAAGACACTACCACTACGCCACAGCGAGTACAAGAGTAAAAATTGCTATGAAAAGCTTTTCCTTCGCCGTTCGGATTCGGCTTTAAACTGTAGGTCCCTTCCATTCATGTACAAATATAACACGCACAACATGAGTGGATGCGAAAAGCTCGGCCTAGGCCCTCCATGGGCTGTTGTGCCATCAAAAGTAAAGTAAGTAAAGACAAATATAGTACTTTCATACAAATTTCAAAACTTAAAATAATCCTTGGCGAATTGGTGGACACTTGACTCCTTGCCAGGATTCATAAAAACCAACGTGTTAAGGTTTTTGGATATGGCTATCAGTTTAATCGTCCCGCAACAGAAGCCGTAAAGTGTTTAGGTACGCTTTATCGAGGTGCGTGTTGTCGTTCACATGGGAACATGGCAAACATACCTGGGCTACGGAAACAATATTTCAATGTCCAAATGGGAACACGTTTGAGGTTGCATTGGACTCAAAACACTGTTGTGAAGAAAGTGCCCTGAGTCAGTTGACTGTAATCTGATTGCAGACAACCAAAAATGAGTGCGCGTCCCTTCCTTTGCTAAATCCAGCCAATAAAATAAAGTCAACACTTACTGAAGTGAAGGTTACCATATGAGTAATACGTTGCAAGATGAATAAATACCTCAGCTATGACAGTTTTGTAAGTGAATACAGAAAGTGTACACTCCCTGATGCGGTTAGAGAACTACAAATATTCGAGGGATATCCGGCGAAGTACGTTTCTTGGATACATGGTGTTGAGGGAATCTTGGACGATTATAAAACAGTCAGCATAAAACCAATTTATCCTCAAGAGCATGAGGGGAAAAGTTAGGGGTAGCTTTAATATTTTCCAAAGCGATTGGACTGGAATCCAGGCTCACCTTACATTGCATTATGCAAATAAGAGGGGCATCCGTACCCTTGAGCAATTGGTTCAAGAGGGTTCAAAATTAGATGAACTTTGCGCCAGAGTGAACCATCACTTTTCTTTGATTACTTACAAAATAAAAACAGACTTCAATTCTGTGGAGACACTGAATGTATTGATCGAACATATAGGAATAGGGCGTTGAATGTCTTTGTGAGAAGGCTGATCGGGGACTTATCGATGATTATAGTAGTAGAAGGCCAAACTTGTCTAGATTGTATAGGTAAATTCTATAAATTTGTCAATTTCTTCCAAGTAAAAGATAAGTCCGGGTTACGTTTACGCAAAAAGTTCACAAAAGTAAAGAGTACTATACAACACATCAAGTGATAGTTACCGATAATGAGAGAGGCTTCGTAAACCCTACTGTTGCTAATTATATAAGGGCTCTAGGTATAAGAATTTACCAAACTCCGATCCAGAGGAGCGAAGTAAATGGTTAAGTGGAAACACTTCACTCCACTATCCTGGAAATATACCGTTGTCTGCAAAAAGAAGTAAGGAGTATTGCTCCTAAACAACTGTTTTACATAGCTGTCGATCGCTATCATAACACGGGGCACTAACCAAGAATAAACAATATTTTTTTCAATAGAATGGCAGTAAATATATTTTCAAAATTTGACTAACTTCCGAGTAAAGGTTTTTGATGAAATAAGGAAGCAAATAAACATGACCCAGCCAGCGAAGCCGCTGAATTTTTATACGCTTGACTATGTCAGTGTCGGCGTACAGCTCATACAGCTCATCGTTACATCTTATTCGATACACGTCGTCCACGCATACTGGACTGCAGATCTTACGAAGTATCTTCCTCTCGAACGCTCCTAACAGCCTCTCATCATTGATGGTCAATGTCCACGTCTCTGGGCCATACATTATGACGGGAAGGATGAGGGACTTATAGAGCGTTACTTCGTCGGTCGAGAGAGCGCTCTGCTTCTCAATTACCTTCTGAGCCCGTAATATCACCTGTTGGTAAGAGTTTTTCTCGGGTCTTGTCCAGGATTTTGCGTAGTGTGAATATTTGATAAGGTCCAATCAGTTTGTTGACGATGGGCTTCAGTCTTTCGCCCAGTACGCTCTATAGAACCTTATGGTACATGCAATATTAAGAAGACTTATCCCACGGTAGTTGCCGCAGGGTGGCTCTGTAGACTGCGTTTTTTGCTTCAGTAGCATCGCGACACTCTTGGTCTTACCACACATTTCTCCGTCGACGGTGGTAGCCTCGCCTCTCTTCGGCAGCCGTACGCATAGAGCGGGAGATGTGCGTCCACTGCGCGCATATATCATCATGTTAAGGGGTGTTTTGCGAAAGGAGAAATGCAAGTTGGTTGGCAAAGACTTTGGCTGTCTGTTGTGATTGCAGCTTTTCGACATCCAGCTTTCTCTTTGTACCTATCCGTACGCGATTTGCTACACATATACGTGTGCAAACCTTGGCTGCAACCAAGTAGTGGTCTGAGTCGATGTTTGCACCACGTATTGTGCGTGCGTCTATTACATTGAATCACAATGATCAGGGGATCGCCAAATGGCCTTATGGATATCCTTATGTTGGAATCTGGAGCTACTAACTGTCATGTTTCGTGCGGCGGCGAAGTCGATCAGTCTCATACCGTTATCGGTGGCTTCGTCATGGAGATTGAATTTTCCGATCATCGGACCGAAGAGACTCTCCTTGCCCACTTTGGCATTAAAGTCGCCTAACACGATTTTAACATCGTGGCGGGGGCAATGCTCATAAGTTTTGTCGAGGAGCTCGTAGAAGTCATCTTTGGTCGCTTCATCCTTCTCATCCGTCGGGGCATGGACACAAATTAGGCTGATGTTGAAGAATTTTGCCTTGATGCGGATAGTGATTAGGCGCTCGTTCACGGGAGTGAACCTCGAGACAAGATGACGCAGTCTCTTCCCAACCACAAATCCAATAACAAATTCGATGCTCTTCTGGAGCAATATCGTTGGAGGACATCCACCAGCTGGATAGAGGCACCTTCCCTGTAGAGGGTTCGGACATTCCAGGTACATATCCGTAAATCGTTGTCCATTGCGCGATTGCGGGAGTCGTCAACGCAAAGGGGGTTCCATTTACGAGGCTTCATTGAGGAATATTTTAACGCGGTGGGTTCCAAGCCCGACGCACAACCACTCATTCAAGGCCATGGAGAAGCCGGCCGCACACATTAGTTGGCTCACTGACGGGTGTCAGATCCTTATCCAAGGGACGTCATGCGATGGATGTGTGTCGACTTGAAACATAGAAGCTCAAGGATCAAACATGGACGCACCTGTTATTGTCACAAACTTTACCTTGTGTCTTGAGATGTTGATATGGATAAGTGTCCTCCAATTAACAAATCTACGATATGCGAGCAAAGTCGTCTGAAAAATTTACGAGACGAAGGATATGCCATTTCGAACCTGAAACCAGGAAAATCATAGAACTAATCGATGACAACACGGTCTTTGTGACAAATTTCCAGGTGATCGTTAGTGACGCTTCTCACCCAAGCTACTCAATTTGGAGACAGCAAAAATAAGGTGCTGCATCACCAATTCAGCCGCCGCTGGAAAGAAGATCCTAAGGGATCTTCAAAAGCGGTATAAATGGAAACATCCGCAGAAAGACCCTGAAGAGAGAGAGTTCAGGCGGAGCCAGGAGAGGCGCACTTCTGATAAAATACCCAGGAGTGATAGCAGGATTTTGGGAAGCAGGAGAAAGAGGTCGTGAATTTAGAACGGAAAGTAAATTTGTGTTTTCCAGCAGTCTTTTTGAGATGAGATTTGTAACTTTTGACCGCAGATTCCCATAACCTCTGTGGTGAGCACTTGGGGGTATTAAGTGCCAGGTTATACCTTCCATTCATGTACAAATATAACACGCACAACATGAGTGGATGCGAAAAGCTCGGCCTAGGCCCTCCATGGGCTGTTGCGCCATTAAAAGTAAGAAAATGAGTAAGTTATACCTTGAGGGGCATATTTCATAGAGATGGTACTAGAGACTTCGTTAAAGAAATTTACGAAGCCTTTACATGTAGCGTGTTGAGCACCAACGAATGTTGTACCATTGTCACTCATAATTTTTTTGGACGTCCCCTGTGTCCAACGAATCTAGCGAACCATGCTCGGAACGTATCCGTCGCTAGGTTTGAGCAGAGCTCCAAATGAAAGGCTTTCGTTGAAAGGCATACAAATACGGCTACGTATCCTTTAAGAAAGGTAGAAGACCTTAAGACCGCCTTTATTTGAAATGGTCCAGCAAAGTCCACACCTGTGATAGCAAATGGAAGTGATAAACTGTGTCCGCATTGTCTGCTTGTAGGTAGTACAAGCCTTGCATTGAAAAATGGACTTTTTTATTAATTAATTTTAGGCGAGGAATGAAATATTCCTTCCTCACCATGAGAAGCATGAGTCTGATATGCATGGAGGAGCATATTATAGAGAAACTCCAAATATAAAATACAATAGCGGGAATTCTCTAGAATGATGGCAGGATGTCGTTCGTTGTAGCTAAGTAGCGGCGTGAGCGAGACTATTCTCCTTGCCTAGAAAAGGATTTAACACGAACAGAGTGTTTTTCTTTCTATTGGTTTTGCAATGAGTAGTGATGCCTTTTCTTGTAAATAATAAGGACATTGAGCTAAGGTGTCTTGACAAATGAAATTTCGGCGTGAAGGATAAAGCTTGAAGTGGGGACACTAACTGCACGAACCTTTGCCTGCCGAAAAACATATCCTAAAACTCTTAGAGCTCGAGGAAAAGAGGAGAATCGATTGAGAATATCGATTTCCTGATTCCCGGTAGTGGATTTAGACCAATAATCTGAAGATTTTTGAGGCCATTGAGGTCCATTGCACCAGAGACGACAGGATACTAAATTTTGAGGTTTGCAAACTCTAGTTCCCAAGTCCGCGGGGTTGTCGCCATGAAGTATTACCAACATTTTGGAGAATCAGGGAAGTTCGATTTGCAATGTATGCCTTCCACGTGTGAGGTGGTTTTTCTTAACATACCAGCACAATCTGAGAATCACACCATAAGAATAAGCTAGCTTTATCAAGTCTAAGGTGAGATCGGGCTAAAGTTACTAGCTTTCAGAGCAGAGTCTTAGAACTTGTACTTTGAAACTACTGGGATATTTTCTAATATGGGAGGATGGTTAGCTGTGATTTTTCTTAGAGGAAATCTAGCTGAACCAAGACAATGAATTGATTTTGACTTGAGACAATGATTCGATAGCTATGTTAACATCATCCAGAAAGGATGTCATCGATATATATATATGTATTTTCGACTAGAATCTTAGCCCCGAGAGGGCATTGTTCTTGCGTATCTTGCGGATGGAGCGTTCTGATGGCTACGGTGCGCAATTAACTCCAAACGTATCCGTTTTGAGCTTAAAATCTCGAATAAGAGCATTATTGGAGTTGCGAAATAGAGTTCGGTGGAAATCTTGTTAAGGGAAATTCCTGAGCTAGTGGCTTTTGAAGCACTGAAAACTACGCGGAGTTTTGTAGATCTTTCTCAGGCCGAATCACAGCATGGTGTAGTAAATAAAATGAGAAGTAAATTCCATCGGAAATAACTTCTTGAGAATGAGTTATTTCCATATGATCGAGTGTGATATATTCCTCTGACACTTCGTCATAAACGATTTTCAGGTCAATCTTTTTCCAAACTCCGCTCCATTCCAAGAAATTGTTGAAGCGCAGTGGGCGTTGAATTGAAAACAACGCGGACCTAATGCCATAGTTTTGGGAAAACTCTTTTTAAATGGCAACCTGACAACGTAACGACCATCTGAATTTCGTTTCGTAGTAGAACAGTATAAATCCTCACAAGATTCATTGCTTTAAGTGGGAGCTAAGCAATTCATTGGAGATTGGTTCTACTTGCGTGGAATGTGCAGCTAAGTGTTCTTTAACAGAACCACTGATGATTTAGCCAAATATAGTATTCTGTGCCAATAGATTACCACAGATGTTCTTCCGTAATCCTTCTAGTAGGATTTGGGGCAATAAATGACTTCCGATTACTACATCAATTTGAGCAGGAATATGGCAATTTGGATCAGCAAGATTTAAAGTGGCTAACTGTTGCAAGTTAAACCTTCTGATTGGAAAGCTGGGAAGAAGCTCAGTTAACTGCGAAAGAACTATAGACCGAGCATATATTTTTTTTGTTAGTTTTGGGTGCAACTAACGTGAAAGAACAAAGTTGATTCGAATTTTGAATAATTCTACCTCCCATACCTGAAATTTCGAACAGGGATTGTTCCTTTGGTAAACGAATACGTTTTAGAACTTTTGAGGAAATAAAAGTTCTTTGCGACCCTTGGTCAATCAAAGCAAGGACTTTGAATAATTTCCATAAATATTCAATGGAAACCATTGCTGTGGGAAGTAAGACCGTGTTTTCATTGTTGGAGTAAAGCACTTGAACTTGCGCTGTATTTGCAAAACATTTGTATTTGATTATCAACTAGAATGCGTTATAAATGGCGGCGAAAAGTCTCGGAAAGATGGCTATTCTTCATAACCACCAGAAAAAATTTCTGTATCGCAAGGTGGAACTTGTAAGCAAGGCATGAATGATACTTGCCTGCTCCTTGAGTTGTTCTTTAGGGACTTCTCTTGAGATCGCTTGAGGTTGAAGTAACTTCAATTCTAGCCATTGTGTTTTCGAATGTTTCTTGACAGCTACAGTATTTACCACTAGCCTGTACTTTGAAATTTTCGGGCAAGTCACTGTCGTCTGTCTCAAACACCACTTCATAGACTCTTTGGAGTCGAGTTCAACCGTTCTTTAGATTACTTCGCTTCACAACCAAAAGAGATTCAGTGTGATCTTCTAGTGAAGAATTACTGAATTTATCGCAATATTGCACAAGATTGTCCCTTTCGGCAATGAACTTCTGCATGGATATACTATAAGTTCGCGTTTTTTGTGACTTAGCGAGTTCTTTTTTTTTTCTCTTTGTTTCTCGCGTTTTTGAGCATTTTCTTCGTCTATCATTTTTAAAATTTGTTTTTTAATTGTCTCAACAGAATCACTTTGCCTGATATGAGTTCTATCAAGAAGCATTAAGTTATTCTAAGAAGTTTAGAATTACTTACTTACTTACTTTTAATGGCACAACAGCCCATGGAGGGCCTAGGCCGAGTTTTCGCATCCACTCATGTTGTGCGTGTTATATTTGTACATGAATGGAAGGGACCTACAGTTTAATGCCGAATCCGAACGGCGAAGTGAAAAGCTTTTCATAGCAATTTTTACTCTTGTAGGTTTGCCATTGCCTGCCAAGAGGTGGTGCCATGTAGAAAAATTATTTTTCTACATTTTGATTTTGCCTGTGCCGAGAATTACTTTGAACAAATAAAATTGGAAATAAGTATCCAAGAAAAGGAAAGGGGAAAAAATAAATTGGAAATAGTTTTATTTAAATGAGCAACTATATACTCGAATTTTTCTGGAAACTATTTGCTATTTTTTTTTAAACTCAAAAATGCTTAGTTTAACTTTCTGAAGACAAACAAATTTAAATTTTTAATGATAACGAATATATTTATTTTTGTGGTTGTAAAAATCAACCTATTTATAAAGGGTGTTATTTTAGAAGTGTGGTTTTCAATCTGGCAATACTTTTTTCGGAGTTGGTCTTTTTAACAGCTGTCACTTGATTTATTCTCAGTTTGGTTTACCATTACAAGAACGACCATCATGCGTGTCGCACGTTAGGTGAATGGGCCCAAAACGAGATGGCCACCGATCCCGATTTTAGCAAGAAAATTCTGTTCAGCGATGAAGCTCACTTTTGGTATAATGGGTACGTTAACAAGCAAAATTCTTGCATTTGGAGTGATCATAATCCACAAGCCATTGTTGAGACGCCGTTACATCCTCAAAAAGTCAATGGTTGGTGTGCTCTATGGGCAGAGGGAATCATTAGTCCATATTTCTTCAAAGATGAAACCGGTCATAATGTTACACTCAATGGGGAACGCTATATAGCAATGATTAATGACTTTTTCGTCTTTGGTTCGAACAGTGGTCGCTGTGGCGTAGTGGCAGTGCGTGGGACTGATACGCAGAGTGTCCGGGCTTCGAATCTCAGCACAGGCAAAATCAAAAAGTAGAAAAAATAATTTTTCTACATGGCACCACCTCTTGGCAGGCAATGGCAAACCTACAAGAGTAAAAATTGCTATGAAAAGCTTTTCAATTTGCCGTTCGGATTCGGCTTTAAACTGTAGGTCCCTTCCATTCATGTACAAATATAACACGCACAACATGAGTGGATGCGAAAAGCTCGGCCTAGGCCCTCCATGGGCTGTTGTGCCATTAAAAGTAAGTAAAGTAAGATATATACTTAAATATTCAAATTTGATTCAAAATTGCTTGTAATTCGATAATCAGCCAGAAGAAGCTGGTGATGTGGAAATAGCTGATGAAACTGAAAGTGTTTTCAGAGGTCAATCAACCATTCCGTTTATTGTAAGTAGTTCACATATTAAGCTGCCCTAGCTTAATTGGAAAAGAGGAATTTGAGGAAAGTCAACGGGAATTCGGCTTTAAGTATATCGAAGTAATACATCAAATCGTTTCGGATCTTTACATGTGACAATGCTTGTAACCGATATTCGATTTTCAATAGCCGTAAAAGCGAGAAAATAGTTTTCTCCAAATATTGATAAAAAATAATAAAGTATGTGCTTGAACAACCTAATTATCGACAAAAACTAAATTCAAAGAGCCTGAGTCATATTTTTTCAAGCGAGTGTTGCAGGTAACTAGTAATCACGTGAAGATTTAGATTAGCTAGTGAAATTATAAATAATTCTAAGTTCTCTCAAAATTTTATAATGATTCCTTTACACAGAGTTTGTACTGAAACTTTTATCCGCTGGTACTTTTTTGTGTACGAATGAAATAAAAACTTTCTTTGCATTACCTGCCAAGATGCAAACCTACAAGAGTAATAATTTCCTAGGAAAAACTTTCCACTTCGCCGTTAGGATTCGGCATAAAACTGTAGGTCCATTCCATGCATGTACAACTATAACACGCACAACATGCGTGGGCCTAGGCCCTCCATGGACTGTTGTGACATTAAAAGAAAAAAAGATATGCAGCTGGAATATCAGAACATTTTACATGGAAGGTGCTTTTACCCAGTTGGTAGATGTGCTCGAAAGATATAGAGCTGACGTCACCGCTATTCAGGAAATGCGATGGTCGGGACCGGATTGCTCCAAAGGAACATCCTGTGATACGAATTTGGTGTTGGATTTGTGGTTGGGAAGAGATTGTGTCAGCTAGTCTCGAGATTCACGCCCTTGAACGAGCGGCTAGACACTATTCGCATCTAAATTCTTCAACATCAGCCTAATTTGTGTCCATGCCCCAACGGATGAGAAGGATGAAACGACCAAAGATGACTTCTACGATCTCCTCGACAAAACTTATGAGCATTGCTCCCCGTCCCCCACGCTATTAAAATCGTATTAGGCGACTTTAATGTCAAGGTGCGTAAGGAAAGTCTCTTTGGTCCGACTATCGGAAAGTTCAGTCTCCACGACAAAGCTACCGACAACGGTATGAGACTGAAACATGACAGTTTGTAGCACCAGATTCCAACATAAGGATATTCATAAGGCCACTTGGTGGTCCCCTGATCAAAACACATGAAACTAGATTGATCACGTTGTTATCAAAGAAAGGTACGCTTCGAATGTACTATAACTACGCACAATACGTGGTGCAAACATCGACTCAGACCACATGTTGGTTGCAGCAATGGTCTGGACACGTGTATGTGTAGCAAATCGCGTATGGATAGGAACTAAGAGGAAACTGGATGTCGAAAAGCTTCAATCACAATATACAGCCGAAGTGTTCGCCAATCAACTCTCACTCCTCCTATCAAAAACACCCATCAACTTGATAAAATATGCGTGCAGTGGACGTACATTTCCCGCTCTAAGCATACGGCTGCCACAGAGGTGCTAGTCTGCCACCATCAACGGAGAAATATGTGGTACATACAGAGAGTTGAGGAGGGAGGAGAAACGTCTTTTCAGGCGCAAGAAAAGAGATGAAGAAAGACGCGAGTTTAATGATATCGAAATGTTACGGGACAGGAACGAGGTCGGAAAATTCTTTGAAAGAATAAGACGCCTGAATGATAGTTTGACGACCGAGGCCTCTTTCTGCAAGGATGAAGACCGAAATCTGGTGACAGATATCCAGGGCATAATGAGATTATGGAGGGAGCACTTTTCACACCTGCTTAATGGCGAAGACGGCAATAATCCCGCCACTGCGGAACAAACTCCGGAAACCCCAATCACTGACGGCGTTGAAGTACCGCCGCCTGACTATGAGGAGGTCTTAACAGCCATTGCTCGGCTGAAAAACCATAAGGCTGCAGGTGCAGATAGCCTGCCTGCTGAGTTGTTTAAGACCGGAGGCGAAGAGCTCAAAAACGCATGCATGAGCTTCTATGCAGAATATGGTCAGATTAAAGCATGCCAAGTGATTGGAACCTCAGCGTACTCTGCCCAATCCATAAGAAAGGTGATTCCACGATCTGCGCCAACTACCGTGGGATAAGCCTTCTTAATATTGCATCTATCGAGCGAAAGACTGAAGCCCATCGTCAACAAACTGATTGGACCTTATCAGTGTGGCTTCAGGCCTGGTAAATCCACCATCGACCAGAAATTCACACTACGCCAAACCCTGGAAAAGACCCGAGAAAAACAGATCGACACCCATCATCTATTTGTCGATTATAAAGCCGCCTTCGACAGCACGATTAGGGATCACTTGTACGCCGCAATGTCTGATTTTGGTATCCCTGCAAAGCTCATTCGTCTTTGCAAAATGACACTGACCAACACCACCAGCGCAGTGAAAATTGGGACAGACCTCTCCGCACCATTTGATACCAAAAGAGGTTTCAGGCAAGGTGACTCCCTATCGTGCGACTTCTTTAACCTTATGCTGGAGAAAATAATTCGAGCTCCGAACATCGACATCTCTGGCACTATCTTCTACAAGAGTGTCATGCTGCTAGCATACGCTGATGATATTGACATCATTGGCAAAAACGCTCGAGCAGTCAGTGCAGCATTCTCCAACGTGGAAAGGGAGTCTCGTCGTGTGGGTCTAGTGGTGAACGAGGACAAAACGAAATACATTGTGTCAACAAACAAAGAGTCACTGCGTCTTGGACAAAATGTCACTGTTGACAACTACACTTTTGAAGTCGTCAAGGATTTCGTTTATCTAGGATCCAGCATAAACACCAATAATAATGTCAGCCTTGAGATCAAGCGGAGACTAACTCTTGCCAACAGGTGTTACTACGGGCTCAGTAGGCAATTGAGAAGTAGAGCCCTCTCTCGACCGACGAAAATAACGCTCTATAAGTCCCTCATCCTTCCCGTCCTAATGTATGGCGCAGAAACGTGAACATTGACCATCAATGATGAGAGGCTGTTACGAGCGTTCGAGAGGAAGATGCTCCGTAAGATCTACGGTCCAGTATGCGTGGACGACGTGTATCGAATAAGATGGAACGATGAGCTGTATGAGCTGTACGCCGACACTGACATAGTCAAGCGTATAAAACTCCAGCGGCTTCGCTGGCTGGGTCATGTTGAGCGAATGGAAGAAAGCGCTCCGGCTAGAAGGGTGTTTTATTCGAACCACGGTGGAGGAACACGCAGAAGGGGACGTCCTAATCTCCGTTGGAAAGACCAGGTTCAGGGCAACCTGACTGCACTTGGCCTTATCAACTGGCGCCAGCGCGCGCATAGCAGAGGCGACTGGCGAAGCTTTGTAGAGGCGGCCAAGACCGATCTCTCTATATAAGTTAACACGATCAACCAGGTAGTTGCCAAGCCCAGCACGCATAGCGGTCATAGCAGTGGTGACCCATCAGCAGTTCTTGCGGATGTTGCACCGCAACACCAGCAGCCTTGGCTTTCGCTGACAGCAATGTTTGGGACATTGCTCCAATACGCCGCTGACTCGATTCATAACATCAGCCACGAGGCGCGCGATCAGCAGTTTTAGGGCACAGCTTTAGTTATACTTAAGTAATTTGTATCTTATCAGTTAGTTGATTTTATACCATTAAACGACTCGGTCCGCGATAGCATTTGGCAATCTTATAATTGGCGCCCTACGTAATAATCGTTACCTTCGTTTTCGGTTTTATTTTAAACTCAAAAATATATAAATACAACAACATCTGAAGCAGCGGCATAGTCAACACCGGCAGCGGTATATAAAAATACAACAACAACTGAAGCAGCGGCACAGTCAACACCGACGGCAGCGGCATATAAAAATACTTTACTTTTAATAGCACAACAGCCCATGGAGGGCCTAGGCCGAGCTTTTCGCATCCACTCATGTTGTGCGTGTTATATTTGTACATGAATGGAAGGGACCTACAGTTTAATGCCGAATCCGAACGGCGAAGTGAAAAGCTTTTCATAGCAATTTTTACTCTTGTAGGTTTGCCATTGCCTGCCAAGAGGTGGTGTCGTGTAGAAAAATTATTTTTTCTACATCCTTTTTTTTTTTTTGATTTTTCCTTAGCCAAGATTTTAATCCCGGACACCTTGCGTAGCAGTTCAACGCATTACAGCTGGTCGCTATGGCGTATAAAAATACAACAACAACTAAAGAAGCGACACAGTCAACACTAAATCCCTACCAGACTTTGAGGGAAAACACGAGACAAACGTCTCATCGAGGAAAGCGGCACACACCGCTTATAAGATTTATGAAAAATACGACAGCAGCTCGAAACGTTACCAAGCTTTAGGTATAATAAGAACTAAAATTAAGGGGGCATCCGACATGGTACTGGCATCATTTGATACCCCTTTAAATTTCAAGGCCATAATAAATCGAATTGACTCTACGTACGCTGCAAACGCCCAATATACTTAATAGAACAATAAATATCGACGCTAAGACAGGGAAATATGACACTACTGCAGTACTACGAACAAAACTATCATGACCTACGACAATACTGTGGCTGCGTCCCTTAACGAAAAATACAGAATGGATGCATTACGGGTATTTATTTCTGGAACTAGGAAGCCATTGAGTGATGTTCTTTTCTTGGCAAGACCAAAAGATCTTCCTTCCGCTTTGGCTTTAGACCAAGAAGTCGAATCCAATGTTTGCCAGCAATTTTGCTGAGAGTATAGAGCAAAAAATGGACGTAGACAGACAAGTCACCACGTTTTAGACAGCCCACACAATACCAACAAAACAAAAGTGGTCCACAACAATATAAAAATTTTAGTAGTCAATCAGATTAATTTTTTAGGCATAACTCCCTGCTCACGGTAAAACATTCACAATCTAGAAAATAATGCGCAGTCCGACATTGCCACAATACACAGCGAGGTCACCTAGACTATTGAATCGACTGACAAACCGCTCAACTGCTTTCGAAATAAAATAGTAATAGAAGAAAGCAGGGTTGCCTGCTTCAGATCATATTGTTATTATGTTTGGTGAAAAAACCCGACATTTCTCGGATAGAGAAACGCTAATTGGTAAATGCAATTTACTGTGAATTACCAATATTGGCATTCGTACAGCATAAATTGATAGAAACATTCCCGACGATAACATTTCGCTACACGAATAGTAACCGATATTTTAAACAGAGAGAAATAGTTGTTGCAGAACGCAATAGGGCCCAAGAAAACGTAAAACAAATTTTCCAATAATATTTTTTTTTTTAAAAGATGATGTTGATACTAATTGTAAAGTTTGTCAGAGGGCAAAATATGACCGTCATCCACAGAAACAGGTACTTGAAGAAACGCCCATCCCTTCACATGTAGGCGATATGTTACATATCGATGTGTTCTCAACCGACAAAAAATATTTCCTCACGTGCATGGACAAATTTTCTAGGTGCGTGATTGTCTAACCCATTGTCTACAGAACAATAACAGACATACAATCAGCAATTTTGCAGCTTATGAATTTCTATCACCGTACTAAAACAAAATATTGCGAATCGAAACAAATAAAATCACTTTTAAACAATCGATTTAATGTCAAAATTGTAAAAGCACCCCCACCCACAGAGATTCCATAGCACTCTCGTTGAGATCGCGCGGTGTTTGAAGTTAGAAAGATGCATCAATGACACAGTCTAAGTGATACTTCAGGCAACTGTTGAATACAACAGGACAGTCCACTCGGTTACAGATAAACGACCTATTGACATAGTTCATTCGTCTCCCCCAGAGCTCAACGCAGAAATAAGAGATAAAGTCCTTAAAGCTCAGAATATTCAAATGCAAAGGTTAAACGAAGTAAGGCGGATCAGAAATTTCCAGGTGCGAGACAAAGTACTTGTAAAATCAAATAAGAGACTGGGAAATAAACTCACACCTTTGTACATTGAGGAAACGGTAGATGCCGCCTTGGGAACAACGGCCTTAATAAAAGGGAGGGTGGTACATAGAGACAATTTGAGATAAATTTTAATTTAACCTATTTTTCAAGATTTTGATTTCACTACTTCCGTTCTCGGTGGCGATGGCCAAACTTACTGACTACTCTAACGCGGACTACATTCCAGTCATGGACAGAGATGTGACAATTTGGAACAACTTTCAGTACTGAAAACATACGACAAATTTAACAACGCAATCACATATAGTAGAACAGACAGAAAAATTAAGAAGCCATTTTCCCCAGGCGCTTATAAGACCGATACTGGACTCGGACATACGACATATAAAAACCCTTTTAGTAACAATAAACATCCATCACCGCCACGTTAGCAGTATTAACATATTAGGTACTGCTTTAAAGGTGGTAGCTGACGATTTCGAAAAACTGAAATTTACACCACATAAGCTCATTGAATCTGAAAATAGACAAATAAACATTAACACAAAAACACAGGAGCAAGTAAACAAGTTAACGGACGCGGTAAATCGTTTCTTGAAAAATTCAAAAGCCAAGCAAATTAAATTACAGAACATTTATACGAAACTTTGCTTTCGAGAGATAGGATACTAATTTCAGAACTCGAGGCTTTGATGTTATCGGTCACGCTCGGAAAAATTGGAATAATCAACCAGCAATTTTTGACTCTAAAGATTTAAAAAGCATTGTTAATGAGCGCTCTACGAACATTACCCCGTAATGGTAACTTGCTGGAAGTAGCCCATATCAAGGTTTTATTAAATAATAGTTTTTTACATTTTTTTTTATTAAATATCCTAAGCCAAGTTTAGTATGTAAGAAAATAAACTTATTTCCCGTTCAGCATAGTAGTAACATTCTTAATTTTGGCGACGAAAATAACATAGCCAACTGTTGTAACCAAGTGGAGTCTATAGAAAATTGTAGCACCGCGCTTACAACAACATTAAAGAAACTGCCTTAAACAACGTGCGCACAACAACTTCATTCTGGTGGAATCGCACATTGCACTACTCGGCCCAGCCATCTTGAACCTCTAACATTCATCGACGATGGCGTTATCATTTTCAAAGATAAAACCGCTACGATCAAAACTATTGATAACAACGAGAAGATCGTGACTGGAACGTTTCTTCCTTATACCGAAACCAGAAGAGCTACGTAAAGAAATCTCCAGGCACAGCAGTGTCAACGCTCCTCAACATAACAGGTCATCAAAAAATACAAAGGCTGAATATAGAGAATTTGCGATACATTGGTGAAATTGAAAATTGGCTAGTAAAACGGCCTTTAATATCCGGATTGGTCGCGACTATCTTTTTGATATTTTGCTACACTTCGCTCAAGCTTTACAAAAAACGTCAGAGGACTCGAGGCCAACTCGACATTCAAGCTTTTAATGATAGCCTCAAGAAGTCCGGGGACGTCCTTCTCTTAAACGAGAGAGGAGTTAACACGATCAACCAGCAACCAGGTAGTTGCTAAGCCCAGCACGTATAGCGGGCATAGCAATGGTGCACCATCAGCAGTTCTTGCGGATGTTGCACCGCAACACCAGCAGCTTTCGCTGACAGCAATGTTTAGGACATTGCTCCATTCGATTCATAACATCAGGTACGAGGCGCGGGATCAGCAGTTTTAGGGCACAGGGCTAGCTTTAGTTATAAGTAATTTGTATCTTAGCAGTTAGTTGATTTTATACCATTAAACGTCTCGGTCCGCGACAGCATTTGGCAATCTTATAATTTATATACTACTGTGGACAAAAAGTAGTAAGACTTTTTAATTTAAATTTCGCGCGGAAACCCATTCATCAAAATATTAATTTTTTAAGGTTGGTATGACTGTCGGTGACATCTGCCAAATGTCACATCAAAATAATCATTAGTGTTTAGTATACGCTTGTCTTTCTGAAGTACAAAAAGTGCATTCGGCGATTTTCACAATGAGTGAAATTATTCAACAAAGAAGTTCCATTAAATTTTGTGTGCGGAATCAAATTTCTGGTGCCGAAACGTTCAGAATGTTGCAAAAGGCCTTCGGTGATAATTGTATGTCGCGAGCAAGTGTTTTTGATTGGTACAAATTGTTCAAAGATGGTCGAGAACGCGTTGACGACGAACCACGTCCAGGACGGCCATCAACATCAACTGATGATCAACACGTCAATAAAATCAAGGAATTGGTGCTCGAGAATCGACGATTAACATACAGAGACCTTACTGGCATCGTTGGAATATCGGAAGGATCAGTGAAAACCATTTCAAAACATCATTTGGGTCTAAGAAGAGTGAATGCACGATTAGTTCCAAAATCACTGCATTGGTTTTACGAGACCATTTTGCCAAAAATTCGACTGATATCGTTCCGCAACCACCCTATTCGCCTGACTTAGCACCGTGTGACTTTTGGCTATTTTCTAAACTCAAAAAACCGCTTCGTGGACACCGTTTTGAGTCAATTGAAGACATTAAACATGAATCGCTAAGCGCATTGAAGGCTATTCCGAAAATTGACTTTAACAACTGTTTCGAGAATTGGAAAAAACGTTGGCATAAGTGTATTGGGGCCGGGGGGGGATTACTTTGAAGGGGACGAAATAGATTTGGTAGAATGAATAAAAAAATTTGAAATTATGAACAAAGTCTTACTAACTTTTGCCCACAGTAGTACATATATTATATTTTAATGAGAAATTAAAAAAAATAAATATATACATATATAATATAATAATGTACTTTAATTAGTTAAAGTGTAACTCAATTTATTTCACAAGGTGTAATATTTTTGTACAGGTTCATCGTTTGGAGGTAAACGAATCTAGCACAAAAGAAATAGCAAGAAATTTCTGTAAAGCAATAAGTGTGTATTTGTTGTTGTACACTGAACTTATTTTCTTTATGTACATACAAAAAATATTTTTATAATTATGTTGGAACCAGTACCATATGTATATGGTAATATATATACAATTTATATACAATATTTTAAATATGACAAAATCTAAAATATTATATATTTATAGTATATGAAGATCACAAGTAAAATTTAGGGAATAAATAGAAACTTGTGCTTATTTCAATCGTTGACGATTTGCGTACCCTAAATGGTGTTATATCACGTCCTATAGTCAAATTATGTATTTTACCTCTCGCGTAAAAGACTGATAAAATAGAAGTTTCCTTCCACAAATCCACAGGTCAAATCCAAAGTAGTAGGCCGCGCAAACCATCGCAACACGTCTCAACCCACAGTGGTAAGGGCTTCTCTTGGTCAGGAAGGAAATGCTTCCGGTACACGCATTGCGGTATTGCCGGTTTCTTCGCCATGACCCCCAACCAGCGAGCGGAAGCGGCTAGAACCCACGGATACTGCCTTAATTGCCTAGCTCAGACGCATACCACGGCAACATGAGTTCGCCAACCGGTGTAGGAAGTGCTCCCTGGATCACCACACGCTGATACATCCGGAATCCAGGCCCGTATCAAAGAAAAGGAAAGCCAACCACCGGCCTAAAGCACCGCAACGACCAGCCAGAGCCATCGTTCCTGTATGGCGTGCTTCTGCCGCCACAGTTCCTGAGCCTCCTGATACTGATGCCGCCCGGACAATCTCCCGCCGTCTCGAGACGTTCCACTATCGGGATCAGAAGGTGAAGGAGATATTCAGAGACGTTATTAGAACCCTGCAGCGCCTCGAGAAGGCAATTGATTTTACACCCATACAAGGGGGCCGGGATGTGTAAGCCATCCTAATGGCCCTCTCATTTTCTACTCTATTCTTTCTTTTGCTATTCCTACCATTTCTACTTTCTTTTTATATTCATTCTATTCGAATATTCCATTTCATTCCTTGAATACATTTTTATACATTATAAATTTAATTTAAATAAATTAATTTGTTAATTTTTATACCCGATTTCCCGGTCTTCCATTTTTCCTCTCAAACTTCCCCTTTCGAACTCCCCTTCAACCAAGCCATCCAGAGCTTAAACAAGTTGGAAATAACTTAAACGAGCCTAGAAAAGGCAGTTTGAAAAAAGACGCCGAAGTAAATGGAAGCGGTTTCTTTTAAAATACCCCACAATGTTATCGTAGAAAACATGAAAACTATTTCAGGTATTAAGTTTACTAAAAATCTAGATAAGTCAGTTTAAACAGTTATATCTTTAAAGATGAAGTAAGCATTTAAGTAAGCACACTTTTTATATTGTTTTAAAAGAAATTAATAATTGTTTATTACTTAGCCGAAATTCGATGAATTTATTCGTTTCTCTTTTGATGGAAAAGAATGGAACATAGATTTAAATTTTGAATTGCTGGATCTACTTTCTACCACTACTAATATTTCCTGCCAATTCAAACATATTTTCCATTTATCATTTTTTAAATAATATTATTAAATACATGAAAAAATATTTTATTTCAGCAACAATTAATATATATAACTGCATTGTTATGAATTCAAATCTTTTTCACATGTTCTGTAAGCTACACCAACACCAAATCCAGTTCCAATCAATATTGGCCAGGCTCGTCGCTTGAAAAACATGAGCGAAAGCACGGAACCAAGAATTAATCCACCGGCTGAAAATAAAGTAAGCAAATATTTATACTATAATGAAACATTGCTCGAATTAGATTACACATAGATACGAGTTCATATTCATAAGTAATTTAATTAATATTTTTTACAATATTTTAATTTAATATTAGCCATAATCGCGATGTAATTTATTTGGTCTTGTGTACTTTTGATAAAATTGTCTAAAAATGTATGAACAAATGTCAAACTTATCAAAAATACGCAATACAAAACCAAATACATCGAGAATGGGGCTATTATTTTGCACACTACTTCGCACAACAGAACAACTGCATTTGCACGCACATATGTATGCATAAAACCAATAACACTTGTTTATGTATATTTGTATAGATCTGCAGTGGTATACCCACATATGGTATGTAGTTATTACCCATCTACGCCATCTAGCGTCTTCTAAATGTAGTAGAATATAAACTTCAAGGTTAGTAGTCTTGCTAATGTTCATGGTTATGTTAACCAATGACATAAAATATTACATCAGCATTATTGATACTTTATGCACTTATCAACTTGCTCCACGAAGTCGAATGCCAGCCAAAAATGCTCCGCGGTCGAAAAAGATTGTGGTCTTCAGGAATATATATATAGTGTATTTTCTATCTATGTAGTTTATGAATGTGACGCGGTGGTTGGCGAAAATAGACTCCCAATTAAATTTAAAATTATCTTGCCATTTATTTTAGGTCCGCTGACACATATAAGCAATCACTGCATTACCACCTCCACTTTCCCTAAAAGCCTGCAACAATAATTCCATTAGCCGAAAAATAAAAGGCTGCCGAAATCCAGAGATTTCAGACCCATTATCATCCCTCCATCGCTGTTAAAAGTTTGTAAAAATCTTATAACTGATCAAATTTCAGTATATTTTCATAAAAATGATTTATTATCCCAATTTCAATCCAGTTTCATACCTGGGCACAGTTCCGGAAGGATCAATTTTAATACCAATACTTTTTACTTATTGTATTTGTTCAGCCTTATCCGACTTATTGATGATTTGTCTTCGAACAATGTAGACTTGAACGCCTTCAATAAATTAATTAATTGTACAGGCCTTTCCCTGAACCTAAGTCAATCTTATGTTTTGGTAATGCCTAGATCAAAACTTAGAGTTTTTGTTTTCCTCCTTTATATGCTGGTGAATCTGCGTTTGAGTTTGTTAGAAAGAATGTTAATCTTTGTTTTCACGAGAACTCGCCTAATGTTATATCGATCAAGTGTCATAAAAAAAATTTCCCAGCCTTACATAATCTTGAATGGTTGCTGAGTTACCATACTTACTTACTTACTTATCTGGCACTACAACCGATGATCGGTCTTGGCCGCATCTATAAAGCTTTTCCAGACGCCTCTGCTATGCGCGCTATGGCTCCAGTTGATAAGGCCAAGTGCAGTCAGGTTGCCCTGTACCTGGTCTTTCCAACGGAGATTAGGATGTCCTCTTTTGCGTGTTCTTCCACCGTGGCTCGAATAAAACACCCTTCTAGCCGGAGCTCTTTCTTCCATTCTCTCAACATGACCCAGCCAGCGTAGCCGCTGGGTTTTTATACGCTTTATTATTTCAGTGTCGGCGTACAGCTCATACACCTCATCGTTACATCTTATTCGATACACGTCATCGACGCATCGTATCGTAGATCTTACGGGGTATCTTCCTCTCGAACGCTCCTATCAGCCTCTCATCATTGATGGTCAATGTCCACGTCTCAACGCCATACATTAGGACGGGAAGGATGAGGGACTAGTAGGGCGATATTTTCGTCAGTCGAGATGTTTTCTTCTCATTAGCCTACTTAGACCCATGGTATCAAACCGACATTCAAGGTTTACATTTTTATCATGTAACGTTTGGAAATTGTTAAAAATTCTACCGAGTTGCGGTGATCGTAACTTTAAGATCTCTTCTTCGATTTTCGGTCCAACAATCGTCTCACCAGACATGATAGTGGATAAATTCGAGTCAACATATTCACTATTGAATTTTCTTGTGCCAGTGAGACAACGCATTGGTCGGAATACCGAAAATATCGCAGCGGTAAGTGCTTTAGTTCAAAATGAGTTAAATTAGTCGATTCCACACCATCCACAGGGAGTCTCTCAGTACACATTGTGGCCAATTTTACGTAAAGGTCTTGAGCTACACCCTTACTAGATCAAATTAACACAAGAACTGAAGCCTCGTTATCATTTCTCCGATTGGGCTCTGCAAAAATTTGAAGAAAATCCTGAATTTCATCGAAAAATCATCTTAAACGATTTTTCAGTCAATGAAAACAGTCACCATATTAAGGTTTAATCCAACAAACCAACAACGTTAGATGAGCTCAGGAACAATACCGAACGCAAAATTGCCAACATTCCGGCCGATATGTGGAAGAGTGGTGGAAAATTGACTCCAAAGAATCGATTGCTGCAATTATTCTGATTTTTTTTTTAAATTGTTACGTCTCTATTGATTGTAGATTGTATTAAAATTCACCAACCTTCATTTTAAAAAAAAAATATCTTGCGATATCTCAAAAACCAAACCATACAAATTGAAAAATGGGCACTTTTGGATTCAGCAGCCGGTTTTACATAGGAATGCGATAATGGTGTTCCATGCACAGAAAATAATTTGAAATTTGGTAACTAAAGTTACCGAAGAATTTTTTATTATAATGCACCCTTCATTATTCAGATTAATGATCAATATTTTGAATAAATTTCACTTTTACAAATGGCATCATTTTCCATCATTCAATAAAAAGAATATCGATTTTATTTAAAACGAGTCGAAAAATTTTTGAATTTGTCCTTTTCATCGCAATTGATAAATTTTGTATTATGAAAAATATGCCATACATACTTTTAGATTTAAAGATCTTGGTAATATTTTTCGGTACAATTTCTATAGATTTTTCTGACTATCAAATGCGCTGATTTGTATTTATATTCAATGGCACAGTGATTGCTGCTAAAGGGTTCTGTTTCCCGAAGGCAACAAGGTATATAAGAAGAAAATCTGTGGACAAATACGAATGTTATGAGTGAGTCTATTAAAGTAAAACCCAACTCTTTATCAATTACTGGTTTTTTTTTTTTTGGGTTCTATAACTTTTTTTATTTTTTATTCAATTCATTTGATTTTTATGTAAAAAAATTTAATTTTATATCTAAAAGTTTATAAGTTACGTTACAATTCTTTTTTATTTTACTGTGGAAATGAGTAAAATAAAAGGAATATTTGAGTGCAAAAACAATCCCGACGACGTCTGACATGTGTGTGATGAGTATGTCGTAGATAGACGAAATCCTTGACGACTTCAAAAGTATAAGTCGTAGCAGTGGCATTTTGTCCAATACGCCGTGACTCTTTGTTTGTTGACACAAGGTATTTCGTTCACCACTAGACCCACTTGACGAGACTCCCTTCCAGTGAAGAATGATGCACTGACTGCTCGTGCTTTGATGCCAATGATTTCAATATCATCAGCGTATTGTAGTGCTACCCTAGTATCACCCTGTATAAACATTTAGTTGTTTACAAATAATTATGAATGCAAGGTGTCACATAACGTTATTATTACACTCTCTACATCCCTACATCCTTCTCTCGTTGACGTACCTTGACGTGGTGAGGGGTCTTAAGTCGGGTCAGTGAACCGGGGAGCTATAACAGCCCAGGTTCAACCATGCTGTAAAGTTTTTTGGGGAGATTGCGAAAACCAACAGTCAATAATTCTCAAGCCAAGGTGTAACTTGGAATAGCGCCTAGATTATTATGATGCATGGAAAATGTGCATCGAGAACGAAGTTTCTCTCTCTGTTACCTGGCCACCTCAGAGAGTTAATGTGGCCAAGTGCTTCCGTTAATGTGGCACGGTGCTTCCGTGCTGGACCCCGATATTTACCATTATTCCTCATATACTGCCGAGCGTGACTTTGGTCCGGTGAAGTAGTAGTAAGAGAATGTGTCAAACACAAAAAACCCAAAATTTAAGTGAGAACCCCATCATTCTTACTAGTATGAGGAGCTTAATAAATCTGAAGAGGACAACTTACGGGCATCCAGCCATGAGACGGCTGTGTCAGTATGAAAAACCATAAACTTCAAAAAATGCAGCAGAAGCCATAGTGGAGACAAACTGCCAATAAAAAAGAAAAAATCCGTAAGCGGTATTTTGAAATCGCAGTACTCGAGGGCTCGCTTCATTCTAAGCACGATTGCTAAAAATGAGGTAGCTGGAGCAGGGCAAGAGCCAGACGCTGAGGACAAAAAAAAAAGTATCACAAAGTGATGCAAGAATACGAATTTCTGCATCTAGAACCCAAAAAATCTCGGCGAAGAGAAATCGGCCAGGCATCGGAGAGAGCTAGTGTCGAAGAGCGCCAACATGATCAATGTATCCACACAACGTCCATTTAGCGAGGTGGAAAGGATGACCTACTTGTTGCACTAAAAGACGGGGGTAAAAACAGCGGCAGGAGAGTCCTGGAGAGATGGAGGGACATCGAGGCTAAACTCTCAAGAATCGTGCTAAACAAGCAAGTGATCGGAGCTCCGGACGGCACTCTTTCTTCCTTCGAATCTGCAGGGGTCCTCCGCGGTTGAAGGGTGATCAAGTGCGATGAAGACTGGTCTAGAAAGGTTCTTGAGGAATGCGTTGCTGAGATCAGCAGCATCTGAGAAGGCTTGAAGCTCAAGCTAATACCAGCAAAGGACATTCCTTGCTCACCTCGTGCTCGTATCTGGTTGCCGGTAATGAAGCTAGGAAGTGCGAACTGTTTAAATACATTAAATCACACAAGCCGGCGGTGCCGATGGATGACTGGACAGTCATATAGGCATAAGATCAGGAAAAATAGTGTTACAGCTCAACGAAGTATGCCTACCCATACTAGAAAAAGCTGACAACAAACTGAGGTTTAGCCTGAGGAAAGCCAAACTCAAAATCGTCCTATTTCCTGCTGGAAAAGCTGGAGTTGACCGATGAAATCCGATGTTGAAAGTAATCAATATCAGTGCTGTAAGCACTCGAGATGTGCTATAGATAATTTGGATGTTTTCCTACGCGAGGGAAATATCGACATCGGACTCATACAGGAACCCTGGGTCAGAGATCTTGACTTCAAAGGGTGCCATGACAACCTAAACTACAATATATGATATTCAAAAACAAATGGTAAGCCTAGATCATAGATGCATAATATAGCTAAAAGTCTTTTTGTGTTCAAACTTTAGCAATTCCGATGTCAAAGTCGTGAAACTGGAGTAGTAGAACTTGGAGGTGTAACTAGCTTCATCCCACATGCCGCACGAAAAGCCTGCGGCACCTGACGAAGAGCCATGACTGTTATCATCACTCAAGGTCACATACACACTGCTATGGGGCTGCCAACTCCAGACATGAGATTTGGGGATGCTCAGAAATGAATGAGGTGAGTCTTTATTCAATTATGTATACACTTAATACTGTTGGAAATTGAACTCTGGCAACCCTACGCATTTAATCTCTTTATTTCTTTCTCTTGTAATATCACTCACTCGCTTTTAAGTCGTTGAATAAACTAAATTCAAAAACTGCGTTTAATTCAACAAATACTAATCTAAACATATGTAACGTGGTAAAAACGCCAACTTCTATGTTTCCGAGCTCGGATAACTTTAAAGGTGGGAGGAGGTTTTAGACGTTACATTTTGTACTCTCTAAAGTCAGCATTTGGGGGTGTCCAACCAGTAGTCCCAACACTTCGTTCCCAACACAATAGTTCAAAAAAACAACTCCTCCTTGGGGGAATGAAGACCTAAGTCGACCCAGAGAAATGACTAGAACAATCTTCAACATCAGCTACAAACACAAATACTTTCAACCATATAAAGACTGTCTCAAAGAATATAAGAAATCTATCAGAGAAGATAAGAGTGTAATGTAATTCTATCGGGACAACTAAAGATTCGGCCCGCCTAGGTAGGCTCTTATCCAAAGAACACTTCTGCCCATCCTTACTAAGGGGAATACACGAAGTCTTCAGCTCAACTCAGCAACTCAGTTTACATTGAGAGCAATGATTTTAACAGCTGGCATATTTCCCGTGCCCATCAATTCCATTGTATATAAAGATAGTATTCTTTGGGCGATTAAAAATTTCACTCCTTATAAGACAGCAGGCCCTGATGGAATATTTCCGGCCATATTATGGAACCTGCTTGAAACGGTGATTCCTTGGTGACGGTGATTTCCTTCAAAAAAAAGTCTGTTACTTGGATCAAGCTGGAAACGGGTAAAAGTAATATTTATCCTTAAGGCTGGAAATATGGGACACGAAACTGCTAAGTGTTTCCGACCCATTAACTTGTCATCCTTTGTTCTCAAAACTTTTGAACGCATTCTAGATGCTCACCTTAGAGAAAAGATGGATGCAACGTTCATCTCCACATCACAACATGCCTACCTCAAAGGAAAATCAGTAGAAATTCAAGGCCTCGAAACTCGATCGTCGGCACTATTTAAAGATCAATTGAACATAAACAATTCTCTTTAGTGGCTTCCCTATAAGGGGCAATGTCAATGAACAATGTCAATACAGATTCCATTTTACTTCTTTAAACGAGTTAGGTTAAGACGCGAGTCTAAATGAATGGATCGAATGGCAGTAGTGCAACCACGCGCTCTGTCAATAGAGCCCCCAATAGTCCCCCCGCAGGGGGAGTTCTGTCTCCCTGCTCTGGATACTCGTAGTTAATGATATTCTTATTATTTTTAATAGACAAGGCATTAAAGTTGTTGTGTACGCGGACGACTTTGTGATACTAGTACCAGGCATGTGTCCAACAGTAAGGAGTGAAATTATGGAGAGAGTCTTGGCATCACTCAGTAAATGGGCTAATAGCTGTGGTCTAAACGTGAACCCAAATAAAACCGAACTAATGTTTTTTACCACTAAGACCTACCTTCAACATTAAATTAAATGGCGTAAGACTTACGCTATCTCAACAAGCTAAATACCTAGGTGTTATTTTAGACACCAAACTCAGCTGGAAACGTAAAAAAGCGATAGCATTCTTTACGTGCTGGTAAGAAATGGGGTCTTCAACCAAAAATATCATTTGGGTCATACTCAGCCATTGTAAGACAAAAAACTAAACTGAATAGAATTCAAAGGTCAGTTTGTATTCTCGTTCCAGGACCACTTAGCACTAGTCACCTACCCCAAACTTCAGAGCGGATTGGACTCAGAGTCCTTCCAACCATCCTCATCCATACGCCTCTCCAACGAAGCAAGTGTATTCCAGGCTGAAATAATGGCAATAAGGGAGGCGTGCAGATCACTTTAATCTTTACAGACAGTCAAGCTGCAATTAAAGCCTTAGATTCTACCATTAAAAATTCCAAATTAGTTCTGCAATGCAGGGAAGATCTCGCTCTACTTGGTCAAGGACTAGAAATTACTCTATTATGGGTTCCAGGCCATAGGAACATCGAGGGTAATGAAAAGGCAGACGAGCTAGCTGAGTTGGGTTCGGCCCCGAGGTTTGACACAGAAGCCGGACAGAAGTGAAAACGACCAGACCTACGCCACGTGGCCCGAATATTATGACCTCAGGACAAAACAACTGATAGAGTGTTCTAGTCCCAATATCCCTCGCATTACCGCTGTTCTCACAGGCCACTGGGACATGCATCAAGACTTAATCTTCTATTCAATACTTCCTGTCGTAGCTGCCAGAAAGAGGGAGAAGCGGAGTCTCTTCGAATATAATGACCTCAGGACAAAACAACTGATAGAATATAATGACCATCATACTATTTATGTGCCTGCCGAGGTTTGGCAAGAGCAAGACTTCGCTCATTTGGCGAAGTCCACAATATTAATGAAATCACTCTTAGGGGTTCAGATGCAGAGACTTACATTAAGTACGACCTCACCTTTTACCAAAAGACAATTAAATAACAATAAATAAGAAAGTGGTAGTAAAACGGTGCTTTGCACTACTTATGTTTTTCAGATGAAAACAACCACTGACACAACAACAGCTCTCTACATTCCTACTTTGTTCGCATGCAGTTATTTCGCTTTACCCGTTTATCAAATTGTAGTGTAAGCAATATTGCTTATGGATATTGAAAATACTATTTAGGAAATAATATTGTAAATTTACTATAAATACTAAGATGAATTTTTGTATAAAGCAGTTAGTTTTAACTTCAAAAAGACTGAACCTATCTCACATTTTTTTGAAATAGCACTGACTTCTAGAGGATATAATGGCGATACCAAAAACTAACGAATCACCCAAAAAGAAAAGAGGAGGAAGAATTTATAAAGACCGCAAGAGACTAGTATACATAAAAGATCTCCTTGCTAACAACAATAATCCACCAACTTGGAAAACTGCAAACCAACTTTGGACGGAGAACACTGTCAGAAAAACAACTACAGACAAAGAAAAATTAGAAAAAATACAAGAATCAGAACTAGAAGAATTAGAAACATTAGAAGAAATAAAATAACAAATATTAGTTACACAAACTAATACAATGGCAGATTTCAATATTGAAACAGTGATGAAGGTCCCACATTCACAGGGCAATATAAAGAACTAAAAACCTTCTTAACAATCACAGAAATCCCATGCAATAATACATAAGTAGAGCCAATACAAACAAAACACTTATAGATTTCATAACACACGTAAAACTCACACCAACTGTCAGAACAGTGCATAACAGGATTTGTCGCAGACTTAAGTATATGATTTTAATAGACTAAAAAAAAAATTTAACAAAAATGTAGGTATACTATAACACAAAAGAATTCATCGATAACAACTTTCAAAGTTAGAATCGTTTCTTTGGTGCCTGAATTAAATAAATAACACAACTTCTTTCTACTGCTGAGAAATCAGTAATTGCGCAAATGAATGAAGGCTATGCGTTAAATATATTCAAAATTGCATTAGCGAACATGTAAAACCAACAATATTCGCAGCACAACCTAAAACCATTACTGAAGCAATCAATCTAGATCTTTAACTAGATGAAACAACTATGAGCAGCGAGGTTATGCACATTCAAAGAACTCAAAATTATATAATATAATTCTCGAAATATAAATTTCAATAACCAGTATCGAAATAATCCGAATAATAGAAATTTCAACAATCGATATCAAATAATAGAAATTTCGAAACAATTTAAATAATAATAATCAAAACTCACATTATCAAAATAACAGAAATTATAACAATCAACGAAGCCGTAGTTATAACCACAATTCCTATTGGAATTCAAACCACAACTCGTATATCAGAAATAATTATCAAAACAATCAGGGACAGAACAACAATTCCAAATGTCAACATGCAAAGATTAAAGGTATATAATGTTTCAAATGCAAAAAGTAACTACGTCACAACAATGTGCAAATTTTAATATATAGACACAGGAGCTGATTTTTCCATATAAACAACGGCGACAGCAAATTTTCAAATGAGACTCGATGCAAAATAAGTGGCATAACAGAAAAAGAAAATATATATGTAGGCACCACAGAATTAGAAATAACCTTAGGAGACAGACGCATCAAAAATGGAATTTTGGGTATAGACTTTTTATCTCAGTATATATGTCAAATAGACTTTGAAACGAACACTCTTACAATAAGCGTAAAAGACAATTTCCGATTTCCATATATGAGTTATTTTTATTTAATTTGGTCCTTTACATTTGGACTAGTTCAATCAAGTGGCCATTGTTATTGACCAACGCAAAACGTGTCCTTTTTGCTGGGTTTCCATCACTTTTTCGAGTATCTCGGGCGCTATAGCTATGATTTTGGTACGAGTTTGCCTTGAGCTCGTCAATGGTCTGAGTGATGCGTACACTTTGCTTTTCAAATGACCTCATAAAGAAGTGCAGAGGGGTAAAATCTGAAGATCTGGGCGGCCAGTCAATGTCGCCGTTTTTTGACACCATATGCATTGTTTGATTTGTAGTGTGCACCGTCTTGTTCAAACTAGTAAGCGTCCAGATCTTTTTCACATTTATCACATTTATGGGCAGACATAATGAGCCATTCCATCCACCGATATCGATTCATATCGACAGTTTCGCCTTCTCTAAAGAAAAATGGTCCAATGATGGGTTTGGAGCAAACGCCGGCCCAAGCAGTCACTTTTTGGTCATGCAATGGTTTTTCATAGATCTCGTGTGGATTCTCCGTTCCCCAAATGCGACAAAATTTTGCTTGTTAACGGCACCAGATAGTGTGAAATGAGTTTCGTCGGTTATCAAAATTTCCTTTCAAAAATCAGGTTCAGTGTCAACCACTTCAGTGTCATTTGCACTTTATAAGCAAACAAATGCAAATTATCCTTCAACATGCGCCGCAAGTTGGTTAAACTGACGCCAAAATGCTGAGCGCGGTGACGATAAGACACATGTGGGCTCGCAACACTCTCCCTTACCGCTTCAACCACTTCATTGGAACGTCTTGGGCGTTGATGAACGGCTTGCCGACGATCTCCCTCTGTCCCGTGCTCAACAAAATTCGACACCAAACGACGAATAGTGTTGTCAGACGGTGCTTAGTCTCGAGGTTCACGGCCGTGAACGAGCGCCTAGCCACTATCCGCATCAAGGCAAAATTCTTCAACATCAGCCTAATTTGTGTCCATGCCCCAACGGCGAAGAAGGATGAAACGACCAAAGATGTCTTCTTCTACGAGCTCCTCGACAAAACTTACGAGCATAGCCCACTCCACTCAAAAAGTCGTGTCAGGTGAATTTAATGCCAAGGTAAGCAAGGAGAGTCTATTTGGTCTGACGATCGGAAAATTCAGTCTCCACGACGAAGCTACTAATAACGGTATGAAACTGATCGACTTCGCCGCCGCACAAAACATGACAGTTAGTAGCATCAGATTTCAACATAAAGATATCCATAAGGTCACTTGGCGGTCCCCTGATCAAAACACACGAAACCAGATTGATCACGTTGTGATCGACGGAAGGCGCACTTCCAATGTACTAGACGTACGCACAATACAAGGTGCAAACATCAACTCAGACCACTACTTGGTTGCAGCCAAGGTCTGAACACATATATGTGTAGCAAATCGCTTACGAATAGGTACAAAGAGAAAGCTGAAGGTCGAAATCACAACAGACAGCCGAAGTCTTTGCCAACCAACTCGCACTCTTCCTATCGCAAAACACCCCTCAACTTGATGATATATGCGCGCAGTGGACGCACATTTCCCGCTCTATGCGTACGGTTGCCGAAGAGGTGCTAGGCTACCACCGTCGACGGAGAAATATCTGGCACGACCAAGAGTGTCGGGATGCTACAGAAGCGAAAAACGTTGAGATGGGAGGAGAAACGTCTTTTCAGGCGCAAGAAAAGAGATGAAGAAAGACGCGAGTTCAATGATATCGAAATGTTCCTCGATAGGAACGAGGTCCGAAAATTCTTTGAAAGAATAAGACGCCTGACTGATGGTTTGAAGACCGGGGCCTCTTCCTGCAAGGATGAAAACGGAAATCTGGTGACAGATGTTCAGGGCATAATGAGACTATGGAGGAAGCACTTTTCGCAGCTGCTTAATGACGATGACGGCAATAATCCCGCCACTGCGGAATCTACTCCGGAAACCCAACTCACTGACGGCGTTGAAGTACCGCCGTCCGACTATGAGCAAGTCAGGAGGTCTTAACAGACATTGGACCAACAATAAGGCTGCAGGTGCAGATGGCCTGCCTGCTGAGTTTTTTAAGACCCGGAGGCGAAGAGCTCAAAAAACGCATGCATGAGCTTCTATGCAGAATATGATCTGATGAAAGCATGCCAACTGATTGGAACCTCACCGTACTCTGCCCAATTCGTAAGGTGATTCCACGATCTGCGCCAACTACCGTGAGATAAGACTTCTTAATATTGCATATTTATTTATCTTTTATCTATCTATTTATCTTTTATTTATTTATCTATTTATTTATTTATCTATTTATTTATCTATTTATTTATCTATTTATCTATCTATATATTTATCTATCTATCTATTTATCTATCTATCTATCTATTTATCTATCTATCTATCTATCTACCTATCTACCTATCTATTAATTTAAATTAATAATTAATAAATAATTTATTTATTTATTAAGTTTCAAGTGCTACTGAAGAGTTGAGGAGGGAGGAGAAACGTCTCTTCATTCGCATGAAAAGAGAAGCCGATAGGCGTGAGTTTAATGATATAGGGTTAAATCCGCCTTCGATTGCTCGATTTGGGATCACTTGTACGTCGCAAATTGCTGATTTTGGTAACCCTGCAAAGCTTATTCGTCTTTGCAAAATGACGCTGGCCGACACAACCAGTGCAACGAAAATTGTGACATTCCTCTCCGCGCCATTTGAAAGGAGCTTGGAAGACACTACGTGTTCAATCTTTTTTGGTTACTTTGAATTCATGAGAATGCCATTCGGTCTCAAAAATTAACCTTCAAATGTTCAAAAATTGAAAATTAAGTATATACTAAAACAATATATCAGAAACATATAAATAATTTAAAAACTATTTTCGAAAAACTAAAAACTGTGCTAAAAATTCAGATAGATAAATGGAATTGAAAAAAAAGTTTGAATATCTAGGGCACATCTTGACACAAGACAGGTGTTAACCCAAACCCAGAGAAAATTTAAATCACCAGGAACGTGAGCTTACCAAAGACACAAAACAATTAAAATCATTTCTCAGAGCAACCGGCTTTAGAGGAAATTTACATATAAAAATTAATCAAAAAACATAAATAGATGTAGCTTATAGCGGGATTCGGGTTCACTAAAGTCTATAAGATGTGTAAAACTATTACGTTTTAGACGAAATGATTTAATAATTCCACACATTTAAGTTTACCAGATAATATGTGGTTTCAAGCATACAAGTTGTGGCGAGCACAATAGGATGGAAGACCATTGTGCCAATGTATCTTTTTGAGCGCATATCTCGCCATGCTCTTTTGAACTCTTTCAAATAGATTTGAATGCTCGGTAAGAAAGGATCCCAGATGATCGAACAATATTCAATTATGATGCGTACAAGCGATACATAAAGCGATTTTATTGTCCCTGAATCTTTAAAGTTCTCTTTAAAAATCCAATGATGGTATAGGATTGTGAAATAATATAGTCATAATA
Organism: Palloptera scutellata; assembly: GCA_958295655.1. Classification (NCBI taxonomy): domain Eukaryota; kingdom Metazoa; phylum Arthropoda; class Insecta; order Diptera; family Pallopteridae; genus Palloptera; species Palloptera scutellata. Next base: position 56,739,722 of record OY282450.1, read on the forward strand.
ACAATTAAAACTAAAATTTGAATTGAAAATAACAATACAACTAAGTCTTTCGTCTCTTCCTTGCGGTTCAATTGACCTAGTGTATAGTTATAAAAAATTGCATTTATGGACTTGGCATAACATTTGTCTATGTTTAAATAGTTTTAGTTAAAGAACACCAATTTTTAAATTGCAATAAGCCTCGTTCATGCTTTTGGCAAAAAAAAAAACAGTTTAGGAAAAGCTCAACGTCATCAGAAAACATTACATACTTAGAGAATTTAAAAATTTGAAGTCAATCATTATTAAAAATTCAAAATAGTAAAGGTCCACAATGAGTTTATAAGCGTTTCAGAAATTTGTGCACCAAATTTAACAAAAAGTCGCAACACCCTGTTGTAACATTGCGTAAGTAGTATTCTGTATTTTCTTGATAGTGATCTCACTTTATAGATTCTACTACAAAAAATGTAAACAAGATCAGCTGGGTTTGCAAATACTTAGTATTTACAACGAGGTCGTTCACGATCTGATTTACAATTTGATATATTTTACCAAAATTACTACAAAAACTACAGATCGTGAGAACCGCTATTAAAATTACTACAATCTCCAGATTTGAAAATTGTAAACTACCACACAGCATATTTTACATGAATTTAAGAAAATACCTGTTTTTAAGCTAAAATTTAATGGAGAATAATTTCAACTAACTTGCACAAAGCTTAAAAATCGTATAAAATTGTAATATGACTTCAGGTCTGAAATTGCAGAGACTACATCATCATCGGTAGGAATAATAAATTTGTTTAAATATTCCAGGTTTCGGGAATTGAAATTCCTTATGATATTTTCTGTGCAAGACGCACTATTATAATATTCGTAAACTGTTTGAAAAAATTCTGCAAAGAGATTACATGACTCAAGTATACTACCAGCTTTAAAGCCATTTAATCCATGCTGGACGAAAACCCATTGGTTTTCCTTTTCAAATTTAAATAATTTAAAAAAGATAATGGATTGATCGATTTACGGATATGCACCTGGAATGTCCGAACCCTCTACAGGGAAGGTGCCTCTATCCAGCTGGTGGATGTCCTCCAAAAATATAGAGCTGACATCACCGCTATACAGGAAATGCGATGGACGGGACAGGGTTGCTCCAAAAAGCATCCTGTGATATCTACTACAGCTGTCATGCGTCGAGACACGAATTTGGTGTTGGATTTGTGGTTGGGAAGAGACTGCGTCATTCTCGAGGTTCACGGTCGTGAACGAGCGGCTAGCCACTATCCGCATCAAGGCGAAATTCTTCAACATCAGCCTAATTTGTGTCCATGCCCCAACGGATGAAACGACCAAAGATGACTTCTACGAGCTCCTCGACAAAACTTATGAGCATTGCCCCCGCCACGATGTTAAAATCGTGTTAGGCGACTTTAATGCCAAGGTGGGCAAGGAGAGTCTCTTTGGTCCGACACACGAAACCAGATTGATCACGTTGTGATCGACGGAAGGCGCACTTCCAATGTACTAGACGTACGCACAATACGTGGTGCAAACATCAACTCAGACCACTACTTGGTCTGAACACGTATATGTGTAGCAAATCGCGTACGAATAGGTACAAAGAGAAAGCTGGAGGTCGAAATCACAACAGACAGCCGAAGTCTTCGCCAACCAACTCGCACTCTTCCTATCGCAAAACACCCCTCAACTTGATGATATATGCGCGCAGTGGACGCACATTTCCCGCTCTATGCGTACGGCTGCCGAAGAGGTGCTAGGTTACCACCGTCGACGGAGAAATGACCAAGAGTGTCGCGATGCTACTGAAGCAAAAAACGCAGTCTACAGAGCCACCCTGCAGTAAGTTGCAACGCGAGCTGCTAAGGAGCGATACAGAAAGTTGAGGAGGGAGGAGAAACGTCTTTTCAGGCGCAAGAAAAGAGATGAAGAAAGACCCGAGTTCAATGATATCGAAATGTTGCGGGACAGGAACGAGGTCCGAAAATTCTTCGAAAGAATAAGACGCCTGACTCTTGGTTTGAAGACCGGGGCCTCTTCCTGCAAGGATGAAGACGGAAATCTGGTGACAGATATCCAGGGCATAATGAGATTATGGAGGGAGCACTTTTCGCAGCTGCTTAATGGCGAAGACGGCAATAATCCCGCCACTTCGGAACCCACTCCGGAAACCCCAATCACTGACGGAGTTGAAGTACCGCCGCCTGACTATGAGGAGGTCTTAACAGCCATTGCTCGGCTGAAAAACAATAAGGCTGCAGGTGCAGATGGCCTGCCTGCTGAGTTTTTTAAGACCGGAGGCGAAGAGCTCAAAAAACGCATGCATGAGCTTCTATGCAGAATATGGTCAGATTAAAGCATGCCAAGTGATTGGAACCTCAGCGTACTCTGCCCAATCCATAAGAAAGGTGATTCCACGATCTGCGCCAACTACCGTGGGATAAGCCTTCTTAATATTGCATATAAGGTTCTATCGAGCGTACTGTGCGAAAGACTGAAGCCCATCGTCAACAAACTGATTGGACCTTATCAGTGTGGCTTCAGGCCTGGTAAATCCACCATCGACCAGATATTCACACTACGCAAAATCCTGGAAAAGACCCGAGAAAAACAGATCGACACCCATCATCTATTTGTCGATTATAAAGCCGCCTTCGACAGCACGATTAAGGATCACTTGTACGCCGCAATGTCTGATTTTGCAAAGCTCATTCGTCTTTGCAAAATGACACTGACCAACACCACCAGAGCAGTGAAAATTGGGACAGACCTCTCCGCACCATTTGATACCAAAAGAGGTTTCAAACAAGGTGACTCCCTATCGTGCGACTTCTTTAACCTTATGCTGGAGAAAATAATTCGAGCTGCGAACATCGACATATCTGGCACTATCTTCTACAAGAGAGTCATGCTGCTAGCATACGCTGATGATATTGACATCATTGGCAAAAACGCTCGAGCAGTCAGTGCAGCATTCTCCAACCTGGAAAGGGAGTCTCGTCGTGTGGGTCTAATGGTGAACGAGGACAAAACGAAATACCTTGTGTCAACAAACAAAGAGTCACGGCGTCTTGGACAAAATGTCACTGTTGACAACTCCACTTTTGAAGTCGTCAAGGATTTCGTTTATCTAGGATCCAGCATAAACACCAACAATAATGTCAGCCTTGAGATCAAGCGGAGACTAACTCTTGCCAACAGGTGTTACTACGGGCTCAGTAGGCAATTGAGAAGTAGAGCCCTCTCTCGACCGACGAAAATAACGCTCTATAAGTCCCTAATCCTTCCCGTCCTAATGTATGGCGCAGAGACGTGGAAATTGACCATCAATGATGAGAGGCTGTTAGGAGCGTTCGAGAGGATGATACTCCCTTCTCCTTAAGATCTATGGTCCAGTATGCGTGACGACGTGTATCGAATAAGATGGAACGATGAGCTGTATGAGCTGTACGCCGACACTGACATAGTCAAGCGTATAAAACTCCAGCGGCTTCGCTGGCTGGGTCATGTTGAGCGAATGGAAGAAAGAAGGGAAAGAAGCTCCGGCTAGAAGGGTGTTTTATTCGAACCACGGTGGAGTAACACGCAGAAGGGGACGTTCTAATCTCCGTTGAAGAGACCAGGTGCAGGACAACCTGACTGCACTTGGCCTTATCAACTGGCGCCAGCGCGCGCATAGCAGAAGTGACTGGCGGAGCTTTGTGGAGGCGGCCAAGACCTATCATCGGTTGTAGTGCCAGCTAAGTAAGTAAGTAAGTAAAGTAATGGATTGACTTTCAAATTTGTTTCGATTCTTAAAATATGTATATTGATTAAAAACTTGTGCAACATGGCAAAATAATTTCGAATTTAAATGTTTTAACTGCGTTATTCCTAACATTTTTAAGTTAGCAATCGAGAATTGAACCACGAAGGCTTTCCTTTAAGAGCTTTAAATTTTTTGATTGCTTCGTTTGGGTTATCTAAAGAATTTAAGGCCCACCACTCAACCGCACTTAAGATTTCGTTAATTTTTTTCAAATTACCTTTAGAAAAATTTAACATCAGAAGAATCGTAATTAGCAATTTAATCAAATACTTACCATAAACTTCAAATTTTATACTTGGTGCTTAATGGTTGTTTACTATGATTTTATATTAAAAAGAAATAGGCCATGCACATTAGCTGTGTTCTATTTGATATTCGTTTACTTAGTGCATGAACGAATTATATAATTTACGAGTGAAATGAAAACCTTTTTTTTTCTGGTTAATAATAATATCACTGAATTTATTGATTTAATTTAAAGACTATTTATACAATTTTTATATATTTGGAAATACTATACATAAACAAATATATACAGTAGTAATGAAGCTACAAACTGCATATACAGCATATCTTGCGACAATGAACTTGTACTACTATTCACGGCCTGTGCAATGCAGCTGATTGCCTATATTGTAAAGTATTGCGGCAACGAACTTACACCATTCGAAGCAGAGGAGGAATTCATATCATAGTGTAACTAGGTTCCAAAATATTCCGCGACGTTGAGCGTATGTCGATCAACCGTATGTCGTGCTGATTTCAAGATTTTATTCTTGAACGTCATAAGGAGCGTTGACGTGAGTTCTTCGGTCAATTGACTAATCTGATCTTCCGCAGCTGTTTCTTTGAAGTTCATGAGGAATGGTTCCTTGTTGCTAGGAGTGTCTAGCTCTGTCATGATGCCAACTTTTTTATATGACGAATGCGTGGAACTGGTTATGATGAAGTGTTCTTGTATGATTATGAAGTCATTTTTCAATGTGCAGTGTGGTTGCATACTGAGTTGACCAGATCCTGTTAGGGCTACTTGAAATACTTCGTTGTTACATACAATGCATAAAAATCCAGACAAGATGCTTTTTGTGAATTCGCAATTTTTTTTTTCTTTTTTTTTATATTGAAACTTTCAACACACAGGATGTACCCCTAAGAATGCAGAGCATTGTGTTGAATGGAAGGAATATTGATAGGTGGGAGGAAAAATGAGAGAGGGAATGCAATCACACAGGTCACCGATTAAGACATATACAGCCATTGTGACAAGTGTTATACCTTTACCATAATGAACTTCAGTTAAAGTTCAGTTATCAGTGTCGACTATGATAATTGGTGTTGGTCTCTTTCTTAAGCAAGTTCATTTCACATGACTGCTCACCTCTTATAAATTGATTGAGTATTGGCGCAGAAAAATGTGTCCTCTTGAGCTTGGCTTCATTGTCCATGTGGCGTGGTTGATGTTGGAAAATATCGGTCCCGTTATAGGTTGACTGTCATGAGAGTAGTTGTTGTTTTTATGGTTACCATTGTGTTATTGATCAGAACTAAAATGGGTATCACCTTAAAGACTTCAATTAATTATTGACTGACCAGTGGTATTTTGATGTCAAATCACATAACCCCTTTACTCTCATTAGTTTGTAGAAGGACAATAGTTCGTCATAGACCACAGTTAGCAGTAGTTGGCCTGGAAGATGATTCTTGATGCTCATTATTTCTTGTGGGAAAGTTTGAGGACTTATTAGCATTGGATGAATGCTCACATGATGGGTGTCAATTAATACATCTAATAGTTATGACTGAATTCTTCGCAAATTTGATAATGTTAATGTCATTTGGACTACTAATGATAATAGTAGTTTCAATATTTTATCTTGAACTGCTTCTTCTGATTTGAAATGGATTCTGATAGCATTTTCTTAGATCTGATGTTTTGATACTGCTTCATTATGTTGATTGCTGAATTCATTATCGATGTTTGAGTCTTCAGTTATGTTATCTGGCTTGAGTTCCTCTTGTGCGCGCGTGAATTGGTCGACCAGGATTGTGCATGTAGAGCTTCAGCTCGCAATGGTGACATGTCACAAAAAAACGATTAGATTCCACTCCTTTGTTACTAATTTAATATTTCCCATTGCTTTGAAATACATACCGGAGGTTTTTTTAAATTGTGTACCTTGGATTTGATGGGCTGGGGTGTTGTTCTGGAGGTTGATGCATCTTCCTTGACGTCTGTAGTTTCCTCATCGACTGGAAGTGGTGCTAACTTGTGTATAGGTCGGCGCGACATGCCGGTTGCTGTGGGTACATCGGCGACTCTAACTAGACCGTCGTGGCCTCGTATCACCTTTATGACGTTGCCAATGCGCCATAAAGGTGATGTCTCTACCAGTGGCCTGTGCCTTGCTGATATTGCCAATGCGACCCTTGCGACGAACTGCAACGATGGTGTGGTACGCTGTACCTTGCTGATGTTGAAAATGCGACTCTTGCGACGTATTGCAACGATGGTGTGGTGGCCTTCGTCTTGTTGATGTTGCCAATGCGACCTTTGCGATGTGGTGGCCAGTACCTTGATGATGTTGCAAATGCGACCCTTGCACTGCAACGATGTTTTGGTGGCTTGCATCTTGATGATTGGCACACCACTTTCGCAGATTAAATTATGCGGAATATACTTAGTTAAATTGGCTGTATGTGTGTCGCATTCTTCCAGCTTCAAGAACTATTCCAATGTTTCGTTCAATGACTCGTCTTTCGTGCAAATACCGCATGTGATCGTCAGATGCTCCTGCCTTATCTTTCCTGATAGTACCCACCGAAACACTGAGTTTTGTAGGAATGGAAGATATCCTGTTTATGATTATGATTGTCAATTCCTTGAATGTGTAAGGATGTGGACTTTGGTGAAATTCCTAATTTTTTTACCAAAAGCTACGTCACGATATTGACTTGTGACCCTCAATCTAGAATTGCCCACTTCTTGGCCATTGTTGGTGCTTTATAATTTTTGTGCTCAACAGCACATATGGACGTGACGTCTAATCCCTGAATGCGGCCGGTTGTTGCTGAGAGCAGTGTTTCTTCTTTCGTAGTCTTTGATCGGGTCGGCTGCATGGGGTGGTGCGTGGGACATACGTCCTTGTTGGTCCTTCTAAGTAAAGCAGCATGTTTTGCTTTTTATGGCACCTTGTGCAGTTTCTCGATGTGCACGAATTGGCATTGTGATCGCTCCTTAGACAGTTAAAACAGTGTTTCGCCTTTTTTTCTGTATTTAACCGCTGATCTACTTCCGTCTTGAGGAAGACATCTCAGTTAAATAGCTCATGCTGTTGATTACTTGCGATGCATTTCTAGCCTGTTGCCAATGACACAATTAACGATTAATGATCCGTTTGCCGTCCTTGTTCTTCCGCTTTCTTCTTGAATCTTCGTCCTAAAATTTCCAATGACTGGAACCTGAGTTCCAGGAATTCGTTTAGGGAGGGAATCTCCTTTGGGCTGTTTTAGTGCCTGTTGCCATAAGACATGCATGATTTTGCGTAGCTTTTGGGTCAAGATTTACAGGAGCATGGTGTTCCAGCTGCCGGTGTTCACTCCTAATCCTTGGAGACTCATGATGCATTCTGTTGTTGTGTCGTGGAGCAGCTTGATGCTGTAGGATAACAAATGGATGTCGGTTGGGAGAGCAGTCTGATCAATGCTGCGTTTATCAGCAGCCGCGGGTTGTATCGACCCTTGACCACCAACTACACAGCCTCGTAATCATTTTCTGATGCTGTAAAGTACCGAATTAATACTTCAGCTTGACCGAATTTGCTGGACTTCAGGAACCACATCTTTTAGCAAGCCGGAATTGTTTGTTTGTCAACCAAATTCAATGAATAGATCGTGGAACTGTCTTCACTTGTAGTAACTGCCATCGAATTTTTGCAGTCCGACCTTGGCAATTTCAATTCTGATGTCGTCGTGTGCTAACTCCTGTGGCAGGGGGTTAAATAGTTGATGGCGCTGATTCTTGGGCCAGCTGCAGGATCTGCGCATTGATTGTTTGGTTATCATTAGATAACCAGATTCTTTGGTGCAGGTCCTGGGCGTATTTCCAATGTGTCTCTACTGTCCTTGCCTGCTGCCATAATAGTGCGATTTTTGCTGTTTCAAGCTGTTAGGTAATTGGCTTAGTAGTTTGCTCGCTATGTCCACTGATTTTTCCTGCTTGTCCATTAGTGAGCACAGCCGACGGGCCACTGGTGACCGTCACTGCGGTGCCTGAATTGATTTGACGAAGTGGCTAGAGTGGATTTGTTGGTGCTGTCTGGACAAGTTTTCTGGCCTGCTAAGATGTGTCTATCTCAGCTTCTCGATATTTGATGCGAATGATGGTGTCTATGTCATTCGCGAAATATGGGTGCTCGACTTCCTTGCCGTGCTGATCGCGGATGGTGTTGTCTAACTTTTGAAGTGTACCCAGAAGTCATCCAGCTTCTTGGCCTTGGATTTTATGAACTCCGATGTTCTGCCATCATGTAGCGCCTTCTTTTAGTTGACTATTGTTTTTTGTACAGCCACTGCAAGTTCATCTTGCTTCAGTCCGAGTTCATAAAGGCCCATATTGCTGACTTATCGTGGTCGGTATGGAAGTTATATTATTGTCGTCCGCTGGTTACAGGCTTTTGATGCAGAATTCGTCTGCACTTGGTGCTGAATTAGTATGTGTTGAATTTAGTATCAAGATTAGATCAAGATCACATAAATGAGTGGTCGCTGTGGCGTAGTTCGAATCTCGGCACAGGAAAAATCAAAAAGTAACAAAAAACTATTTTCCTACACGGGCATTTTTCTCTTGGCAGGTAATGGCAAACCTACAAGAGTAACAATTTCCTATGAAAACCTATTCGCTGAAATTCCCTTCCATTCATGTACAAATATAACACGCACAACGTGAGTGGATGCGAAAAACTCTGCCTAGGCCCTCCATGGGTTGTTGTGCCATTAAAAGAAGAAAAAAAAAAAAGAAGAAGCACCAATAATATACCAGCAATTGATATATAGCAACCCTGATAGTGCATCATTGAATAAGTTACCGCTACAGGGTAAAAATTAATAAGTGTAAGTATACAACTTTCTTCACGATATAGAAAAAGTATTGTAATTTTTCTTGAATTTTCTACATTGTATTATTCTACGTAATCGAGAGTACACTCGATTTAACTTTTGTGTGGTCTAGATTACTACTTACTTACTTACTTAACTGGCACTACAACCGATGATCGCTCTTGGCCGCCTCTACAAAGCTTCGCCAGTCACTTCTGCTATGCGCGCGCTGGCGCCAGTTTTTTAAGGCCAAGTGCAGTCATCAGGTTGCCCTACACCTGGTCTTTCCAACGGAGATTAGGACGTCCCCTTCTGCGTGTTCCTCCACCGTGGTTCGAATAAAACACCCTTCTAGCCGGAGCGCTTTCTTCCATTCGCTCAACATGACCCAGCCAGCGAAGCCGCTGGAGTTTTATACACTTGACTATGTCAGTGTCGGCGTACAGCTCATACACCTCATCGTTCCATATTATTCGATACACGTCGTCCACGCATACCGGACCGTAGATCTTACGGAGTATCTTCCTCTCGAACGCTCCTAACAGCCTCTCATCATTGATGGTCAATGTCCATGTCTCTGCGCCATACATTAGGACGGGAAGGATGAGGGACTTATAGAGCGTTATTTTTGTCGGTCGAGAGAGGGCTCTACTTCTCACTTGCCTATTGAGCCCGTAGTAACACCTGTTGGCAAGAGTTAGTCTCCGATTGATCTCAAGGCTGACATTATTGTTGGTGTTTATGCTGGATCCTAGATAAACGAAATCCTTGACGACTTGAAAAGTATAATTGTCAACAGTGACATTTTGTCCAAGACGCATTGACTCTTTGTTCGTTGACACAAGGTATTTCGTTTTGTCCTCGTTCACCACTAAACCCACTCGACGAGACTCCCTTTCCAGGTTGAAGAATGCTGCACTGACTGCTCGAGCGCTTTTGCCAAAGATGCCAATATCATCAGCGTATGCTAGCAGCATGACACTCTTGTAGAAGATAGTACCAGAGATGTCGATGTTCTCAGCTCGAAATATTTTCTCCAGCATAAGATTAAAGAAGTCGCACGATAGGGAGTCACCTTGTCTGAAACCTCTTTTGGTATCAAATAGTGCAGAGGTTTGTCCCAATTTTCACTGCGCTGGTGGTGTTGGTCAGTGTCATTTTGCAAAGACGAATAAGCATAAGACTGGAAGGTTGGCATCTTCTGTAATCACGCTTCTGTGAGGTCTGGTTGTGGGATACCACAATCAGACATTGCGGCGTACAAATGATCCCTAATCCTGCTGTCGAAGGTGGCTTTATAATCGACAAATAGATGATGGGTGTCGATCTGATTTTCTCGGGTCTTTTCCAGGATTTGGCTTAGTGTGAATATCTGGTCGATGGTGGATTTTCCAGGCCTGAAGCCACACTGATAAGGTCCAATCAGTTTGTTGACGATGGGCTTCAGTCTTTCGCAACAGTACGCTCTATAGAACCTTATATGCAATATTAAGTAGGCTTATCCCACGGTAGTTGGCGCAGATCGTGGAATCACCTTTCTTATAGATTTGGTAGAGTACGCTGAGGTTCCAATCACTTGGCATGCTTTCATCCGACCATATTCTGCATAGAAGCTCATGCATGCGTTTTTTGAGATCTTCGCCTCTGGTCTTAAACAACTCAGCAGGCAGGCCATCTGCACCTGCAGCCTTATTGTTTTTCAGCCGAGCAATGGTTGTTTAGACCTCCTCATAGTCGGGCGGCGGTACTTTAATGCCGTCAGTAGTTGGCGTTTTCGGAGTAGATTCCGCAGTGGCGGGATTATTGCCGTCATTGCCATTAAGCAGCTGTGAAAGGTGCTCCCTCCATAATCTCATTATACCCTGAACATCTGTCACCAGATTTTCGTCTTCATCTTTGCAGGAAGAGGCCCCGGTCTTCAAACCATCAGTCAGGCGTCTTATTCTTTCAAAGAATTTTCGGACCTCGTTCCTGTTCCGCAACATTTCGATATCATTGAACTCGCGTCTTTTTGCATCTCTTTTCTTGCGCCGGAAAAGACCTCCTCAACTCTCTGTATCGCTCCTTAGCAGCTCGCGTTGCAACTGACTGCAGGGTGGCTCGCTAAACAGCGTTTTTCGCTTCAGTAGCATCGCGACACTCTTGGTCGTACCACATATTTCTCCGTCGACGGTGGTAGCCTAGCACCTCTTCGGCAGCCGTACGCATAGAGCGGGAAATGTTTACTGTGGGCATATGTATATCATCAAGTTGAGGGGTGTTTTGCGATGGGAGTGCGAGTCTATTGGCAAAGACTTCGGCTGTCCGTTGTGATTACAGCTTTTCGACATCCCGCTTTCTCTTAGTTCGTATCCGGCTGCAAACAAGTAGTAGTCTTAGTCGATGTTTGCACCACGTATTGTCCGTACGTCTAGTACACTGGAAGGGTGCCTTCCATCGATCACAATGTAAATAATCTGGTTTCGTGTGTTTTGTCCTTATCCGAGGCTTCTTTTGAGGATTTATTGGAGAATATTTTAACGTGATGGATCCTACTCCCCCAGGTATAAGAAATGTAAACTTTGAAAAAAATATGTAATGAATTTACGCGAATGTTTTATCTGTTACGTTTCCTCTTCTGCATTCACATGAAGTTCTGTATCTCAAATGTGTTGATTCAATTCGTGAATCATTTGCAAGTGCATTTGAAGAGAAGAGATAGAGTATGCCTCACAATCAAAAAGCGTGGCGGTTATTATTGATAAGAGCAAGAAAAGCTTGAAAGTAGTACTTTTACACAATGGAAACGAAAAACCATCGATTCCCATCATACTAGACAATGGGTCACTTTGTTGAAATTTATCACATAAATTTGACAAATACCCCACAGTGCACCGGTTGCAATTAACCGTAAAAATGCTTGTAACCTGCTGCGATTTAATGATAATCTTAATCGGTGTATCACTACTTCCATTCAAATTTTAGAAGTATTACTAGATATTTCCGGGTACCCTAATATATGTAAATTAGAGTACCCTGTATACCCAGGTGGTCCATCTAACATTTGGAATTTGAACTTCTGGTTATTTTGAGTGTGGCAACTCTAATGTCATTCGTAATATGACGGAAAAATAGTTTTATATTTGCGGTTAACGAAATTAGTCGATACCATATACGCTGAAACAACGTTACTTCCAAAATGGTGAAAATTACGTTTAAAATTCGGTAGAAAATAAGCGCCTGGAGCAATTTGTGAAAAGTATTTGGGAAACTAGACCTTTATTGGATAAAACAACACGTTCTCGTACTTCTACAACTTGCCATCGTTCTCAGAAATTAAACATTTCACACACTTCTTTGTTGTTTTTCATAAAGACCTCTATATGGAGTAGTACATAGTGTCACACAAGCCGTGCAACAATCAGTCCTTTGCAGTTTGAAAATGGCGTTGGCGTTATTACCTGTTTTGGTAGAATGCATTGACCACCACAAAGTTGGAATTTGACTCCGCTGGACAATTATTTATGTGGGGCCGTTATTAATAAGTGTTATGCTTAGATGGTAAGCAAAGATTGAGGCTCTTAAGGACGAAATTAGTGTAGCCAAGTACATCTAAATACAGTCGAAAATGTACTGATTTGGGTTGATCGTATGGGCTACTTCAAAACCAACCGGGGAAGTGATTTGAATGAAATATTCTTCTTCTTCTTTTATTCGCACGACAGCCCATGGTGGACCTAGACCGAGTTTTTCGCATCCATTCATGTTGTGCGTGTTATATTTGTGCATGAATGGTAGGAACAGACAGTTTTATGTCGAATCCGAACGGCGAAGTGAAGTTTTTTTTTACAATTTTTACTATTGTAGGTTGCTTGCCAATAGGTAGTGCTGTGTAGAAACATTGTGCGAAAAAAACTGTTTAAAGAGCCACCCTCCAGTCAGTTGCAACGCGAGCTGCTAAGGAGCGATGCAGAGAGTTGAGGAGGGAGGAGAAATGCATTTTCAGGTGCATGAAAAGAGAAGCAAAAAGACGTAAGTTTAGTGATATCGAAATGTTACGGGCGAAACAGGAACGAGTTCCGAAAATTCTTCGAACGAATAAGACGCCCGGAGACTCTTCTTGCAAGAACGAAGACGGAAATCTGGTGACCGAATTTTAGGATATGAGATTATAAAGCATTTCTCGCAGCTGCTTAATGACGATGACGGCAATACAGAGAAATCTGCTCCGGAAACCCTAATCACTGACGGCGTTGAAGTACCGCCGCCCGACTTGTCTCAACATCCATCGCTCAGCTGAAAAACAATAAGGCTGCAGGTGCAGATAGCCTGACTGCTGAGTTGTTTAACTTGAGGCGAAGAGCTCACATAACGGATGCATGTGCTTCTATGCATAACTGTAGGTCCCTTCCAATTATGTACAAATATAACATACACAACGTGAGTGGATGCGAAAAGCTCAACCTTCGGCGCTACATGCGATCATAGTCATTGATAAACTGAAGTTCATTGTGGTAAAGGCATAACACTTGCCACAATGGCTGTTTATCTCTTTATCAGTGTCCTTTGATTACATTCCTTCTCTCCTTCTCCCTCCTTCTACCTCCCAACTATCAATTTTCCTTCCAACCAACACAATGCTCTGCATTTATAGGGGTACATCCTGTATATTGAATGTAGCAATAAAACAAATAAAAAACAATAATTATGCTCGGATGAAAGCACACCAAATGATTGGAACCTCAGCGTACTCTGTCCAATCCATAAAAAGGCGATCTGCGCCAACTACATTGGGATAAGCCTTCTTAATATCGCATATATTTTACATACATACATATTTTTGTATAGCCACTGCAAGTTCATCTTGCTTCAGTCCGAGTTCATAAAGGCCCATATTGCTGACTTATCGTGGTCGGTATGGAAGTTATATTATTGTCGTCCGCTGGTTACAGGCTTTTGATGCAGAATTCGTCTGCACTTGGTGCTGAATTAGTATGTGTTGAATTTAGTATCAAGATTAGATCAAGATCACATAAATGAGTGGTCGCTGTGGCGTAGTTCGAATCTCGGCACAGGAAAAATCAAAAAGTAACAAAAAACTATTTTCCTACACGGGCATTTTTCTCTTGGCAGGTAATGGCAAACCTACAAGAGTAACAATTTCCTATGAAAACCTATTCGCTGAAGGTCCCTTCCATTCATGTACAAATATAACACGCACAACGTGAGTGGATGCGAAAAACTCTGCCTAGGCCCTCCATGGGTTGTTGTGCCATTAAAAGAAGAAAAAAAAAAAAGAAGAAGCACCAATAATATACCAGCAATTGATATATAGCAACCCTGATAGTGCATCATTGAATAAGTTACCGCTACAAGGTAAAAATTAATAAGTGTAAGTATACAACTTTCTTCACGATATAGAAAAAGTATTGTAATTTTTCTTGAATTTTCTACATTGTATTATTCTACGTAATCGAGAGTACACTCGATTTAACTTTTGTGTGGTCTAGATTACTACTTACTTACTTACTTAACTGGCACTACAACCGATGATCGCTCTTGGCCGCCTCTACAAAGCTTCGCCAGTCACTTCTGCTATGCGCGCGCTGGCGCCAGTTTTTTAAGGCCAAGTGCAGTCATCAGGTTGCCCTACACCTGGTCTTTCCAACGGAGATTAGGACGTCCCCTTCTGCGTGTTCCTCCACCGTGGTTCGAATAAAACACCCTTCTAGCCGGAGCGCTTTCTTCCATTCGCTCAACATGACCCAGCCAGCGAAGCCGCTGGAGTTTTATACACTTGACTATGTCAGTGTCGGCGTACAGCTCATACACCTCATCGTTCCATATTATTCGATACACGTCGTCCACGCATACCGGACCGTAGATCTTACGGAGTATCTTCCTCTCGAACGCTCCTAACAGCCTCTCATCATTGATGGTCAATGTCCATGTCTCTGCGCCATACATTAGGACGGGAAGGATGAGGGACTTATAGAGCGTTATTTTTGTCGGTCGAGAGAGGGCTCTACTTCTCACTTGCCTATTGAGCCCGTAGTAACACCTGTTGGCAAGAGTTAGTCTCCGATTGATCTCAAGGCTGACATTATTGTTGGTGTTTATGCTGGATCCTAGATAAACGAAATCCTTGACGACTTGAAAAGTATAATTGTCAACAGTGACATTTTGTCCAAGACGCATTGACTCTTTGTTCGTTGACACAAGGTATTTCGTTTTGTCCTCGTTCACCACTAAACCCACTCGACGAGACTCCCTTTCCAGGTTGAAGAATGCTGCACTGACTGCTCGAGCGCTTTTGCCAAAGATGCCAATATCATCAGCGTATGCTAGCAGCATGACACTCTTGTAGAAGATAGTACCAGAGATGTCGATGTTCTCAGCTCGAAATATTTTCTCCAGCATAAGATTAAAGAAGTCGCACGATAGGGAGTCACCTTGTCTGAAACCTCTTTTGGTATCAAATAGTGCAGAGGTTTGTCCCAATTTTCACTGCGCTGGTGGTGTTGGTCAGTGTCATTTTGCAAAGACGAATAAGCATAAGACTGGAAGGTTGGCATCTTCTGTAATCACGCTTCTGTGAGGTCTGGTTGTGGGATACCACAATCAGACATTGCGGCGTACAAATGATCCCTAATCCTGCTGTCGAAGGTGGCTTTATAATCGACAAATAGATGATGGGTGTCGATCTGATTTTCTCGGGTCTTTTCCAGGATTTGGCTTAGTGTGAATATCTGGTCGATGGTGGATTTTCCAGGCCTGAAGCCACACTGATAAGGTCCAATCAGTTTGTTGACGATGGGCTTCAGTCTTTCGCAACAGTACGCTCTATAGAACCTTATATGCAATATTAAGTAGGCTTATCCCACGGTAGTTGGCGCAGATCGTGGAATCACCTTTCTTATAGATTTGGTAGAGTACGCTGAGGTTCCAATCACTTGGCATGCTTTCATCCGACCATATTCTGCATAGAAGCTCATGCATGCGTTTTTTGAGATCTTCGCCTCTGGTCTTAAACAACTCAGCAGGCAGGCCATCTGCACCTGCAGCCTTATTGTTTTTCAGCCGAGCAATGGTTGTTTAGACCTCCTCATAGTCGGGCGGCGGTACTTTAATGCCGTCAGTAGTTGGCGTTTTCGGAGTAGATTCCGCAGTGGCGGGATTATTGCCGTCATTGCCATTAAGCAGCTGTGAAAGGTGCTCCCTCCATAATCTCATTATACCCTGAACATCTGTCACCAGATTTTCGTCTTCATCTTTGCAGGAAGAGGCCCCGGTCTTCAAACCATCAGTCAGGCGTCTTATTCTTTCAAAGAATTTTCGGACCTCGTTCCTGTTCCGCAACATTTCGATATCATTGAACTCGCGTCTTTTTGCATCTCTTTTCTTGCGCCGGAAAAGACCTCCTCAACTCTCTGTATCGCTCCTTAGCAGCTCGCGTTGCAACTGACTGCAGGGTGGCTCGCTAAACAGCGTTTTTCGCTTCAGTAGCATCGCGACACTCTTGGTCGTACCACATATTTCTCCGTCGACGGTGGTAGCCTAGCACCTCTTCGGCAGCCGTACGCATAGAGCGGGAAATGTTTACTGTGGGCATATGTATATCATCAAGTTGAGGGGTGTTTTGCGATGGGAGTGCGAGTCTATTGGCGAAGACTTCGGCTGTCCGTTGTGATTACAGCTTTTCGACATCCCGCTTTCTCTTAGTTCGTATCCGGCTGCAAACAAGTAGTAGTCTTAGTCGATGTTTGCACCACGTATTGTCCGTACGTCTAGTACACTGGAAGGGTGCCTTCCATCGATCACAATGTAAATAATCTGGTTTCGTGTGTTTTGTCCTTATCCGAGGCTTCTTTTGAGGATTTATTGGAGAATATTTTAACGTGATGGATCCTACTCCCCCAGGTATAAGAAATGTAAACTTTGAAAAAAATATGTAATGAATTTACGCGAATGTTTTATCTGTTACGTTTCCTCTTCTGCATTCACATGAAGTTCTGTATCTCAAATGTGTTGATTCAATTCGTGAATCATTTGCAAGTGCATTTGAAGAGAAGAGATAGAGTATGCCTCACAATCAAAAAGCGTGGCGGTTATTATTGATAAGAGGAAGAAAAGCTTGAAAGTAGTACTTTTACACAATGGAAACGAAAAACCATCGATTCCCATCATACTAGACAATGGGTCACTTTGTTGAAATTTATCACATAAATTTGACAAATACCCCACAGTGCACCGGTTGCAATTAACCGTAAAAATGCTTGTAACCTGCTGCGATTTAATGATAATCTTAATCGGTGTATCACTACTTCCATTCAAATTTTAGAAGTATTACTAGATATTTCCGGGTACCCTAATATATGTAAATTAGAGTACCCTGTATACCCAGGTGGTCCATCTAACATTTGGAATTTGAACTTCTGGTTATTTTGAGTGTGGCAACTCTAATGTCATTCGTAATATGACGGAAAAATAGTTTTATATTTGCGGTTAACGAAATTAGTCGATACCATATACGCTGAAACAACGTTACTTCCAAAATGGTGAAAATTACGTTTAAAATTCGGTAGAAAATAAGCGCCTGGAGCAATTTGTGAAAAGTATTTGGGAAACTAGACTAGATAAAACAACACGTTCTCGTACTTCTACAACTTGCCATCGTTCTCAGAAATTAAACATTTCACACACTTCTTTGTTGTTTTTCATAAAGACCTCTATATGGAGTAGTACATAGTGTCACACAAGCCGTGCAACAATCAGTCCTTTGCAGTTTGAAAATGGCGTTGGCGTTATTACCTGTTTTGGTAGAATGCATTGACCACCACAAAGTTGGAATTTGACTCCGCTGGACAATTATTTATGTGGGGCCGTTATTAATAAGTGTTATGCTTAGATGGTAAGCAAAGATTGAGGCTCTTAAGGACGAAATTAGTGTAGCCAAGTACATCTAAATACAGTCGAAAATGTACTGATTTGGGTTGATCGTATGGGCTACTTCAAAACCAACCGGGGAAGTGATTTGAATGAAATATTCTTCTTCTTCTTTTATTCGCACGACAGCCCATGGTGGACCTAGACCGAGTTTTTCGCATCCATTCATGTTGTGCGTGTTATATTTGTGCATGAATGGTAGGAACAGACAATTTTATGTCGAATCCGAACGGCGAAGTGAAGTTTTTTTTTACAATTTTTACTATTGTAGGTTGCTTGCCAATAGGTAGTGCTGTGTAGAAACATTGTGCGAAAAAAACTGTTTAAAGAGCCACCCTCCAGTCAGTTGCAACGCGAGCTGCTAAGGAGCGATGCAGAGAGTTGAGGAGGGAGGAGAAATGCATTTTCAGGTGCATGAAAAGAGAAGCAAAAAGACGTAAGTTTAGTGATATCGAAATGTTACGGGCGAAACAGGAACGAGTTCCGAAAATTCTTCGAACGAATAAGACGCCCGGAGACTCTTCTTGCAAGAACGAAGACGGAAATCTGGTGACCGAATTTTAGGATATGAGATTATAAAGCATTTCTCGCAGCTGCTTAATGACGATGACGGCAATACAGAGAAATCTGCTCCGGAAACCCTAATCACTGACGGCGTTGAAGTACCGCCGCCCGACTTGTCTCAACATCCATCGCTCAGCTGAAAAACAATAAGGCTGCAGGTGCAGATAGCCTGACTGCTGAGTTGTTTAACTTGAGGCGAAGAGCTCACATAACGGATGCATGTGCTTCTATGCATAACTGTAGGTCCCTTCCAATTATGTACAAATATAACATACACAACGTGAGTGGATGCGAAAAGCTCAACCTTCGGCGCTACATGCGATCATAGTCATTGATAAACTGAAGTTCATTGTGGTAAAGGCATAACACTTGCCACAATGGCTGTTTATCTCTTTATCAGTGTCCTTTGATTACATTCCTTCTCTCCTTCTCCCTCCTTCTACCTCCCAACTATCAATTTTCCTTCCAACCAACACAATGCTCTGCATTTATAGGGGTACATCCTGTATATTGAATGTAGCAATAAAACAAATAAAAAACAATAATTATGCTCGGATGAAAGCACACCAAATGATTGGAACCTCAGCGTACTCTGTCCAATCCATAAAAAGGCGATCTGCGCCAACTACATTGGGATAAGCCTTCTTAATATCGCATATATTTTACATACATACATATTTTTGTATAGCCACTGCAAGTTCATCTTGCTTCAGTCCGAGTTCATAAAGGCCCATATTGCTGACTTATCGTGGTCGGTATGGAAGTTATATTATTGTCGTCCGCTGGTTACAGGCTTTTGATGCAGAATTCGTCTGCACTTGGTGCTGAATTAGTATGTGTTGAATTTAGTATCAAGATTAGATCAAGATCACATAAATGAGTGGTCGCTGTGGCGTAGTTCGAATCTCGGCACAGGAAAAATCAAAAAGTAACAAAAAACTATTTTCCTACACGGGCATTTTTCTCTTGGCAGGTAATGGCAAACCTACAAGAGTAACAATTTCCTATGAAAACATATTCGCTGAAGGTCCCTTCCATTCATGTACAAATATAACACGCACAACGTGAGTGGATGCGAAAAACTCTGCCTAGGCCCTCCATGGGTTGTTGTGCCATTAAAAGAAGAAAAAAAAAAAAGAAGAAGCACCAATAATATACCAGCAATTGATATATAGCAACCCTGATAGTGCATCATTGAATAAGTTACCGCTACAAGGTAAAAATTAATAAGTGTAAGTATACAACTTTCTTCACGATATAGAAAAAGTATTGTAATTTTTCTTGAATTTTCTACATTGTATTATTCTACGTAATCGAGAGTACACTCGATTTAACTTTTGTGTGGTCTAGATTACTACTTACTTACTTACTTAACTGGCACTATAACCGATGATCGCTCTTGGCCGCCTCTACAAAGCTTCGCCAGTCACTTCTGCTATGCGCGCGCTGGCGCCAGTTTTTTAAGGCCAAGTGCAGTCATCAGGTTGCCCTACACCTGGTCTTTCCAACGGAGATTAGGACGTCCCCTTCTGCGTGTTCCTCCACCGTGGTTCGAATAAAACACCCTTCTAGCCGGAGCGCTTTCTTCCATTCGCTCAACATGACCCAGCCAGCGAAGCCGCTGGAGTTTTATACGCTTGACTATGTCAGTGTCGGCGTACAGCTCATACACCTCATCGTTCCATATTATTCGATACACGTCGTCCACGCATACCGGACCGTAGATCTTACGGAGTATCTTCCTCTCGAACGCTCCTAACAGCCTCTCATCATTGATGGTCAATGTCCATGTCTCTGCGCCATACATTAGGACGGGAAGGATGAGGGACTTATAGAGCGTTATTTTTGTCGGTCGAGAGAGGGCTCTACTTCTCACTTGCCTATTGAGCCCGTAGTAACACCTGTTGGCAAGAGTTAGTCTCCGATTGATCTCAAGGCTGACATTATTGTTGGTGTTTATGCTGGATCCTAGATAAACGAAATCCTTGACGACTTGAAAAGTATAATTGTCAACAGTGACATTTTGTCCAAGACGCATTGACTCTTTGTTCGTTGACACAAGGTATTTCGTTTTGTCCTCGTTCACCACTAAACCCACTCGACGAGACTCCCTTTCCAGGTTGAAGAATGCTGCACTGACTGCTCGAGCGCTTTTGCCAAAGATGCCAATATCATCAGCGTATGCTAGCAGCATGACACTCTTGTAGAAGATAGTACCAGAGATGTCGATGTTCTCAGCTCGAAATATTTTCTCCAGCATAAGATTAAAGAAGTCGCACGATAGGGAGTCACCTTGTCTGAAACCTCTTTTGGTATCAAATAGTGCAGAGGTTTGTCCCAATTTTCACTGCGCTGGTGGTGTTGGTCAGTGTCATTTTGCAAAGACGAATAAGCTTTGCAGGGATACCACAATCAGACATTGCGGCGTACAAATGATCCCTAATCCTGCTGTCGAAGGTGGCTTTATAATCGACAAATAGATGATGGGTGTCGATCTGATTTTCTCGGGTCTTTTCCAGGATTTGGCTTAGTGTGAATATCTGGTCGATGGTGGATTTTCCAAGCCTGAAGCCACACTGATAAGGTCCAATCAGTTTGTTGACGATGGGCTTCAGTCTTTCGCAACAGTACGCTCTATAGAACCTTATATGCAATATTAAGTAGGCTTATCCCACGGTAGTTGGCGCAGATTGTGGAATCACCTTTCTTATAGATTTGGTAGAGTACGCTGAGGTTCCAATCACTTGGCATGCTTTCATCCGACCATATTCTGCATAGAAGCTCATGCATGCGTTTTTTGAGATCTTCGCCTCTGGTCTTAAACAACTCAGCAGGCAGGCCATCTGCACCTGCAGCCTTATTGTTTTTCAGCCGAGCAATGGTTGTTTAGACCTCCTCATAGTCGGGCGGCGGTACTTTAATGCCGTCAGTAGTTGGCGTTTTCGGAGTAGATTCCGCAGTGGCGGGATTATTGCCGTCATTGCCATTAAGCAGCTGTGAAAGGTGCTCCCTCCATAATCTCATTATACCCTGAACATCTGTCACCAGATTTTCGTCTTCATCTTTGCAGGAAGAGGCCCCGGTCTTCAAACCATCAGTCAGGCGTCTTATTCTTTCAAAGAATTTTCGGACCTCGTTCCTGTTCCGCAACATTTCGATATCATTGAACTCGCGTCTTTTTGCATCTCTTTTCTTGCGCCTGAAAAGACCTCCTCAACTCTCTGTATCGCTCCTTAGCAACTCGCGTTGCAACTGACTGCAGGGTGGCTCGCTAAACAGCGTTTTTCGCTTCAGTAGCATCGCGACACTCTTGGTCGTACCACATATTTCTCCGTCGACGGTGGTAGCCTAGCACCTCTTCGGCAGCCGTACGCATAGAGCGGGAAATGTTTACTGTGGGCATATGTATATCATCAAGTTGAGGGGTGTTTTGCGATGGGAGTGCGAGTCTATTGGCGAAGACTTCGGCTGTCCGTTGTGATTACAGCTTTTCGACATCCCGCTTTCTCTTAGTTCGTATCCGGCTGCAAACAAGTAGTAGTCTTAGTCGATGTTTGCACCACGTATTGTCCGTACGTCTAGTACACTGGAAGGGTGCCTTCCATCGATCACAATGTGAATAATCTGGTTTCGTGTGTTTTGTCCTTATCCGAGGCTTCTTTTGAGGATTTATTGGAGAATATTTTAACGTGATGGATCCTACTCCCCCAGGTATAAGAAATGTAAACTTTGAAAAAAATATGTAATGAATTTACGCGAATGTTTTATCTGTTACGTTTCCTCTTCTGCATTCACATGAAGTTCTGTATCTCAAATGTGTTGATTCAATTCGTGAATCATTTGCAAGTGCATTTGAAGAGAAGAGATAGAGTATGCCTCACAATCAAAAAGCGTGGCGGTTATTATTGATAAGAGCAAGAAAAGCTTGAAAGTAGTACTTTTACACAATGGAAACGAAAAACCATCGATTCCCATCATACTAGACAATGGGTCACTTTGTTGAAATTTATCACATAAATTTGACAAATACCCCATAGTGCACCGGTTGCAATTAACCGTAAAAATGCTTGTAACCTGCTGCGATTTAATGATAATCTTAATCGGTGTATCACTACTTCCATTCAAATTTTAGAAGTATTACTAGATATTTCCGGGTACCCTATAAATATATAGTAATATATGTAAATTAGAGTACCCTGTATACCCAGGTGGTCCATCTAACATTTGGAATTTGAACTTCTGGTTATTTTGAGTGTGGCAACTCTAATGTCATTCGTAATATGACGGAAAAATAGTTTTATATTTGCGGTTAACGAAATTAGTCGATACCATATACGCTGAAACAACGTTACTTCCAAAATGGTGAAAATTACGTTTAAAATTCGGTAGAAAATAAGCGCCTGGAGCAATTTGTGAAAAGTATTTGGGAAACTAGACCTTTATTGGATAAAACAACACGTTCTCGTACTTCTACAACTTGCCATCGTTCTCAGAAATTAAACATTTCACACACTTCTTTGTTGTTTTTCATAAAGACCTCTATATGGAGTAGTACATAGTGTCACACAAGCCGTGCAACAATCAGTCCTTTGCAGTTTGAAAATGGCGTTGGCGTTATTACCTGTTTTGGTAGAATGCATTGACCACCACAAAGTTGGAATTTGACTCCGCTGGACAATTATTTATGTGGGGCCGTTATTAATAAGTGTTATGCTTAGATGGTAAGCAAAGATTGAGGCTCTTAAGGACGAAATTAGTGTAGCCAAGTACATCTAAATACAGTCGAAAATGTACTGATTTGGGTTGATCGTATGGGCTACTTCAAAACCAACCGGGGAAGTGATTTGAATGAAATATCCTTCTTCTTCTTTTATTCGCACGACAGCCCATGGTGGACCTAGACCGAGTTTTTCGCATCCATTCATGTTGTGCGTGTTATATTTGTGCATGAATGGTAGGAACAGACAGTTTTATGTCGAATCCGAACGGCGAAGTGAAGTTTTTTTTTACAATTTTTACTATTGTAGGTTGCCTGCCAATAGGTAGTGCTGTGTAGAAACATTGTGCGAAAAAAACTGTTTAAAGAGCCACCCTCCAGTCAGTTGCAACGCGAGCTGCTAAGGAGCGATGCAGAGAGTTGAGGAGGGAGGAGAAATGCATTTTCAGGCGCATGAAAAGAGAAGCAAAAAGACGTAAGTTTAGTGATATCGAAATGTTACGGGCGAAACAGGAACGAGTTCCGAAAATTCTTCGAACGAATAAGACGCCCGGAGACTCTTCTTGCAAGAACGAAGACGGAAATCTGGTGACCGAATTTTAGGATATGAGATTATAAAGCATTTCTCGCAGCTGCTTAATGACGATGACGGCAATACAGAGAAATCTGCTCCGGAAACCCTAATCACTGACGGCGTTGAAGTACCGCCGCCCGACTTGTCTCAACATCCATCGCTCAGCTGAAAAACAATAAGGCTGCAGGTGCAGATAGCCTGACTGCTGAGTTGTTTAACTTGAGGCGAAGAGCTCACATAACGGATGCATGTGCTTCTATGCATAACTGTAGGTCCCTTCCAATTATGTACAAATATAACATACACAACGTGAGTGGATGCGAAAAGCTCAACCTTCGGCGCTACATGCGATCATAGTCATTGATAAACTGAAGTTCATTGTGGTAAAGGCATAACACTTGCCACAATGGCTGTTTATCTCTTTATCAGTGTCCTTTGATTACATTCCTTCTCTCCTTCTCCCTCCTTCTACCTCCCAACTATCAATTTTCCTTCCAACCAACACAATGCTCTGCATTTATAGGGGTACATCCTGTATATTGAATGTAGCAATAAAACAAATAAAAAACAATAATTATGCTCGGATGAAAGCACACCAAATGATTGGAACCTCAGCGTACTCTGTCCAATCCATAAAAAGGCGATCTGCGCCAACTACATTGGGATAAGCCTTCTTAATATCGCATATAAGGTTCTATCGAGCGTACTGTGCGAAAGACTGAAGCTCATCGTCAACAAACGGATTGGACCTTATCAGTGCCATGTGATACCAAATGAGGTTTCAGACAAGGTGACTCCCAACGTGCGACTTCTTTAACCTTATGCTGGAGAAAATAATTCGACCTGCGAACGTCGACATCTCTGGCACTATCTTCTAGCATACTCTGAAGCTCATTGGCAAAAACGCGCAAGCAGTCAATGCAAAATTCTCCAATCTGGAAAGAGAGTCTCGTAAAGTGGGTCCAGTGGTGAACGAGGACAAAACGAAATACCTTGTGTCAACAAACAAAGAGTCCAGGCGTCTTGACGAAAATGTTACTATTGACAGTTATACTTTTTAAGTTGTCAAGGATTTCGTTTTCCTAGGATCCAGCAGTAACATCAACAATAATGTCAGACTTGAGATCAAGCGAAGATTAACTCTTGCCAACATGTGTTACTACCGGCTCAGTAGGCAATTGAGAAGTAGAGCTCTCTCTCGACCGACGAAAATAACGATCTATAAGTCCCTCATCCTTCCCGTCTTAATGTATAGCGCTGAGACATGAACATTGACCACCAACGATGAGAGGTTGTTAGGAACGTTCGAGAGGAAGATACTCCGTAAGATCTATGGTCCATATGCGTGGATGATGTGTATCGAATAAGATGGAACTGTGAGCTGTACGCCGACACTGATATAGTCAAGCGCGTAAAAATTCAGCGGCTTCGTTGGCTGGGTCATGTAGAGTGAATGGAAGAAGGCGCTCCGGCTAGAAGGGTATTTTATTCGAGTCACGGGGGAGGAACACGCAGAAGAGGACGTGTTAATCTCCTGTGGAAAGGTCAGGTACAGGGAGACCTGTCTGCACTTTGCCTTACGAACTTGCGCCAGTGCGCCCATAGCAGAGGCGGCTAGCGAAGTTCTATCATGGCGGCCAAAACCGATCGTCGGTTGAATTCGTAGCAATGAAAGTTGTAACTCTTTTTTTTCATATTCATGTCAAAATATCAACAACAATTGAATTGGATTTTCATATTTTTGTTACAGACATCATCCTGGAAAACTTTCATAACTAAATGGACAAAAAGCCGTTTCGCAAACTCCATGGCAGGATCAAGAGGCGGCAGTCGAAGACATACTTGAATTTTTTTAAATTCTATAACAACCTGAAATACATTGAATTTTCTATTAGTATTGTTTAAGCCACCCTAATGTACATTTTCTTTCCTTTTCATTTCTATTCACTTTCTCTATCTATGTTTCTTTTCGTTCTATTCTTTTCTTGGTTCTTCCTCGAACATTCCACATCGGTCGGTTGGGCTCTTCATCTTCAATACAATTTTTAATTGTACTTAATATATTAATGTTGTTAAATATTAAATACGAATTCCCAGTGTTTAGTTTGCAATGTTTCCCTTTAAATAATTCATTCCCGAATTAAACATGGTCCTTTGACCCGGATCATAAACATGGTCCTTCGAGTCAGACATGGTCTTTTAACGCACTACAAAAAAGTGCAATAATAGGAACAACAATAATAACAAAAAATCAACCACCAAAAAATCACAGACAACAGCAGAGCAAGTGGAAAAAATTACCTCCTTTTTTTCCATAAAAGTAAGCACAAGTTCTTTTTTTCCATAAATTCTACTTGTAACTTACTATATATAATATTTTAAGTTTTCCCATATTTAAATTTTTTTATTTATTTGATCAAACACTTATTAGATCTATCGTGCAAATATTTCTTGTAAAGGGCGCTTTTTTACTACTTGGCTTTTAACGTTTTTATTTGACAGTTCACGCGTGATTCTTGACATAAGTCAAAGTAAAAAATGCTCAGTTTGCTTTGCCATTTCATTATGAATAGACTTACGGCTGAACAACGTTTGCAAATTATTGCAATTTATTATCAAAATTCGTGCTCTATGAAAAGTACGTTTAATCGCAAAATTGTCTTCGGCGAAGGGGCTAATTTTTGGCTTAATGGATACGTGAATAAGCAGAATGGCCGTATTTGGAGTGAAGACCAGCCAGAGGAAATTCAGCAGCTACCAATGCATCCCGAAAAATCCACTCCTTGGTTGGGTTTATAGTCAGGCGGCATCATTGGGCCGTACTTCTTCAAAGACAATGAAGGCCGGAACGTTACGGTCAATGGAGAAAGGTACCGTTCGATGATAACAGACTTTTTTCCGAAAATGCAAGAATTGGAACCGACATGTGGTTCCAACAGGACGACGTGTGGCACCAAACACGATTGCTGCTTTGGAAGCCAATATTGAACGCGTCATTTGTGAGGTTCCGGTCGAAATGGGTGAAAAATGTGCCAAAATTGAATCTTCAGAATGGACCACTTAAAGCGTAGCCGCGGGCAACATTTAAATGAAATTACCTTTAGAAAGTAAATGGCAGAAATTAGTTTATCGATCGAAATAAAAATTTCATTCACTTTTGTAAAATTTCTGTATTTCTTTGAATGTTGAAAAACCAAGCTCTAAAAAGACCACCCTTTATGTACATACTTAAAGTCAATAAGTTCCCTGTACAACAACAAATACACACTTATTGCTTTACAAAAAGTTCCTTGCTATTTTCTTTTGTGCTATGTTCGTTTACCTCTAAACGATCAACCTGTAAAAAAAATATTTCACTATATGCCATATATTTAGTTACACTCTAACTGATCAAATTGTGGGTTTTTATGTTATACTTATATATAAAATTATATTTTTTCATTAAAAATATTATATAAATGTATTAAAAATGTATAGATTTTTTACAAAAACAAAAAATAAATATTATAAATTCATTAGCCCATACCATTCTTTCCATTCCGGTGCTTCTGCCACAAAGCGACAAACTTTCACTTCGGTTGTCAAACTTTTTTGACCCGGCATGGTGGCTACCGCCTCTTATAAAACGAGCGAAAATATCATACCATCAGCTCTGATTGGCAGGCACGGATTGAGACTAATACATGAAGCATTTGTAGAGAACCTTCACCATGGACAACAGCGAAATCCCTCAATATAGGCAGTACTCGCATAGTAATCAAGTTCAACTTCCCGAACTTTGTTACTTGTAGAAGCTTACTGTGCTTACCTTTTGGTCTTACTAAAGAGAAGGATCCTTATCCGATCCTTATCTCTTGGTGGCAAACAAAAAAGCTTATTGTGGTTGCCTTTTGTTCTCACACAAGGTTGGCAGCCGTCCTGCAAGCAATAAGCCTTTCGCGATTATAAGTCCCCTTCGAAAAAGCTTATCGTGTTTGCCTTTGTGTTCGCACCTGAGAGGACAATTCCGTTCCTTATATCTCTTGGCGGTAAAAGGTTAAGTGCCTTCCTGCAACCAATAAGCCTTTCGAAGTTAACACTCTTCTTACTTAGCAGTTTCATACTTCAAGCTCTATCCCTTATACCGAGGGCGACAACGAACGACATCCTATCAACATTCCAGAGAATTATCGCTATTTCATTTTATATTTGGAGTTTCTCCACAAAAGGCAAGAATATATCATTCCTTGCATAAAATTTAAAATCAAAATGAGCATATTGCAATTCAAAGCTTATACTATCTACAAGCAGACAATGCGGACCTAAATTATAGCTACTCTTACCCTTGAGCGCTGTAATTTACCATTGAATGTTTCCCTACCAATCTGTGCATCTGTGTCACTAATACTGTCAGTATTTTAAAATACTGTCCCGTCGTTTTTATTATTTTTAGTGATACATTGAATTAATTTTTCAATTGCCTGCCTAGCGGTGGTGCCGTGTAGAAAAATTGTTACGGTATTTTACAGTAATTTTAAGGTTTGTACAGTAATTTGTTTAAATTATAAAGTAGTTTGTACATTATTATTGTAAATTATACAGTAATTTATCAACTCCTACAATATTTTTCAAATAGATACAGTAAAATTGTAAGATTTATTGTTTAGTTATTATTTGTGTTAATCTAGCCCATAACAATTAAAATTTTTTTTTAAAAGTGCTGTCATATTTATGGCGTTGTATTTGCCACCAGCTTCTAATAATGTAAATGGTGATTTTTTTGCTACTTAGTTTTTGACGTTTATATTTCTGATAGTTCACGCGTGATTCTTGACATGTGTCAAAGTAAAAAATGCTCAGTTTGGTTTGCCATTTCATCATGTACTATAGACTTATGCCTCAATAACGTTCGCAATTTATTGAATTTTATTATCAAAAATCGTTCTTTGTGAAAAATGTGTGTATCGCAAAATTGTCTTCAACAACGAGGCTCATTTTTGGATCATGGATACGTGAATAAGCAGAATTGCCGTATTTGGAGTGAAGACCAGCCAGAGGCAATTCAGCAGCTACCAATGCATCCCGAAAAATACACTGTTTGGTGCGATTTATGGGCAGGCGGCATCACTTCTTCATACTTCTTCAAAGACGATGAAGGCCGCAACGTTACGGTCAATGGAGAAAGGTACCGTTCGATGATGACTTTTTTTTACGAAAATGCAAGAATTGGACTCGGCCACCATGTGGTTCCAACAGGACGGTGCCACATGCCACACTGAACGCCAAACAACGCATCAATTGCAAGCCGAATTTGGTGAGCAGTTAATCTCACGTTTTGGTGCAGTCAATTGGCTACCAAGATCGTGTGATTTATCCCCGTTAGACTATTTTTTGTGGGGCTATGTTAAATCGCTTGTCTATGTTTGGCTTAAACACGATTTCTGCTTTGGAAGCCAACATTGAACGCGTCATTGCGTCATTGGTGAGATTCCGCCCGAAATGTGTGAAAAAATGTGCCAAAATTGGACCTTCAGAATGGACCACTTGAAGCGTACTCGCGGGCAACATTTAAGTGAAATTATCTTTAAAAAGTAAATGGCAGGAATTGATTTATCGATCCAAATAAAAATTTCATTCACTTTTGTGAAATTTCTGTTTTTTTTTGAACGTTGAAAAAAAATCACCCTTTATAACTAGCAACGATATTTACATGGGCAACACAGTATAGATAGCATGTTGTTACCATCTTCTTCTTGTAATAAAACAACAGCCCATGGAGGCCCTAGGCAGAGCTTTTCGCACCCACTCATGTTGTACGTGTTATATTAGGATGAGAATGGAAGGGACCTACAGTCTTATGCCGAATCCGAATGGCGAAATCAAACGTTTTTCATTGTCAATTTTTATTCTTGTAAGTTTGCCATTGCCTGCCAAAAGGTGGTTCTGTGTAGAAAAATCGTTTTTTTTTCTACGTCTTATTTTGACTGTGCCGAGATTCGAACCCCGGACACTTTGTTAACAGTCCGCTACGCCACTGAGACCACCCCTATTTGTTTAACATCCCTGATTCTAAAACAATCCCACAATGTGTTCAAATGCCCGCTGGAGCGAAGAGGTGTGCCTAAATTAAAATTAAATAATTTCATTGAAAAACAACTCGTAAAAACTAATGCGGAGAGGAAGTATGAATGGTAAATGAGTTCAGTAGAACCAATAATTGCATCAACACTCATGTCATTGAGTCTCGTCGAAGGTCCCCAGATTATACCAGTCAGTGACCCAATTCGCAGCTTTTCAGCGAAAGAGAAAGATAGAAAATTTAATTGAAAATTTTCGTCCGTGGAGAGAAAACTACTCACATCAGCACAACAAAACATAAACGAGATTTACCAAGTTTCTAGTCAACCTCATCAACCTCCTCCAGCTGTTTAGATTATATGTATGTACAACCTGAATATTTTGATGATTATTACAATGATGATAATAACGATGGTAAGATAAAGATAGTAAGTCGCGCCAGTGCGTGCATACCTTACAACACAAAAAATATCTTTTGATATGAAAATACGAATAGTAAATGTCACCAAAATTCTATTTAATCTACCGAATTACCCATTTTTACTTTAACAGCGATTTTACTCCATGGAAATTTGTCGATACACCGCTATTCAGTTTTACTTTATTAAATATTGTTAAAATCTTTAATCCGAAAAATTTTGCACTAAACACAGCAGTATTACGTAAGTTGGGTTTATACTTACATCCTTTTATTATAGTGTCAGTTAGACAACGATCTAATCTCTTCCCAAATTCTTCTTCAGAAAACGATACCTTTATATCAGTTTTAGTCATTATAAGATTCTTGTTATTTCTTGATAGCTTTTGCTGATTTTATTTTTGCTTTTGCAAGTTGTACCACAAAAAAGGAAATTAAGCCAAAATAATTAGAACAGGGTGGGTGAAATACTACCAGTGTTGCCGCTCTTTAGAATTCTATCAAAATGGGTAAATTTTTTTCTAGTGTTTGGTCGATTTGAAAGATTTTTAGTGAAACCCGTTTATATTATTTTATTTGACAAAGCTTTCAGGAAACTTTTTGAGTGAAACCGTGATTTGGTTAGGTGCTCGTTATGTTGGTGTTCGCTGTTCGACGAACACATCATATTTTAATCTCGTGCTCGGTGTAGTGGTTACATTGGTGTTCGTTACAGAGTTGCTTTTTGTCGAAATTCAGTTTTTTTTTAATACTATATTGTTCGCAACGCTAACACTAAATGCTATACCAAAAAACCGTGAAATTAATAATATAATTTAAAAATTATGATAATAATTTGATTTTTCTTCAATAATTTTATGAATAACATATTTAATATTCACTTTTAAAAACTAAAAACATTTGCATCTTCGCTTTTCTGCATATGAAAATAGTGAAGTACTGTTTTTACATAAATTTTTGTTCTTTTTTTTTTGTAGAATAACTCATTGACACCCTGAATACTCGGCGTGCTCGGTGTACATTTCACCCAGCTTGTCGTGTTCGCTGTGAGAGAGAGTAAAAGTTCTTTTTTCGTGTTGCAATTGCATGGTGTTCGGCGAGCAAAATTTGAATATAACCACGGCCTTAGTAGTTAAAAGTTTAATCTTAAAACATGAACTCAAATTTGATCGGCCTCGCCACTGATATCACTAATGTAATGGCTGAATCAATATTTTTAATGCATTTCTGGAGTACTGTAGTGTACTTGACTACGTAAGAATGATAGAATAGAAAGATTAAGTATTGCTAATGTTCGCCATTATTTGGCTGTCATACCAGGCCTTTGTTTGCATTTTGTTTACCAAAATCTCTTGTTCATATTTCTCTCCGTCAAAGCAAACTTGCTATAGCTGATCATATAGCATAGATGGGCAGTAGATTTAATTTTTAACCAAGTAAATGCCTAATCTTCTTTCTATAATTTCACAAAATAAATGGGTTTCTCCAGAAGCTGTAGTAGATGGAATACTTATCTGGAGATTGGCGGAATTGATACCTATGAACTCTATGAATCCGGAAACAAAAACATAAAGGTGACTTTCTTTAGATACTGTAATAATAATAATAATTTAGCCCGCTCAGTGAAACAAAACCAAATGCAATTAATTTATATAGAGTTCCAATTCATTGCCATACTTATATTCCTATGTTGACCCAAATCGAGTTTTCAGTTTGATAACTACGACTTGATGTTGTTGTCAATAAATACTCCGCTTATCTTTTGTTTATCATCACTACGAGAATTAATTTATTTCCTGCAAACTGTCACAAGTAGGTAAGTACTAAAACACACAAAAAAATATTCACAAAAAGTACTTTAACTGTAGTAAACTTTGATTTTCAATATTAAAATTCAAATGTTATAAA
The DNA here is from genome assembly GCA_958295655.1 of Palloptera scutellata. Classification (NCBI taxonomy): domain Eukaryota; kingdom Metazoa; phylum Arthropoda; class Insecta; order Diptera; family Pallopteridae; genus Palloptera; species Palloptera scutellata. The sequence goes on from OY282450.1 coordinate 56,771,793, forward strand.
TTTTGTCTGTTTTTTTGGTACAAAAAAGAAATGGTCATAACGATGTATATAATTTGAAAATAAAAGTTTATTATAGACAAAATATTTTTGTACATATCTTTGTCTTCTGTAGTAATTACTATGGCGGAAAATATTTTAAATGTGGATGTTTTACATAGCGCTTCGAACAGCCATAATGCAAGATAATGTGCATGCATGCTCATGTCAGAGCATCAGGTAGCAGCCAAAATAAAAAGTTGGCAAATTATGTTCAGGCATTTCATTCCTTAATTTTGTAATTCCACAAACACATATTCCCGGTAAATATTTATGGAATAAATTATTTCGCTTTTTAATTTATAGTTGCCATTTTTAAATATAAAAGTTAACGCGAATGAAACTTCAAATTCATGTCAGCAACAATACTGTTTTACCAGAATGTTACTTTTTTATGGTATGACATTTACATCAGGTCTTCTCTAGTCATTTTATTCGCTAGCGAGATGGCATATGATAGCTGCTAAAAGCCAACTGTACGTTCTATATATATCTTTTCCGTTCATTTATTCCGTTCGTTCCCGACAAACATTTTTAAGTTACTTTAGGTCGTGGTTACATTGAAATTATGAAAATAATATGATTTATCTTCAATATTTTTATGAATAATATATTTAATATTCACTTTTAAAAACAAAAAACATTCGCGACTTCGCTGTTCTGCATATGAAAATAGTGATGTACAGTTACAGTACATAGGAAGGAGTAATGCCTTTTTCAAGGGAAAATTCATTTTTCAAGGTAATTCGACAGGCTGGGACCAAAAGTAGCACAAATAATATGTATAAAACGAAAGACGATGTTTACTACATTTTATAATATTTTCTGATAATAGTAATTTTCTTTTTTTGCTTTTAATGGCACAACAGCCCATGGAGGGCCTAGGCTGAGCTTTTTGCGTCCACTCATGTCGTGCGTGTTATTTTTGTACAGGAATGGAAGGGAACTAAAGTTTTATGCCGAGTCCGAACGCGCGAAGTTAAAAGCTTTTCATAGGCAATTACTCTTGTAGGTTTGCCATTGCCTGCCAAAAGGTTGTGCCGTTTAGAAAAATTTTCTTTTAAACTTCTTGATTTTGCCTGTGCCGAGATTCGAACGCCGAACATTCTGCGTAACAGTCCAACGCACTAACTAAACAAAATTTAATGAATATAAAGTCAAAATCGCACAAAACCAAATTCCACAATTCCACTTCCTGGATATCCAATTAAAACATCTAAGAATTGAAAAATACTATCGCATATGCCCTGAAAGATTTAAGGAATGAAAACTATTTTTAAACAATAGCTTGCATATACGCACTTGCATATTAATCGTGTAATTTTCTTTACGGTCATAATAGCTTATTGCATCTGTCGCTAGAGTAGGTATTTTCAAATGTGTTCCGTCTACACATCCTATGACAAAAGGAAAGGGATTATGTCCGTTACGTTCAAAGTTTTCCATTATATTTTGTTGATGCGCTAATGAAGGCCAAATAATTTCCTGGTTTTTTAATGAACAAATTGCTTTAATAGTCTGAAAAAATATTTTGTGGGTAGTTCCTCTCGCAACATTTAAGCGATCGCTAAGCCGCCGAAGAGTAATTTTTGTATTACACAACTTCCATAATGTGAGATATGTATAGACTTTATTCTAATGAATATCCACAACGTCCAAAATGGTCGCAAAGCATTTTCCAATGCCTGAAATAGTAATTTGTAATCGAAAATTTTCACTAAGAAATTTAGGTGAAATTTACCTTAAAAGTTGAACGACTCATTCGGAATAACTGTGAAGTACGTCGTTAGGATATGTTCGTATTATTTTCAAATAATTACGAACTTTCGGAATTATTTATTTTTTCTTTAATATAATTTTTAATAAAAAGAGTTTTCTTATTTCTTCACTTGTCACTTTTGGAATTTCCGTCTTCAAGTAATAAATTTACCGAAACTGCCATTTCAATTTGTTTCCTGTTGCAATCATGTTCTGAAAGAAACAAAAGAATATAATTTGCGCATCAAGAAAGCATTAGCATCAGCTGATCAAGCATCAGCAGTGCAAAAAAAGCATCGCTGCAGCAGTGCTGCTCATTTTTGTTTGCATTTACGAATTGGCCCTGTATTTATGTATGTGCATACGCATGAAACAGAATGATTGATAAAATTAAATGACTATATGATACATTGAAATGAAGATTTAAAAACAAAATTTTTGCATAATGGGACGCCCTACTGAAGTTTACTTCTTCCGAATCCCCAATTTTGGCAAAAGAATATGCCAAAGGCAATTTAGAATTCGTATTAGAAACTGTAAACTGTCTGTCTGACAGTTCATTTATAATAAAATTTCGGCCGTGTGAAGACAAATACTTTAATACAAATTTCCACGATTTTCTAATCTCTCGCATTTGGAAGAAACGTAAAACATTGTGCTTACGTCAAATCATTCACATCCTTCGAAATATGTCTTCTACTTACTCTGCCAATGAAAAACGTGTGAGTGTATAGGGGGGAAAATGTGGCAAGTGTGGAAGCTGTGTCAGTTTGTCTTCGGTATTTTTAATGTCGACATATCAATTTTCGATTCCAACTTTATACGAGTACATACGATCGCCCAATGTTCTAATAATTTGTTCCATTTCAATACATTCGTACAACGGATTTCTCTGTTTAGTTTCAAAAGAAAGAGAATTGCTAAAACAAAACTAATATATATTATAAATAAAATACATGGTAAACATCGCGAGTGAAAAAGAGTCAGATAATAGATATGTATTTTGTGGTTGTAATTTGACTGCTGTTCGCTTTCATATTTTCTTTTTCTGCTTAATCTCTTCTTCGCATTCAATTGTGACAAAATTCGAATGAGACGGGCAAGTTGCTACTGGTGACATAACAAAAAAAAACAGATAATTCAGTCTCTCAAACCGCATGATATCAATCAAAGATGAAATCAAAAGGTTTTATTTATTTGCGACTTTTTAAATGATTCGGTGAGGCTTTAGCATGGTATCCATAATTCAGAGCAATGTTCATGTTTTGTCCTCAATATTTTTTGCAAGACAGTATTGTTGCTATCAACACCGAAATGAATTTGAAAATCATTCGATTTTGACGTTTATCTATTAAAAAATGGGGCAATTTTAATTTAATAAACCAGAAATAATTTATAACATGACTTGGAATTATTATGATGACAAATATAAAGAAAGATTAAAATTTCTAAACATTATTTTCCCATTTTGTATATTGGCAGTCATCATCTGCCCTGATAAGAACATGCAAATGTACTATATATGAATTACGACTTGTCGAGACCTTATGTGAAAAAACTTATATTAATATATTACTCATATATTTCAGCTGCTATGCATCCCTGACATTTCTCATACTTCTAAAAGTTAATCCACAAAACTACTAAGCAACTCATTCCTACTCTTTCTAACACTGTAAGCAATATACGAAACTCGTTTATTATATTCGTTATTTTTCTTGCTCAAATACCTACTGGATATTTTGCCAGATTGTTCTCTTATTAGTTTGTCAAATAACAAAAAATTTTCAAATGTTTTTGATGTGAGATTTTTTAATTGTTTATTTTTTGTTAATTATCACAAAAAGTAATAATATATATTAAAACCTCAAAACATAGTGGTAATTGTAGTTAGCAGGTTAGATATTTTTTTCTTACAACTTCGTCGTATTTAAATAATTTTTCTTACGCTATTTTTGATAGAGGGCGCTGTCCATCACTTCCGTGATAACTTCCGTTGTGACGATTATCTTTTACCAGCGGTATAAATATAAAAACAAACTTAAAAAAATTCATTCTATCCCTTCGCAACTACTTAAAAACACGTAATATGCAGCAAAAAAAAGCGGCTCACAGCTTAATTTATGCATTAACTTTTTCACTATTTGGCGACTAACTGTAAACTCTAAGTACGGTTTCTACTTTTCTATGTGCTTTAGTTTATATTTACAATTTTTTTAGCTAATTTTTAATCTCTTCGACCATGCCATACGCATATATTTTTGAAATTGGTCACCGCATCACGGCTGAACAGCGTGAACTGGTGGTTCATCACTTTAAGAATGGACAATCGCGGCGAAAAATTCCTCAAATTGCCAATTAAAATGCATCAACAGTGCAAAAAATTATTAATATTTAATATTTATTCATCAAAATGGTATTACAAATAAAGACAGAAGTGCTCCTAATAAAATTTTTAATACAACTGACGAGCGTTACATTGTACATAAAATAAGGCAAACCCGAAATAATCGGTTCACAAACTGGTCAGTGAAATTGAGAATTACTTGGGTAAATCATGCAGTGCATAAACTGTCCGCAGAATAGCATGACTTCAATGGTAGAGTAGGTAGGAAGAAGCCATTTATAAGCAAAAAAATCATTAAGTCGAGTTTCCTTCGCAACGATCATATATCGCAAACATCCGTTAATAAGTTTTTGTTAAATATATATTTTAAATAACTGAAATTCATGGAAATTTGTGTTTTAGTTCAACTTGAAATTCCGTCAAGAGCGAAGAAAACATTTCCAAAAAATTTGGGTTCTGATTTTTAGCTGCAGTGGTGTCAAATATTATATTATCCTTTAAATTTTTCGTTTAAAAATTTTTGAAAAAATTTTATACTTATATATTTATATATAAAATAGATACTTATAAAAGTATGCGATGTGGCCACATCAACGCTGGCTACTTCCACTTTTTCCCGCCTGCTTATCAAGACAGCCTCTGTCATATGTTCTGCCAAGCAAAAACCTGTTGTGTTAAATCAATTTTAATGGTTGCATTTGCAATATTAGCCACTTCATTAAATTTTTTTTGCTACCACTACAACCCTCGTTAACGCTCAGTCGTAGTACGCCATCATTCATTAAGGTCCACAGTGCTGGCCCTAGCACCAGCGGCTGATTTACCTTTAGGCAGATTAGACATTTGCCTAGGGCCTCCAAATTTAAAAAAAAAATTAAAAAAAAAAAATAAAACAGTCGTAGAATTTGAGATTTTAAATTTGGTATAGTATAAAATTTCCAATTCAAATTTAATACTATTAACTGAACTATATTTATCTGCGATTGTAGTAGGCCGTTACAAAATAAAATATATGATAAGCAAGCTTTGCGTTTCTATATTTCGTTTGAAAACTGCAATTTCATTCATTTCATTTCATTGTTTGTTTGAATTTTGTTGCGTTAACATCAAATTTTCGTTGCATGATTTTGAATATTGAGAACAATTATTTGTGTTTATTGAGTATTTCTATTACTTACTTACTTACTTACTTAGCTGGCGCTACAACCGATGATCGGTCTTGGCCGCCTCCACAAAGCTTCGCCAGTCACTTCTGCTATGCGCGCGCTGGCGCCAGTTGATAAGGCCAAGTGCAGTCAGGTTGCCCTGCACCTGGTCTTTCCAACGGAGATTAGGACGTCCCCTTCTGCGTGATCCTCCACCGTGGTTCGAATAAAACACCTTTCTAGCCGGAGCGCTTTCTTCCATTCGCTCAACATGACCCAGCCAGCGAAGCCGCTGGAGTTTTATACGCTTGACTATGTCAGTGTCGGCGTACAGCTCATACAGCTCATTGTTCCATCTTATTCGAAACACGTCATCCACGCATACTGGACCGTAGATCTTACGGAGTATCTTCCTCTCGAACGCTCCTAACAGTCTCTCATCATTGATGGTCAATGTCCACGTCTCTGCGCCATACATTAGGACGGGAAGGATGAGGGACTTATAGAGCGTTATTTTCGTCGGTCGAGAGAGGGCTCTACTTCTCAATTGCCTACTGAGCCCGTAGTAACACCTGTTGGCAAGAGTTAGTCTCCGCTTGATCTCAAGGCTGACATTATTGTTGGTGTTTATGCTGGATCCTAAATAAACGAAATCCTTGACGACTTCAAAAGTGTAGTTGTCAACAGTGACATTTTGTCCAAGACGCCGTGACTCTTTGTTTGTTGACACAAGGTATTTCGTTTTGTCCTCGTTCACCACTAGACCCACACGACGAGACTCCCTTTCCAGGTTGGAGAATGCTGCACTGACTGCTCGAGCGTTTTTGCCAATGATGTCAATATCATCAGCGTATGCTAGCAGCATGACACTCTTGTAGAAGATAGTGCCAGAGATGTCGATGTTCGCAGCTCGAATTATTTTCTCCAGCATTAGGTTAAAGAAGTCGCACGATAGGGAGTCACCTTGTCTGAAACCTCTTTTGGTATCAAATGGTGCGGAGAGGTCTGTCCCAATTTTCACTGCGCTGGTGGTGTTGGTCAGTGTCATTTTGCAAAGACGAATGAGCTTTGCAGGGATACCAAAATCAGACATTGCGGCGTACAAGTGATCCCTAATCGTGCTGTCGAAGGCGGCTTTATAATCGACAAATAGATGATGGGTGTCGATCTGTTTTTCTCGGGTCTTTTCCAGGATTTGGCGTAGTGTGAATATCTGGTCGATGGTGGATTTACCAGGCCTGAAGCCACACTGATAAGGTCCAATCAGTTTGTTGACGATGGGCTTCAGTCTTTCGCACAGTACGCTCGATAGAACCTTATATGCAATATTAAGAAGGCTGATCCCACGGTAGTTGGCGCAGATCGTGGAATCACCTTTCTTATGGATTGGGCAGAGTACGCTGAATCAATCACTTGGCATGCTTTCATCCGACCATATTCTGCATAGAAGCTTATGCATGCGTTTTTTGAGCTCTTCGCCTCCGGTCTTAAACAACTCAGCAGGCAGGCCATCTGCACCTGCAGCCTTATTGTTTTTCAGCCGAGCAATGGCTGTTAAGACCTCCTCATAGTCAGGCGGCGGTACTTCAACGCCGTCAGTGATTGGGGTTTCCGGAGTGGGTTCCGCAGTGGCGGGATTATTGCCGTCTTCGCCATTAAGCAGCTGCGAAAAGTGCTCCCTCCATAATCTCATTATGCCCTGGATATCTGTCACCAGATTTCCGTCTTCATCCTTGCAGGAAGAGGCCCCGGTCTTCAAACCAAGAGTCAGGCGTCTTATTCTTTCAAAGAATTTTCGGACCTCGTTCCTGTCCCGCAACATTTCGATATCATTGAACTCGCGTCTTTCTTCATCTCTTTTCTTGCGCCTGAAAAGACGTTTCTCCTCCCTTCTCAACTTTCTGTATCGCTCCTTAGCAGCTCGCGTTGCAACTGACTGCAGGGTGGCTCTGTAGACTGTGTTTTTTGCTTCAGTAGCATCGCGACACTCTTGGTCGTACCACATATTTCTCCGTCGACGGTGGTAGCCTAGCACCTCTTCGGCAGCCGTACGCATAGAGCGGGAAATGTGCGTCCACTGTGCGCATATATCATCAAGTTGAGGGGTGTTTTGCGAAAGGAGAAGTGCAAGTTGGTTGGCAAAGACTTTGGCTGTCTGTTGTGATTGCAGCTTTTCGACATCCAGCTTTCTCTTTGTACCTATCCGTACGCGATTTGCTACACATATACGTGTGCAGACCTTGGCTGCAACCAAGTAGTGGTCTGAGTCGATGTTTGCACCACGTATTGTGCGTACGTCTAGTACATTGGAAGCGTGCCTTCCGTCGATCACAACGTGATCAATTTGGTTTCGTGCGTTTTGATCAGGGGACAGCCAAGTGGCCTTATGGATATCCTTATGTTGGAATCTGGTGCTACTAACTGTCATGTTTCGTGCCGCGGCGAAGTCGATCAGTCTCATACCGTTATCGGTGGCTTCGTCGTGGAGACTGAATTTTCCGATCGTCGGACCAAAGAGACTCTCCTTGCCCACCTTGGCATTAAAGTCGCCTAACACGATTTTAACATCGTGGCGGGGGCAATGCTCATAAGCTTTGTCGAGAAGCTCGTAGAAGTCATCTTTGGTCGTTTCATCCTTCTCATCCGTCGGGGCATGGACACAAATTAGGCTGATGTTGAAGAATTTTGCCTTGATGCGGATAGTGGCTAGGCGCTCGTTCACCGCTGTGAACCTCGAGACTAGATGACGCAGTCTCTTCCCAACCACAAATCCAACACCAAATTCGTGTCTCGACGCATGACAGCTGTAGTAGATATCACAGGATGCTCTTTTGGAGCAACCCTGTCCCGTCCATCGCATTTCCTGTACAGCGGTGATGTCAGCTCTATATTTTTGGAGGACATCCACCAGCTAGATAGAGGCACCTTCCCTGTAGAGGGTTCGGACATTCCAGGTGCATATCCGTAAATCGTTGTCCTTTGGGCGTTTGCGGGAGTCGTCAATATTAGAGGGGTTCATTATCCGAGGCTTGTTTGGAGGTTTCATTGGAGGGTATTTTAACGTGGTGGGTTCCTAGCCCGACGCACAACCATTCATTCAAGGCCATGGAGAAGCCCGCCGCACACATTAGTTAACTCACTGACGGTTGTCAGATCGCTATCCAGGGGACGCCACGAGGAGGCTGTGTGTCGACTTGAAACGTAGAAGCGCAAGGATCGACCATGGACGCACCTGCGACTGTCACGAACTTTACCTTGTGTCCTACGCCCCAAGCCCCCCAAGTATTTCTATTAGCATTATTTAAATTTTTATTTAAATATTTTCAGAGCAACCAACAGTTTTTTTTTTTAAAACTACCAAGACCAACGTTGTTGCTTTCATCATTTTATAATTCTTAATTAACTTAACAATTATACCATTTTATTTTTAAAAAAATATTGAAAAATATACTTTAAAATGAAAAGAACTTTCGAGTCTGGCGCACAAAAACGACTATGAAAAAAAATTCAAATGCAGGAAAATGAAAAGCAAAGAAACTCCCTTTCAAAATTTATGTCTTGGGATAGAAACGTTTTATCTACCAGTACTGCGATGGTAGAACTTATGGGCAAAAGTGCACAAAACTCCATTATTGATGAAATAAAACGAGCTAACTATTTTGCTCTTATAGTTGATTCCACTCCTGATGCTGGCCATACTGACCAGTTAACTATTATTATCAGGTATGTAGATTTAGATCAAGAAATTCAAGAAAGGTTCATATGTTTTATTCCGATCGAACATCATTATGCAACATATTTAGAAACAACTATTTTGTCCAGCTTGTCCGAATTAGGGTTGAACATTAATAATTGCCGTGGACAAACGTATGACAATGCTTTGAACATGTCAGGCATTTATAACGGTTTCCAAGCTAAAATTAAAAGTTACAGCAAAAATTCTGTTTTTCTGCCTTGCGCAGGACATTTTTTAAATTTAGTTGGAAATACAGCTGCAGAATGTTCTTCTAAAGCTATTAGATTCTTTGATTTAATTCAAAATGTATTCGTCTTTTTTCCTCTTCGACAAAGAGATGGGATCAGCTAATGAAAACTGATCAAAAATTAAACAATACTTCAAAACGTATATGTGACACTCGATGGTCATCCAGAGCTGAAGCTGTATTAACTGTACGAAAGAATTTTTCTTTCATAAGAACCGCTTTTGGTGAAATTTGTATTAACCCATCTGAAAAGCCCATAACAAAAATACAGGCGAAAAAAATACGTAGTAGTTTTGAAGATTTAGATACGGCACTGTTATTGTTTTTTTGGAATACACTATTGCAAAGAATTAATGCCACCAATAAATCGTAACAAAACAAAGAATGGAACATACAAAAAGGAAATAATTTATTGAACTAATTTATTGAATTCATACTCACTATTCGAACTGATGATGCATATTTTCACGAAACGTTGAAATAATCCTAAAATTTTTTTTAACAATCCCAATTGCAAATGCGTCTGGTGAGAGATCTTTTAGCATTCTTAAGCGGGTCAAAAACTACCTAAGAACGTCACTTGGCCAAATAAAATTAAATCACTTAGCCATCATGGCCATTGAAATGTGGTTTATTTCGTCAAAAATTGAGCCACAAGTACAAAAAACAAACTTAAGAGGGCCACAAAAATTAAAATTAATTTTGCCTAGGGCCTCAACATGTTAAAATCCGACTATGCCTAGGACCTATTTTAGGATACACCGGTAATCATGTAGTCCATTGTGCCACTATGTGTATCATATTTCAGCCTTCTATTGCTCAAGTGACTGAAAATAATTCTCCATATGAACTAGAACATTAAAATATATAAATGCTTTTAGAATGTTTGAAAATTATAGTATAGAAAAAAAGCAGACTAACCTAGTAATTCCCTACATGCTCACAACGAACTAGAAAATGTATAAACTTGGAGTATATGGCACTTATATTATTATACATATGTACAATGTCGGACAATAAAATAACAACACCTTGCTCTGAAATCAAAAACATTAAAAAAATATTTCTCTAGGCTGATGATTATTGGATTAAGGTCAGGAGATTGTGAAGGCCAGGTCATAACGGGAATACCATTATTTGAAAACCAATCTCGCGCAAGGATTGAGGTGTGCTTTGGGTCGTTACGCTGTTGCATTTGGCATTTCAGGGGCATTTCCCATTCAGCATAAGGAAGCATCACCTCCTGAAGGATGTTTACGTAAATAAATCTATCCATCGTTTCTTTTATCCAATACAGAGGACCCACCATATCTTTTTCTTCTCTATAAAATTTGTTTGCCATAAGCATTCCGATAAAAAAAAAACAATGGAAGTGCAGTTTATAGTGCAAGGTGTTCTTAGTGTATTGTCCGACACTGTATATAATATAAATATATGCACATATATGAAATTCAGTGAGCCTATGGTCTCATACGATTCACCACTAGCAGTTGCATTTATCAAGACTCTGGCAATCCTGATTTCAGCATGCAATCTATGACTGATTCTGAAATGATTCTCAAGAGCTAAACGAAGAATCCGCTTAAGAGCTGATTGTAATTCATCCTGACGATAACTCCGATTTTCCTCATAATGACGCTTTAGAATACTTATGTAGCAGGTTACATTATACACAAGCTAAAGTTGCATTAATATGAAGATTGCGATATCGTTTTTAAGGGAGCCTAGAGAAAATCTAACAAAACGTTTCTAAATGCTATAATTGTTTAGAGGCTATTTTCAATAATGTTAATAGCAATAACATTCTCTACTGCCAGTTCTTTCACGAATATTTATGTGACAAAAGCTCTGTAATAACTTTAGAAACCTCAATCAATGGTCGCTGAAGCGTAGCGGTAGTGCGTTGGACTGTTACGCAGAGTGTCAGGGATTCAATTCTCGGCACAGCAAATAAAAAATAAAAAAAAGTAACAACAAAATTTATACACGGCATCACCTCTTGACAGACAATGGCAAACCTACAAGAGTAAAAATCGCCTATGAAAAGCTTTTCAATTCGCCGTTCGGATTCGGCATAAAACTGTAGGTCGCTTCCATACATGTACAAATATGACACGCACAACATAAGTAAATGCGAAAAGCTTGGCCTTTGGCGCTACATGTGGTCATATTCGGCACTGATAAACTGAAGTTCATTTTGGTAAAGGCATAACACTTGCCACAATGGCTGTCTATCCCTTTATCGGTGTCCTGTGTCATTGCATTCCGTCTCTGATTTTCCCTCCTTCTTTCTCCCTCCTATCAATCTTATTTCCATTCAACACAATGCTCTGCATTCATAGGGGTACACCCTGAGTGTTGAATGTATCAAAAAAAAAAAAAAATTTTGCTTGAAATTCAAAAAGCAAAACAAAGAGTTATGGGAAGTAAAAAACACCTCAAGATTTTAATTAATTTTATTCTCTTCGGTATGTTACTTATTATAGTTTTAGCCTTCAAATTATTCTTCAGTATATTTTCTCTCTAGGGATAAATCATTTAACATTGAATTTCACTATATAAGTATTTTGGAAATATTGGGGATACCATGTAAACAAAGCGCTGGCAATCTACCTCAAAGATGGTGTGGACACGACTGCATTTTTTGTCATATTTTAAATTTGAAATATTCCAAAACCAATACTTAAAATAGTCTGGCAGTGAAATTAAATGTAAATATCAGATTATCAATCTATAAAATGATTTATTAACATTCTTCTAGTTTTTCATAAATGCTTTATTAATATTTTTATATGTATTGATGTATGTATATCGGCTAAAATTAAATGCGTTAAATTAAATTGACTTCTTAAACACGATCCATAGACTAAGCGATGGCTGCACTGCGTTAACGTTAAGCTTCTCTTCACAAACTTTTCAAAAAATACCGTTAGTGTTGCTGCCACCGGTGCACTTACTGGGGTTGGGCTGTATTTTCTTCAAAATTTGGTGAGGACTTTCAAATAGAATCAAGCTAAATACTGAATATAACTTTGTTGAATTAGCGATACTCCAAAGCTTATAATAATTCTATAAAACCATATCTTTTTTTTGCACATGACAAAATATAATATTTGTTTTTTAGTAATTCCTTTTACATTCCCAATGTGTGCTCAGAACTCAGAATTTTCAATTGTTGTGTAGGAAGACTATAAACTTCCTGTTTGTGATTCTCAACATCAACATTTACCCCATTTTCAGTAATTCTGAAGTTATTTCCTACAATAACATAGAATAAAGTTATAACTGGCGGATGGCCACCATCAGTGAATGGCGCAGTAGACGTAGTTGTGCAATTTTGCATACAATTGATACAATTACCAGATTGTTGCTTCAGAAATATGTATGACGGCTACAGCTTCGACGATTTAAACCAAATTTCTTAAGTGGCTTGTCATTTGGAACACAGCAAGTCATCTTTTATCGACTTCTTGAACAAAGTTTGCTAATTGCAATATTGAATATAAATAAAAATAATTTGTCCAGTTTGATAATTGTCAACCTCGCTTCATCCTACAAGCCGCACGATAAGCCTGCGCCACCTGACGAAGAGGCATAACTGTTATCATTATCAAGCTCAGAGACGAATGATAGAGGTGAGTCTTTATTCAATTACTTACATACTTAATATTAATCTCAACATATGTAACGTGGCAACAACACCAACTTTTAGATATTCTAGCGGCTTCGACTGGAAAGTTTTCAGTAGATATGTCCGGTCAAAACTTCATTCCCAAAACAATAGTTCAATAATATCCTGTAAATATCTGGATGAAGAGTTTAGTGCTTTCGAAGCTTCCATGAAGACTGGCTGTAAGGCCTCATGTCCGCCTCCTTAGTGGAATGAAGACCTAATTCGACTCAAAAAAATGACTAGAACAATCTTCAACATCTGCTATAAAGAAGAGACAGTTACTCAGATTCGTTACATCAACCTGGACACGAGTAAAAGTAATATTTATCCTTAAGGCTGGAAACAAGGGGCACGAAACTGCTAAGGGTTTCCGTCCCATTAGCTTGTCATCCTTTGTGCTCAAAACTTTTGAACGCATTCTAGATGCTCACCTTAGATAAAAGAAGGATGCAACGTTCATCTACAAATCACAATACACCCCGAAGGATAATCAGCAGAAACGACCTTGCAAGATGTGGTCAGCACTATTGGAAGATGAATTGAACATAAATAATTCTCTTTAGTGGCTTTCCTAGACATTGAAGGGGTCTTTAACAATGTCAATACATATTTCAATTTAGCTTTACTAGACTCGCGTCTAAATGAATGGAACGAAAACATGCTCAATACAAGGAAAATCATTGCCGTGGTTGCAGCCACGCGCTGTCAATAGAGGTACCCCGCAGGGGGAGTTCTATCTCCCCTGCTCTGGATACTCGTACTTAATGATACTCTTATTATTTTCAATAGACAAGGCATTAAAGTGGTTGCGTACGCGGACGACATTGTGATACTAGTAACCGTAAGCAACCGTAAGCAGTGAAATTATGGAGAGAGCCTTGGCGTCACTCAGTATATGGGCTACTAGCTGTGGTCTAAACGTGAACCCAAATAAAACCGAAGTAATGTTTTTTACCACTAAGACAAAAGTACTTACCTTCAATATTAAATTAAATGGCGTAAGACTTACGTTATCTCAACAAGCTAAATACCTAGGTGTTATTTTAGACACCAAACTCAGCTAAAAACGAAATATTGAGCTCAGAGTAAAGAAAGCGAGTTTATCATTCTTTACGTGCAAGAGAATGTTGGTAAGAAATGGGGTCTTCAATCAAAAATATCATTGTGGTCATACTCAGCCATTGTAAGACAAATTCTCAGCTTGTATTCTCGGTACAGAAGTACTTAGTACTAGTCCAGCTCTTAACTTACTCACTTATTACCAATAGACTTATAAAAGGTGATTTTTTAAGAGTTTGGTTTGGTTAATTCAAAAAAACACAGAAAGTTTTTATTTGGTTGAATAAATCAATTACTTTACTTACTTTACTTTTGATGGCACAACAGCCCATGGAGGGCCTAGGCCGAGCTTTTCGCATCCACTCATGTTGTGCGTGTTATATTTGTACATGAATGGAAGGGACCTACAGTTTAAAGCCGAATCCGAACGGCGAAGGAAAAGCTTTTCATAGCAATTTTTACTCTTGTAGGTTTGCCATTGCCTGACAAGAGGTGGTGCCGTGTAGAAAAATTATTTTTTCTACTTTTTTTTTTTTTTTGATTTTGCCTGTGCCGAGATTCGAACCCCGGACACTCTGCGTAGCAGTCCAACGCACTACCACTACGCCACAGCGACCACTGAATAAATCAATTCCTGGCATTTAATTTTTAAAAATAATTTCCGAGTCCAATCCTTGCATTTTCGGAAAAAAAGCCTGTTATCATCGGTACCTTCCTCCATTGACTGTAACGTTGAGGCCTTCATCGTCTTTGAGAAGTACGGCCCAATGAAGGCGCTTGCCCATAAACCACACCAAACAGTTCATTTTTCGGGATGCATTGGTAGCTGCAGAATCGCTTCTGGCTGCTCTTCTCTTGAAATACGACCATTCTGCTTATTCACGTATTCATTGAACCAAAAATGAGCATCGAATTTTGATAAAAATTTCAATAATTGGCAAACGTTGTTCAAACGTAAGTCTATTCATGATTAAATGGCAAACCAAACTGAGCATTATTAACTTTGACTCATGTTAAGAATCACCCGTGAAGTGTCAGAAATATAAACGTCAAAAACCAAGTAGCAAAAAAATCACCCTTTACATAAAATCAATCACCTCATGTAGTGCAGTCAGACTCAAAGAAGTAGGAAGCTGGACCACAAGAACTACTTTGGGCATGTTCTTACGGAATAGGGCATCAAGCCTAATCCTAAGAAGTTAAGTTGAAATTGCCAACAACTTCAAAAAGAATTAAAGGATTCTTAGGAATAACAGGGTATTACCACAAAATTCATTAGGGATTATGCTAATGCTAACCATTAATAAAGAATTTGAAAAAGGGAGCAAAAATAAATCTTTCCCTTACACAATTTATAAACGCTTTTGAAAAACTTAAAGAACTAATTACTACTCCCCCTATACTCCATTTTCCAAACTTAAATAAAAAATTAAATACTAGTAGGACATTGAATAAACACGAAATTATGTTTAGCACTATAGAGAAAGAACTCTTAGCAATCGTTTGGTCAATACAGTACTTTCGACCATATTTATATGGAGTAGAATTTGATATTTATTCTGATCACCAACCGATTAAATGGTTGAAGAATAAGAACGAATGTAGAAGTATTAGTCCTCTATTACAAATATGGCTTTTAAAATAAGGAGAATACATTTTTAAAATAAAATATATAAAAGGAAAAGATAATAATTTGGTAGATTGTCTAAGCCGAAATTTAAAATTTAATTAGAAATAATAATGAAAATGAAGAAATTTACGAAACAGAAAGCATAGATGTAGATACATAGCCAAGAAGAAGATCGAAATGATCATTTCCCAGTTGTTGAAGCTATAGTCAACAAATACAAAACACAGGTTATATTAATGGAAACAACGACCCAAGATACTGAGCTTAGTAATAAAAACAGGAAAATAATATATATTCAAAAGAAGAAATTGAAGGAAATCAAATGAATTATATTTTCAGAAGATTTCTGAAGAAAAGAACGATAGGAATTTATTCGTATTTAAATGATCATCTATATCATCTAGTACAACTTAAATTAATAGAACTCTCTGAGAACGATGAAAATATAATGTTCAAAAAATGTACATATTTAGCAGAGTAATTATCTAATAATGAAGAAGTAATAAAATACCCATGAGAATGAATATAACCACAGAGCTATAAACGAAAACTATAATTTTCTGAAGAGCAAAGTATAGTACCCTAAATTGAAACATTTTATACAAATCTATATCAATAACTGCAGCATATGCCAAATTGACAAATATGATAGAAATCATATAAAAATTAAATTTAAATTAACAGAGACACCTACAGACTATATATATATATTGACATATGGTCTATGAAGGGACAGAGATATCTAACATCCATTGACAGATTTTCCAAACATGCAATGATTTTTAGTTTAAATGACTGCAATTTAATAACAGAGAAGCTCTCAAAAAAAGACATTCTGCCTTGGACAAACCAAAAATCTAATTCGGAGACAACGAATTTGACGGACTTGTCATAAAAGAATTTTTGAATAACGAGCAGATACAACTTCTTCACTTAACAAAACCAAACAGTCATACTGATACGGTACGTTGAACGAACAAATCAGAATGTTAGAAATTTCACCTAAATTTAAAGAATTAAACATGAAGGACAAATGCTTTAAACAGTAGAATTTTACAACAATTGACTTTGTTACAGGAAATATTAAAAGGGAAAAATAAATAATACAAATTGATTACAGACGGAAAAGGAAAACAGAACAGGAAAATTAAATATGGACAGACAATCCGAACCAACCGAAAACAAGGTATTAATAAAAAATTTAAAGGCCCTAAGACGTAAACATGAACCTAAATATAAAAATGTTAACAACCAAAATTTACATTCCATTAATATCAAAAGCAAATATAAATTTTCTTGAGCCTAACCAATTTTGGTGGGTTAATGTTTTCCAGTATTTAATTATGCTGAGAAAGTGCAATGATAATTGTATGTCCATTATAATTTTTTCCAGACTCAATTTATCCTAACAATGTTAACACTATTTCTGACAATGACTAAAACCGCGATGTTACTGGAAAAACTTGACGGAGAAAGCGGACAGCTGACAATTAAAATGGAAAGTACGCAGATAATTGAGAATTACAACATTGATTTATATACCATTAATCCAAAGAGTATTGACAATTTAATACGTCATTTGGAATTAACACTTACAACTTTTGACAGAATGGAAATATTTAAGAAAGACGTTTATTCACATTTAGACACATTTATTCTACACTTATTCCTCATAGAGCTCGAAGAGGTTTAATAAATATTGGAGGTTCTGTAATGAAGTAGTTATACGGTACAATGGACGATGATGATAGACAACAAATAGAAAGTCGTCTAAAAGCTACAGAATCAAATAATCATAATTTGATCGAAAACATGAACAAACAAGTAATAATCAATAATATTACCAATCAAAATATGGAACAATTAAAAAGAGTTGTCGTTCAGGATAAACAGAAAATTTTAAAATTATTAAGAGATATAAAAACACAGGTCAGAAGTTATATAAAAGATATATATTTAAATCAACAGCTTATCAGAATAAAAATTAGAAGGGATGAACTTGAAAAAATTCAAGGAAACATAATGACTATTCGATTAGGCCATATGGTTAGGAACATATGGTATTAACAAATGAAGAAATAATCAAATATAATATTGATCTATTTAAGCTTGAAAATATAAAACTTGGCTTGGGAAAGTTAAAAGATTCATTAACGTTTGTTATAAGGATTCCTAAATTTATATACGATGTTAAAAGATACATAGTGACTGCTCTTCCAAACGATAATAACGAAGAATTAAATATTAATACAGAATAAATAATGGTAATGGTTTAATGGTAGTTATTACCAATGGGAAGGAGATCTATATATAAAAAATATGAAAAAACTTAGTAAGTGCATGGATGGCCTTTTCAAAGAATAAACGTTTTGTAGCAAATAAAATCAAATAATAACGCTATTGGTGAAATAGAATCAGGAATGTATCTATTAAAAAACTGCAATAATGTAAATGTCACCAGTTCATCAAATGATTTAAAATACATACTAAACAGAAATAATTTGTTGAAATTATATAATTGTAATATCCAAATAAATGACATAAAATAAGAAAATAAATTTAAAATTATCGAACAACATATAACAATTCCTAATTTTGGAAATATCTCTTTTGCAAATATGACATTATCACTTGAAGAAATACAACTAAATCAATATGAAAATATAAATAAAATAACAGAATTTAAAGCAGAAAAAAATGTTCATGACATAAGTTTTACTATAACAATAATATTCATTTTAATTATTCTCTGTATTTAAAAGAAAAATGTTTATAATATAAAACACAAAATAATTGTAAATGTTTTAAACCCTCTAGGTTCGAAACTTGAGGAAAGGGGAGTTATGTCATCAGTCCGACCATTCTATATTAGTAACGTGACATTAATATAAATAACTTTAAAGTTCATGTTTTTAATATAAACAAAGTCCAGGTCCAGGTGTCCTATTGACATCTTTGCCAATTAAAGTTGACTTCTTTTTAAGAACGTCGTTTTATTACAAAGAAAGTCCAGATGTACTGTTGACATCTTGGATATCTTCGATTCAATGAGACATCTCAATAGATCGTGTTGTAACGATAAACAAAATCTTCCTGACCATCTTCAAATGTTTATATTTTTGTCACGAACCATTTAAACTAACAGCTAGCCATAAGATTACTAACAAAGTAATTGTATAAAAAGGAAATCTTTGAATAATAAAAATCCAGTTTGTATTAGTCAGCTCAACTTAATAGATATTTTTATTTAATAGAGTTCTAAAACTGGCCTGAACCTCGAGACTAGATGACTCAGTCTCTTCCCAACCACAAATCAACACCAAATTCGTGTCTCCACCCATGACAGCTGTATTAGATATCACAGGATGCTCTTCTGGAGCAACCCAGTCCCGTCCATCACATTTCCTGTATAGTGGTGATGTCAGGTCTACATCTTTGGAGGACATTCACCAGCTGGATAAAGGCACCTTCCCTGTAGAGGGTTCGGACATTCCAGGTGCATATCCGTAAATCGTTGTCCTTTGGGCGTTTGCGGGAGTCGTCAACATTAGAGGAGTTCTTTATCCGAGGCTTATTTTGAGGATTCATTGGTGGCTATTTTAACGTGGTGGGTTCCAAGCCCGACGTACATCGCGACGTAAATCGCTGAAAACATATTTTCAAAATCGTTCTGGGATAAGAACTAAATCACATCATAAGTTCTCAATTAGACTTTGATGTCATTGTTTTTGTGGAGACTTGGCTGAATGCGGATTTATCTGACTTTGAATCTTTTGATACCAATCTATATCAAGTCTTTCGCTATGGACTATTAATAGCTTCATAGAGTTTTTACAACCATTTTAATAGATATATTTGTTAAAGCAAAATTTATTTGCAAATTCACATTTTTTCAGCAATTTACTATAAGAGTATTCAATCAACTGCTTAAGTTTAAAAAATAGTTTACGACGCTGATGAGCATGAACGCATTGCGATAATTGTATGCATGTGTTCAACGTGAAACATCTGATTTTGTTGGAACGAAAAAACAAAACGTTAAGATGCCTAAATTAAGTTAAAAAAGAAAAATTATTAAAGCGCTTGAGCAATATTATAAGTTCATAATTTCTCACTTCAAATGTAATAACTGCTCCCAGTAGGGTGTTTGCTTGTTTTTCTGTCTACCTACCTGTTTGGGCTTCAAACGAGGTAGTTTTGCTTACATTTTTTGGAAGAAAAATCACTCAAATATTAAATAAACTAACAATTATTCATTAAAATTTCCTTGCCGCATTCGTGGCTTTCCGATTTGTTTATTACAACTGATGACATAGTTGCCTACTTTGTGGGGAAAATCCATTTATGAAAATTTTTTTTAATTACTTTGAGAAATTTGTGGGATTTTTAACCGTGATTATTTCCTAAAATTCTATGGCTCATAGAATTTTTGAAAACATCATGGCAAGGAGCTGCACAAAGTTGCAATTTACGTTGTGTAAACGATTTACACCCTAAAATTTAAGAGTACAAGGCGTAAATAATTTTTGATGTAAATATGTTTTTGCATTATACGTCAGAGTAAATTTACATCAAAAAGGTCACTTACGGCGCATTTATGTCTTTGATTAAATACCCATAATATAAATGTAAGTTCACGAAGCAATAGTGACAAAAGGAGTTCAAAACAGTTTTTTGTAACAAATAGTCGTTGGCAGATAAAACTAAATAAACAAACCCAGGTAAAGTAAGTTGTAAAACAAAACTATATATAATTTTTAAACGAAATAAATTAATACGAACAAAACAATAAATAACATAAAACTAACATAAAGCTTAATAAATGTGATATTGTCTCTGAAGAAAGGAAAAATATATATACTTAAAGTATTTTTACTTTACTTATACTTAAATAATTTTTCAGATTTTTCATAAAAAAAGGTTTTTTTATAATTTTAAAAAAATCCTGGACATTTACGCTCCTTTACATTTGATAAGGCTGTGATTATATTCAAATTTTGATCGGCGAACACCATGCAATTGTTGTTGCCCGAACACGAAAAAGGAGCTTTTACTCACTCTTACACCGAACACGATATGCTGGGTGAAATGTACACCGAGCACTCCGAGTATTCAGGGTGGCAATGATTTATTCTACAAAAAAAGAACAAATTTGTATGTAAAATAGAAGGAAAACATGCAAACCTGTACATCACTATTTTCATATACAGAAAAGCGAAGTTGCGAATGTTTTTAGTTTTTAAAAGTGAATATTAAATACATTATTCATAAAACTATATAAGAAAAATCATATTATTTTCATAATTTTTCAATTATATTATTAATTGCACTCTCCATATTGATAAAATCGTTTAACGTTTTTTGGTATAACAATATAACCAGTACCTAACGGGACAGGGACAATGCTTTCAAAAACGGAATAGCACGGCGAAAACGGGACGGTTGGCAACCGTGGTGCCACTGGTCTAATTTTTATCTGCGCATCTTATGTTCCACCGAAAAGCTCTGATGTTATTTACAATGTGGTCGTCGACAAAATTTTACATCAAGCCTGGAAATATCCAGGCAATGATCAACTATAGCTCTGTTTACGTACTTTACTTGTAGAAACTTGCAGAGTAAAAGAAATTTTGAGAAATATATTCTCACAAAGAAAAACAATAAGAAAAAGTACGTGAAATGAAGCTATTAGGAAGTTGCAGGGAACCAGCAATTTGAAAGTTAATCGGGAAAAATTTGTAATTTTTGTTTTCTGTGATTTTTCTATTAAACTACATAAATAAATAAAATGGAAACATCCACAATCGAAGTTAATTGTTCTCCAAATACTTTAAAGCGTGTGCAAAGTATAGAAAGAAGCTTTGAAATATGCAAATACTAAATTGCTCTATATTTAGATACAAGCTATCAGAGTGAAGTAATTTCCAAAGTGGTGGAACAGCAGTAAGGCGTCTTCGACGAATTTATCTTCTTCGAAACAACAAGTGACAGGGTATTCAACAATTTCAGACCTTGGGTGACATTGAAGAAATTGGAGCTAGTGGAAGAGCAGATACACTACAACGTTGGAAAAACTGGAGCCAATGGAAGTGCAGCCACGGAAAACGAATGATTGGATGCTCCAATTAAGCTCTTAATATCGTTCGGGAAGAAACTACGACCGTTAGTTAGAAAAATGGCGAAGCTTAGAAGCAAAAATAAATAAGTGGCTTGCATGTTGAAAAGCTTTGCGCGAAAGGCTGCCTTCACCCTTCCTTTATTGATACATTCAACACACAGGGTGTACCCATATGAATGCAGAGACTTGTGTCTCGATTGATAGGTGGGAGGAAAAAGGAGGGAGAATGAGAGAGGGAATGCAATCACACAGGACACTGATAAAGAGTTAGACAGCCATTGTGGCAAGTGTTATGCTTTTATCACAATGAACTTCAGTTTATCAGTGTCGACTATGACCGCATGTATATATTTGTACATGACCTACAGTTTTATGCCGAATCCGAACGACGAAATGAAAAGCTTCTCATAGGCAATTTTTACTCTTGTAGGTTTGCCATTGCCTGCCAAGAGGTGCCGTGCCGTGCAGAAATTTTTTTTTTTTTCGAAGCCCTTAGTAAGCGTAACAGTCATACGCACTACCATACGCTACAGCCACACGCAGAATCTGTAATAACTACATATGGGTGTATACCACTGCAGATCACTACATACATATATGTATGTATATATACATAAACATGTGCGCTTTGCTTTATGCATGCATACATGCATGCATGCGAATACTGTTGTTCTGAAAATATCACACTGCCTTTCACTTAAGCTTGTTCGTCCCGAGCAACCAAAATTTTTGCTCTCTTGTCATTTTTCTTTATTTTATTTATATACTAGGTACTTTATTTGTGTAATAATTTTGTATAGACCTTCCCACTGCGTTTGTAATTTAGGAGAAAGGCCTTACTTACTTTTAATGGCACAACAACATGGAGGGCCTAGGCCGAACTTTTCGCATCCACTCATGCTGTGCGTGTTATATTTGTACATGAACGGAAGGGACCTACGGTTTAATGCCGAATCCGAACGGCGAAGTGAAAAGCTTTTCATAGCAATTTTTACTCTTGAAGGTTTGCCATTGCCTGCCAAGAGGTGGTGCCGTGTAGAAAAATTAAGTTTTCTACTTTTTGTTTTGCCTGTGCCGAGATTCGAACCCCGAACACTCTGCGATCCAGTCCAATGCACTACCACTACACCACAGCTACCACGGAGAAAGGCCTTTCTTGTGGGTTATACAGCATTACCAACTGCCCTTCCTCAAAACCCCCCGAATTTGCCTTCAGATCGTACCTGGCCTTTATTTTGTCACTTACCAGTTTAATACGTTTCCTAACAAAACGATGCATTTGATCCAACTGATTTCGTTTCCCTATTGGATAGTGAACTTCTTCACTACTGGACGGTGTAGTTACGACAAACTTTAAATCGGCTGGCATTCTGAGGTCAGCACAAAAATTGTTTCTGTCGAAATAGCCACAGTTGTATCATGCCGCGCTGATCGACATTTCATCAGAAACATTGGTATTCGCTCATGCCAAACCTTTTGATTTTTTCTCCAGAGTTCTGTAGAAGCGTTATACTATATGGTAACACCAGACTGCGGGTGTAATGGTGTTGTAATAGTTTTTCGGATGCCTAACTCGTCGTAAGTTGCCTTGAAAATGGAGGAGTCAAAATTTATGCCATTGGTACTCCAGATGTCGTAACCCAGTTTTTGATAAAGGCATTGGGTACCGTTGTGGACTCTAGATTCGGAATCGGATAAAGCCACTTGCTAAAAGGTCGATCAATACCAGCACCTATTACCTTTTTCCCTTGTCGGAAATGGATTTGATGTATCTTTCTTATTGATTTTCTTTTTAATTTGGAACATTATTTTTCCGAATTTGCCAAGTTTATCTTGCGATATTATATCTAGTGTATTAAACAAGTTTACTGAACGTTAGGTTTGCCACAGAGAGAACAACAATATGCATTGAGAACCGAATGAAAGTAGTTTTCTGGTCTTCACGAATTTGCTCAGCGAAAAATAAATTTCTAAGCATTCCTACCTTCTGATTAAAGAATTACAACGTTTATATTTCTGCCAGTTCACGCGTGATTCTTAACATGTGTCAAAATAAAAAATGTTCTGTTTGGTTTGCCATTTCATCACAATAGACAACGTTTGCAAATTATTGAAATTTATTATCAAAATTCGTGCTCTGTGAAAAATGTGTTTCGCAAGCAAAATTGTCTTCAGCGACGAGGCACCTTTTTGGCTCAATGGATACGTGAATAGCAGAATGGCCGTATTTGGAGTGAAGACCAGCCAGAGGCAATTCTGCAGCTACCAATATATCCCGAAAAATGCACCATTTGGTGCGGTTTATGGGCAGGCGGCATCATTGGGCTGTACTTCTCAAAGACGATGAAGGCCGCAACGTTACGGTCAATAGAGAAAGATACCGTTCGTTGATAACACGCTTTTTTTTTGCCGAAAATGCAAGAATTGGACTTGGCCGACATGTGGTTCCAACAGGACAATAGGGACAAGCCAAACACGATTTCTGCTTCCGGCCGAAATTTGTGAAAAAGTGTGCCAAAATTGGACCATCAGAATGTACCACTTAAAGCGTATTCGCGGGCAACAATTAAGTGAAATTATCTTTAAAAAGTAAATGGCAGGAATTGATTTATCAATCCAAATAAAAATTTCATAAATTTTTTTAAAATTACTGAGTTTTTTGATTTTCAAAAACCAAGCTCTTAAAAAATCAACCTTTATAATGGATTTACTGTGCAGTCTAAATCAAGACTGTGTGTTATGTTATTATTTTTAGTTTTAAAAACAGTAATTAATATTTTTAAGATACAAAACTTTTTTATATCTACTTTAGTTTCATATAACTTTCTAGAAAGTGCGCTTTTTGGTAGCATTAACTTTTTATTATTTTGTTTTACAGTCTTAGTAACTCATTTCTTCTCTGTTCGAAAATTCCATATTGTATCCAGTGTGTAACTTGAAAATGAGGTATTCACAATTGATGAAGTATTAAATTAAGTACATCTAGCAATACTGTAACTACATTCATTTTGCACCTACGTCATGTAACTTTTGTTTTGTTTATGGATCAATTGCCCAAAGTTAAACCACATAGCCTTTTTTCGCAACAGACATGTCAGCATACATGCCAAGTAAACAGCATTTGCGGGATTTTTGCCTTTCGAAAGAAGTTATCGATTGCTGTTGGAAGTAAACGATGAAACCTGGTGAAATTATTGCGAGAGAGCTGTATCGAAAACAATTGATTCGTTTGAAGAGAGCAATGTCCCAAAATCCAACATGCCAGCAGATCTTGCTCAGTTTGATTAT
Source organism: Palloptera scutellata (assembly GCA_958295655.1). Taxonomy (NCBI): domain Eukaryota; kingdom Metazoa; phylum Arthropoda; class Insecta; order Diptera; family Pallopteridae; genus Palloptera; species Palloptera scutellata. Next base: position 56,796,830 of record OY282450.1, read on the forward strand.
CACTTATGTCACTCTAAAGTAAGATACTCGGTTAAATCTATAGGCCAATATGCGTGGACGACGTGTATCATCGAATAAGATGGAACTGTGAGCTGTATGGGTTATACGCCGACTTTGACATAGTCAGTGTTGAGCAGCTAGAAGGGTGTTTTATTCGAGCCATGGTGGAATAACACGCAGAACAGGACGTCCTAATCTCTGTTGAAAAAACCAGCTACAGGGGAATCTAACTTACTTTACTTTTGATGGCACAACAGCCCATGGAGGGCCTAGGCCGAGCTTTTCGCATCCACTCATGTTGTGCGTGTTATATTTGTACATGAATGGAAGGGACCTACAGTTTAAAGCCGAATCCGAACGGCGAAGGAAAAGCTTTTCATAGCAATTTTTACTCTTGTAGGTTTGCCATTGCCTGACAAGAGGTGGTGCCGTGTAGAAAAATTATTTTTTCTACTTTTTTTTTTGATTTTGCCTGTGCCGAGATTCGAACCCCGGACACACTGCGTAGCAGTCCAACGCACTACCACTAACGCGCACAGTAAAGGCAATAGGCGAAAATTTATCGAGGCGACCAAGACCGATCATCGGTTGTATTACCAACTAACTAAGTAAAAAAGAAATGAATAATTATTTACAATGTGATTGTTGCACGGCTGGACCATCCTGTTTAAATATTGCGTAAGTCCATATCTTCTAAAATAGCGCAGAAATAATCAGTTATCATTACGCGGTAACGCACACCGTTAACTGTAACGCATCTTCCTTCCTCATTTTCAAAGAAAAATAGCTCAATTATACCACCAAAAACCACATCAAACGGTTAATCGTTGACGGTGCATTGGCTTCTCAATTTTTTTGATTAACATAACTACCGGTCAAAGTCAGTTTCGTCAGAAAATATGATTTTACGGTAAAAATTCTCATATTCTTCTAAGAGTTCCAGAGCCCAATTAGCGAAATGTTACAGATAGTCATGTCGATTCAGCTGCTGTACCAATTGAACTTTGTATGGCTTCATACAAATTTCGCAACAAAGAAGTACGTGAAATGTTCAATTCCTGAGAACAATGGCGCGTTTATGTGATTGGTTCTTCTGGCACATTCTGAGTAACAACATGAATAAAGTACGAGAAGATTCGCCATTTTGCAAATAAACTTTTAGTATTTTCAAAAGTTGTTTAAGAATAACGTATAGTGCTAAAGAATTATACTCAATTTCGTTTAAAAATCTACTTAATTTCAGTATAGTTATTATATTGCATAAAATAATTTTCAATAAAGAGCCAGTCTAACTATTCAACAAACTAATATTCTCGCGTTTTAATTTATAACAACTTCTTGTCATCAGATTTACACCACACAATGTATGGTTTAAGAAAACGTGATCCTCGTTAAAATTTTTAAGGCCTTTTTAAATATTTTGTGTCATTCCACAAATTAAACTCATTATTGTTGGATGTACCAAGGTTTTAATTCATAACAATTCTGTTATTCATCCCAAACCCTCCACACTTATTTCCGAACGTCTATTTTCCTTCTTTGCCACCCATCTCTGAAACTCTCTTCCAAACAATCTGAAATTCACAACTTTTTAAGGCATTTTTATATAGATACTACTTATGCTTAAATTTATGTTATTATTGTTTCTAATTTTAATTTTTTACGTTGATTTTAATATATGTGATAATATTATGTGTGGTCGCTGTGGTGTAGTGGTAATGCGTTGGCCTGCTACGCAGAGTGTCCGGGGTTCCAATCTCGGCACAGGCAAAATCAAAAAAAAAAAAAGATGTAGAAAAAATAATTTTTCTACACGGCACCACCTCTTGGCAGGCAATGGCAAACCTACAAGAGTAAAAATTGCTATGAAAAGCTTTTCACTTCGCCGTTTGGATTTGGCATTAAACTGTAGGTCCCTTCCATTCATGTACAAATATAACACGCACACCATGAGTGGATGCGAAAAGCTCGGCCTAGGCCCTCCATGGGCTGTTGTGCCTTTAAAAGTAAAGTAAAGTATTTTTATATGCCGCTGCCGTCGGTGTTGACTATGCCGCTGCTTCAGTTGTTGTTGGTATAAAATCAACTAACTGATAAGATACAAATTACTTAAGTATAACTAAAGCTGTGCCCTAAAACTGCTATTCGCGCGCCTCGTGCCTGATGTTATGAATCGAGTCAGCGGCGTAATGGAGTCCTAAACATTGCTGTCAGCGAAAGCCAAGGCTGCTGGTGTTGCGGTGCAACATCCGCAAGAACTGCTGATGGTGCACCACTGCTATGACCGCTATGCGTGCTGGGCTCGGCAACTACCTGGTTAATCGTGTTAACTTATATATACAGGGTGTTTTTTTTAGAAATGTGGTTTTCAAGAAGAAATAAAACGCATGTAATTTATTGTTATGGCCAAGAATTTACCTTTATTATAAAGACAAGGATTTGCCATTGTGTTTTAAAAACGATTTCGAGCAAGTGGCCGCCGCCGCTGGTTCGAATAAATTCCAGCCGAGAGGCCCAATTTTCAACCACTTTTTGCAGCAATTGGGGCCGTATGTCAGTAATAACGCGCCAAATATTCTCTTCCAAGGCGTCAATCGTCTTGAGCTTATCTGCGTAGACATGCGACTTCACATACTTACTTACTTAGCTGGCGCTACAACCGATGATTGGTCTTGGCCGCCTCCACAAAGCTTCGCCAGTCACTTCTGCTATGCGCGCGCTGGCGCCAGTTGATAAGGCCAAGTGCAGTCAGGTTGCCCTGCACCTGGTCTTTCCAACGGAGATTAGGACGTCCCCTTCTGCGTGATCCTCCACCGTGGTTCGAATAAAACACCTTTCTAGCCGGAGCGCTTTCTTCCATTCGCTCAACATGACCCAGCCAGCGAAGCCGCTGGAGTTTTATACGCTTGACTATGTCAGTGTCGGCGTACAGCTCATACAGCTCATCGTTCCATCTTATTCGATACACGTCGTCCACGCATACTGGACCGTAGATCTTACGGAGTATCTTCCTCTCGAACGCTCCTAACAGTCTCTCATCATTGATGGTCAATGTCCACGTCTCTGCGCCATACATTAGGACGGGAAGGATGAGGGACTTATAGAGCGTTATTTTCGTCGGTCGAGAGAGGGCTCTACTTCTCAATTGCCTACTGAGCCCGTAGTAACACCTGTTGGCAAGAGTTAGTCTCCGCTTGATCTCAAGGCTGCTTGTTTGGAGGTTTCATTGGAGGGTATTTTAACGTGGTGGGTTCCAAGCCCGACGCAAAACCATTCATTCAAGGCCATGGAGAAGCCCGCCGCACACATTAGTTAACTCACTGACGGTTGTCAGATCGCTATCCAGGGGACGCCACGAGGAGGCTGTGTGTCGACTTGAAACGTAGAAGCGCAAGGATCGACCATGGACGCACCTGCGACTGTCACGAACTTTACCTTGTGTCCTACGCCCCAGGCCCCCCCTTCACATAACCCCACAAAATATAGTCCCGCGGTGTTAAATCGCACGATCTTGGAGGCCACGCCACAGGCCCACGACGCGAGATAATGCGCTCACCAAAAGTTTCCTTCAATAAATTGATTGTCGTCTTGTTGGAACCAAACGTTGTCCAGTCCACATCAACATCCTCCAACTCAGGCACGAAAAAGTCATTAATCATGGCTCTATAGCGTTCTCCATTGACTGTAACATTATGACCGGCTTCATCTTTGAAGAAATATGGACCAATGATTCCCTCTGCCCATAGGGCACACCAAACAGTGACTTTTTGAGGATGTAACGATAATAGCTTGTAGATTATGATCACTCCAAATGCGACAATTTTGCTTATTAACGTACCCATTCAACCAAAAGTGAGCTTCATCGCTGAAAAAAATTTTCTTGTGAAATTCGCGAGAACCGAACCATTATTTTGGTTATAAATTTTCACGATGTGCAAACGTTGTTCAGGAGTAAGTCTATTCAGTATGAAATGGCAAACCAAACTGAGCTTAAATCAAGTGACAGCTGTCAAAAAGACCAACTCCGAAAAAAGTATTGCCAGATTGAAAACCTCACTTCTAAAAAAAATATCGTTATTTACATGAATGTCAGCATATGGAGGCAAAATATTATGGGTTGGAGAGGCGGTACAAAAAAACTTAGTTGTTCCTTGACCGTATCAAACGTGAGTTCTTGGTATAATTTTGACATTTTCAATTATATAACATAAAATTTTTGTTGGTCACAGTGTCACAGAATATGCTCTTCTGTTTCCTCGTCTTCGTCGCAAAATCTACAGACCTTTCTACTCAGCCATGTTTTAAGATTAAGCTTTACAAAACCTCATGGCGGTTCGCAGAATGGGGTTGGTCCAAACAGGGGTTTCGATGTCCCTTTTCTGGCTAGCTCGTCAGGCATTTCATTGCCCAATACCACTGTGTCCAGGAACCTAAATTAGGTGGACTCTTTTTTGCTAGTTTGATCAGTAGTTGAAGGCACTCCTATATAAGTCTTGAACTTTTTTGAAGGAGTTTAAGGCCAGGAGTGCCTTACTGTCCGAGAAAATATAGATGTTTCGTTTACACGACAGCTTTTCTTCATATTCTCTAAGACATAATTCAATTTCGTGTACTGAGTTTTCTTGGCTCATACTTACTTGCTTAACTGGCACTACAACCGATGATCGGTCTTGGCCGCCTCTACAAAGCTTCGCCAGTCGCCTCTGCTATGCGCGCGCTGGCGCCAGTTGATAAGGCCAAGTGCAGTTAGGTTGCCCTGCACCTGGTCTTTCCAACGGAGATCAGGACGTCCCCTTCTGCGTGTTCGAATAAAGCACCCTTCTAGCCGGAGCACTTTCTTCCATTCGCTCAACATGACCCAGCCAGCGAAGCCGCTGGAATTTTATACGCTTGACTATGTCAGTGTCGGCGTACAGCTCATACGAGCTAAGAATAAGACGCCTGACTCTTGGTTTGAAGACCGGAGCTCATCGTTCCATCTTATTCGATACACGTCGTCAACGCATACTGGACCGTAGATCTTACGGAGTATCTTCCTCTCGAATGCTCCTAACAGCCAACAGCCTCTCATCATTGATGGTCAATGTCCACGTCTCTGCGCCATACATTAGGACGGGAAGAATGAGGGATTTATAGAGCGTTATATATCTCAGCTTGATCTCAAGACATTATTGTTGATGTTTATGCTGGATCCTAGATATACGAAATCCTTGAAGACTTCAAAAGTATAGTTGTCAACAGTGACATTTTGTCGAAGACACCGTGACTCTTTGTTTGTTGACACAAGGTATTTCGTTTTGTCCTCGTTCACCACTAGACCCACTCGACGAGACTGCTCGAGCGTTTTTGCCAATGATGCCAATATCATCAGCTTATGCTAGCAGCATGACACTCTTGTAGAAGATAGTGCCAGAGATCTCGATGTTCGCAGCTCGAATTATTTTCTCCAGCATAAGGTTAAAGAAGTCGCACGATAAGGAGTCACCTTGTCTGAAACCTCTTTTGGTATCAAATAGTGCGGAGAGGTTTGTCCCAATTTTCACTGCGCTGGTGGTGTTGGTCAGTGTCATTTTGCAAAGACGAATGAGCTTTGCAGGGATACCAAAATCAGACATTGCGGCGTACAAGTGATCCCTTATTGTACTGTCGAAGGCAGCTCTTTAATCGACAAATAGATGATGGGTGTCGATCTGTCTTTCTCGGGTCTTTCCCAGGATTTGGCGTAGTGTGAATATCTGGTCGATGGTAGATTTACCAGGCCTGAAGCCACACTGATAAGGTTCAATCAGTTTGTTGACGATGGGCTTCAGTCTTTCGCACAGTACGCTCGATAGAACCTTATATGCAATATTAAGAAGGCTTATCCCACGGTAGTTGGCGCAGATCGTGGAATCACCTTTCTTATGGATTGGGCAGAGTACGCTGAATCAATCACTTGGCATGCTTTCATCCGACCATATTCTGCATAGAAGCTTATGCATGCGTTTTTTGAGCTCTTCGCCTCCGGTCTTAAACAACTCAGCAGGCAGGCCATCTGCACCTGCAGCCTTATTGTTTTTCAGCCGAGCAATGGCTGTTAAGACCTCCTCATAGTCAGGCGGCGGTACTTCAACGCCGTCAGTGATTGGGGTTTCCGGAGTGGGTTCCGCAGTGGCGGGATTATTGCCGTCTTCGCCATTAAGCAGCTGCGAAAAGTGCTCCCTCCATAATCTCATTATGCCCTGGATATCTGTCACCAGATTTCCGTCTTCATCCTTGCAGGAAGAGGCCCCGGTCTTCAAACCAAGAGTCAGGCGTCTTATTCTTTCAAAGAATTTTCGGACCTCGTTCCTGTCTCGCAACATTTCGATATCATTGAACTCGGGTCTTTCTTCATCTCTTTTCTTGCGCCTGAAAAGACGTTTCTCCTCCCTCCTCAACTTTCTGTATCGCTCCTTAGCAGCTCGCCTTGCAACTGACTGCATGGTGGCTCTGTAGACTGCGTTTTTTGCTTCAGTAGCATCGCGACACTCTTGGTCGTACCACATATTTCTGCGTCGACGGTGGTAGCCTAGCACCTCTTCGGCATCCGTACGCATAGAGCGGGAAATGTGCGTCCATTGCGCGCATATATTATCAAGTTGAGGGGTGTTTTGCGAAAGGACGATCTGTTGTGATTGCAGCTTTTTGACATCCAGCTTTCTCTTTGTACCTATGCGTACGCGATTTGCTACACATATAATTGTGCAGACCTTGGCTGCAACCAAGTAGTGGTCTGAGTCGATGTTTGCACCACGTATTGTGCGTACGTCTAGTACATTGGAAGCGTGCCAAAGGCAATAATATCATTTCTCGACCTAACTCCATAAACTCCCTTTTCAACTCCCTCGTTTGTTTTTGATTCATTTGTGTATCACAAATGGTAGCCTCCAACAAAGCGAGGATATTCCTTTTTCCCAAGTATCTGTGCTAGGGGATATATCTTGAAAGTTGTCTTCGTCTTGATTGATGACAAGGTGTAGTGATAGAAGCTCTAATGCAACTTCTATTGCTGCTGTTAGTGTAGCTCTCCTGGCTCCTGTTACTAAGAAGCAGTAAATATTCTGAATGTTTTCTTTAGTTGTTTTTTTTTGAGTCTTTTTGTATATACTGGAGCTCCGTATGATATAATTGGCCTAACAATCGCTACATCCAAAGACTGAGTTTAGGGCTGAGTCCCCAGTTTTTGCCAATTACGCTTGTACTGATTCAAAGCGCCGCGAGGATTCCAAGTTAATTTTTCATCTAGAATTATTCAAAGGTATTTAAGCTGGCTTGGAAATGGTATAACTTCATTAATGTAAACTGGTTCCCGAAGGATTTCCTTCTTTCTCTTTTTAGTGAAGATAGTTATGTTGGTGTTCTTAGGACTTATTTTGAGGCCTGATATTCCTTACCACTCAGCTTGTAGCATATATTAGATTATATCTTCATATTTGCCGCGGTTAAGGATCACGACATCGTCAGAGTATCCTTGCACCTCAAAGCCTTTTGACCGAAGACGTCAAAGGAGCTTGTCAACCACAATGGACCAAAGGAGTGGAGATTTTACTCCACCTTGAGGACAACCTTTCGTAGCCTGAGCCTTTACTTACTTACTTACTTACTTTTAATGACACAACAGCCCATGAAGGGCCTAGGCCGAGCTTTTTCGCATCCACTCATGTTATGCGTGTTATATTTGTACATGAATGGAAGGGACCTACAGTTTAATGCCAAATCCGAACGGCGAAGTGAAAAGCTTTTCAGAGCAATTTTTACTCTTGTAGGTTTGCCATTGCCTGCCAAGAGATGGTGCCGTGAAGAAAAATTATTTTTTCTACTTTTTGATTTTGCCTGTGCCGAGATTCGAACCCCGGCCATTCTGCGTAGCAGCCCAACGCACTACCGCTACGCCACAGAGACCAAATTTTTTAATAGGGCCAGCATAATCTACTTCACTGTGTTTAAATGCGCTTGAAACAGAACTTATGGCAAGCCTAGGTACATGCTTTTCTGACGGACATAGGCAATTTATCCGCCTACGCCCGCAAAAAGAGTAAAATGCCTATAACTTTTGAACCCCTCAACGCATTCACTTCAAATAGAAAACACATCCATAAGGAATGTATTTTTATTTCATATTGTTATTGATCAATGTTCGTGGGCCAATATCATTTCAGCAGATAAGAACAGTTGATGGACATGTTTGTACAACATATCGTGAAGCATGTCAAAGTTTAGATCTATTGGAACATGATGCGCATTGGGATAGCATGGATTTGACACCGGCAATTTATAATGAAACATTGATTTTGATTGAAGATTTGTGTATGATGATGGCAAACAAAGCATTATCACAATTAGGAATAACAGCACCAAATTGATCCATGCATGACATATTTAATCAATAATTAGAACGTGGAAATCAATATGACTCGAATACCTTGAATTCACACGTTCAAGCAAATGTTCAGCACGAAGGAGTATATGATAATACGTTCCCAAAATCGATTCGCATTGGTACTTGCTTCCTCTGGCATCGCAGAAACTTTGTTGGAAGGTGGCCGTACAGCACATTCCGCACTCAAGTTGCCTTTGAATATGCAAATCAACGAAGCACCTACGTGCAATATATCGAAGACATCTGGAATGGCTAAAGTGTTGCACTTATTGTTTGGGATGAGGCCACCAGGCTCACAAAAAATCAGTTGAAGCCTTGGAACGGAGGATTAATTTTGTTGTCAGGAGATTTCCGACAAACTTTATCAATTATACCAAGATCAACCCCTGCCGATGAAATACATGCTCGCTTGAAATCATCGTATTTGTGGAGACATGTAAAAATATCTTTTCTTTCAACAAATGTTCGTGTTCAATTGCAAAATGATGCATCAGCTGTTGAATTTTCAAATCAATTGATGACAATTGGAAATGGTGCAATGCCAGTTGATGAGACTGGATTCATTACGTTGCCGGATAACTTTTGTAGAATTACACCATCGAAAGAAGAATTGATTGACAGTGTATTTCCCAACAGAATTGTTTAAGCGAAAGAGCCATTTTGGCAGCCAAAAATACCTGGTGTTTTGGTTTCGTATAAGTCTATTGATACTGCTACCAATGAAAAAGATGCGGTTAACCTACAGAATTTTTAAATTCTATGGATTTAAACAGGATTACCGCCGCATAACCTTCAATTGAAAGTCGGTGCGAATATTATTATGCTTCGTAATAAAACTTTGCAATGGTACGAGGCTTGCTGTGAAAAAATTGATGGCCAATTTTATTATTGCAACTATTTTGATTGGAAAATTCAAAGGTGAGGACGTGTTAATACCACGAATTCCGATGTTTTTAACCGATTTGCCTTTCAAATTCAAACATGTACAATTTCCGGTGCGAGTGGCATTCGCAATTATCATAATAAAGCGCAAGGTCAATCTTTGCAAATTTGTTTTATCAACTTAGAATATCCAGTATTTTCTCATGGACAATTATAGGTAGCCTGTTCACGTGTAGGCAAACCATCAGTATTATTCATTTATTGCCAAGGTAATAAGAAAACTAAAAATGTGGTTTACCATAGGGTTTTACAATAAATATAAACTTTAAAAATTTAGACTGCTTTGAATTACTTTTTTAATTATGCACAGTGAAACGTGCATAAAAATTTTTGTTTCGAATGCTATTTGTCGTCTTCCTAATTCACTTACACAGAAAATTCATATTTTTGTAAATTATTTTGCCAAAATTCGCAATATAAATTTAAACAAATACATAAAATAAAATGTCGACAATTACAAGAACCGCTGCACACTAACTGGCGAGCATCCGTTGTACGTGGAGATAGTCTCTCGACCGCAGCTATGTTTGAGCGGCTGGAGGCTAAATTAGAAATCCAGAAGGAGAGCAGAATTGCAAATCTGACGATCCGAATGAGAGAGATAGAAGAGTGAGTAATGTAGAAAATGATGATGAAAATGTCGGGTGAGATAGCAAATTTAAAGATGTATGTGAGAAAAGTTGAGGAAAGAGTGGAATCTGCTGAAGCTGAATGTGTTAGGTCGTGGTTACGCTGGTGTTCGCTGTTCGGCGAACATATCATATTTTTCTCTAGTGCTCGGTGTAGTGGTTACATTCGAGTTCGTTACACAGTTCCTTTTGGTAGAAATTAAATTTTTTTTAATAGTGTTTTGTGCGCAACGGCAATACTAAAATGGTATACCAACGGTATTTTAAACGATTTTATCAATATGGAGAGTATAACAAAGTATAATTGAATGTGCAAATAACGTAATTTTTATAACCACGAACACCAGTATAACCAGCACCTTACTCTGCGTGATATGAGTCATAATTCAGTTGAAAAAATTTATGTACATGAATGTATAACAAAGAAAAATTGAGAATTGTTGAACTTTGCTTTGCAATTGAAAAGACAGAAACCTTTATCATCTGTTTTGTCAATGTGTATGTTAAACAACAATTTAAGAGCGCCGCAATAAGATTTGCAGACGAAATGAGTGTAAACCGTATTGCTTCTGCATAAAGGTAGTTGGTTTTTACCCATTTGTGGGTTTCTTTACTGTTTTTACGGTATTGTTATTTATATGTTTCTATGTGGGACATTTCTATGGAGAACTTAAATGATGAATATTTTTTACAAGCAACCCTGTGGACTAGCAGTTGTAAACTTTAATGCATGAATGCTAACAAATTGTTCTAAGTTAAACGTGCATTTGAAGATAGTCTCCTTGACATAATTTGTGTTTCTGAGACCTGGTTTAAGAATGAAGTTAATGACTCCCATTATAATATAACCAAATATAAATTATTTAGAAATGACAGGTTATGCAATAGGGGTGGTGGTATCGCTATTTATTGTAAAGAATATCTTAATGTTAAATGCGTGAGTAAGTCTCGTGATCAAGTAAAATTTTTATTGCGTGTATACTTAATCCCAACAAATGTTAGAAGTTTAGAACCGTTGTTATAATTAAAAAGAAATGAAAGAACCACACATGTGCTACTTATCTTATTTCACAAATTTATTTTAAATGCACTTAATATTACAATAACCACGACTTACTTGTTTTCTTACCAAAAATCAAGAGCGATATGATAGAGAAAAATATGTGCACTGCTGTGGTTATATTCAAATTTTGCTCGGCGAACACCATGCAATTGTTGTTGCCCAAACACGAAAAAAGAGTGTGAACACGATATGCTGGGTGAAATGTACACCGAGCACGCCGAGTATTCAGGGTGGCAATGATTTATTCTACAAAAAAAGAACAAAATTGTATGTAAAATAGAAGGAAAACATGCAAACCTGTACATCACTATTTTCATATGCAGAAAAGCGAAGTTGCGAATGTTTTTAGTTTTTAAAAGTGAATATTAAATACATTATTCATAAAACTATTTAATACCAGCTGTAGCTGACACATCTCGAGTCGAACACGTGGGATTAACACGATATGTACTAACAATCTTTTTCAGCACTTCTGTGTTATTTGGACCCTTTTTTCTGTCTTACCCTTCGGTTCTGCAGTTGTAGTTGTTAATTACCTTATAAACCGTCGGTAAACTCGCTGTGCTTTCCCTTGCAATACTTCGTCTAGACTTCGTCTTATCAGTCAAGTAAATGTCCAGTGTTAATCTGCTGCGCAGTTCTTGTTGGCTCGATATGTTGACTTAAGTAGATCCAAGATGAAAATGACTAATAAGAAAAAAAAAACTGCACTATTTATAGATACTTTGAAGATAACGAGTTCCTAACTCTTGACAATTGTGTATAATAGATACCTACGTAAATATTCTAAAATTTTTCTGGTTCACCCCTTAATATAAAAAATATAAATGCAATAATATAAATCCATTAGAAAACAAAAAAGTTTATATAAATACACTAAAATAACTGATGATGATAGAGAAACCAAATTAAGAGATTTTGGTAGAGCTTGGGAAGAAGAAAAGGTTTATGTGAACAGCACAGTAAAATTATTTGAAATTACACGCCAGCGGGACAAAAGTGATACGCATCATCTTCGAAAGGAAAGCATCATTTTATAAGTTTTATGTCTCAGATTGGTGCAAGAAACATAATTGTGATCCGTTACCTTCAACGTCTATTAAGAAGGCTATGAACACAAAAAAATAGTTTTCTTCCATCCGAAAAAACCTGTGTGAGAAGTGTTCAGCTTTTAAGGTTGGTTTTTCTAAATTCAGTCTCCAGTATATCATTTTATCAAAAATTTCTTGTTGGAATGTACGAAGTACTTCGATTGCCATCCCTATCATATTTCCTATTATCTATTTTGACGTTTATCCTTTATGTACATTATCAATATCATTTACATACATACTTACATACATGTAAACGTTTTACTTTTCTAACATGAATTATCATGCAGTCTTGAATTAACCTCTGCAAATAAAGCACGCGTTTATTGTAATTGCAAGTCTTTGTGGAACAAAGAAGTGGAAGAACGTGCAAAATGGTAAGATTCAGACCAGAAAGCGTGTGCCGACATTACACTGTCAGTGACGCCGTCGGAGCTGAATGTACAACATCGTTGGAGATGTGGGACAAGTTGGAGTCAACTTTTCAGTCAAAGGGTCCGGCGCGGAAGGCAACACTTTTAAAGAGAGTTGCATTAGCACGCTTAAAAGATGGCGAAAATGTCCGTGAGCATCTAAATGATTTCTTTGACGCCGTCGCAAAGCTAAAGGAAATCAAGGTCACCGTTGGTGATGATTTATTGGCGATTTTGTTGCTGTATAGTTTGCCGGAGTCTTATGAAACATTTCGATGTGCATTGGAGACGAGAGACGAGTTGCCGAGTCCGTCAGTGCTTCGTGTGAAAATATTAGAAAAGGACCAAGCAAGAAAGGCCAAAGAGGACAGAGCCGATCAAAACGCAATGTACGTCAAAAACGCTAAGCATGGTGGACGCAACAAGAAAACTGAAAATGTCGCAAAGGGGAACACCACAGGCGATAAGAAAAAGTTCGTTTGCTTCAAATGTGGTAAGGCCGCGCATTTCGCGAGAAATTGCAAAACAAAGCAGAGCAGTGGATGTCAAAGCGGTGAAAGGGCGATGCACAACACTGTTGAATCTGCAATGTTGTCTTCAAATCAAAATGGCTACTGGTGTCTCGATAGCGGTAGTACAGCTCATATGAGTGCAGACAAACACAAATTTGCAAATTTTAAGAAAATGGAACAAAAATTACTGGCATTGGAAAGTGTGAAGATCTGTGTGAGTGAGAGAGGCCAAGAAGAGCGTGTTAATGTTGAAGACGTTTTTTATGTAGAGGATTTGAGAGCAAATTTACTCTCAATCTCAAAAGTGACCGATAAAGGCTATGATGTCTGTTTTTACAAGAACAAAGCAGAAATTCGTGAAGAAGGCAAAGTTTTGTATACGGCAAATCGCATTGGAAATTTGTATTACTTGCAGGATTGTTTAGACATAGCTGGAGCCGCAAATACTGAAGTCTCAAATAAATTGGTTGAATGGCATTTTAAGATGGGACACCTCAATGAACGGGATCTAAAACATATGGCCAGAAACAACTTGGTGCAAGGCATGCAAATTGGCGACGCAGAAAAATTATCGCCTTGTGAAATTTGCTTAAGCGAAAAGCAAACTCGTAAGTCGTTTCCTAAGAGCAGTGGTGAACGCACCAAAGATGTTTTAGAGATTGTCCACAGTGATGTTTGTCCCATTCTGGTGCAAGATATTTTGTAACATTCACGGACGATTACTCACGATACTGCGAAATTTTTGTACTCAAGCAAAAATCAGATGTATTGGAATCATTTAAGAAATTCAAGAATGCAGCTGAAACTTACACTGGCAAAAAGATTAAGGCGCTTCAATCCGATAATGGTCGTGAGTATTGTAATCGTGAATTTGATAAATATTTACAGGAGTGTGGCATTAGAAGACAGTTAAGTGCCCCCCATACACCACAACAGAATGGCGTGTCTGAACGCAAAAATAGAACGCTTTTGGAAATGGCGAGGTGTATGATGAAGCAGGCAGGTGTTCCACCATCGTTTTGGGCTGAGGCAATCAATACTGCCTGTTATATAAGAAACAGATGCCCGACGAAAACATTAGATGGAGATACACCTTGTAAAATAGAGTCCGGCAGAACACCTACTGTTAAACATATACGCGTTTTTGGCTCCAGAGCATATGTTTTAATGAAAGGAAATTCCAAAGGTAAATTTGATTCAAAATCGGTAGAATGCGTTTTGGTCTGATACTCAAGCGAAGCAAAAGCATACAGGCTATGGCCACCAAGGAAGCGGAACATCATAATAAGTCGAGATGTCGAAATAATGCAATGTATGCATTATGACGACGAATATGAAGATAACCCCAACAACAATTGCCGAAGTGCTACAGCAAGAAGACTGTGAGTCGTGGCTAGAAGCTGTTGAAAACGAGTAAGTGGCACAGTTACTGAATAGCACCTGGGATATTGCAGAAAGACCCAACGATCGAAAGGTAATTGGAAATCGATTTGTATTTCGCAACAAGGAAAATGGAAATAAGAAAGTTCGGTTGGTGGCGAAAGGGTGCTCCCAGCGTCCAGGGGAGGATTTCTATGATACCTACTCACCAGTGGTACGATCAACATCGATACGATTATTAACAGCGTTATCTGCGAAGCTGAATCTAGAAACCCGCCAAATGGATGTGGTCACCGCTTACCTAAATGGTGAGATTACTGAGGGCGTTTTTATGGAAGTTCCAGAAAGACTGAACATGGTGCTGGAGAAGATAATAAAAGGGGATTTAGTGGGGTCATCTAGATCAAAATCTCAACGGGTGAAGGATGTTGCAGCAAAATGGCTAGCTGCTTTGAATTCCTGTGAGAATCCTGTTTGCAAAATACGAAAAGCACTATATGGTCTACGTCAGTCTGGTTTGAAATAGTATGAGAAGCTAACTTTTGAATTGCAATAACTTAACTTGGAACCGTCGGAACAAGATCCCTGTTTGTTCATAAAAAGAGAGGGCGAAAATCTCGTACTTGTGACTGTTTATGTAGATGATTTGCTAATAGCCTCGAACAACAAGTCCTGGATAGCAAAAATCAAGAAATCTTTAGCCAAGTCTTTTGAGATGAAAGACCTTGATCCTGTCAACGTATGTTTAGGAATAGAATTCCAACAAAATTTAGCCGAGAGAAAAATATTTCTGAATCAACGGGAGTATGCCAAAACATTATTGGAGAGATTCAACATGAGTGGCTGCAAACCAGTGCAGGCACCCATGGCAACCAATGGTAAGCTCGAAAAGCCAGAAAATCCAGATGAAAATGTCATGAAGAAATATCCGTACCAAAATCTGGTCGGTGGTTTGATGTATTTAGCCGTGAATACCTGCCCGGATATTGCTTTTCAGTTAATTTTTTGAGCCAGTTCAATACATGCTACAACGAAGAGCATTGGCAAGCAGCTAAACGCATATTGAGGTATGTCAAAGGAACTATAGACAGCGGTATTTCGTATCATCATGATGAAACTCGACTCTACGGTGTTGTTGATGCTGATTGGGGAGCAAATATGATGGACAGGCGTTCATATTCTGGTTTTGCTTTCATATTATCTGGTGCTTCTATATGTTGGCAATCTCGAAAGCAAAAGACGGTATCACTTTCCAGTACTGAATCCGAGTACTTAGCATTATCAGAAGCAACAAAGGAAGCTTTATATTTGAAGGAGCTTTTGAATGAGATTGGGCTAAAATGTGAGTCCGTGCAGATTTACAATGACAGCCAAAGCGCTCAAAAGCTAGCGACTAACTTTGTATTTCATTCACGTACCAAACACATTGACGTGAGACATCATTTCATCAAACAGAAAATTCAAGAAGGTGAGATCGAAATCGAATACATGCCTACAGAAGAAATGCCAGCCGATGTCCTGACTAAGGGTTTGAGTATGAACAAGAACAACCAATGTATTGAAGCCTTGGGTATGATCAGAGCCGATGATCACTGATGTCATAATTCTCACTACTTCGAAGGGAGGTGTTGGAATGTACGAAGTACTTCGATTGCCATCCCTATCATATTTCCTATTATCTATTTTGACGTTTATCCTTTATGTACATTATCAATATCATTTACACACATGTAAACGTTTTACTTTTCTAACATGAATTATCATGCAGTCTTGAATTAACCTCTGCAAATAAAGCACGCGTTTATTGTAATTGCAAGTCTTTTATTCGCCACATTCTAACATTTCTTGCTCATTCTTTTCATTCACATCACAAGGTTTCATACCAATTGTTCTGTGCACATCTTTATAATTATATTCATGGAATAGTTTATCAATATATCAATCCAATTAGTATTTTGTTGAATTCAAATTGTACTTTTAATTTTTCATTAATCGTTTATTAAACTTCTACAAGTGCAGATTTCTATTTATCTAAAACTTCTTGAAAATGTTTATTTAAAAATTCTTTACCAGAAATGTGTCACTTACATAAAGCATATATCATCTATTAATCTAACATTAACAATTGTCATAATTAGTAAATTAGCTGCCAATAATTCATTTATACCTTTGGTAATAATTAATAATATTTCAGAAATAATTGGTCATATATCAATGAAATATTTAAATTTGTATAATTCAAATATGAATTTATGTGAAAGCATTTTCAACGTATTAAATCAAGTGTTGGAAATAAATATATGAATTTTATTAGACCAATACTAATAAAAAATAGAATTATAAAAGAAAAAGTTGGATCTGGTTTAAATGATTGTTTCAAAGCAAAAAAACCGTTTCATCCAAAAAATCTGTAAACGAAATTAATGATGGGTTGGCACCCAATTTGGGTGCTAAAATACCATGAACGTAAAGAAAATTCAAAAAATGTTTGTATGCAAAGCGAACTAACCGTTAATGAATTAAAAAAAAATAATTCCATTTAAAAATGTTGATCGAAACATACAAAAAATTAAAAAAAAAATTCCATATTAAATGAATAAAATTGCAATGATGAATTCATAAAATAAAAATCAATCATCTTTAAATTTACCAGGTACTTTCTTGTTAACATTACTTTTTAATCCTTCAAAAATTATCATTATATTCACTAGTATAATATAAGTATATCAGCTTCATTTTTCTCATTGATTCTACCAATCGTACACGAAGTGTACAAATCTTCATAAATATCAAAATCATTATCAATATTTGAACCTTCAAAATAAAGAATAAAAGAATCAGTATCAATACCTAATAATTTCGTTCTCCAAATTTTTTCTTCACTTGTACAAACATCTTGATCATTAATAATTTTGATAAGTCTCAAATATTTTGGCCTCCATTAGTTTATTTAATTTATTCTTAGAACTTTTACCAAATACTACAAATGTATTCTCATCATTAATTTTTCTAAATTGGTACGTTCTCTTATTTATTAGTGTTAAGCTCGAGTGGCTTGTTTTAAGAAGAGATCAAAAGGGGGAATTTGAGTGGAAAAAATTAAAATACCGGGAAATCCGGTATAATAATTAACAAATTAATTTATTTAAATTAAATAGAAAAAGGTGGATAAAAAGGAAAACATGGATATTACACTGTAAGGATAGACCGTACGTAGATATTCGAAAGGAATGAAAAAAGAAGGAAGTACAAAATGGTAGGAATAGGAAAATAAAGAATATAAAAAGAAAAGAGTAGAAAAGGAGAGAGTCATTAAGGGCTTAAACATCCCCTTGGATGGGTGCAAAATCGATTGCGTCCTCGAGACGCTCCAGAGTTCTAATAACGTCCCCGAATAGCTTCTTCACCCTCTGATCCCGGTAGTGGGACGTTTCAAGACGGCGGTCTATTGTCCGGACGGCAGCAGTATCAGGAGGCGCCGAAACGATGGCGGCAGTAGCAGGCCGTGCCGGAACGATGGCTCTGGCTGGTCGTTGCGGTGCTTGAGGTCGGTGGTGGCTTTCCTTTTCTTTGATACGGGCCTGGATTTCGGATGTATAATCATTTGGTGATCCAGGGAGCCCTAGTTTGCGCGGCCTACGGCTATGGATTTGACATATGGAGTACTGTGGTAGCAAATGGAAGTGATAAGGGGGGAAAGCAGCCATAATCTGGGTCCGCATTGTCTGCTTGTAGATGGAACAAGCCTTGCATTGGAAAATTCACTTTTTATTTTTAATTTTAGTCGAGGAATGAAATGTTCCTGCCTCACCATGCGAAGCATGAGACTGACTTCGGCATGGAGGAGCATATTATGGAGAAACTCCAAATATAAAATACAATAGCGAGAATTCTCTGGAATTCTCCTTGCCTAGAAAACGATTTAACACGAGCAGAGTGTTTAACTCTAGACTTACTGTTCTTATGGGTGCGACCTTTCCTTTAGAAACTAAGAGATGTGCTGAAGAAGAGGTACAGATATAGAGAGTTGCACAACACGCTTTCTCTGAAGCGTCGCAAAATCCATGAATCTGGATTTGTTGGCTTGGAGAGAACTCGATCCAACGAGGAATTTCATTTTGGTTAATTGCTGGGATGTTTTCTGTAAACTGAGTCCACTGGGTGAGGGATCCAGGGTTGACACATTCATCGCAGTCAGTTCCATCTAGCCAATGTTCCTGCAATAACATCTTGGCTTGACATCACATAATTCGTGGAAGCCATCCTGCCGGATAAAAAAATTTCGCGACTGATGAGAGAACTTGCCGTTTGGTGACCTCATTCACGGATGAAATTGGTGTAATGGTATAAGAAAATGAGTTAGAAATTGCATTCCAACGAATCCCGAGAGTCTTAGTAGAACTTGTACTTTGAAACCGTAGGAAATCGAAATCTAATAGATCTTCTACTGGGATATTTTCTAATATGGCAGGTTGGTTAGCTGTGCTTTTGATCAGAGGAAATCCAGAGCCAAGACAATTAATTGACTTTGACTTGAGACAATTATTCGATAGCTATGTCTACATCATGGCCTCCAGAGAGGATGTCATCGATATACATATGTATTTTCGACTAGAATCTTAGTCCCGAGCATGTCTTGCGTATCTTTTGCCAACTGATGAAGAGTTTCGATGGCTAGATACGGTGCACAATTAACTCCAAACGTTACCGTTTTGAGCTTAAAATCTCGAATAGTAGCATTCATGAAGCTGCGAAAAAGAATTCGCTGGAAATCTTGGTCATCCTTATGCACCAAAATTTGTCTGTACATCTTCTGCACATCTCCATTGAATACGAATCGGAACATTTGCCATTGGAGAATGAGAAGCATTAGGTCTGGTTGTAGAGTAGGACCAATATAGAGAACATCTTTACTTTTTACTTTTAATGGCACAACAGCCCATGGAGGGCCTAGGCCGAGCTTTTCGCATCCACTCATGTTGTGCGTGTTATATTTGTACATGAATGGAAGAATAGAGAACATCGTTAAGAGACATTCAGATTAACCTTTTTTTTGCAAAATGTGCTCCATTCCAAGATATTGTTGAAGTGCAGTGGCTCTTGAATTACCTAACGCTATAGTTTTGGGAAAACGCTTTTTAAATGGCAATCTGACAACGTAACGACCAGCTTGATTTCGTTTCGTACTATAAAAATATATAAATATAAATCCTCACAAGCTTGATCTTCGAGAGTGGAAGAGCTTGTGGGATTTCTTCTTGCTCCCAGAATTGCTTTAATTGGGAGCTAAGCAATCCATTGAAGATAGGTTTTACTTGCGTGGAATGTGTAGCTAAGTGTTCTCTAACTGAACCACTGATGATCCAGCCAAATATAGTATTCAGTGGCAATAGATTACCACATATGTTGTTTTATAATCCTTCTAGAAGTATTTGGGGGAATAAATCACTTTCGATTACTTCACCAATTTGAGCAGTAATATGGTAATTAGGATCAGTAAGATTTAAAGTTGCTTTCCTTCTGATTGCAAAGCTGGGAAGAAGCTTAGTTAACCGCGAAAGAACTATAGCCCGAGCATATATTTTTTTGATAGTTTTGGGTGCAACTGGCGTGAAAGAACAAAGTCGATTAGAATTTTGAATAATTCTATCTCCCAAGCCTGAAATTTCGAACAGGGTTTGTTCCGTTGGTAGACGTATACGTTTTTGAACTTTTGAGGAAATAAAAGTTCTTTGCGACCCTTGATCAACCATTGCACGGAATTTGAATAATTCCCCTAAATATTCAATGGAAACCATTGTTGTGGGAAGTAAGACCGTGTTTTCATTTTTGCAGTAAAGCGCTTGAACTTGCGCTGTATTTGTAGAACAGGGAAGTTCCATGTTTTGTTACAACTGAGGTGTTGCAGTTGTAGCATGAGTTGTAGTTGTTTGAGATCTACTAATGTATTTCGGATTTTGCGTATTTGCTGTTATGTGAAGCAGGGAATGATGCTTTCTCTGGCAATAGATTCAGGAAAAATTACTCGCACAATCCTTTCTCAAGTGTGTGAAAGCAAGACAATTTTCACAGAGATTATTATCTCTTACGAAGTTAATTCGTTCGTGTACCAAAAGGTTTTTAAATTTAGGACAACTCTTCATGGCATGAGCGACGTTACATAGACGATATGTATATGTCTTTTTGGGTTCAGCCACAAAGGTATGAATTTGGCTAACAGCCTTCTTCTGAGGAGTGTTTTGACTAAAAACATTTAGCTTTTTCTTATTTGTATGAATTCTGTTGAGTCGTTCTACTACTTCGTATCTACTCGTCAGGAAATAATCTAGCTGTGATCAGAGAGGTAGGTCTCTTCGGGACTTAAGGGATTGTTCCCACAGCAACAATGTTTCGTGTGGTAGTTTCGATTCGGTGTGATCTTCTAGAGAAGAATTACTGCATTTATCACAATATTGCACAAGATTGTCACTTTCGGCAATGAACTTCTGCATGGAAATACTATAAGTTCGCCTTTTTTGTGACTTAGCGAGTTCCTTTTTTTTGTCTTTGTTGCTCGAGTTGCATTCTATTCGTTTGTTTTTGGTTGTCTCAACAGAATCGCTTTGCCTGGGAGAAGTTCTATCAACAGGCATTAAATTATTCTAAGAAATTTAGAATTATTTGAACAATTAAAATTGCAAATAAGTGTCCAAGAAAAGGAAAGAAAAAAAAATATTGGAAATAGTTGTATTTAAATAAGCAACTATATATATTCTTCTGGAAACAAGAAATATTTCCTGTAAATAGAGTTATTTTATTTTATTAATATTTTTTTTATTAACCGCAAAAATGCTAAGTGGAACCTTTTGTCGGAAAAATAATTTCAAATATTCAATGAAAATAAATATATTTATTTTGGTTGTTGTAAAATATCAACCTGCTTATATATATATATATGAAATAAAAAAATAAATATATATATAATATAATATAATAAAGTACTTTAATTCGTCAAAGTGGACCTAAATTTATTGCACAAGGTGTAATAATTTTGTACAGGTTTATCGTTTCGAGGTAAACGAATATAGCGCAAAAGAAAGCCGACGAAACAGAAATCTTACAGTAATATCTCGATTTACATATACAAATAAACATCGCGATTAAAGTCGACAGTACACATGCTGAATTATTATTATTATTATTTTCTGAATTATGTTTTTTTTTTCAATAAATTTACATATTTTATCAAAAATTTCACTCACAGTTGAAATAAGTACGCAAAGAGCGAAAAAACGAAACAACCCTTTTGACTGAAGCTGACGTGAAATGCATAAATCAAATTCACCATCTTTAACAAATTCGTTAAATGTATACTATATTTCTCAATTGAGCTACCTTAATGATTTTTATCCACTTTTCTACTACTGGCAATTCTTTCCATACTCCTGTTTTTGTTTTTCTTTTTTTATTGTTGTGTTTATATATCTAACTTTATTCAAAATATCGCATTCATTTAAAATCGCATCATCGCATTTAAAATATAATTTCTTATTACAATAATACTTTTTTAATATTGTTCGAATTTAATTCATTAATCTCCAATTAAACTCGAATGCAACATTGAAACATCATAAAATTTTAAAATTTTTGCTTCGCTGCTTTGCACCAAATGGAATGAAAATTTCCACCCGTTTTTTAAATTTTATTAAAATTTATTAAATATGTCTTTGTAAATAAGTGCTACTCCCTCCACGGCAATGATAACATTTTAAAGAGTAGCCAAGCTTCCATGTAAGATTTAAGAGCGTCATACATTTGTAATATTCTACCGATTGTAGGATATTCTACCGAATGTTGCCTTGCTATAACAACATTTCATATTTAATTCCCGCATATTCGCAAATTGACTTCAATTCGGTATTTCTAACAGTAAAAATATGAAAAAGTTTATAAATTTTAACTACAATTACTTAATTCAATATCAATAGGAAAGCTATCCGATGCGATTTGCGCAGAGTTGTGATAAATATGAGCCATGCAACCTAGGCCAACAATTGAACGATTCAGCGGTTTCAGTAAACATTTTTTGGACCGTGTCTGTTTATACAAAGGAAATTGGTTAGTGTTGTCCGCGGATAAGGCAATAATTTTTTCCTATATGTTATATTTTTCTATTGCCTTTAAAATGTTATTTGTTATAATTTCAAAAGTTTCCCTTGGTACTTCATCAAAGTACAAAAGCTTAACCTTACCTGAAAATTTCGGATTAAAATATCTTAAGAGAATAAGCGTCGACCACAATGGAAGTTAGCATAATCACAAAAGATATTATCGATAAAGTTGGAATACGATTTAAGAATACAAAATGGGATAGGATTATCAAACATTTTTAACATTTACGGAGGCCTTTTGACTTTTTTCTACATATGAGATTTCATCTTCTCTTCTAAATTGGTCACGTCTGACTCGATCCATTAACTTTATTTAGCACGAGCCCTTTATTTACTTTTCTGGCTTTATTTACTTTTCTGGATGCCAACGACCACTTGGAACGAAACTATTCTATGTATTGTCTTGTTCTACTCTTGTTTTTTTAAAATGCCTTCCACAATATTTTGTCTAAGTTCTGGGCTGTATGATGGATTGTTGTTTCTTGGCTTTTATACCATTTCGAGTAATGACAGCTTGCTAGATCAGGCCAGAACAGTGGTTTAACATTGTGGGAATTCATAAAAGACATGAGGCATTTTTCCAAAAACATTTATGGTTCTGTTCGTTATAAAAGTTTTCGATTACAGACCGTAAATGTAAATAGCTTTTGGGGTAATTTTAATTTTATTTTTTTTACATCCGTTTGGCGACAAAGTGAAGTAATAATTCTTCCCCAGGTATATATTTCAAGTTTTTGTAGCAATAATTTTCGTTGATAATAACAACGCATTTACATTTTTTGAGCAACTTTTCATAAATATAGCGTCTGCGTCATTTAGCAGTTAAGTTCTGTTTCGCGTCCCGATCTGGACATACCTGTGGCATAAACATTTCAGAGAGTGAGAGGCAATTGTACAACTGGGTTTTGTTTTTTTTTTGTTCTCTGTGAAAATTTAAATTATTATTTGTTTCATCTTGATTTTAGTGTTTGTTTCGAATTTGGTGATTTATCGGACTTCGAACCATTGACTATTAATTTTTCCTATTTTTTCCATTTAATTTAATGTGCAATCTTATATATATACATGCATACATACATACATGCATACATACATACATGCATACATGCATACATAGATAATAGTTTATCAGTGAGAACGAATTCTGTTCTCTTATTTTTGTATTAAAAATTTGTTTTCTCTATTTTTCGTATGTTCACTGTTATAACTGCTTGTACACTCTCAACATTACACATATTTATTCATATCTGCAAAAAGTAATTTATATTATATCATCTTCTTATAAATGTTATTTGCTTAGTCTTTTTATTCTGTTTTAATTTTAATAATAAAATAATGAGTTGCGTTTATCCAAATTGCACAGCAAAGAATGAATCCGAGCGTCAGGTGTCTTGCTGGCTTTGTGATGGCATCGCTCATATTAAGTGTGCTTGTCTTTCTGGCAGAATCGCGGACATTATACCTATACATGAAGGGGGAGGTCTTCGCTGGTCTTAAAATGCAGATCAGCCGAAGTTGAAATAAGCAAAATGTTCAATACTACTAGGAAAGGATTAAGTGAGATTGGTAAAGAGTTGTCAGTACTCGTTGAAAAATTTAAAAAGTTATAAAAACTTTTTAACGATTTCAACTGCCATGAGGAGGATAATAATGTTGAACTCCCAATTCAGAATCGATATAATTTACGCACTTATTTAAACCCTGAGGGGGAAAAAGCTACGGAATCTCTAACCCCGCCTAGTGCCATCGATGTTTCTCCAACATTTTTTTCTACTCCTACGGCTATTAATCAATCTCCCATAGTTATTAATGAATTTCCATCTATTCCCACTATTAAAAGCACAACTTCGAATGAAAAAAAAAAAAAAAAATTTACCTTCACTGAATGTACTATGCCAGTCCCAAAAAAATTAACAGTAGTTGAATATGTCGCTCCTGCTACCAAAATAATTAAAGTAGTAATAGTGCACCCAAAAAAATAGTTTTGTCTCTCGTTTTTCTAATGACACTACAGTCGATGATATAAAATTTCATATAAAATCTGAAATTGAAATTGAGGACATTTCTGTTCTGAAGTTTAACTTTGCCTATCAAATAAATATTTCGTCCTTTAAAATAAGTATTCCGGCTGAGATGTTTGGCAAAATCGTTGATATTAATTGATTGGCCAAAAGGTGCAGTTGTGAAAGAGTTTGTTTATAAACATAGGCCAGACTTAGAGAGGGTTGTGCGTATTTATCGTGTGGATCCAAAAAACTAGCTGGGATAAATGATTTTTCGAAAATAATATATCAAAATGTCAGAGGGATAAATTCAAAGTTGAACAAACTATATCTTAAAAGTTTTACTTGTAATGCGCACATTTTAGCTTTCACTAAAATTTGGCTTAAACCATCTATATATGATGCGGAAATTCTATGTACTAATTTTCATATTTTTAGAAAAGATCGCCAGATCGCGTTCATAAACGTGGCGGCAACATTTTAATTGCCGTTCAGTCTTTACATTCATCTCAGGTTTACGCATTTGATTATTCTAATGATATTGAATTCTTATGTGTGCACATAAGGATTGATGAGCAATATGTACTTATTACATGTTCATATCCATATATCCTAATTCAACTGATGATATTTATTTTAAGCATTCTTCTTTCTTGGCAACAATTTGCTCTAAAATGAGAACAACTGATTCGCTGATTGTTCTTGGTGATTTTAATATGCCAAGTGTTACTTGGAACTTTTGTGAAGAAGTTCGGCATCTTTATCCTTGTACTGTCATAGAACACAATAATAACTTTTAGGATATACTTTCTGAATTAAGTTTGTATCAGATTAATAATATTAAAAATAAGAATGAAAAATGTTTATATCTTGTTTATGTAGATGATGACTCAAAAATTTTTATTTCTAGTTCACAACCCTACGTTACACCTGAGGATGGTCATCATCCTACCTTAGCATTATTCTTTGAATTACTTTATAGTGTAAATATTGATTTAAAAACCGCTAAATTGAAATACTGTTTTCAAAGTACTAACTATAATAAACTCGTTGATATTCTTTCTGTTACCTCTTGGCCGTTAGATAATCTGAAAATTGACAGCTGCATTTCGCTATTTAATAATATTTTATGTAAAGTGGTGTAAAGCAGTTAGAGATTATCATTATTATCACTTGAATTTAATTAAAATTGCATTAAATTACATTTATATAAAGCATTTGAACAATGTTGACCTAAAGTTAAAACTTGTTTTACGAATACTGGGTCTATTTGGTTCACAAAAGATTTAAGAAACTTAAAAAATCGGAAGTCGCGAGCTTATAAAGTTTATAAAAGATCTGGCAGAAATATGGATTATTGTAACTATTACCGTCTACGTTATGAATATATAAAGCTGAGGCATGAATGTTATAGAAACTATTTAAATAGTATTAAAATTAAAATTCATCACGAACCTTAATGTCATATGACTTTGTTAATTCAAAACGTAAGACCAGCGATTTCCTTCCGTCTATGTGTCTTGTTTCTAGTGTTTGTTGATTTTTTCATATCTACATATTCCACGTTTAGCTTCAATGACAATGACTCTTACTCCATTGATTCGTTTAACACTATTTGTTTTCCAACCATAGATGCTCTAGATGTTCTTCACCACCTTAAGTCTCTTGAGCAGACATTTAAATTTGGTACCGATAATATTCCGAGTTGCATATTAAAAAATTGTGCCGAACTTTTATATAAACCTCTTGCCATAATCTTTGACAAATGTTTTAAATCAGGTTATTTCCCTGTTTGGTGGAAAGAATCTTTTATTGTTCCTCTTCATAAAAATGAAGTTAAATCTAATATCTCAAATTGTAGAGTAAATTAAGTGTGATACCTAAGTTATTTTGATTAATTGTTACTACCCAAATTATGCACTCTGTTGTAACATTGATCAACATAACGCAGCATGGGTTCCTTAAGGGAAGATCTACTACGACTGTCCTTTTAGAATTCACTATACTATATGTATAATGAATGGAATTATTAATAACCAACAAACTGATGTTATATACTGATTTTAACAAAGCATTCGATAAATTCAATCATGGCCTCCTTATTAAAAAACTAGGTTTGATTGGATTTCCACCCTTGCTTTTGAGATAGAGTCTATATCACTATCAGAAAACAAAAAGTGAGTTTCCTAAATGCCGTATTAAAAAGCATTGCTGTTACTTCCGGAGTTCCTAAAGGGAGCCATCTGGGACCTTTATTATTTCTTCTGTTTATCAATGATTTGTCATATGTTATTCGAAATTATAAAATTGTAATGTATGCTGAAGATGTAAAGTTGTTCATATCTTACAACTCTATAATCCAACAAAAACTTCTGCAAGAAGATCTTCATAATTTTTCCAAATGTAGCAGATTAAACTTGATATTACTCAATCAGGATCAG
Source organism: Palloptera scutellata (assembly GCA_958295655.1). Lineage (NCBI taxonomy): Eukaryota > Metazoa > Arthropoda > Insecta > Diptera > Pallopteridae > Palloptera > Palloptera scutellata. The sequence goes on from OY282450.1 coordinate 56,823,855, forward strand.
ACTCAGAGTCATGTATTGATAATTATTGATTTGGGTGTGACAATGGACTCCAAATTAACTTTTAACTTACATATCAACTTGTGTGTGAACAAAGCTAAAAGTTCTTTAGGATTTGTTAAACGCAGGTCAAAGGAGTTTAATGACCATTATACAACAAAAACGCTATTCACGTCACTTGTTAGACCCATCCTTGAGTATACATCTCCTGTCTGGAATCCTCAATATAATAGCTACACAAGTAAAATTGAGTCGGTTCAAAAACAATTTCTTATTTTTGCACTGAGGAGTTTTTGTTGGAATCTTCTTTTGAACCTTCCACCGTATGAACATCGATTAAAACTTATTAAGCATAAGAAAAATGCTGAATATAACATTTCTTGTAAAGAATTTGAATGGCATTTTATCATCTTCGTATTTACTAAACGAAATAAACTGTTATATACCCTGTAGAAGCTCACGTTATTTTACTTATCATGTTAAATCGATAAACAGCTGATAATTTTACATCTGTAGTTGTAACGTTGTAAGCTCGGCCTAGGTCCTCCATGGGCTGTTGTGCCATTAAAAGTAAGTAAAGTAAGTTGTAAAGAATGCCTATTTGGATATACGCGGCTCATTACATATTTTCGTGTAAACGGTTGCGTCGGCCACCGATCCGTACGTTATACGGATGCGCCCCTCGGTCGTGGTGGTCCGTTACGTTTCTTTCGTAAAAAAAAAAAAAAAAAAATTACATGTTCTTTTTTAACGATTTCTGGTGTCGAGATACTTTTTGGATTTCCAGTGCGTGGTTCATCTTCAATACTAGTACGACCACTTTTAAATTCAGCAATCCAATTTTTTTTTGTTGCATATGAAGGAGCACATTCACCTAATTCATTTACATATCGGTATGGATTTCTTGTCCAGATAAACCTTTTTTAAATAAATACTCAAACATGGCAGGAATTTTAAATTTTTTCATTTAAAAAAAAACATTGACGCATCTACTTCAAGCAGCTGTCAAACAAAGAATAGATTGCCAGTTTGATTTGAAACTTTACACGTGTTCATAAGAAAATTGAAATCATATATTGAACACAATAAATTCACTGCTGTATGCAACGGCGTCACCACTGTGTGACTTGGTTTTGTTGACTACAGAATCCTCTGTTCTTGCTTGCAATTTTTATAATACATCTAGCACATAAATTAGGGATATTTGGGGTCACCAAATGTTGTTGGTGTTGAATTGAGGCTCACACTGCTGTGCTCTTACTTTTGTTTTATATTAAAGGGAATTATACCAGGCGTATCAGCTCTTTTTTTGTGTGGTTAATCATAATATCACTAAATTTATTGATTGAATTTAAGACTATTTATAAAATTTCTAGATATTGGGGAATACATACAATAGTAATGCATCCACAAACTGCATATACAGCATATCTTGCGACAATGAACTATATAAATGGATCCAATATAAATAAATGTGACACTATAAAAAAAAATAAATCTACATAAATTGTGGGCCGTTTCAGTTTATAGAAATATGGGGTGAGCCAAAAGTCATGACATATTCTGAATGAGCTATAATTTTTGCAAATGGCATCAAATGTCAGTGGACTTTGACTTTTTTGTAGACCGATAGAGAAATAGTTTTCAAAAGCAATGGAGCAATACACTCCTCCAAGTCACCAATTTGGAACCAAAATACCGTACAACGACGACGAATGTGCATCAATTCAGGAGGTGTTCATTTGACCGATATAATTTTTTCAACTTTAATATTTAGTTTTCTTTTGGTAGGGTCGTAATTAATGTAACTCTCTGCATCTGAACTCCAAAGAGTTATGTCCACTTCAAGCCTATGCCTATGAATAGGCTTTTTATCTTGATTTCAGAGTTTTCATTAATATTTTGGAGGAATTGTTTTCGAAATGACCGAAGTCTTGCTCTTGCCAAACTTGGGCAGACACATAAATAGTGAAAGGGCCATTCCGTTTCCCTTTCTTCTTGGCAGCTACGGTAGGAAGTATAGAATGGAAGATTAAGTCTTGCTGCATGTTCTCCCACCTTCCAGTGGCATGTGAGAACATCGGTAATGCGTGAGATATTGGGATAAGAACATCAGTTGTTTTGTCCTCAGGTGATTATATTCTGGCCCCGATTTGTTAGACGTGGCGCAGTTAGTCAGATTCCGTTGTATTCCCTTTCATTACTCTCGATGTTCCTATGGCCTGGAACCGTTATTATAGTAATTTATAGCCCTTAACCAAGTAGATCAAGATCCTCTCTGCATTGCAGAACTGATTTGGAATAATGGAAGAATCGAAGGCTTTAATAGCAGCTATCTTGGCCCCATTATTCCTGATGTCATTAAGTGATTTGCACGCCTCCCTTATTGCCATTAGGCAATAGTGCTAAGTGTTCCTGTAACGAGAATACAAGCTGATCTTCGTATTCTCTTCAGTTTAGTTTGGTTGTACTTCTTAGTTACAGCCGGCCACCAGACCAGGGCTGCGTATGTCAGGATTGGTTTTACAATTTCTGTGTATGATCACAATGATATTTTAGGTTGAAGACTCCATTTCTTACACACCATTCTCTTGCACGTATAGAGAGCATATACTCACTTTGTTTTCTCTGTGCTCTATATTGATTTTCCAGCAAATTTGTGGGTCTAAAATAATACCTAGGTATTTAGCTTGTTGAGATAACGTAAGTCTTACACCATTTAATTTAATATTGAAGGTAAGTACTTTTATCTTAGTGGTAAAAAACATTACTTCGGTTTTATTTGGGTTCCCGTTTAGACCACAGCTAGTAGCCCATATACTGAGTGACGCCAAGGCTCTCTCCATAATTTCCTTGTATTGAGCATGTTCTCGTTCCATTCATTTAGACGCGAGTCTAGTAAAGCTAAATAGAAATATGTATTGACATTGTGAAAGGCCCCTTCAATGTCTAGGAAAGTCACTAAAGAGAATTATTTATGTTCAATTGGTCAATAGTGCTGACTACATCTTCGTCGTTTCTACTGATTAACCTTCGAAGTAGGTATATTGTGATTTGTAGATGAACATTGCGCCCATCTTATCTCGAAGGTGAGCCTCTAGAATGCGTGTAAAAGTTTTGACAACAAAGGAATGAAAGGATGAAATCCTTTGCAGTTTCGTGCCCCTTGTTTCCAGCCTTAAGGATAATTATTACTTTTACTCGTGTCCAGCTTGATGTAACGAATCTAAGTACCTGCCTCTTCTTGAAGAAAATCTCTAGCCAAGGAATCGAATGACTGTTTCACGCAGGTTCCATAATATGGCCGGAAATGTTCCATCAGGGCCTGCTGTCTTATAAAGACTGAAATTTTTGTTCGCCAAAAGAATACCATCTTTACACACAATGGTGAATTGATGGTCACGGGAAATATGCCAGCTGATTGGAATCTAGAATCATTGCTCTCAATGTAAGCTGCGTTGCCTGGGAAATAAGTGTTCATTAGAAGGTCTAAGATTCAGCTGAAAACTTCGTACATTCACCTTAGTAAGGATAGGCATTAGTATTCTTTGGATAAGAGTCTACCTAAGCGGTTCGAGTCTTTAGGTGTCTCGATAGAATTACATAACATTACATTCTTCTTTAATAGAATTCTTATATTCTTTGAGACAGTCATTATATGGTTGAAAGTATTTGTGTTTATAGCAGATGTTGAAGATTGTTCTAGCCATTTTTCTGAGTCGAATTAGGTCTTCATTCCACTAAGGAGGCGGGGTGGAGGCCTTAAAGCCAGCCTTCTTGGTAGCTTCGAAAACACTAACCTCTTCATCCAGATCTTTACAGGATTTTATTGAACTATTGTTTTGGGAATGAAGTTTTGACCGGACATATCTACTGAAAACTCTCCAGTCGGATCCGCTGGAATATCTAAAAGTTGGTGTTTTCCCACGTTACATATGTTGAGATTAGTATTAAGTATATAATTGAATAAAGACTCACTTCTATCATTTGTCTCTGAGCTTCCCAAATCTCGATTCTCCAGTTGGCATCGAAGCCCAATGTGTCCGTGCTCTTGAGTGATGATAACAGTTATGCCTCTTCGTCAGGTGGCGCACGCTTATCGTGCGGCTTGTACAATGAAGCGAGGTACACCTCCAATCTCTGCTGCTCCAGTTTCACGACTTTGAACTCTGAATTGTTAAAGTTTAAACACAGATAGATTTTATTGTACTTTTTAGCTATTATGCATCTATGATCTAGGCTTAAATTATCCAAATTATTTGTAGCACATCTTAAGTGCTGCAGATTAATTTGGATTACTTTCAACATCGGACAATTGGATTTCATCGGCCAACTCCAGCTTTTCCAGCAGGACTTTAGTGTCGTCTACCACTTCTAGTTCATTGTCGTTATTGGCCGATTTAAAGATTTTGAGTTTTGCTTTCCACAGGTCAAACCTCAATTTGTTGTCAGCTTTTTCAAGAACGGGTATGCATACTTCGTTGAACTGTAACACAAAGGTCATGCTTGTTTTTTGCGACTTCTGCCTCAATGGCTCTCCAGTCATCCATCGTCACCGTCGGGTTGTGTAATTTGAGCTATTTCAACATTTCCGCACTTCCTAGTTCCATTACCGGCAACCAGATATGAGCACGAGGTGGGATCTAGGCTGGATACATGTAAGTTGTCCTCTTCAGCGGAGGGATTTATTAAGCCCCTCATACTAGTAAGTATGATGTGTTTCTTACTGCTATCCGAATTTTGGTTTTTCCTTGTGTTTGACATCATCTGATTCTTACTACTGCTTCGGCGCACCGAAGTCATGCTCGGCATTACATGAGGAATAAGGGAAAATATCGGGGTCCATCACAGCAGCGCCCCATACCGTAAGAAGGCCACAGCTACTCTCTGAGGCGGCCAGGTATCAGAGAGAGAAACTTCGTTCTTGATGCACATTTTTCAGTTCTGTGCACCATTCCAGCCCTCGTCACGATTCCAAGTTACACCTTGGCTTGGGAATTGTTGAATGCTGATTTTTCGGAATCTCCTCAGCTCGCTGGGTCACCGACCCTAGTAAAGCCCCCTCACCACGTCAAGGTACGTCAACACGAGGAGGTAACCCCTATATACTTAGTAAGTTAGAGCCTCAATCACTTCATGAGCTTGAAGTAGCTTTTAATAATGACACTCGATATGTTTATGGCCTTAAAACATTTAATCACATTTCGACTTGGAGAAGGTAAATATTAGGCTTGAATTTGGTGGAATACCTGGTGGCTAGAAATTGCTTATATCATAAATTAATTATGACGAGAAATCCAAGATATCTACATATTTGATAAAACACAATTTAGCAATCCTAATCGAGAAAGGTAATTGATTCCTCCTAACTTTAAATATTTAAACTCGTCAAGGCTCTTTTTGATTAACACCATTAGGCTTTGGAATTCTTTACCTAATCTAATCTTTTTAACTGTTTTATTTAGTTTAGTTTTTAAGTATACCACAAAATATATCATAGAGATTAAGTAAAACTTTTACAAAATAATTATTGCACGAAAAAGATTTCGTCTTATGTACAATATTTTCCAATTAATATTATTAAACTCACGTCTTTATGCTTCACTTTTCTTTCTCCTGAAGAAACGTTTCTCCTTTCTCCTCCTTTATTGTTCGACTATCATGAACTTTACCTTGTGTCCTACGCCTTCAGGTCGCCTGGTCAGGTTGTAAGGAATACGCATCTCATTACATATTTTTGTATAAAGCTTCTGCGTCGGTCACCGATCCGCACTTTATACGGATGCGCACCTCGGTCATGTTTGACAGAAAGATCGTTCGTTGGAATTCGTTCTTAAAAAAAAGATATTGCAGAATGATAAATAACGCAAATTTTAATTGATCTGTTCTAAAACAGCAGGACAATTAACAAAACCAAAAATGATATCATAAACAAACATTAGAGACAAGATAGTTCTTCCGTTATTCAAAGACTTTAAATTGATGAGCATGCAACAGGCATTGTATGATCGAATGGGTTCAGCAAAATGAAGACAACGCAATGCAAATCGAATAAAGAATTTTGAATCATTTGAAGTCTATTAATATAACAGAGATAAAGAGGCCTCCATATAAATGCTGCATATTCTACACGAGATCTCACTAAAGAAGTAAACAATAGTTTGAGCGTAAAAGGATAAGAAAACTCTGAACTATTGCACCGGATAAAAACTAACATGGAATACGCTTTAGGAATTATATAGTTTCAAATGGAAACTTCACTTCGAAAAAAACCTTAGATCTTTTATTTCACTAACTTTTTTAAGGTAGTATCATGAATGTGGTAAGATGTAGGAATAATTATTAACATTATTATATATAACTATTACTAAATTAAAATATACTGCAGATTTTGAGAGTTTTAGTGGCAGAATATATTTGTAAGTCATCGGTATACCATAGGTATTCAGTAATGGGAAAAACAGAATTAAGAAATAAGAGAAACAGTATGGGACCACGAATGCTACCTTATGAAACACTCGAAGTAGCAGTAAAAGGACAACCACAACGGATTGTCTATTGATTAAGTAAGACCTAATCCACTCCAAAAAAGGAGTTGATACCCAAATTGGCTAATTTGAAGATCATAATATTATGAGACATTTTATCAAAGAAATCCGTAAATGGTATGAATTTGATATCCATTTTGAAATGTAACAATAAACTCTTCAGTGAAGACAGATAGGTTAGAAGTAGTAGAGCGACCCGGAAAATAACATTACAAAAAATTACGTTTTTAACGGCAAAGTAAAGCTTGTCTCTTATGATGCTTTCAAAAACTTTCGAAACAGTGGATAGCTTTGAAACGAGTCTGTAGTTAGAGACATTGCTCTTATTCCCACTTTTAAAGAATGAAGTGATGACCGCAAATTTCCAATCTTCAATAAAGACACCAGACTGTAGAGATTTATTGAAAACAAGCCTTAAAGGCAGAGAAGTTTTTTATGAATGACGCAAACAGACCATCAAATTCTGTATTGATAATTTTAAATTAGTAATAATAATAGTCTTCTGATAAAGTAAGGGATCCAAAATCACCCGAATTAACAGAGTTATAAATGTAAATAGATCGATAACATTATCAAAGTTTGACTTAAAGAATTCAGCAAAGAGATTAGCTCAACTACAGAGGAGCAAGCAGTTTTGTCAGTGAGAAAAACTGTAGACAGAGGGAATGAGGAAAATTGTAATTTATATAATTAATATAATTCCAAAACGCCTTAGGATGTTATATTGCATTCAAACTGATTAATATAATTACGATAGAGGTTTTTATTTAAAACTAGCACATTTCACTGTGCGTAATTAAAAAAGTAATTCAAATCAGTTTAAATTTTTAAAGTTTATATTTATTGTAAAACTTTATGGGAAACCATACTTTTAGTTTTCTTATTATCTTGGCAATAAATGAATAATACTGATGGTTTGCCAACACGTGAACAGGCTACGTATAATTGTCCATGAGAAAATACTGGATATTCTAAGTTGATAAAACAAATTAGCAAAGATTGACCTTGCGCTTTATTAATGATAATTGCGAATGCCACTCGCACCGGAAATTGTACATGTTTGAATTTGAAAGGCAAATCGGTTGAAAACATCGGAATTCGTGGTATTAACACGTCCTCACCTTTGAATTTTCCAATCAAAATAGTTGCAATAATAAAATTGACCATCAATTTTTTCACAGCAAGTCTCGTACCATTGCAAAGTTTCGGTTGATTCAAATTACGAAGCATAATAATATTCCTACCGACTTTCAAATGAAGGTTATGCGGCGGTAATCCCGTTTAAATCCAAAGAATTTAAAAATTCTGTAGGATAGTTAACCGCATCTTTTTCATTGGTAGCAGTATCAATAGACTTATACGAAACCAAAACACCAGGTATTTTGGATTGTATAGCAAAATTTAATTCGTTGACATCTTTATTCTTGGCTGCCAAAATGGCTCTTTCGCTTAAACAATTCTGTTGGGAAATACACTGTCAATCAATTCTTCTTTCGATGGTGTAATTCTACAAAAGTTATCCGGCAACGTAATGAATCCAGTCTCATCAACTGGCATTGCATCATTTCCAATTGTCATCAATTGATTTGAAAATTCAGCAGCTAATGCATCATTTTGAAATTGTACATGAACATTTGATGAAAGAAAAGATATTTTTACATTTCTCCACAAATACGATGATTTCAAGCGAGCATGTATTTCATCAGCAGGGGTTGATCTTGGTATAATTGGCAAAGTTTGTCGGAAATCTCCTGACAACACAATTAATCCTCCACCAAACAAATTGGAATTTTCCCGAATATCTGTCATTGTACCAAACAATAAGTGCAACACGTTGCAACATTTTAGCCATTCCACATGTGTTCGATGTATTGCATGTAGGTTTAGTTGCATCTAATTTAAGTAAGCTTTTGTCTTTTAATGGTTTATGAGCTTGTATACATTCAATACTTTTATGAAAATCAATTTGTTGCACCAGTTTTACAAGCAACAATAGTGTTTTATTTTATTTTATTTTCGCTTTGATTACTCCAAAATCGCGCAATTCTTTACTTTGTTTGCAATTACGAATAAATCGAAAACAAAGCGAACAGATACGTAATTACGTTTAGATAAGAGTATTTAGATAAAATATCTGGATAAGATACATATGTAAAATTATGCGATACAAACTTTTGTTTTCTTTCCTCTAATGATGTCTGCACATTAGGTAAAGCCTGCGGCCAGCAGGACGGAGGAAACTTTAAAAATGCTAGGCCTTCCCACCACATCAGTTGTTCTTTCAATTCTTCAAGCAATAAGCCACGTGAGGAACAGTCGGCCGGGTTTAGTGCGGATGGAACATATTTCCACTGCAGTACATTGGAATCCCGTTGAATTTCTTCTACACGGTTGGCAACGTAGACACTCCAACGTGAGGGTACTTTCCGAATCCAAATTAAAACCGTGGAACTGTCAGTCCAATATGTTACGTTAGATATCACCTCCTTATTTATTGTACTAATAACAGTTTGTGTGAGCTTGACCAGCAAGGAGGCAGCACAGAGTTAAAGCCTAGGTATGCTTACTGTTTTTATTGGCGAAAGTGTTGATTTCGCTTGCAAAATATTAACAAACTCATCATTATTATTTGAATAAATTCTTGCGTACACTACTGACTTTTTTTAATTGCACCCCTAATGCTGTTACGATATTATCGTCATTAAAATCAAATGTGAGAGAAGTTTCGAATTAGAAATCCAGGTTGATTTGTCCTTCTTTTAACAAATCACATAAGTCTTTATACAAAGATATTGTTTCTCTGGGAATGTGTCAGCGCCTGAAATGACATCGTCTACATATGAATCAGTGAGTAATGTATTTGCTGCGCTTGGATAGATTGATCGAAAGTCGTATGCTAATTGTTTCAAAACTCTGATCGCAAGATATGGAGCAGAGGTAGTACCGTATGTAACGGTATGTAATTGGTAAATTGAAATGTTATCGTTTTGACTATAACGCCACAATATCTGTAGGAACTTTTGAGGTTCCGAGACAATATGAATTTGACGGAACATCTTTTCGATGTCCGCACTAAATGCAAATTTATGTCCGCGCCAGCGAGTAATAATTTGAGGCAAATCATGCAAATCTATGACATAACTCCTGAATTAGTGACATTTGACCATTTATCTTACTGCTGCCATCAAATATAACACGCAAGTTGGTCGTGGTGCTATCATCTTTAAATACACCGTGATGGAGCAAAGCATATGATGAAGTTTCAATGCCATTGAGGTAATAACCTACTTTAGACATGTGGTTTAATTGTTCGTATTCTTTAATTAAAGATTTGTATGATACCGCAAATGAGGGCCGTTTAAGGAATGAGCACTCTAAACTTTCAAAACGTTTAAGAGCGTTGTGACAATTATTGCTTAGTGTAGGCATTTTATTATTTGTCACAATCGATCTAAAAGGCAAGTGTACAATGTAACGCCCAGATGAATCACGGCGAGTTGTACTTTTGAAGTAAGCTTCGCACGCCTCTTCCTCCTCAGTGTTTTCCCGTTTGCATGAAATCTCTTCCTGTTCCCAGAAAGAACGTAGAATGGTTTCTAAATTAAAATTATGAACCACGGTGTATTTGCGACACGATTTTGGGTTGGCCCAGATAGTACTCAACCGACATGTGTGTTTTGAACGAAGAGTGCTTCATTGTGTGGGTATAGCAATTTTACAAAAAATATCAGATCCAAGAATCATATCAATTGGATCTGAGTTACTATAATTTGGATCTGCCAAATAGTCTATACCAACTGAGTTAAGCCAACTGTTAAATGATGGTGCCGACTTAGGAACATAGATAAACGTGGTAGTACTAAGGCATTGCATTTTAGTACTTTTAGTAAAGGGGGGCCTGGGGCGTAGGACACAAGGTAAAGTTCGTGACAGTCGCAGTCCATGGTCGATCCTTGCGCTTCTACGTTTCAAGTCGACACCCAGCCTTCTTAATGATGATGGGTGTCGATCTGTTTTTCTCGGGTCTTTTCCAGGATTTGGCGTAGTGTGAATATCTGGTCGATGGTGGATTTACCAGGCCTGAAGCCACACTGATAAGGTTCAATCAGTTTGTTGACGATGGGATTCAGTCTTTCGCACAGTACGCTCGATATAACCTTATATGCAATATTAAGAAGGCTTATTCCACGGTAGTTGGCGTAGATCGTGGAATCACGTTTCTTATGGATTGGGCAGAGTACGCTGAGTTTCCAATCACTTGGCATGCTTTCATCTGACCATATTCTGCATAGAAGCTCGTGGCTCTGCAACCAGCATTTTTGCTTCAATAGCATCGCGACACTCTTGGTCTTACCACATATTTCTCCGTCGACGGTGGTAGCCTAGCACCTCTTCGGCAGCCGTACGCATAGAGCGGGAAATGTGCGTCCACTGCGCGCATATATCATCAAGTTGAGGGGTGTTTTGCAAAAGGAGAAGTGCAAGTTGATTGGCAAAGACTTTGGCTGTCTGTTGGGATTGCAGCTTTTCGACATCCAGCTTTCTCTTTGTATCTATCCGTACGCGATTTGCTACACATATACGTGTGCAGACCTTGGCCTTTTTGTACAGTCATATTGCGCTATTTGATGACTTATGCTTTCATATGAATGCGAACTTGAAAGTTCTTAATAAATGGAGCAATTGTAATCTATCTTTAAACGCGAGCAAATCTTGTGTTTAACCAATCTCTGAAGATCTTTACTTAGTGTTGTTTTCCCACCTTTATACGAGTATGTTGGTGTGTCTGCATTAGAATTTGTTTGTAAGATTGTTAATCTTGGTTTCCATGTGAACTCGTTTAATAATGCCACTCGATATGGCTTTAAAAATCTGTATCACATTTCGACTTGGAGAAGAGCTATATTAGGAATACCTCTAGGCTAGAAATTTAAATTATCTGCATAAGGTAATTATGAAGAGAAATCTAAGCTATCTATTTGATAAGCTACAATTTAGCAGGTTCAATCGAGTAATTTCCTTGATTCTTCCTAACTTTAAATGCTTAAACTCGTTAAGGCTATTTTGTATTAACACCGTTAGGCTTTGGAACTCTTTACCAAATCATTTACGTTGTGTTTTTAACAGTGGCGAATTTAAGCACTTAATTTTTCGATATTACTTTAACCAATAATACCTATGGTATGGTCTTCAAACCATCAATCAGGGGTCATATTCTTTCAAAGAGTTTTCGGACCTCGTTCCTGCCCTGTATTATTTCGATATCATTAAACTCGCTTCTTTCTGCATCTCTTTTCTTGCGCCTGAAAAGACATTTCTCCTCCCTCCTCAACTCTCTGTATCGCTCTTAAGCAGCTCGCGTTGCAACTGAGTAGCATCGCGACACTCTTGGTCGTACCACATATTTCTCCGTTGACGGTGGTAGCCTACGCATGGAGCGGGAAATGTGTGCGTCCACTGTGCCTATATGTATATCATCAATTTGGGGGGTATTTTGCGATAAGAGTGCAAGCCTATTGGCAAAGACTTCGACTGTCCGTTGTGATTGCAGCTTTTCGACATCCAGCTTTCTCTTTCTACCTATCTGAGCCGATGTTTGCACCACGTATTGAGAGTACGTCTAGTACATTGGATGCGTGCCTTCCCTCGATCACAACGTGATCAATCTGGTTTCGGTGTTTTGATCAGGGGACCGCCGAGGGGCATTATGGATATCCTTCTATTGGAATCTAGTTCTACTAAGTGTCATCGGTGGCTTCGTCGTGGCGACTTAATTGTTCGATCCTGGGACCAAAGAGACTCTACTTTCTCACCTTGGCATTAAAGTCGCATAACACGATTTTAATATCGTGGCGGGGGCAATACTCATAAGTTTTGTCGAGGAGCTGATAGAAGTCATATTTGGTCGTTTCATCCTTCTCATCCGTCGGGCATGGGCACAAATTAGGCTGATATTGAAGAATTTTACCTTGATGCGGATTCGTGTCTCTATCCATGAAAGCTGTAGTAAAACACAGGATGCTTTTTTGGAGCAACCCTGTCCCATCCATCGCATTTCCTGTACAGCGGTGATGTCAGCTCTATATTTTTGGAGGACATCCACCAGCTGGATAGAATCGTCTTCCTCGTGGAAGGTTCGAACAGTCCAGGTGCAAATCCGTAAATCGTTGTCCTTTGGGCGTATGCGGGAGTCGTCAACATTAATTTACTAACTTTACTTTTAATGGCACAACAGCCCATGGAGGACCTAGGCAAAGCTTTTCGCATCCACTCATGTTGTGCGTGTTATATTTATACATGAATGGAAGGGATCTACAGTTAAATGCCGAATCCGAACGGCGAAGTGAAAAGCTTTTCATAAGCAATTTTTACTCTTGTAGGTTTGCCATTGCCTGCCAAGAGGTGGCGCCGTGTAGAAAAAAATTTGTTTTCTTCTTTTTGATTTTGCCTGTACCGAGATTCGAACCCCGGACACTCTGCGTAGCAGCCCTACGCACTACCTCTACGCCACAGTGACCACTATATTAGGGGGGTTGCATATCCGAGGCTTTATTTGAGGATTCATTGCAGAATATTTTAACGTAGTGGGTTTCAAGCCCGACGCACAACCATTCATTCAATGCCATGGAGAAGCCAGCCGCACACATTAGTTAGCTGACTGACAACAGATCGCTATCCAGTGGACGCCGCAAGGAGGCTGTGTGTTGACTTGAAACATAGAAGCGCAAGGATCGAACATGGACGGACCGGCGACTGTCACGAACTTTAAGAAAATATTGAGTCTGATGAAGAAAAAAGTAGACAAAAACCAAGATTTTGGGTAAATCCGTGTGTCGAAAAACAATTTGGAAGCTCACGTATTAAAGGATAAAGTAAAGCGGAAAGAATTAACATAATTTTTGAAGATAAATATTGAAAAATTTTAAAATATTCTAGAACGGAAAAAAATTTTTTTTTCTTTGAAATATATGTCTACAGAATTATGGGAGTGACGAATAAAAAATAAATGATTTAAAGCAAGATATACACCGCTCCTTTTTAAAAATATATTTAACTGTATCCGCTTGCTCAAAAATATGTACAAGGACAGTATGAATGTATTTACAAAGAAATGAGGTTGTTCGACTACAAAAGTACAGTTATTGCAAGCAATAAAAGGTAAAAGCTATTGCCAGCAAAATATTTTCTGCCATCTACAATAAGCAGTCTTCACTTTCCATTTATTTCTTAACATGATTTATATTCTCTTGGTGTCGTGGTGTAAGCGGTCCCAACTGAATATTTATTTCTTACCATCGATGATATGCAGGGTATAATTGCTCGTCAAGACGGATTGGAATCATCCTGCTCTGTTTCATTTGTCAGTTTGTACCTTCACTAATGCTGTTACATGAGGCGTTGAAACATACGTTTCTTTGTTGACTAAAGTAGTGTTACTGCGTTTTAGCGAAGAAATATCATTTTTTGCGACAGCATTGCAACTGAAAACTGTTAAATCTAAAACTGATTGTCAGTCTTATTAATCTATTTTGAATTGTATTGAAATGTCTTGGTTCAAAGTGTGGGATGGTTTAAAAAATAAAACGTGCCGATACTTGTTACAACGTTACCTAGGTCAGTTTTTGGAGGAAAAATTAAACTTGGAACAACTGAAAGTGGAGCTTTATAATGGAAAGGCGACCGTTAAAGATGTGTCTTTAAAGGTGGAGGTAAGTGAACTGCAAAAACAATAATTTCGAATATTTAAGTATAACTTTTTATTTGTTGTTGCTAATCTAACCACTGAGTTAATTTGAAAAGAACATTAATAAAAAAGAATTGAATAATTAGTCGTCGAAGATGTTTATATATATATTTATATGAATGGTCAGCGGACATAGCGGAGTCGATTTACCCTTGTGCGTCTGTTTGTGTAAATTATAACTCGAGTAAAACTCAACCAGACTTCGTCCATATTTTATTGTCAGATCAGGATTTGAAAATTCTATATAATACGCAATAGCTCTTAATAAAGAGATTTTAATATGTTAGATTTTATATATACATACATATATACACATTTTACTTAATACAAACAAATCAAACAAATTAAACTACTTAAAAAAAAACAAAAAGTTCCGAGTTCTTTCAGCCGAGATATTTGGCACTCCTTAACAATAACTTCTTTTAAATTTTCTTTCGATGTGATTTGGTGTTTTCCAATCGACCGCTCAAAATCTACCCATACATGCTCAATCGGTTTTTAACAAATTCACTCTTACCTACTTAGCTGGCACTACAACCGGTGATCGGTCCTGGCCGCCTCTATATGCGCGCACTGACACCAGTTGATAAGGCCAAGTGCAGGGTATAATTACCTGTACCTGGTCTTTCCAACGAAGATTAGGACACTTCTGCGTTTTCATTCACCGTGGCTCGAATAAAAGACCCTTCTAGCTGAAGCGCTGTATTCCATTCTCTCAACATGACCAAGTGATAAAGCCGCTGAAGTTTTATACACTTGACAGCTCATACAGCTCATCGTTCCATATTATTCGATACACGTCCACGCATACTGCATATCTTCATCTCGAATGCTCCTAGCAGCCTCATCATTGATGGTCAATGTCCACGTCTCGGCTCCATATATTAGGACGGGAAGGATGATGGACTTATAGAGCGTTATTTTCGTTGGTCGAGAGAGGACTCTACTTCTGAATTGCTTACTGAGCCCGTAGTAACACCTGTTAGCAAGAGTTAATCTCCGCTTGATCTCAAGGCTGTAATTGTTGTTGGTATTAATGTGGGATCATAGTTAAACGAAATCGTTGACGAATTCAAAAGTATTGTTGACGCAGCATAACCCCAACCGCGCGGCCGGTTGTGTGCGAATTTGTTTGTGCTTAGGATTCTCACGGAGGGTCATATTGCACCACTAGCGATCATGCCGTATTTACGGCAGCGCGTGTAGCAACATGACACTGGAATTCTGAGACAGGCAGAACCTTGCAATCGGTCACACGCTTGACGTTGTGCTGTGCCAGCATTTTTCTTTTGTAAATTTTTTTACTACGTTTTTGCGTTTGTCACCAGCATTGTAGTTAATATATTAATAAACAATTTGTGGAAATAAAATATTATCAAATCAAGTATTGAGCGATCCAGTCGTTTCTTTTATTTTGTGGAAAGAAATCATCTAAAAATCTCCTCGAAACCCAAGCCAAAACCCAAAATTGGTTCTGAACCAAGGCTTGGAAAAACCTGGCTGATCGGTTCTGTACCGAGCAACCAACCGACAACCAAAAGAGGTTGCCGGAATATGAAAACAAGTATAATTGTCAACAGTAACATTTTGTCCAAGACCGTGACTCCTTGTTTGTTGACACAAGATCTTTCGTTTTGTCCTCATTCACCCCTAGACCCAATCGACGAGACTGCCTTTCCAGGTTGGAGAATGCTGTACTGACTGCTCGCGCGTTGGCGGCAATGATGTCAATATCATCAGCGTATGCTAGCAGCATGAGACTCTTCTAGAAGATAGTGTCAGAGATGTCGATGTTCGCAGCTCGAATTATTTTATCCAGCATAAGGTTAAAGAAGTCGCGCAATAGGGAGTCACTTTGTCTGAAACCTCTTTTGGTATCAAATGGCGCGGAGAGGTCATTTTGCAAAGACGAATGAGCTTTGCAGGGATACCGAACTCAGTCATTGCGGCTCAAGTGATCCCTAATCGTGCTGTCGAAGGCGGCTTTATAATCGACGAATAGATGATGGGTGTCGATCTGTTTTTCTTTCCACGATTTGGCGAAGTGTGAATATCTGGTCGATGGTGGATTTACCAGGCCTTCAGCCACACTGATAAGGTCCAATCAGTCCAATCCCACGGTTAGTTGGCGCAGACCGTGGAATCACCTTTCTTATGGATTGGGCAGAGTACGCTGAGTTTCCAATCACTTGGCATGCTTTCATCCGACCATATTCTACATAGAAGCTCATGCCTGCTTTTTTTTAACACTTCGGTTCCAGTCTTAGACAACTCAGCAGGCAGGCCATCTGCACCTGCAGCTTTATTGTTTTTCAGCCGATCTATGGCTGTTAAGACGTCCTCATAATCGGGCGGCGGTAATTCAACTCCGTCAGTGATTGGGGTTTCCGAAGCAGATTCCGCAATGGTGGTATTATTGCCGTAATCGGCATTAAGCAGCTGGGACAAGTGCTCTCTCCATTATCTCATTATGCCCTGGACATCTGTCAGCAGATTTTCGTCTCCATCCTTGCAGGAAGAGGCCCCGGTCTTCAAACCATCAGTCAGGGGCCATATTCTTTCAAGTTTACGGACCTCTTTCCTGCCACGTAACATTTCGATATCATTGAGCTCGCGTCTTTCTGCATCTCTTTTCTTGCGCCTGAAAAGACATTTCTCCTGCCTCCTCATCTTTCTGTATCGCTCCTTAGCAGCTCATGTTGCAACTGACTGCAGGGTGGCTCTGTAAACAGCGTTTTTCGCTTCAGTAGCATCGCGAAACTCTTGGTCGTACTACATATTTCTCCGTCGACGGTGGTAGCCTAGCACCTCTCCGGCAGCCGTACGCATAGAGCGGGAAATGTGTTTCCATTGTACGCGTATATAATCAAGTTGAGGGGTGTTCTGCGATAGGAGAAGTGCGAGTTGGTTGGCGAAGACTTCGGCTGTCTGTTGTGATTGCAGTTTTTCGACATCCAGCTTTCTCTTTGTACCTATCCGTACTCGATTTGCTACACATATACGTGTGTAGACCTTGGCTGCAACCAAGTACCTACTTATACGTACCTACGATATGCATATGCATATCCGAGGCTTCATTTGAAGATTCATTGGGAAATGTTTTAACGTGGTGAGTTCCACTGACTGGAGTCAGATCGCTATCCAAGGGACGCCACGAGGAGGTTGTGTGTCGACTTGAAACATAGAAGCGCAATGATCGAACATGGACGCCCCCTTATTAAATATGATCGGCATCAGAATACCGGCCGCATGTTTATGAACGCGATCTTGTCTAAAAAGGTGAAAGTTATTACAAAGAATTTCAGCACCATGCACAAATGGTTCAAGCCAAGTTTCAGTGAAAGCTAATGTGGGCACATTACAAGTAAAACTTTTAAGATATACGTAACTTTGACATTTTTCTTTAAAATGTTAACATTTACGTTAGCTGTCATCGATTTAACTGTCATGTGAAAATCGTGATATAAAACAGTTTTTTGTTTTAGATGCAACTACAGGTTACTTGAAAACTTGCTGCCGTAAATATGAAAACACAGTTGTTTTGGTTTGAGTTTTGGTTTTTTATTCAGTGTAATCTCCTAACAGTTCAATACACTTACTTTATGGCTCCTCCAATAAATATATCCCATCATTAAATATCGATTCCGGGAGGTCTGCAAAATATGCCTCTACGGCTGCTATAGCTTCTTCATTCGACGAAAAACGTTTTATACGAAAGAACTGTTTCAGGACAAGTAGTAGTCACTGGGAGCCAAATCTGGTGAATACGGTGGATGGCAATTCGTACTTTAATTCATTAAATTTATCCATTGTGAAAACACTTGTGTGAGGTCGTGCGTTGTCTATTAACCGTTTCTTTCTTCACGAATTACTGCATCCAGTTTATCCAAAAGGTTACAATAGTATTCTGAGTTTATTGTTTTACCTTTCTCAAGATAATCAATCAACAAAATCCCTTTTGCATCCCAGAAAACAGTAGCCATAACCTTGCCGATCGTTCGTGCTTTGTCTGCTTTGGCGCCGAACATCCAGCTTCAGTCCACTGTAAACGTTGCTGTTTCATTTTAGGATCATGATGGTAGACCCAAGTCTCATCCACAGTGATGAAATGGCGCTTGAAATCCGTTTTATTTCTACTTAAAACGGTCCAAATTGCACTGAGAAATTCGTTTTCGATCGAGTTTTTGTTGAATTGTTAACGTATGCGGCACTACTTTTCCAAACAGCTTTGTCATTAGTAGTTCTTCATGTAAAATGTGGTTTACTCGTTCCTCTGAGATGCCTATGGTATCAGTTATTTCACACATAGTCACGCTTGGATTTCCAAACACAGTCATACTCTTGAGCAATCATTTAAATCTGGGCCCGATAATATTCCGAGTTGCATATTAAAAAATTGTGCCGAACTTTTATATAAACCTCTTGCCATAATCTTTGACAAATGTTTTAAATCAGGTTATTTCCCTGTTTGGTGGAAAGAATCTTTTATTGTTCCTCTTCATAAAAATGAAGTTAAATCTAATATCTCAAATTGTAGAGTAAATTAAGTGTGATACCTAAGTTATTTTGATTAATTGTTACTACCCAAATTATGCACTCTGTTGTAACATTGATCAACATAACGCAGCATGGGTTCCTTAAGGGAAGATCTACTACGACTGTCCTTTTAGAATTCACTATACTATATGTATAATGAATGGAATTATTAATAACCAACAAACTGATGTTATATACTGATTTTAACAAAGCATTCGATAAATTCAATCATGGCCTCCTTATTAAAAAACTAGGTTTGATTGGATTTCCACCCTTGCTTTTGAGATAGAGTCTATATCACTATCAGAAAACAAAAAGTGAGTTTCCTAAATGCCGTATTAAAAAGCATTGCTGTTACTTCCGGAGTTCCTAAAGGGAGCCATCTGGGACCTTTATTATTTCTTCTGTTTATCAATGATTTGTCATATGTTATTCGAAATTATAAAATTGTAATGTATGCTGAAGATGTAAAGTTGTTCATATCTTACAACTCTATAATCCAACAAAAACTTCTGCAAGAAGATCTTCATAATTTTTCCAAATGTAGCAGATTAAACTTGATATTACTCAATCAGGATCAGACTCAGAGTCATGTATTGATAATTATTGATTTGGGTGTGACAATGGACTCCAAATTAACTTTTAACTTACATATCAACTTGTGTGTGAACAAAGCTAAAAGTTCTTTAGGATTTGTTAAACGCTGGTCAAAGGAGTTTAATGACTATTATACAACAGAAACGCTATTCACGTCACTTGTTAGACCCATCCTTGAGTATACATCTCCTGTCTGGAATCCTCAATATAATTGCTACACAAGTAAAATTGAGTCGGTTCAAAAACAATTTCTTATTTTTGCACTGAGAAGTTTTTGTTGGAATCCTCTTTTGAACCTTCCACCGTATGAACATCGATTAAAACTTATTAACTTACTTTACTTACTTACTTTATTTTTAATGGCACAACAGCCCATAGAGGGTCTCGGCCGAGCTTTTCGCATCCACTCATGTTGTGCGTGTTATATTTCTACATGAATGGAAGGGACCTACAGTTTAATGCCGAATCCGAACGGCGAAGTGAAAAGCTTTTCATAGCAATTTTTACTCTTGTAGGTTTGCCATTGCTTGCCAAGAGGTGGTGCCGTGTAGAAAAATAATTTTTTCTAATTTTTTTTTGTTTTGTTTTGATTTTGCCTGTGACGAGATTCGAACCCCGGACACTCTGCGTAGCAGTCCAACGCACTACGCCACAGCGACCACCTGCTTATTAAGCAGAAGAAAAATGCTGAATATAACATTTCTTGTAAAGAATTTGAATGGCATTTTATCATCTTCGTATTTACTAAACGAAATAAACTTTAATATACCCTGTTACGTTATTTTACTTATCATGTTAAATCGATAAACAGCTGATAATTTTACATCTGTAGTTGTAAAGAATGCCTATTTGGATATACGCGGCTCATTACATATTTTCGTGTAAACGGTTGCGTCGGTCACCGATCCGTACGTTATACGGATGCGCCCCTCGGTCGTGGTGGGCCATTACGTTTCATTCGTAAAAAAAAAAAAAAAATATTTAAATGTTCTTTTTCAACGATTTCTGGTGTCGAGATACTTTTTGGATTTCCAGTGCGTGGTTTATCTTCAATACTAGTACGACCACTTTTAAATTCAGCAATCCAATATTTTTTTGTTGCATATGAAGGAGCACATTCACCTAACACATTTACATATCGGTATGGATTTCTTGTCCAGATAAACCGTTTTTAAATAAATACTCAAACATGGCACGAATTTTAAATTTTTTCATTTAAAAAAAGACACTGACGCATCTACTTCAAGCTGCTGTCAAACAAAGAATGGATTGCCAGATTGATTTGAAACTTTACACGTGTTCATAAGAAAATTGAAATCATATATTGAACACAATAAATTCACTGCTATATGCAACGGCGTCACCACTGTGTGACTTGGTTTTGTTGACTACAGAATCCTCTGTTCTTGCTTGCAATTTTTATAATACCTCTAGCACATAAATTAGGGATATTTGGGGTCACCAAATGTTGTTGGTGTTGAATTGAGGCTCTTACTTTTGTTTTATATTAAAGGGAATTATACCAGGCGTATCAGCTCTTTTTTTGTGTGGTTAATCATAATATCACTAAATTTATTGATTGAATTTAAGACTATTTATAAAATTTCTAGATATTGGGGAATACATACAATAGTAATAACATACAATTGTCTTGCGACAATGAACTATATAAATGGATCCAATATAAATAAATGTGACACTATAAAAAAAAATAAATCTACATAAATTGTGGGCCGTTTCAGTTTATCGAAATATGGGGTGAGCCAAAAGTCATGACATATTCTGAATGAGCAATAATTTTTGCAAATGGCATCAAATGTCAGTGGACTTTGACTTTTTTGTAGACCGATAGAGAAATAGTTTTCAAAAGCAATGGAGCAATACACACCTCCAAGTCACCAATTTGGAACCAAAATACCGTACAACGACGACGAATGTGCATCAATTCAGGAGGTGTTCATTTGACCGATATAATTTTTTCAACTTTAATATTTAGTTTTCTTTTGGTAGGGTCGTAATTAATGTAACTCTCTGCATCTGAACTCCAAAGAGTTATGTCCACTTCAAGCCTATGCCTATGAATAGGCTTTTTATCTTGATTTCAGAGTTTTCATTAATATTTTGGAGGAATTGTTTTCGAAATGACCGAAGTCTTGCTCTTGCCAAACTTGGGCAGACACATAAATAGTGAAAGGGCCATTCCGTTTCCCTTTCTTCTTGGCAGCTACGGTAGGAAGTATAGAATGGAAGATTAAGTCTTGCTGCATGTTCTCCCACCTTCCAGTGGCATGTGAGAACATCGGTAATGCGTGAGATATTGGGATAAGAACATCAGTTGTTTTGTCCTCAGGTGATTATATTCTGGCCCCGATTTGTTAGACGTGGCGCAGTTAGTCAGATTCCGTTGTATTCCCTTTCATTACTCTCGATGTTCCTATGGCCTGGAACCGTTATTATAGTAATTTATAGCCCTTAACCAAGTAGATCAAGATCCTCTCTGCATTGCAGAACTGATTTGGAATAATGGAAGAATCGAAGGCTTTAATAGCAGCTATCTTGGCCCCATTATTCCTGATGTCATTAAGTGATTTGCACGCCTCCCTTATTGCCATTAGGCAATAGTGCTAAGTGTTCCTGTAACGAGAATACAAGCTGATCTTCGTATTCTCTTCAGTTTAGTTTGGTTGTACTTCTTAGTTACAGCCGGCCACCAGACCAGGGCTGCGTATGTCAGGATTGATTTTACAATTTCTGTGTATGATCACAATGATATTTTAGGTTGAAGCTTCCATTTCTTACACACCATTCTCTTGCACGTATAGAGAGCATATACTCACTTTGTTTTCTCTGTGCTCTATATTGATTTTCCAGCAAATTTGTGGGTCTAAAATAATACCTAGGTATTTAGCTTGTTGAGATAACGTAAGTCTTACACCATTTAATTTAATATTGAAGGTAAGTACTTTTATCTTAGTGGTAAAAAACATTACTTCGGTTTTATTTGGGTTCACGTTTAGACCACAGCTAGTAGCCCATATACTGAGTGACGCCAAGGCTCTCTCCATAATTTCCTTGTATTGAGCATGTTCTCGTTCCATTCATTTAGACGCGAGTCTAGTAAAGCTAAATAGAAATATGTATTGACATTGTGAAAGGCCCCTTCAATGTCTAGGAAAGTCACTAAAGAGAATTATTTATGTTCAATTGGTCAATAGTGCTGACTACATCTTCGTCGTTTCTACTGATTAACCTTCGAAGTAGGTATATTGTGATTTGTAGATGAACATTGCGCCCATCTTATCTCGAAGGTGAGCCTCTAGAATGCGTGTAAAAGTTTTGACAACAAAGGAATGAAAGGATGAAATCCTTTGCAGTTTCGTGCCCCTTGTTTCCAGCCTTAAGGATAATTATTACTTTTACTCGTGTCCAGCTTGATGTAACGAATCTAAGTACCTGCCTCTTCTTGAAGAAAATCTCTAGCCAAGGAATCGAATGACTGTTTCACGCAGGTTCCATAATATGGCCGGAAATGTTCCATCAGGGCCTGCTGTCTTATAAAGACTGAAATTTTTGTTCGCCAAAAGAATACCATCTTTACACACAATGGTGAATTGATGGTCACGGGAAATATGCCAGCTGATTGGAATCTAGAATCATTGCTCTCAATGTAAGCTGCGTTGCCTGGGAAATAAGTGTTCATTAGAAGGTCTAAGATTCAGCTGAAAACTTCGTACATTCACCTTAGTAAGGATAGGCATTAGTATTCTTTGGATAAGAGTCTACCTAAGCGGTTCCAGTCTTTAGGTGTCTCGATAGAATTACATAACATTACATTCTTCTTTAATAGATTTCTTATATTCTTTGAGACAGTCATTATATGGTTGAAAGTATTTGTGTTTATAGCAGATGTTGAAGATTGTTCTAGCCATTTTTCTGAGTCCTCCGGAGGCGGACAGGAGGCCTTAAGGCCAGCTTTCTTGGTAGCTTCGAAAGCACTAACCTCTTCATCCAGGTCTTTACAGGATTTTATTGAACTATTGTTTTGGGAATGAAGTTTTGACCGGACATATCTACTGAAAACTCTCCAGTCGGATCCGCTGGAATATCTAAAAGTTGGTGTTTTCCCACGTTACATATGTTGAGATTAGTATTAAGTATATAATTGGATAAAGACTCACTTCTATCATTTGTCTCTGAGCTTCCCAAATCTCGATTCTCCAGTTGGCATCGAAGCCCAATGTGTCCGTGCTCTTGAGTGATGATAACAGTTATGCCTCTTCGTCAGGTGGCGCACGCTTATCGTGCGGCTTGTACGATGAAGTGAGGTACACCTCCAATCTCTGCTGCTCCAGTTTCACGACTTTGAACTCTGAATTGTTAAAGTTTGAACACAGATAGATTTTATTGTACTTTTTAGCTATTATGCATCTATGATCTAGGCTTAAAGTATCCAAATTATTTGTAGCACATCTCAAGTGCTGCAGATTAATTTGGATTACTTTCAACATCGGAGAATTGGATTTCATCGGCCAACTCCAGCTTTTCCAGCAGGACTTTAGTGTCGTCTACCACTTCTAGTTCATTGTCGTTATTGGCCGATTTAAAGATTTTGAGTTTTGCTTTCCACAGGTCAAACCTCAATTTGTTGTCAGCTTTTTCAAGAACGGGTATGCATACTTCGTTGAACTGTAACACAAAGGTGATGCTTGTTCTTTGCGACTTCTGCCTCAATGACTGTCCAGTCATCCATCGTCACCGTCGGGTTGTGTAATTTGAGCTATTTCAACATTTCCGCACTTCCTAGTTCCATTACCGGCAACCAGATATGAGCACGAGGTGGGATCTAGGCTGGATACATGTAAGTTGTCCTCTTCAGCGGAGGGATTTATTAAGCCCCTCATACTAGTAAGTATGATGTGTTTCTTATTGCTATCCGAATTTTTGTTTTTCCTTGTGTTTGACATCATCTGATTCTTACTACTGCTTCGGCGCACCGAAGTCATGCTCGGCATTACATGAGGAATAAGGGAAAATATCGGGGTCCATCACAGCAGCGCCCCATACCGTAAGAAGGCCACATCTACTCTCTATATACTTAGTAAGTTAGACCCTCAATCACTTCATGAGCTTGAAGTAGCTTTTAATAATGACACTCGATATGTTTATGGCCTTAAAACATTTAATCACATTTCGACTTGGAGAAGGTAAATATTAGGCTTGAATTTGGTGGAATACCTGGTGGCTAGAAATTGCTTATATCATAAATTAATTATGACGAGAAATCCAAGATATCTACATATTTGATAAAACACAATTTAGCAATCCTAATCGAGAAAGGTAATTGATTCCTCCTAACTTTAAATATTTCAACTCGACAAGGCTCTTTTTGATTAACACCATTAGGCTTTGGAATTATCTACCTAATCTAACCTTTTTATCTGTTTTATTTAGTTTAGTTTTTAAGTATACCACAAAATATATCATAGAGATTAAGTAATACTTTTTTTACAAAATAATTATTGTACGAAAAAGATTTCGTCTTATGTACAATATTTTCCAATTAATATTATTAAACTCACGTCTTTATGCTTCACTTCTCTTTCTCCTAAAAAGACGTTACTCCTCTCTCCTCTGCAATTCTCTGCATCGTTCCTTAGCAGCGAAGACTCAGCGAAGACTTCGACTGACCAGCTTTCTCTTTGTACCGATCCGTAAGCTATTTGCTACACATGTGCATACCTTGGCTGCAACCAAGTAGTGGTCTGAGTCGATGTTTGCACCATTTAATGTGCGTACTTTCAATACAAGGGAAGCGTGTCTTCCGTTGATCACAACGTGATCAATCTGTTCGTGGGTTTATATCAAGGGACCGGCAAGTGACCGTATGAATATCGAAATGTTGGAACTACAGTTCATTTAAGGCCACTGACGGGTGTCAGATCGCTATTCAGGGGACGCCATACGAAAGATGAAATCATATATTGAACATAAATTCACTGCTCCACTAGTGCTATCTATGTATCAGACTAGAAACTTTTCAAGTAGCCTGTACTTTCAGTTTTTTTGTAATTGGCGCAGCACATTTAACTTCTGTCAGTATTTTTGGAACTGGCAAATCAAATTCAGAGAAAGAAGATTTGATTATTAGTTGAATTAGTGGAAACATCTGGAGATTTATCAATAACTATGGGAAATTGATTCATAGCCAAAGGAGAAGAAAATACTTTGCTTTTAATGGCACAACAGCCCATGGAGGGGCTATGCCGAGATTTTCGTATCCACTCATGTTGTGCGTGTTTATATTTTTACATGAATGGAAGGGACCTACAGTGTAATGCTGAATCCGAACGGCGAAGTAAAAAAAAAATGTTACTCTTGTAGGTTTGCCTTTGCCTGCCAAGTGGTGCCGTGCAGAAAAATTATTTTTTCTACTTTTTGATTTTGCCTGTACCGAGATTCCAACTCCGGACACTCTGCGTAGCAGTCCAACGCATTACGCCACAGCGAGAAGAAAATAATGTTGGAAAAACATTGATGGCACTTTCTTTTCCCAGGGTTTAATTGAGTGCGTAAATTATATCGACTCTCAATTGGAAAAACTACATTACTAACACCGTCAAGGCACTAGTAAAAAAGCTTCGTACTTTTTAAATTTCTCTACAACCACCGACAATTTTTTACCAATATCCTTAAATCCGTTATATAGTATTAGTTATATTGAACATCTTACTTGTTTCTACTTCGGCCGATCTACATTTGAAATAAGACCAGCGAAGACCTCTCCCGTATGTATGTATAATTACAACGATTCTTCGGGAAAGACTTGCACACTTGATTTCGGATAAACACAAAAACAACAAACAAAATATATTAACAGTAAAAAACAGTTTGCAGATATATATTTATATATATGTATGTGGAAAAGTTTGGAAATCGCTGCAAATGCAAATTACTTCACTATTTGCAGATATGTATGTATAAATATGTACATAGGTATAAGCTGAGAGTGCATAAACACTCGTTCGCTTGTACGAGGACAAGAATAGACGCAAACGGTAAATACCAATAGAGAAAACAAAATATTGAGTTGAAAGAAAACCACTGGTAAAGTAATAAATCCGATAAAAATACAATTTAAAATCAATAACTTATTTTCACATTAAAGTAAAATATAAAAGAAGGCAGAAGCTCTACTTGAAATAATATGCTCATTATATGTACTATATGTAAAGTAGAGTGTAGGATCAAGGAGCGTTTTCCTCACCCGCACGAATTTACAAAAAAAGCTAAAGTTTCAAAACGGGCCTTTAATGATTTAAGTAAACAATTTAGAAGGGATGCGTTAGGTTATCAGTCATCAGTAGAACTAATTTGTTCATTTATATTTCATTACGTACATAGCATAAAATGGATTAGAAAAATGTGAAGTACCGTTTTATATAAGATATTTAGCATATGTGCACAAGCTTAAGGCAAACTGAGAAATATAACAACAATTTACAAATAACAGTTTCGAAATAAACCAGTTTTGGGCAGGGATTCTCAATCCATGACCCAACATCCCGGCCCCATTGAAAGGAGTTTCAAACAGGCAAGGCTGCAACTTTGTGGATAGGGCGGGGAATTATCCCTCTTTTAGTGCGTATATCCCCAACCCGTACGCGTGAATCTTTTCCAGGTATACAGTTGATAACTCTACCCATCTTCCAATGTTGGGGTGGTACATTATCCTCATGGATAATTACCATGGTTTCGTTTGCGATATTTGATTGATCAGCTCGCCATTTTGTGCACATTTGGAGCTCGTTGATGTAGTCATGCGACCATATCTTCCAAAATGCTTGCTTAATGGCGGTGATTTGATCCCACTTGTCAAGGTTATTGATGTTTGATGAAACAGTGTGCTCTGGAAGTGCCTTTGCTACTGAGCTAACAATGAAATGACCGGGAGTCAGTGCTACGAAGTCGCTTGGATCAGATGAGAGTGGTGCTATGGGCCGAGAATTAAGAACAGCTTCAATTTCGACAAGGGCTGTAGTCATCTCATCATATGTAAGTCGTTCATCAAACTTCGATGCAAATGTCCCTTGGCCGATTTAACAGCGGCCTCCCAAATTCCGCTAAAATAAGGTGCTCTGGGAGGAATGAAATGAAAGTTAATAAATTCAGAAGAACAATAATTAAAAATAGCGTCCTGATGCTCTTTGTTGAAAAGAAACGCCTTTAAGTGAGCAAGTTTGTTTCTTGCACCCACAAAGTTAGTTGCGTTTTCGCAAAATAAGTCGGCTAATAAGTCGATTATGTGATGCCAACAAGGCATTCGTAGACAAATCTGTTACAAGCTCGATATGGACGGCCTTGGCTATGCCAAGCTCAAAGCTGCCCTCATTTAGTGGTAAATATTCTGAGTATCGAATTTTATAACTTCTTTTAAACAAATTATTGATCGTGAGCTAAGTTTATCTAATATAGAGAAGTTTAACCATCTACGTAATTGCCTCCAAAGTCAAGCACTAGAAACTGTCAGTGCTTTCCAGATAACTAATGAAAACTACTCTAAGGCTTTAGAGAGACTCAACGTTCGATTCGACAATACTACATTGATCTTTCCAGAGAATATTTCTTCGCTGTTTGAATTGCCTTCAGTTTCCAAGTCTACTGATTACCAATTGCGAAGCCTTATCGATAATGCTTCAGCAATCTATGGCTCTCTTTTATCCTTGGGATCTGAAAAACAAATTTCTCAAGCCATGCTGATATATTTAGTACTGCAAAAGGCTGACGAAGACACTAAGAAAAAATGGAGAGAATCTTTAAGAAACTACCGACTTGGGAAGACTGTACAAATATTTTGGAAAGACATTGTCAATATCTCGAATCAACTGACAGCCATCAGTCGCAGCTGACGACAAGTTACAATGAGGGGAAAAGGTCGAAGAAACAACAAAAGGGCTACTCATTCGCTTGCTCCAATTCGCAATGTTCATATTGCTCCAGCACCAACCACAAAATTCACTCTTGCGACCGATTCAAGGCCCTTGAAACCAATCAACGCTTTGAACACGCAAAAAAGAAAGGTCTTTGTCTTAATTGTCTTACGAAAGGTCACCAACTCTTAATTTGCCCATCATCACATAGATGCAAAATTTGCTCTCGCCAACACCATAGCTTACTGCATTGCAATAATGCTGTGAACTCTGCAGATGTCTCCAACTTCACCTACAATATCAATTTTGCCATCTACTTCGAGAGATGCCGCAGTGCATACTCACATGGACCATTCTTCGACAGGTCACATAATTCTCGATAATGCCTTGATTTTAATTCGTGATGCTTCGGGTGGCTTCAGATTAGGTAGAGCCTTATTGGACTCCTGTTCGCAAGTTAATTTTATAACGGATGAATTTTCTCAAAGGCTAAAACTACCCATAAATAAGTCCAATATTGCTATTTATAGCATCTACTGGATTTGAGCTTCCTTTGACATTCTGCGTCACATCGCATATCGCATACCAACCAGAGGGGGGGATAGAAATTTCGACCTGGAACATTCCAACAAACACTGATCTGGCTGATGAGGAGTTCTTCAAATCTAAACGTGTTGATCTGTTACTAGGAACCGAAAGTTTCTTTAGCCTACTCTCTGTTGGCCAGATTAGACTTGGCGACAATTTGCCCGTTCTGCAGAAGACGCTCTTAGGTTGGGTAGTGTCTCGTCGATATAAAAGATCTCGTGACGCGAATATATCAACGTGCTTACTTGCTTGTGATGAAACTCTAGATGCTAAACTAGAACGTTTATGGAAAATTTAAGAGGTCTTTTCTACTGTGGATGTGTGGACTCACGAACAACACAGTTGTGAGCGTTTGTACATTGACATAGTTTGTCAAAATAAAGATGGCAGAATCGTCGTAAGCTTGCCATTTAAGGATGACCCCATATGTTTGGGTAACTCGTATGGCACGGCGCTGAGGAGATTTGTTGCTTTGGAACGTCGTTTATCTCGCACTCCGGATCTCAAGGCTCAATACGCAGCATTTATGCACGAATATGAGAAATTGGGTCACATGAGCCATGTAAGCAATCCTAATTTAAATGAGCCTCAGTATTATATTCCACACCATTGTGTTTTAAAGCCATCAAGCGCAACAACAAAATTGAGTTGTTTTTGACGCTTCTTACCGTACTTCGTCGCAGAAGTCGCTGAACGATATACAAATGGTTGGGCCAACTCTTCAACTTCTTCATGCTTCTGCTTCGATTTCGCTTATATCGCTTCGCACTAACTTCTGACATCGTCAAAATGTACAGACAGGTACAAATGGTTGAGAAGGATCGCAAGTATCAATATATACTGTGGAGAAGTTCGCCAGAATCAGAAATACGTACCTATCAGCTTAATACAATAACGTATGGAATGGCTGCAGCGCCATATTTGGAAGTAAGAAGTTTGTTGTACTTAGCCGATAAAAATGTTTCTAAACATGAAGTTGGCTCTAGTGTCGTTAAATCATCTTTCTATGTGGATGACCTTTTATGTGGTGCTGACTCTCTCGCTGAACTGTCTCACATCAAGCATGAAGTGACAGAGCTGCTAAGGCTAGGTCAATTTGAGCTGGCAAAGTGGCACTCCAACCATGCAGAGCTTAGAAGCGACAAATCAACTACAGATTTAAATCTTGATACTTCTATCACAAGTGCACTTGGTCTTAAATGGGATCAAATTCATGGCTTCTTTTTGTTTTCATTTCAACCTAAGATGAACTTCACCAGTCTTATAACAAAGCGCTCAATTATATCCATCGCATCATCGCTTTTTGACCCATTAGGACTTTTAGCACCGGTTATTATTTCAGCGAAAATAATCATACAGGAGTTGTGGCTTCTTAAACTCGAATGGGATGAATTTGTCCCACAAAACTTAAACTCTGCTTGGAGTAACTTCGTCGATAATTTGTCAGACTTATCATCAATTTCAGTTCCACGATATTGTCTATCTGCAAAAGCACAATCACTTCAACTTCATGGATTTTGCGACTCGTCTATACGAGCATACGGATGTGCTATTTATACGCGTACTGTGGATCGTGATGGCAACATTTCTGTTCGACTCTTTTACAGCGAAGTCTAGAGTTGCACTAATCAAAAAACAATCGCTACCGAAACTAGAACTTTGCGGTGCTCTACTTCTTGCTCGACTTATTGAAAAAATAAAGCCAATTTTTTGTAACCATAACTTTAACATTTATCTTTGGACAGATTCTCAGATTGTCCTGCACTGGCTCAAAATTAATTCAGCTACGCTGTCAGCCTTTGTCGGTAACCGTGTATCAGAAATACAGGACCTTACTGCGGATGCTTACTGGAGACACGTTCCAACACAGTTCAATCCTGCCGACATTGTGTCAAGAGGCAACACTGTCGAAGAGCTTAAAAAATCTATATGGTACAATGGCCCACATTTTCTCTACAAAGACATGTATAACGGGCCCAATGATAAATGCAGCGAAATCGATATGGAAGTAGTCAAAAATGAGAAGCGAAAGGCAACATTTAAAGTGATTGTGGCAACTAATTACATACTTGAAGTGATTGACAAGTGCAGCTCCTACACTCGAAGCATTCGACTCATTGCTTGGATGTTTCGGTTTTACACTAACTTAAGCAACCCTTCGCAGAAACATCAACTAACATCCCTTTCCCCTTATGAGCTCCATCATGCTGTGCAGTGCGTCGTCTCGATTATACAACACCACCATTTTGCGGAAGATATTCGTCTTCTAAGCAGAGTTAACGGTAACAGGCATTTTGCGGTACTTAAATCCCTTTATCGATGGTAGTGGAGAATTTCCGTTGTTGAAGGTCGGTGGACGACTTGAATTAGCTAACCTACCAGAAAGTCGTAAACATCCAGTTTTGCTGCCGCGAAATTGCAATTTCGTAGTAAATTATGTTCGTCATTTGCATTTAAAAAACTATCATGCTGGTGCCAAAGCGTTGGTATCTCTTATTCGTCTTGAATACTGGATTGTAAATGCGCGAGATATTGCAAGGAGTGTGGTCCGCAAATGCATACATTGCGTGCGGTACAGACCTAAACTACTACAGCCAATGATGGGAAATTTGCCAGTTGAGCGTTTAACACCGTCACGTCCCTTTGCCCGCTGCGGTGTCGATTTTTGTGGCCCTGTAGAAGTCTACTTGCGCATTAGAGGAAAGGCACCTTATAAAGCCTACATTGCCATTTTTGTTTGCCTAGCAACCAAGGCCGTCCATATCGAGCTTGTAACAGATTTGTCTACGAATGCCTTGTTGGCATCACATAATCGACTTATTAACCGACTTATTTTGCGAAAACGCAACTAACTTTGTGGGTGCAAGAAACAAACTTGCTCACTTAAAGGCGTTTCTTTTCAACAAAGAGCATCAGGACGCTATTTTTAATTATTGTTCTTCTGAATTTATTAACTTTCAAGTAACTTGCAAGTATTTTCTGAAAGCGTAGTGCTATTAAGATCTTCACCAAGTTGGGATTGAATGGCCAACTTTGCGGTTATGTAAATATCCTCTAAATCCGCGCTACCATTATATTCACTATCAACTTTCTCAATACTTGTTTGGTTGGTGAGAATTTGCTTGAAATACGATTCAAGAATCCCTTAGTTCTGCTACCGACATTAATTTCCCTTACCCTCGAGCGCTGGCATCAATTATGGTTTTAATGCGCGTAATACTTTTTTTAGTACTGGAGCGCTGTTGTTTTAATTGCTCTAAACTCATTTCGGCAAGGAAAAGTGTTAAACCAATAAAACAAGCACTAACAATGTAGCACGCAAAACAAAAGTTTCCACTAATATAACGGCGAAGCGATGTATTAACCTTAACGGTAAACTGTATGTAACAACGGATAATTCAAGTGCTCGAACAAGGCGCAAAAATTTAAGACGATGAGCGTTGATGCGAGGAAGAGAGCAAAGGCAATTGCGAATATAGCAGTAAATGTAGCGGTAAAGCAAAGTATGATCGAAAACCCGTTTCTAAGTTAGACAACTACAAATATGAATTCAGCGAGATATGTTTTCAGCGCCTTCGTAAAGACGATGGCGTTCGAGCGAAGGAATTATATTTTATATAGCAGCGTAAAGTTTTCCCAAATAGATAGTAATGTGTATATCCAATATGCTATATACAATATTTCGAGGTGAGTCCTGTGACGAGTCCAACGGTGAATTATCAAAAATTTATTTCTTTTTCGTGGCGCGAGTTCTGCAAATTGCAAATGCGTGTTACTTAAGAATTTTAGAAATTCACCGATCAAAAAATATTACTTAAATCGTGCCCCACGTTGGGCGCCAAAAATGTAGGATCAAGGAGCGTTTTCCTCAACCGCACGAATTTACAAAAAAAGCTAAAGTTTCAAAACGGGCCTTTAATGATTTAAGTAAACAATTCAGAAGCGATGCGTTAGGTTAGCAGTCATCAGTAGAACTAATTTGTTCATTTATATTTCATTACGTACATAGCATAAAATGGATTAGAAAAATATGAAGTACCGTTTTATATTAGAGATTTAGCATATGTACATAAGCTTAAGGCAAACTGAGAAATATAACAACAATTTACAAATAACAGTTTGGAAATAAACCAGTTTTGGGCAGGGATTCTCAATCCATGACCCAACATAGAGCACATTAACATTTAATCTTACTGCTCTATTCTGTATTTTTCGCAACTTATTTATTTGTCTGGTGTTCTGAAATATAACGAGGATATCGCAAAAAAAGTGTTCCGACCTCAACTACACGTAACGGAGAAAAACTAACTTCAGATTCGTGATCAGTGCCCCCTAAAACTATTGGAAAATTAGAATCCTAAAGCAAAAATTTAAATTTTGTTGCACCTACACGTTATTTTATTTTAACTACATACATGTGATACATATATGTGATAGCGTTCTACACATAAAAAGGAGGCAATTTTTTTTTTTTATCTCTAAAATAGACTGAAGATTGATACTCCAAAATATAGTAAGTCAAAACACAAAAGTTATGATTAGTGCTTTATATTATGTAACGATATCTTTTTGTCTTTATAATTGTACACTGAGCAAAAAAAATTTCAATTATAAGTAATCCTGATAAAATTAAAAAAAAATAAATATAAAAGTGCAAGAATTGTTGTAAAATTAACAACGGCAAATTATGATTAACGATTCACAACGTGCGTAGTAAAATATGACATGTGCGTTTTAAAACTATAATTTAAAACGATACTAGAAAATTTATAAGGCATATTTTAACACTGCATTTCGGCGTTAAAATTTTAAAATTTATTATGATAGGTTAACGTAAACTGATAATTTTAATTGTATATTTTAATATAAAATTTTAAAATGGTGTTGAAAATTTGTGTTGTGAATACTAAAATGCATTTATTAAAAGTTTTCGCAGTTATTATTTTTGAAAATAATTTCGTTATTTTGAAAACTTGTTAATACAAATTAAATACTATATATTTAAGTATACAAATAAGTTATAAGTGTTAAACAGGAAAAATAATATTGAATTGTCTTATATCTAGCCTGACTTTAAGTTATAAGTAATATAAGTTATAAGTAATTCATGATTTATTATTCAATTACTGTTTGTGACATTGAGTGTATATATTGACTTTTATTTGGGTTTTTGACAGAATGATTGCCCGAAGACTTAGAGAAGAAGAAATTGACTTAACTTTGACAATTACTTAACGTTCTTGCCACTCTTTGAGTATCTGGCCAAACAGGGCCAGTTTCGGAACTATGCAACGAAATCGTATACCCGATTGCAATCTGCTCACAGAGAAAGAAATTCTGAAGAAAAAACCCGTCTACTCTGCAGAGTACGTGGGCAGCGTTGGAGGAATAGACCTAAGGAGTGAGATCGAAAAAAATCGGCTTTGAAACTTCATCTGAATGAAAAAATTAAATGAAATTAGAATTAGGCTTTGCGTTGGAGAAATTCCGATGAAATACAATACCATGTTTTTGACTTGTGAACTTTCAGTTGAGTCATGGCATCGGAAGTGGAAATACGCGATTTAGTTGTTGAATTATTTCGAGAAAATCCGCAGTGGAACCAGAAAACCATTGCAAATAAGACGAAAATGGCACAAAACACTGTCTCGATGATTCTAAAAAAATTTAATACAGACTTAACAGACTTGCTAGAAAATATGGTTCTGGAAGGAAATGCGGTTTCGTGCCTTCACAAAAGGCGAATAAAGTCGTTGCTCTCTTAGAGAAGAATCCAGCGTTGTCTAATCGATTGGCGATAAAAGCGAGTTGCAGTTAGTTTTTAGTTCACATACAAAGTGCAGTCAGTACCCGACAGTCAGTACCCGACGCTAATAAGAACTTGGTAGCTCAGAGCCGAGCTAAAAAGTTGAAGACAGATTTTTTCCAAAAATTCGATTGCTGTGTTATGGACGATGAAACATACGTGTTGTCTAAATTTTCTCAATTGCCTGAGGAAAGATTTAGGACAAAACAAGAGTCCAAGTTCCCGAAGAAGTTTCTGGTATGGCAAGCGATTTGTAATTGTGGGCTAAGGAGTAAAAGTTTCGTAACAAGTGGCACTGTTAACGACGAAATTTATGTGAAGGAGTGCCTCCAGAAGAGATTGTTGCCCTTCATTAGAAAGCACAATATATCTACTTTCTTTTGGCCTGATCTAGCCTCCTGCCATTACAGTAAAGTAACACTTAAATGGTTCGAAGACCAAAACATCAAATTGGTACTAAAAATCGCCAACCCACCAAATTGCCCAGAACTTCCGCCTATCGAGAGATATTGGGCTCTAGTGAAAAGAAATTTAAGGCAACAAACAAAGAAGCTAAATCCATGGAAGATTTTAGAAATGAGTGGAATTCTGCCGCCAAGAGAGTCTCAGAAATGACAGTAAATGTGCTAATGGCAGGCATACCGGAAAAGCTGTCCGAATTCTGTAAAAAACAACAAACAAATTAGATTTATTGATCATTTTATCAGAAACTGTTTATATTTTTTTATTTGCATAAGGGATTTCAATACTAGGACAATTTAAAGTTATCCGATTTGCATGAAAACACATCAAAGTTGTGAGCCTTGCATCAAGTTTTGTTGGTGAGTTGCCTAACACACACGTCAAAAGGTAGAAGAAATATGCGAAATATGCTTTAACGAACACATGCACTAAAAATATAGTTTTCAAGCCTCAATAGCGGGAAAGTTATTGGGCATTTTTAAAATTTTATCTGACAACCATAACCACGTACAAAACATTGTCATACATTTTACATATGTTAGTATGTAATTATTAATAGATGAATTTTTAACGATATAGCTCGTCAAGTTTTTAAACAAACGTTTTCATAAAAACTCAGTGTCATACATTTTACATATGTAAGTATGTAATTATTAATAGATGAATATTTAACGATATAGCTCGTCAAGTTTTTAAACAAACGTTTTCATAAAAACTTATTTATTTTTGTCAATATCTCGACTTCAATTCGAAGTCATCATCTTCAGGACACTATAACAATAAAATATGTTCAGCTTAAAACAAGCATATAGTATTTAAGAAAAAAGAAAAATAAGTAATAAACACAACTTGCATTACATCAATGTTACGAATATCTCTAACATATAAGTAAGTACATACAGTGCTGTACAAAACATTTGCAACTGAGAACACATGGAGTGTAGAAGTACAAGAATTACAACAATTCGAAAGACGTCAGAGGCAGAAGTTTGCCTTCTCTGACACTAACTAGCGAACCAGATTTGGTCTGCCTACTTGGACTAAGTCCAAAGCAGTTTGAGATTTTAAAGAGACAAAACAAGGTATGTAGTGCTTGTTAAAATCTGACTTTATTAACGGCGCGCTGGCCTTTTTATATGTTTTTACAAACTGTTATATTAAGCTAATTATAATAGTTATATCTTATCCTACCTAGTTACTCGCATGGGTTTAAACATGCGCCTGCTTACTCACATGCATTTGAACGTTCATAACCATTAGCATGCATCGAGTTCAGTAGCAGCCAAAAGTCGAACATATGCAGTTGGGAGAATGGAATGTGGAATAGGTTGTGTTTACATATGTTTATACCCTACACCTTAACCCTTAAGAAAAAATTAGGGGTTACAATACGTTTTCTTAGATTTGATAATTATATGTATAAAGTTATAATAAATGATTTTAAATATAGTTTTTGTTTTTGGCTTAATTTTAAAAATTTATAATTAGGTTAGAAATAAATATATTTTTGTGCTTCAATTATATATATGTAGATGTATAGTAATAGTTAAATATGTAAAGATTAAAAAAATATTTTCTTAAAGTATAGCATTATATGGTTTTAATTGGTTATTATGGACTTTCTTATTTATACCATTATAATCTATTATGGTATTAACTCCTATTCTATTTAAAATTCTAAATGGGCCCTTATAGGGTAATTAGTTTTTCTTCCTATCTTCTATTTTAAGTAAACTAAATCTCCTATATCCAGCGGCGGATTTACCTGTTGGCAGATTAGGCATTTGCCTGGAGCCTCCGATTTATAAGGGTTTCCAAAATTAAAAAAAAAAAATTAAAAAAAATGAAAGTCGTAGAATTTGAGATTTAAAATTTTGGAGAGTTTAAAACCTTTAATTCAAATTTAATACTATTAACTGAACTATATTTATCTGCGATTGTAGTAGTTCGTTAGAAAATAAAATTTATGATACACAAAACACAAGATATAAATTAAAAAATTTGAACATTTTCAAAAGCAAATAGGAAAAAAAAGAACCAAGCATAAGCAAGCTTTGCGTTTATATATATCGTTTGAAAAATGCAATTTCATTCATTTCATTTCATTATTTGTTTGAATTTTGTTGCGTTAACATCAAATTTTCGTTGCATGATTTTGAATATTAAGAACAATTATTTGTGTTTATTGAGTATTTCTATTAGCATAATTTAAATTTTGATTTGAGATTGATATTTTCAGAACAACCAACAGTTTTTTTTTAAAACTACCAAGACCAACGTTGTTGCTTTCATCATTTAATAATTCTTAATTCACTCAACAATTATACCATTTTATTTAAAAAAAAATAAAAAAAATATACTTTAAAATGAAAAGAACTTTCGAGTCTGGCGCACGAAAACGACTTCGAAAAAAAATTCAAATGAGGGAAAATGAAAAGCAAAGAAACTCCCTTGCAAAATTTATGTCTTGTGATGGAAATGTTCCATCTACCTGTACTGCGGTGGCAGATAAAAATGTTTCACTACCAGTAATAGCTGATAACGATGTTAATCTTTCAAATAGGAGTATTTGTGTAGAAGAAGGTGCAAGTGATAATTGCGTTGCCACTACCAATGACATAGATATTGAAATTGAAATTGAGAGTGAAGTAATAAAATGTACAAATACTTATCCTAACTTTACTGACATTGGTTTATGGCCCAAAATAATTAGTAATGATTTGATTAAACATTGTATTTGTACAAAACCCTAAAATGTGGGAGACTTAGAATCTCCTAAAAAATTTAAACTATTTAGTAAAAAATATAATGTTTTAGTTTCAGCATATTCCGATTGGAAAAATATTGTAGACGTTTTGAAAAGATTTGATGAGTCGATAGAACATAAAAGTTGTATGTGTGCTTATGTTCGTCGTGCTAAAATAAGTGGTCGTGTCGATTCCAAACCTTTAGAAGTAATAGAAAAAGAGGCAATTTATTGGCGTGAGGTATTAAAACGAGTCGTTGCTACAGTTAGACTTTTGGGAAGGTTTGGCTTAGGGTTTAAAGGACATGCTAATTCTTCCAAAGACAATTTTCCCTGCTGTATGTAATATTTGGCTGAATTTGATGACTTTTTAAAGGTTCACTTAGAAAAATACAGTAATTGCGGGATTGGACATGTTGATTATATATCTAAAACCACGTGTGATGAATTTATAGAACTTATGGGCAAAAGTGTACAAAACTCCATTGTTGATGAAATAAAACGAGCTAACTATTTTATAAGAGCAATATAGATTCCACGCCTGATGCCAGCCATACTGACTACTGACCAGTTAACTATTATTATCTTACTTACTTACTTACTTTTAATGGCACAACAGCCCATGGAGGGCCTAGGCCGAGCTTTTCTAATAACTATTATTATCAGGTATGTAAAATTTAGATCAAAAAATTCAAGAAAGGTTCATATGTTTTATTCCGATCGAACATCATGACGCAACATTTAAACAACAACGAATTAGGGTTGAACATTAATAATTGCTGGGGACAAACGTATGACAGTCCTTCGAAGGCATTTATAATGGTCTCCAAGCTAATATTAAAAGTTACAGCAAAAATGCTGTTCTTGTGCCTTGCGCAGTAGATTCCTTAAATTTAGTTGGAAATACAGCTGCAGAATGTTCTTCTAATGCTATTAGATTCTTTGATTTAATTCAAAATTTATTCGTCTTTTTTTCCTCGATGGTCATCCAGAGCTGAAGCTGTATTAACTGTACGAAAGAATTTTTCTTTCACAGGAACCGTTCTTGGTGAAATTTGTACTAACCCATCTGAAAAGCCCATAACAAAAATTCAGGCGAAAAAATTACATAGTAGTTTTCAAGATTTAGGCACTGTTATTGATTTTTTTGGATACACTATTGCAAAGAATTAATGCCACCAATAAATCAATAACAAAACAAAGAATGTAACATACAAAAAGGAACTAATTTATTGAAATCTTTATCATCATTCATACTCAGTATTCGAACTGTAGTACAGAATACTCAACAGCAAAAAATCGAAACAGGAAAAGAAAAATACAATTTGATGAAACTTCAGATAATGACAATTTTACGTGGGAAAGAACTATTCAAAGTTGAAACATTTTCATAATTTGCGATACTGTACACTCTGAAATAAAAAGCGGGTCTGTAGTTTATGATGAGTATTACAAAACTTTTTAATATTTGTTGATTTGCCTGAAGAAAAATTTGCTCAGTGTGTATCAAATTTAGTTGAAAACTATAAAGATGATATAAATCAATTAGTATTCAAAGATGAGGTTGAGCAGTTTCTTCATTTTGTAAAATTGGAAAAAATATTAACACTACCTGAAATGTATGCGTCAATTCTGGAAGGTTTAACATCAACATTTCCAAACGTTGAAATAATCCTAATTTTTTTTAACAATCCCAATTGCATCTGGTGAGACATCATTTAGCATTCTTAAGCAGGTCAAAAACTACCTAAGCACGTCACTTGGCCAAATAAAATTAAATCACTTAGCCATGGCCATTGAAAGCGACTTAGTAAAAAAAAAACAACTAAGTATGACTCCTTAATTGATAGTTTTGCAAGAAATAAATCACGAAAAAAAATAATATAAATGGTCTATAATTTTAGCAAAATATTTTTGTATCAAAAATGTTGTTTCTTTCGTCAAAATTTGAAAATTGAGCCACAAGAAAAAAAAAAGACTTATGGCCACAAAAATTGTTTTTTGCCTAGGGCCTCAACATGTTAAAATCCGCCTCTGCCTATATCAGCCTATATCTGCTTTAAGTGTATTTGTATAACCTAAATTCTTATCTGTACGTTTTTCTTTTGCTCTATTTAGCATTTCTTTTGATTTATTTAAAGCAAACTTCAATCTGGTACGCATCTCGCACAGATAATTGTCAAAATCATAAAACTTTGTTTTTGACTCATAAATGTTATTTGGTAGGCATGGCAGTTTTCCATAAACTAACTCATGTGGTGTGTATCCTGTATCTATGTGTGGGGTTGTGTTGTATGTGAAAGTGAAATATGGGATCCATTTGTCCCATTCATGGTCAGTTGTTGATGTCAATAGAAATTCGTTCTGTTCCCTGTGGTTTCTTTTAAGTTAGGCTATCGTTTGATGGTGATAAGGGGTAGAAAAAGTTTTTTTTATTTTCAATATTTCGCATATGTTACGCATTAGCTAATTTTTGAACTCCGTCCCATTGCCGGGACGGAGTTCAACACCGTATTTGACCGTATTTCAAAATAACTTGTTCAACCAATGTTCATGCAACAGTTTCTGCATCTTTTGTTGACATTGGGTGTGCAATTACAAATTTTGTCAGTTCGCATTGTATTGTCAGTATGTAGCGGTATTCGTTTGAAATACGTAATGGGCCTACGGTGTCGATTGACAATGTTTGAAAACTATCGCTAGGTGTGTCTGCCAGCGTGAGTGGCTCTTTTGTGTGCCGAGTTTGTTTACTTTTTGCGCATATGTCACATTGTGACACAAATCTCTTGACCATTTTGTACATGTTTTTCCACACGTATCTTTGTTTTAATTTTATCAATGTTTTTCTGACTCCTAAGTGGCCATTGACATGGTAATCATAAATTAGTATTTTCAGTTGAGGACTTTGCGTGTGTGAGGACTTTTAATTTTCATTATTTTTGTATATACTTTTTTAAATTCTTTATTCGTAAATAATTGGAATATTTTGTCTTTGTTGGCTAGCGCTAGCTCTTTAATAACAGTTTCCTCAGGATCGAATCTAGTTTCGATGAGTTATCGCTGTATCTCGCATGCGTGTTAAAATTTTTATTCATATTTTCTTCTTCTGTGCATCTTAGCTTCTTCAGAGGCTAAACTGGTTTCGCTGAATTATCGCTATGTCCTACGTGCACGATATTATTTTCAATATATATATTTTCTTTTTCTATATTTTCATTAAATTGCAAATTATATTTCTGACGTAACTAACGGATGTACAATCCCATATTAGAGGTTGATCAGACTCCTGGGGTTTGCATTTATCCTTCTCATTTTTACTATGGTACCTCTACCATGTTTTCATTATTTGCCTCTTTATTTTTTTATTGGCCTCCTTATTCGCCATTCCTCTTGTTATTATAAGTGTTTTCTTTCAACATTTCAGGATCGGTTTGGATTCTTGATAATGCATCGGCATTAGTGTTAATTTTTCCTTTTTTGTAAATTATTTCGTAGTTGTAATCAGCCAAATCTAGGCAAATCCTACTCATTTTTTATGAGAGATTTTTATGTCAGTTAGTACTATGAACTTTCTTCCATAGAGGTAGGGTTTAAAAAAGTTGATTCCCCAATGTATCGCTAGTAGTTATTTTTTGCAGTGATTTACTGGCATAAGATATTGGCAAATCGTTGCCAATTTCGCCTTGTGATAGAATGGCGCCTAACTCATAATTGGACGAATCGGTGGTAAGAATAAATGGTTTATTGAAATCTGGATACTGCAATAAAGGTGGTGTAATTAGTTTTTCTTTCAGTGTGTCAAATGCTGCAGGGTGAATTTTTTAAGAGTTTGGATTTTGAAAATGAAAAAAAAACTCCGAAATTTTACAAAAGTGAATGAAATTTTTATATCCATCGATAAATTAATTTATGCCATTTACTTTTTAAAGGTAATTTCATTTAAATGTTGCCCGCGGCTATGCTTCAAGTGTTCCATTCTGAAGGTCCAATTTTGGCACACTTTTTCACATATTTCGGCCGGAATCTCACCAATGTTGACTTCCAAAGCAACAATCGTGTTTGGTTTGTCCCTATAGACAAGCGACTTAACACTGCCCGACAAAAAATAGTCTAACGGGATCATATCACACGATCTTGGTGGCCAATTGACTACATCAAAACGTTAGATTAACTGCTCATCAAATTCGCCTCTCAATTGATGCATGGTTTCGCGTGCAGTGGGCAACATGAACCACATGTCGGCCGAGTCAAATTTTAGCATTTTCGGCCAATTTTAGCATTTTATGATCGAACGGCTTTCTCCATTGACCACAACGTTGCGGCCTGCATCGTCTTTGAAGAAGTACGGCCCAATGATGCCGCCTGCCCATAAACCGTACCAAAAATGAATTTTTCGGGATGCAATAGTAGCTGCTGAATTGCCTCTGGCTGGTATTCACTCCAAATACGGCAATTCTGCTTATTTACGTATCCATTGAGCCAAAAATATGCCTCGTCGCTAAATGGACGTAGCTTGCGAAACACTTTTTTCACAGCGCATGAATTTTGATAATAAATTTCAATAATTTGCAAACATTGTTCAAGAGTAAGTCTATTCATTATGAAATAGCAAACCAAACTAAGCATAAATAAAGTGACAGCTGTCAAAAAGACCAACTCCGAAAAAAGTATTGCCAGATTGAAAACCACACTTCTAAAAAACAAAAACCCATTATTTGACGTTCTTCATTCCATGTGAATTTCGTCTTCTTTTTCAAAAGAAAATTTAGGCTGTTTGCAATGCCTGCAAAATTTGGAATGAATCTTCTATATTTGTTACAGAATGCAACAAATCTTCTTTCTTCATCGGCATTTTTTGGAATTGGATAATTTTTTACAGTGTCATACTTGGCGGGGTCAGTTCTGACTCCTTCACTTGTAATCAGATGACCTAAATATACTACCACGGGACGCAAAAAATAACATTTTGCAGCATTTATTTTCAAATTGTACCGTTGAAGTCTGTCTAGTACTTTTACTAGGTTTTGATTGTGATGGGACATACTGCAGCCATGGATAATTATGTCATCCACGTATAAAAATTATTCAGATTCTAAACCTGATAGTGCTTTTGTTAACATTCTTTGGAAGCTGTTTGAGGAGACTTTCAGTCCGAAAGGGAGTCTTTTAAAGTGAAACAGTACGTTTGGTGTAGAAAAAGCTGTCAAAGGTCGTGAACTCTGTTCGAGTTCAATTTGATGAAATGAGCTAGTCATATCAAGTGTTGAAAAACATTTTGCTCTGCCTAACTTGTCTAAAATATCTTCTAGACGTGTTACCAGAAATTTGTCATTAACGATTTTATCATTGAGCTTCCTAAAGTCCACTACAGGTCTCCATTTCTTTTTGCCATTTGTGTTCTTTTTAGGAACTAAAAGGAGTTGTATCGGCTGACCGATGGCTCCATTATATCGTCTTTCAACATTTGTTGTACTTGCTCAATAATCACGTCTGTGTGTGTGTGTGTGTGGGGTAGTCTGTAATATTTTATATACACCGGAGTGTTGTCTGTGGTAGACATTTTTTGTTTATAGAAATTGTTGGTAGATAAAGGTTCGTTGTCAATGTGAAATACGTTTTGGTATTGTCTGAATATTTTTGTTAAATCGTCTTTTGCGTTTTTGTCCGTGGTTTTAATGTCTAAAATGTCTAAAATATGTTTCAGTTTTTCATCGTTGTGAAAAGTCGTCTTTTAATTTATTACTTATTCTGCATAGGGATATATCAAAACCAATCAATTAAATATGTCATTAAGTTATTTTGGTTTTTAAATTTTATGAAATTTGTATTATTATCCGATACTTTGAAAATTTTTAATTTTGGGTGTCCGGAATGACTGTGTTTTCCGAGCCCATGACGTTTCCGTGATAGTATATAGTATGTACTCGTCCGTTTGTGTCATTGCCCACGTATCTGTTGACTCATGTTACCATTTCGGTCGTAGCTATTGTTTTGTTTGTTTCTGTAGTTGTTCTTGTTGTTGTTGTTGTTGTAGTATTGAGTTCTGTTCTGGTTTCGGCTGAAATTATGTTGGTTGTTTTGGTTTTGTTTCTGTTTGATTTAAATGGATTATTGAAGTTCTGATCTACATTAACGTTTGGACTTGAATTATATCGAGCATTGCCCCATGTTGCGAGCCGAGTTGAATGTTCGCTGAAATTGCATACTTGCATTTTGTTGTGGCATTGATTCGTTTTCAAGTTCAAGAGCTAATTCTTTTTCTTTTAATGGCAAAACAGCAACTGGAGGGCCTAGGACGAGCTTTTCGCATCCACTCATGATGTGCGTGTTATATTTGCATGAAGGGAAGCTAATTCTGAATGGAGCTAATTCTGCAGCTTCCGTTAAATCTTTTGGACGCGCAGCGAAAATTGTTGATTTTATATTTGCGTCAAGTGCAACTTTGTTATTGCACCTTGTAATGACATTCTTTTCAGCTTCAGTGGCTAATGAACCTAAATTTTCAATGCCCAACCTGTTCAGTCCTTCAATAATTTTAAGTGACTTTTCTTTGTAAGTATTTATATGTAAATTTCGTTGTTGTAAGTTGCTTAATCTTGTCTGTAATTGTGCTATTGTCGTGTCGTCTTTATATCTGTTTTGTAAAAGTTGCTTTAATATTTCAAAATTTTCTGGCCTCGAATAGCTGCCCAGCGAGGTGCGCACATTTGCCGTCAGTTTGGCATGATAGACATACTGTAGGAAATCAATTTTGCCCTTTGCATTGAGCGTTTTATTTATAAGTTCGGCTGTGATAATAAAACTTTCTAATTCCCGAAAATTTCTAGGCTAAAGGCA
This sequence comes from Palloptera scutellata, assembly GCA_958295655.1. NCBI lineage: Eukaryota > Metazoa > Arthropoda > Insecta > Diptera > Pallopteridae > Palloptera > Palloptera scutellata. The sequence continues at coordinate 56,868,643 of OY282450.1, forward strand.
GTCATGATTATTTCTTGCAGTTGTTGTTGTTGCTGTTGCTTAAACTTAAATTATTAGAGATATGGCTGCTGTTGTTGTCGCTGAGTGAAGAAGGCCACTGTGGAGTAGTTTGTTGTTGTTGCTGCTGCTGGTGTTGTTGAGCCGCCGCTGCTGCCTGCTGCAGTAAGCAATCATACTTTGATGTAATGACCAATTTGTATTACTCAAATTTGTACTGGGGTATTGTTGTTTTTGTTCTTATTGTTTTTTGATTTATTTAAATGCAAAATATAAGTCTTTACACAACTGATTTGTGTGTAAATGCGCGAATTGTAAATAAAAGCGTTTATCTGTTCAACGAAATTTTATACTCGCAAAACATAATTGCTTCTTCCATCCAGACAAGAATTACAACAATTCGAAAGACGTCAGAGGCCTTCTCTGACACTAACTAGCAAACCAGATTTCGCTTTGGAATGTGGGATAGGTTGTGCTTACATATGTGTATACCCTACATAAACTAAATCATGTATTTTCGGTCACTAAAAAAGGTAAAACTTATATATATAGACGTTTATAAAACAAAAATAAAAAGTATCGTAGTTGGTTGTGCAAAACATTTGCAACTATTTATTTAAATTAAGAATGAATAACAGAAAAATTATTATTTACTGGAATAACCCCCTGTTTTTTATAATTGCTGCGATTATCCTTGGCATAGATACGATTAGATTATTTATAAATGTATTTGGAATGTCCTGCTACTGTTTTTCAACTTCTGCACACAGCTCTTCCAGTTTCTTAAAATTGCTGTTGCTTATTCGTCGTTTTATAATCTTCCAGAGATCCTCGATTGGAATTAGGCGACTACACCGGGCATTGAAGAGCATTCATAATTTGCCCTTTGATTCATTCTTTTACCAATTTCGTGTTTTGCGTATAGTTATCATGTTGGAACCTCAAAATAAGTGGCATTTCCCAAGTTGCATGTGGCAGCATAGTATTTTCTAATATGGCTTGTGATGATACTTTATAGTGATACTTCATTATTCCTTTAGCACGGTGAATTAGTTCGGTTCCTTGTGCAGAGAAGCAATCCCAGAGCATGTTGCTACCTCCATGCTTGACGGTTCCTTTTGGCTAACAATTCCAGTTTAAATGATTTTGCGCAAAATTGAGACGAGCCAACCGATTTTTCTTCCACCTTTATGGAATGACTGAACATTTTCAATGTGTATATACTTATGTACTTAGTAGGAACACTGTTACACACATTTGATGTTATAAAATTAAAAATAATAAAATTTTTTGGACTAATTTTCTAAAATATATTTATTGATATATTACTTACTTAGCAGGCTAAGTTATATATATATATATTGTTTACAAAAAGCAATTACTTATTCGAAATTCCCGTCTTTGGCCTTCACCAATAGCTAATAGCCAATCATCAATAGCTGCACGCACCTCGTGCATTAGAAAAGTGCTGACAGTACAAATCAAAGCAATCTTCAGAGAATCAATGTTGGGGTATCTTTTGTAGCAAATCGTGTCCTCTAAAACTGCCCATAATTTGTAATCCAGTGGGTTCAGATCAGGGCTGCCAGACGGCCTTTCTTCAGAGCAAATGAAAGCTGGCAAATTGTTTTAAAGCCAGGTCTGGGTCGTCTTAGCCTTATGGGCTGGCATAGAATCCTGTTGGAAAGTCCACGGCTGGTTTTAGAAGAGGGAATGGTTAAGTGGATTCACAACAACTTCCAAAACGGATTCTTGGTAAACTTTGGGCCAAGTTTTGACCTTTTGTTCGCAGAAATGCAACCCAGTGGCCCCATCGTAAGAGACACCCCACCAAACCATGACTGAAGTTGGGTGATGACCCTTTTCGTCCCGTGTCATCAGTTCTGATGCTTTCTTAGATGACCGTACATACATCATTATGCTAGTTTAATTTTTCCTGCACGTTAAAAATTTTTTCATCTTTAAACAAGATTTTTTTGTGCACGTTATCAGCGTGCTGCACCAAAAGACGTTTGGGTTTTTCTACCCAATTTTTTTCCAAAGCTGCAGTCAACAAATGTCCGGTGCGACGTTTGAAGGCAAGTCTCCCAAGTCTCTTTTAATAATTCGACTCATGGATGATTTTCTGTTTTCGGAGCGGATTTTGCCGAATTCTTGATTTGACGGCTGTGATGACTTGCGGCGTGCGAACTGTACGTGCACGGCCTGACCGGTGGCGGTCTTTGATATCTCCAGTCTCATCAAACAGTTTATGCACTGGTAGACGAACATGCGACTAATCCCGAGTGGGCGGAGTGTTTTGAAAATACGCCTTTTTTCATTTCACTCTTAAAAAGTGCTATAACAGCGATACGGTTCTCATTATCTGATCATTCCATAGTGAAAGCTGACATAATTTTGAATTCCCGTTACATACTAACGCTATAGAGATTAGCTTTCATAAACCATGTGGTAATAACAGAGTATGTTCAATTCTACTATTGGAATGGGTGTGTTCAATGTTGTAACAATATTTATATCCCTACTAAGTAGTATTTGCTCGAAATTTCTCTTCCAGTCATTTCCTTTTTGTAATCTTTTAAAATACTTAAAAAAATTATATATATTTCCACCCATTTTTTATTTTTTTACTAAAATGTCCAATATTCTTTAATAGTTAAAACTTTAATAACTATAAAAACAAATAATAAACTGATCAATTTCAAATAAATTACAAATCATTTACAAAAAGTAATGGAAAAGTAATAACAACAAAAATGCATTTCCTGTTATAAAAATTTTAAATTCTTTCCTTTCTATCAAAAAAAGTTAGCCAGTTGTAAGTTAGCCAGGACGGCACAGCCAACTACGATACGTTTTTACATTGAAGTAAAGTTTTGTTTTTGGATTAGTGATGGATTTTTATTTTTTATTTTTGTTTTATAAACATCTATATATATGACACGAAACGTTATACCAAATTCTTTATTTGCATTTTTTTAGTGACTGAAAATCGCAATTGAAAATGTTTTGCACAGCACTGTACATACATATAATTATAACATCAAGATATCTTATTTATCTTCAGTTTTGATTTTCTTTGTCCCCACATGTGTTCCCGTGCATACGGTGGACCCGTCGCCACCACACCTTATTTTGTATAAATATAATGTCAGATTGTTCGTATTTGTCCAGTTTGCTTTTAGTGAGTATTTGCCGAAGATTATTTTTTGTACTGAAAGCTATTTGAAATTTGTCATTGTTAAATCTTTCAGAGCAGTTAGGGGTATATATCATACATATGTATATTTGATTTATACATTTTAGTATTCAGTATTAAGTTTCCTGTTTATGCTTTTGCGGAAATTATTGATTAAGCTATATATTTGCTTTTGGGAAAATTATTTAGTTACAATATGTTAACAATCTTTTTTGTGTTTGTACTGTCGAATTGCTCATCTCTAATTGTTAACACCCGTCTGATGAAGTTGTTCGCTGTATTAATTATTATCCTTTTTGGATGTCTGGGTGTCAAGATGTGGCTTTCCGGTACCAATCAATCTTAACTACATTGTTATGTCGTATAATCACTGTGCCTAAATATGGTATTCTTTGATTATCTTCTACTTCTTTTATTGCTAAACGAAATAAATTTTAATATACTCACGATATTTTAAACCTTTTAAACTTGGCATATGTAGAACAAACTGTTCAAATAATCCTTTTCGTGGAATATGTAGAGATCTTAATGAACATTTTTATCTAGTCAGCTGTGGTCGCTGTGCCGTAGTGTTAGTGCATTGGACTGTTACGTGGAGGGTCCAGGGTTCGAATCTTGGCACAGACAAAATCAAGATGTAGAAAAAACAATTTTTATACACAGCATCACCTCTTGGCAGGTAATGGCAAACCTACAACAGTAAAATTTGCCTATGAAAAGATTTCCATTTCGCCGTTCGCATTCGGCATAAAACTGTAGCTCCCTTCCATTCATGTACAAATATATCAAACAATATGAGTGCAAGCGATATAGATATAACCTATTCAGCATTTATGATTCTTTGGAATACATCAAAACAAACTTACTTATTATGTATACTAAATCGATAAAAATGTGGTCGCTGTGGCGTAGTGGTAGTGTGTTGGGCTGCTACGCAGAATGTCCGGGGTTCGAATCTCGGCACAGGCAAAATCAAAAAGTAGAAAAAAATAATTATTCTACACGGCACCACCTCTTGGCAGGCAATGGCAAACCTACAAGAGTAAAAATTGCTATGAAAAGCTTTTCACTTCGCCGTTCGGATTCGGCATTAAACTGTAGGTCCCTTCCATTCATGTACAAATATAAAACGCACAACATGAGTGGATGCGAAAAAGCTCGGCCTAGGCCCTCCATGGGCTGTTGTGCCACTAAAAGTAAAGTAAGTAAGTAAATCGATAAAAAGCTGATGAGTTTATATCTGTAGTTATATATTTTCTTGTAAAGCAGATGTATCGGTCACCGATGCTTGCTTTATACTGATGGGGACCTCGGTCGTGTTGGACGGCGAGAGGGTCCGTTGGGATTTGTTCGTTCGTCATATCATATTTTACCTGATAAACTTATATGCATTGAGTTATCAAAACATTGTCTGAGAATTGACAAATTGTTTCAGGTTGAACTCATAAAACTAATTATGCTGTAAATAAACCAATAAACAGATGTATTTCATTGTGTAATAACTTTCCTTATGTTATTAATTTTAATCTACATGAAAAATATTTTAAACTGAACATATTAATGTTATTTAATAAGTTTTTAGAGTTTAACAAACTGATGTTATATGTATTGATTTTAGCAAATCATTTGATAAAGTCAATTATGGCCTTCTGATTAAAAAGCTAGATTTGAGTGGAATTTCACTCTTTTAAGATTATACTAAATCGATAAACAGCTGTTGATTTTATAACTGTAGTTGTGTTTTTGTGTAAAACGGTTGCAAGCATTAGTTGCATTAACAAATAAAAAAAAATAGAATTTTTGTATTTTCTGTAAGATTAATTATCGGTAGAGTAAACAAATTAAATTAAAGCTGTATCAAAAAGGAAAATTCTCGAAATTATTTGTATTATTTTGATTATGCGTTCTGTCTACCATTGAAAAACATTGATTTATCGTAAAATATCTAACACGATTCAAATAATAATATCAATATTATTTTTATTTTCAGGCACTAAATGACCTTTTTGATGCTCAAGGTTGGGACGTTGAAGTAATTTCCGGCCATGTTGGAGTTTTAACAGTAATCGTGCCGTGGAATGCTTTGATGACAAATGATAGTTCAATAGAAATATCAGATGTTGTTATATCACTTCGTCCAATCAAAAGACAAAAGATTGGCACTTCAATGCTGGAATCAATGTGGTCTTCCGTTAGTAGTTCAATGCAATTGGCTGAAGAATGTATGAAACAAAAGGATGACGATGGCTCGGATGGGTCTTTGGAAATAAATACCAATTCCATTGTCGGCTTAGAAAAATTTGCTGAAACAATAGATAATGGTAATTAATTCAAAATTGTTTAAGACTTTTTTTAAACAAATTTAATTTTTACAGTTTTGAATCGCATTAAAGCTAAATTTACGAACACAATATTGAGGCTGGAGTATCCTTCAATGCATGGATCCAAATGCATCGCAATAGTTATGAAAATTGAAAAGTTCGACTATAAAAATGAAACTGGTAGTGAAAATTTAACCCAAAATATACATGATAACAGTGGAGAAGATTCGAAAGGTTCAAAATCAAAGACTGTCCCATCTTCTGAAAATTCGTATTTGTTTCCGACATTTGCAAAACATAATATTGTTCTGAGTGGATTGAAATTATATACTGAAGAGTTCAAAATTACACAAAGTAATCTAAATAGCCACGTCTACAAGATAAACTTTGAAGACAGTACCACTAAAATCCCAATTTTGGAAATGCACAATCAGCAGAAAATTGAAATTAAAATGAAGCAATTTGAAGAAATAAGTGGTGCTAAAGTATCTTTCGATGTGAAGTTAGGTCCTATTTACTATTTCCTCTCACCTCGCCAAATACATTTACTAGTACAATTTTGGAATGCTTTCTCAGAAGACAATTCAAGTATATCTTTGAGTGTAAAAGATAACAAAAGTAGTTTTCAATCAATAAGAACTAAAGAGATGCATCGTAATATTGAGCGCTATAAAACTAATATGTCTGGAAATTTAGTTGATCACGGTAATTGGAGTGGAGATTATGATGAAAGATTTCTCCCACATAATGTTTTGGAAAATATTTCAACAGATAATATTGGACTTAAATCAAATAAATATTGTGATTCATTAAGTAGTTCAATAAGTTCTAATAGCACAATAACGGGCGCATCAAGGTTCCAGCGTAAAATTGCAAACATGGAATCTTGTGGAGAAATTATACATTTTAATATTATAATAGCATCCTTCATTGGGATAGTTCTCCACGAAGACTTACTCGTTGAGAGTAATATAAATGTGAGCGACAATCCGTTAAATGAAGGGAGCCAAATCGAATTACTTCACATTGCAGAACATTTTTTTAGCGGCTTAAAAGAAAATTCCTCAAAATGTTTTAAAGGAAAAAATCATATTTATTTGGGAATTTCGTCATTACTTTGCAGTGGAACTAAAAAAAGGAATAAAAACATTTTATCATCAGTGATATCGGTGTCAGCATCTAAATTTGACTTATGCGAAGTTTTGGATGACGGCTCTACACCTTTAATCCTGTTTGATCGAATTAAGGTATAGACTTGCTTAAAATTAATTATTAAAATATGGTCACACACAAATATGGTCCTACAAAAAAAAAAACGAAAATTTGTGTAATCTTGGTGCGACATATTATTTTTTTATAGACTTCTTAAAAATGATGTAAGACTAATATGGCCACAAATTTGATGTAACACGTCTCGTTTTCCAGAAGTTGAAGTTAAACATGTCATTTCCATCATTTGCAAAGCAATACAATTTTTCATGGCTGAATTCAAATAAACAATTTGTAGGACAAATAATTTTTTTTTTTAGATATATTGAAAATGACAAGAATGGGTAATTTTGGTGCTCCAAAATCTGTAAGAAGTGACTGTCGCACCAAGATCAAAAAAATGTATAGAACTGTGTTATATAGAAACTTAAATCACAGAAATTTTATTTGTTTTATATCACGTTTATGTATTAATAATTAGTAATAGTACATACATATAATAGTATCAACACAAAATTCAAATATACAGAAACGTCATATAAAACTTATTTTTGCTATTTTGCTGCATTCTTACAAGTATTTAGATAGGTGTACACATTGTAGAAATAAAAATTCTGTCATTTCAGATGTCAGATGGACGTATGACAGTTGACCTAATCTTTTCAGATTTCACAATAATGGCTAGGAAAAAATTTCGACGTGATTTTCGCCTGATTTGCGAAAGTGACCTAAATTTACCAAATCGACCAATCGTGTGTATTTTGTTGCACTGCTCTTTTTGTATGCACATAATTTTTGTTAAAATTGTGGTATCTTTAAATAATGTATACTACAATAAAACTGGTAAATGGCTTTTTTGGCGCAAATTTTCGAGTAGGTATTTTCGGTTACGCTCATTCCGAAAACGAAATAATTTTTTGGACTCCAGTCTGATTCAAGAGTTATTGCGATAAAACTGGATATGAAAATTTTATGAAGGACATATTCAATAGTTGCAATTAACTCGTATACCTGACAGACATTAAAAAAGATTTTACCTACATTTTTTAAGAGGATATTCAAAAAAAAACACGTTTAAAATTGGTAATTTTTTCAAACTTTAAAATGTTGGTATTTTCACTGAATTTCAATAGAAAATAAAACATATAGTTTTTACACCACTGCTCAAATTAATAGTTACACTGAAAGACTTTGTGCGAATTGGTTTTTGCAACCATTATCACGCAATTAAAGTTAAAATGAAGTGTTTTTTTAATTAACGCAATATGGCAATGCTATTGCTGGCAAAGTGAAACGTGTGATTTCCCTAATTATTGTGAATAGTTGTGAAAAAGTCAAAATCTGGTTTGAATTGTTTTGGTTTGCCGTTTTCTTTTTTGTTGTCTGTTGTATTAGTTTTTTTTTTTTTTTTTTTAACTTTAACATAATTTTGTGGTATAAGCAGAGTTACTAATGGATCGCTAAACATGTTTTTGGACGATTTAGAACCAAAAAGTAATACAGATACATTTGATATTAAATATGGAGCCCTTACGAAAGGGCAATGAGGACGTATAATGTTATCGATGTCAACGATTTGGGCATACCAAAAGGTACTACATCACGACGTTGAACTGTGTAAAATGTGGATGTAATTATTCTACTGCTGATTGCAATAGAGACAATAATTCTCCTTTTTGTTGCAATTGTCATGAATTGTCATCCTTCTATGGACAATGTAAAGTTTATAAAGAAACACTAGGAGGATACTTTCCTCTAAAAAATACTCGGGAAGTGAAAAAGTAATCAATTTAAAAAATCGGGTCGTTACTACTAAAGAAAATAAAACAAACAACCAACCTCATGAACATAATTTCTCTTCTTTTAAATAAACTATGGAGCCAATGGTTTATGTAAACATAAACAAGAAGTTGAACTATTTTTACAATACTTCAAGATTGACATATTCCTTGTGTCGGAAACGCATTTCACAAACTAAACTATAATAATAAATACTTTCCATCGATATAATAAAGCGGCGGCTTTGCAATACTTATAAAATCGTTTATTCAATTTGAACTACTTTAAGAAATATTTTTTTCACACAATGGGCCATACATTTATTGTTTTTATTGTTGGTGGCGACTTTGATTCAAAGTACCCCTGGTGGGGATCTCGAATTTCAAATCCATAAAGCAAGGAATTGCATAAATGTATTGTGAAGAAACCCTATTCCACTTTGTTAACAAGAACGCTGACGTTCTGGCATAAGGGCAATTATAGAAATGCCTATTAATTAGATTTCGTAGTATATAAAGGAATTCCTAGTCAATATGTAAGCATTTTAGAAAACTGTGATTTAAGCGCATAGATCACTCCCCATGACGAATAGTGTGGCTTTGAATATCGTTACACGTGATTATTTCTTTTCCTCAAAAACAGGCGTTAAACTCTTTCAATCACGGATTGAGAGTAATATTAACTAATTATCCCGCTCAAAACAAGTCCGAAAATTGATTATGCCGCACTATTCGTGAAGCAGTTTACTTTTTTACACCTCAGAAAGAAATACGTACAATCTTCTGATAACTTAATTTTATCGTTTGAAATAAGTATATGTATAATAATAAATGGTAAGAAGAAAACGAAATATTCGTAAACGTTGGCAACAAAATAGAAACGCAGACGATAAGAGAAATATGAATAAATTGGTTAAATCCTTAAACCAAAGTCTACGATCAATTAAAAATTAGCAAACAGAACACTTTTCATTATTTAAAACCTTGGTACATCCAACAATGATAAGTTTAATTTCCCATCTGACATGAAGATAACATATAAAAATTAAAAAATTAATTAGTTCAAATGAAGACAGCAAAAATCTAAGTTTTGACTCTAACTTTTGATTGAAACCAAATTGCTGAGCTAAGTATAAGAATTCAATAGCTGCATGACGCGGCTCCATATTCTAGATTTGCCATTTAAACAATGTGTACAAATGCAATTTAAAATTATAAAAATACCAATTTAAGTTTGTGTAATCATAACTTACTCACTCAAGTAAAACACTATTTTTCTTAACTGCCCTTATCATCTCTAACTTGCTTATTATCTTTTTAATGGATAGCTTGCAACTAAAACTATATGACAAAAAAAATAAAAAAGTTAAATGTAAAGAAGTAAAATCTTAATTTCAATAATAATTTACCCGTAAAACCATTGACATAAGAGAAATTAAAAAGAATTTGGTGTAGTAAATCCTAGCGCATAGATTTATTTTCTAGCTAGTCACGAACGTAGTTCAAAATTAACATGTTTTCATTATATATTATTATTGGCAGGACATACATATTAAAATATTATAAAGTGCTATACATCTTAAAGTTATAATGCAAACCTCACATTAATTGAATGAAACAAAATACAAAATGCTTCATTACATAATATTATCTTACTTTACTTTACTTTTAATGGCACAACAGCCCATGGAGGGCCTAGGCCGAGTTTTTCGCATACACTCAGGTTGTGCGTGTTATATTTGTACATTAATGGAAGTGACCTACAAGTTTAATGCCGATTCCGAGCGGCGAAGTGAAAAGCTTTTCATAGCAATTTTTCTCTTGTAGGTTTGCCATTGCCTGCCAAGAGGTGGAGCCGTGTAGAAAAATTATTTTTTCTAAATTTTTTTTTTTTTTTTTGATTTTGTCTGTGCCGAGATTCGAACCCCGGACACTCTACTAGCAGCCCAACGCATTACCACTACGCCACAGCGACCACACATAATATTATCACATATATTAAAATCAACGTAAAAAATTAAAATTAGAAACAATAATAACATAAATTTAAGCATAAGTAGTATCTATAGAAAAATGCCTTAAAAAGTTGTGAATTTCAGATTGTTTGGAAGAGAGTTTCAGAGACGGATGGCAAAGAAGGAAAATTGACGTTCGGAAATAAGTGTGGAGGGTTTGGGATGAATAACAGAATTGTTATGAATTAAAACCTTGGTACATCCAACAATAATGAGTTTAATTTGTGGAATGACATAAAATATTTAAAAATGCCTTAAAAATTTTAAAGAGGATCACGTTTTCTTAAACCATACATTGTGTGGTGTAAATCTGATGACAAGAAGTTGTTATAAATTAAAACGCGAGAATATTAGTTTGTTGAATAGTTAGACTGGCTCTTTATTGAAAATTATTTTATGCAATATAATAACTATACTGAAATTAAGTCGAATTTTAAACGAAATTGAGTATAATTCTTTAGCACTATACGTAATTCTTAAACAACTTTTGAAAATACTAAAAGTTTATTTGCAAAATGGCTAATCTTCTCGTACTTTATTCATGTTGTTACTCAGAATGTGCCAGAAGAACCAATCACATAAACGCGCCATTGTTCTCAGGAATTGAACATTTCACGTACTTCTTTGTTGCGAAATTTGTATGAAGCCATACAAAGTTCAATTGGTACAGCAGCTGAATCCACATGACTATCTGTAACATTTCGCTAATTGGGCTCTGGAACTCTTAGAAGAAGATGAGAATTTTTACCGTAAAATCATATTTTCTGACGAAACTGACTTTGACCGGTGGTTATGTTAATCAAAAAAATTGAGAAGCCAATGCACCGTCAACGATTAACCGTTTGATGTGGTTTTTGGTGGTATAATTGAGCTATTTTTCTTTGAAAATGAGGAAGGAAGATGCGTTACAGTTAACGGTGTGCGTTACCGCGTAATGATAACTGATTATTTCTGCGTTATTTTAGAAGATATGGGCTTACGCAACATTTAAACAGGATGGTCCAGCCGTGCAACAATCACATTGTAAATAATTATTCATTTCTTTTTTACTTAGTTAGTTGGTAATACAACCGATGATCGGTCTTGGTCGCCTCGATAAATTTTTGCCTATGGCTGATAAAACACCCTTCTAGCCGCTCAACACTGACTGTCAAAGTCGGCGTATAACCCATACAGCTCACAGTTCCATCTTATTCGATGATACACGTCAAAGGCCACGCATATTGGCCTATAGATTTAACCGAGTATCTTACTTTCGAGTGACATAAGTTATAATCAAACTGAGCAAGATCTGCTGTCATGTTGGATTTTGGGACATTGCTCTCTTCAAACGAATCAATTGTTTTCGATACAGCTCTCTCGCAATAATTTCACCAGGTTTCATCGTTTACTTCCAACAGCAATCGATAACTTCTTTCGAAAGGCAAAAATCCCGCAAATACTGTTTACTTGGCATATATGCTGACATGTCTGTTGCGAAAAAAGGCTATGTGGTTTAACTTTGGGTAATTGATCCATAAACAAAACAAAAGTTACATGACGTAGGTGAAAAATGAATGTAGTTACAGTATTGCTTACTTACTTACTTAGCTGGCGCTACAACCGATGATCGGTCTTGGCCGCCTCCACAAAGCTCCGCCAGTCACTTCTGCTATGCGCGCGCTGGCGCCAGTTGATAAGGCCAAGTGCAGTCAGGTTGCCCTGCACCTGGTCTTTCCAACGGAGATTAGGACGTCCCCTTCTGCGTGTTGCTCCACCGTGGTTCGAATAAAACACCCTTCTAGCCGGAGCGCTTTCTTCCATTCGCTCAACATAACCCAGCAAGCGAAACCGCTGGAGTTTTATACGCTTGACTATGTCAGTGTCGGCGTACAACTCATACAGCTCATCGTTCCATCTTATTCGATACACGTCGTCCACGCATACTGGACCGTAGATCTTACGGAGTATCTTCCTCTCGAACGCTCCTAACAGCCTCTCATCATTGCTGGTCAATGTCCACGTCTCTGCGCCATACATTAGGACGGGAAGGATGAGGGACTTACTTACTTACTTTTAATGGCACAACAGTCCATGGAGGGCCTAGGCCGAGCTTTTCGCATCCACTCAGGTTGTGCGTGTTATATTTGTACATGAATGGAAGGGACCTACAGTTCAATGCCGAATCCGAACGGCGAAGTGAAATGCTTTTCATAGCAATTTTTACTCTTGTAGGTTTGCCATTGCCTGCCAAGAGGTGGTTGCCGTGTAGAAAAATTATTTTTTCTACTTTTTGATTTTGCCTGTGCCGAGATTCGAACTCCGGACACTCTGTGCAGCAGTCCAGCGCACTACCACTACGCCACAGCGAGGTGGGACTTATTTTCGTCGGTCGAGAGAGGGCTCTACTTCTCAATTGCCTACTGAGCCCGTAGTAACACCTGTTGGCAATAGTTAGTCTCCGCTTGATCTCAAGGCTGACATTATTGTTGGTGTTTATGCTGGATCCTAGATAAACGAAATCCTTGACGACTTCAAAAGTGTTGTTGTCAACAGTGACATTTTGTCCAAGACGCCGTGACTCTTTGTTTGTTGACACAAGGTATTTCGTTTTGTCCTCGTTCACCACTAGACCCACACGACGAGACTCCCTTTCCAGGTTGGAGAATGCTGCACTGACTGCTCGAGCGTTTTTGCCAATGATGTCAATATCATCAGCGTATGCTAGCAGCATGACACTCTTGTAGAAGATAGTGCCAGAGATGTCGATGTTCGCAGCTCGAATTATTTTCTCCAGTATAAGGTTAAAGAAGTCGCACGATAGGGAGTCACCTTGTCTGAAACCTCTTTTGGTATCAAATGGTGCGGAGAGGTCTGTCCCAATTTTCACTGCGCTGGTGGTGTTGTTCAGTGTCATTTTGCAAAGACGAATGAGCTTTGCAGGGATACCAAAATCAGACATTGCGGCGTACAAGTGATCCCTAATCGTGCTGTCGAAGGCGGCTTTATAATCGACAAATAGATGATGGGTGTCGATCTGTTTTTCTCGGGTTTTTTCCAGGATTTGGCGTAGTGTGAATATCTGGTCGATGGTGGATTTACCAGGCCTGAAGCCACACTGATAAGGTCCAATCAGTTTGTTGACGATGGGCTTCAGTCTTTCGCACAGTACGCTCGATAGATGCAATATTAAGAAGGCTTACATGCGGTCATAGTCGACACTGATAAGCTGAAGTTCATTGTGATAAAAGCATAACACTTGCCACAATGGCTGTCTATCTCTTTATCGGTGTCCTGTGTGGTTGCGTTCCCTCTCTCATTCTCCCTCTTTCTTCCTCACACTTATCAATCAATGTGTTAAAGGTATCAATAAAAAAATCTGGTGACTTCGGAATGTATTAGAATAGAAACAACGACAAATTTTTGAGGTTCGTGGGTAGGCTAATGTTCGTGGCTATGTTAACTAAAGACATAAAACTTAGCATCATCTGGAAACTTCGAAGAGCTGTGCAATGCTCGTGACAGCGATGAAATCTGTGCTATTAGTACGACTGCAGCAGGGGAATACTGTGAGTTACTATTCGACAGTATTAGTGAAAAAGGAGAGTGTGTAATATAATTGTAATGGAATTCTTAAGACTGTTGTTAAGTGGTGAATTAAATAAACTTGCAATAATAGGCTTTTAACACAATCAAGTGATTGAACCTCTTTTATTTGTTGAGAATAATGAAACAGTTGAAACTAAATAATCATAAAAATATACGAAGAGCTCGGAACAGCGATGAAATCTGCTATTAATACGACTGTAGCAGGGAAATACAGTGTGTCACAGTTCGGCAGTAATAAGTGGTCTCTTGAAAAGTTTCTAGCCTGACACATAGATAACAGTGAATTTATGTTCAATGTGTGATTTCATCTTTCGTATGAACACGTGTAAAGTTTCAAATCAATCTGGCAATCCTTTCTTTGTTTAGCAGCTGCTTGAAGTTCCTGCTTGTTTCCAGTTTTTTTGTTTAATTTAAAAATTCTGACATTATTGAGTATTTGTTTAAAAAAGGTTTATCTGGACAAGAAATCCGCACCGATATGGTAAATGTGTTAGGTGAATGTGCTCCTTCATATACAACAGTAAAAAATTGGATTGCTGAATTTAAACGTGGTTGAAGATGAACCACGCACTGGACGTCCAAAAAGTGCCTCGACACTAGAAATCATTGAAAAAGTACTTGTTATTGTTTGTGAAAATGCAAGTGCGACTATGTGTTATTAGCTGATACCACAGGGATCTCAGAGGAACGAGTAAACCACATTTTACATGAAGAACTACATATGACAAAGCTGTTTGGAAAAGTAGTTCCGCATACGTTAACAATTCAACAAAAACTCGATCGAAAACTAAATTCTCAGTGCAATTTAGAACGTTTTAAGTAGAATAAAATGGATTTTAAGCGACATTTCGTAACTGTGGATGAGACTTGGGTCTACCATTTTGATCCTAAGATGAAACAGCAACGTTTAATAATAACAAAGTACTAATAACTTCATAACTTACTTGTGATTCACATCAAATCGAAATCACACTCTTGTCTGACACTAAGAAATTAATGATAACTCGTGCATTTATACATCTGCAATGTAACTGCAATCAACAAAACAATGCGGCAATATGCAGTGACCCATTCAGAATCTCTATGGCATCCTTTCCGCTAAAAATGGCAAGAATGTAATGCAATCCGCGACAGCTAAGACAATAAAAATCACCATAGTGGAAAAATGGCAGAAAACCAGCACATCAAGTTAAAATCCTTGGATTTTATCCAATGCCATTCCACATAATAAAAGTTTTATTTAGAAAGGGAACATAGATTGTTTTCTAATATTAAGATTTTATAAAATATTAATATATTTAAACTAAACTACTCTTGTAGATTTGCTATTGCCTTTTTTTTTATTATTTTTTTATTATTTTTTTTTATTTTGCCTGTGCCAAGTTTCGAACCCTAGACACTCTGCATAGCAGTCTAGCGCACTACCAACTACGCCAAGGCGACATTCACATGAACTAGTACAACAGATTGATAAAATCTGAACTACTTCATAATATGGTAATGCTTCTGCTATGAGTTGTTTTCTTCCAGCGGTTGCAGGAAGAAATCAAAGTAAAAATGTTCGAAAATCTGAAAAATTTTGGTTAAAAAAAAAGCAAATAAATAAATTACTTCCCGTGATAATAACGGTATATAAAAAAGTCTATGACTTGCTAAGAATACTTACTTAGCTGTCCACTACAACCGATGATCCGTCTTGGCCGCCTCGATAAAGCTTCGCCAGTCCTTCTGCTAAGTGCGCGGGCGCTAGTTGATAAGGCCAAGTACAATCAGGTCGCCCTGAACCTGGTCTTTCCAACGGAGATTAGGACACTTCTGCGTTTTCCTTCACCGTGGCGCGAATAAAAGACCGTTGGGGTTATATTGTAAGGTTTCATTCGAAATCTAATGACACCAATATTTGAAGTAATTAAATTTAACTGGAATTACTTTGTAAAATCAGCAATTAAAGGTTTCATTCGAAATGTCATTGTTGGTGTACAGCTCATTGTTCTTATTCGATACGCGTCGTCCACGCATATTGGATAGTAGATCTTACGGAGTATCTTCTTCTCGAAAGAACCTAACACATAAAGATAAAATAATAATTTTTATACTTGATCGAAAATTCTTTAAGATGGTAGTTACCATGTCAACACCAAATATGAAATTATTAGAGTTCAAGAGCTGGAGATTTGTTTTCTGAGGCAAAGTTGTTCTTAATGAGCAGAGAAACATTTTTGGTTGTACATTAACCCTCTACTCTACCCCTTTCTTTATCCCCATTTTTCAAAATTTCTATAATGAATGAAGTATGTACTGCGAATTTTGTTTTGAAAGGTTTTATGATATTTACTAAACCTACCGTATACGAGTACATTTATGAGTAACTGGAGGGAGGAAGAGTGTTGGTGTAAAAACAAAGTGTTCATTTTGTATTATCTTTTCATCAGGAACATCGGTATGTTGGACTTTCTTATTAATCCTAGCTTTTCGGTGATAGTACTATATGTACATATTAATTAATTAATTCAGTGTCTTACTTACTTACTTAGCTGGCACTACAACCGATGATCGGTCTTGGCCGCGTCCACAAAGCTTCGCCAGTCACTTCTGCTATGCACGCGCGGGCGCTAGTTGATAAGGCCAAGTGCAATCAGGTCGCCCTGAACCTGGTCTTTACAACGGAGATTAGGACACTTCTGCGTTTTCCTTCACCGTAGCTCGAATAAAAGACCGTTGGGGTTATATTGTAAGGTTTCATTCGAAATCTAATGACACCAATATTTTAAGTAATTAAATTTAACTGGAATTACTTTGTAAAATCAGCAATTAAAGGTTTCATTCGAAATGTCAGTGTTGGTGTACAGCTCATTGTTCTTATTCGATACGCGTCGTCCACGCATATTGGATAGTAGATCTTACGGAGTATCTTCTTCTCGAAAGAACCTAACACATAAAGATAAAATAATAATTTTTATACCTGATCGAAAATTCTTTAAGATGGTAGTTACCATGCCAACACCAAATATGAAATTATTAGAGTTCAAGAGCTGGAGATTTGTTTTCTGAGGCAAAGTTGTTCTTAATGAGCAGAGAAACATTTTTGGTTGTACATTAACCCTCTACTCTACCCCTTTCTTTATCCCCATTTTTCAAAATTTCTATAATGAATGAAGTATGTACTGCGAATTTTGTTTTGAAAGGTTTTATGATATTTACTAAACCTACCGTATACGAGTACCTTTATGAGTAACTGGAGGGAGGAAGAGTGTTGGTGTAAAAACAAACTGTTCATTTTGTAATATCTTTTCATCAGGAACATCGCTATGTTGGACTTTCTTATTAATCCTAGCTTTGCGGTGATAGTACTATATGTACATATTAATTAATTAATTCAGTGTCTTACTTACTTACTTAGCTGGCACTACAACCGATGATCGGTCTTGGCCGCGTCCACAAAGCTTCGCCAGTCACTTCTGCTATGCACGCGCTGGCGTCAGTTGATAAGGCCAAGTGCAGTCAGGTTGCCCTGCACCTGGTCTTTCCAACGGAGATTAGGACGTCCCCTTCTGCGTGTTGCTCCACCGTGGTTCGAATATTCTAGCCGGAGCGCTTTCTTCCATTCGCTCAACATGACCCAGCCAGCGAAGCCGCTGGAGTTTTATACGCTTGACTATGTCAGTGTCGGCGTACAACTCATACAGCTCATCGTTCCATCTTATTCGATACACGTCGTCCACGCATACTGGACCGTAGATCTTACGGAGTATCTTCCTCTCGAACGCTCCTAACAGCCTTTCATCATTGATGGCTAATGTCCACGTCTCTGCGCCATACATTAGGACGGGAAGGATGAGGGACTTATATAGCGTTATTTTCGTCGGTCGAGAGAGGGCTCTACTTCTCAATTGCCTACTGAGCCCGTAGTAACACCTGTTGGCAAGAGTTAGTTACCGCTTGATCTCAAGGCTGACATTATTGTTGGTGTTTATGCTGGATCCTAGATATACGAAATCCTTGACGACTTCAAAAGTGTAGTTGTCAACAGTGATATTTTGTCCAAGACGCCGTGACTCTTTGTTGGTTGACACAAGGTATTTCGTTTTGTCCTCGTTCACCACTAGACCCACACGACGAGACTCCCTTTCCAGGTTGGAGAATGCTGCACTGACTGCTCGAGCGTTTTTGCCAATGATGTCAATATCATCAGCGTATGCTAGCAGCATGACACTCTTGTAGAAGATAGTGCCAGAGATGTCGATGTTCGCAGCTCGAATTATTTTCTCCAGCATAAGGTTAAAGAAGTCGCACGATAGGGAGTCACCTTGTCTGAAACCTCTTTTGGTATCAAATGGTGCGGAGAGGTCTGTCCCAATTTTCACTGCACTGGTGGTGTTGGTCAGTGTCATTTTGCAAAGACGAATGAGCTTTGCAGGGATACCAAAATCAGAAATTGCGGCGTACAAGTGATCCCTAATCGTGCTGTCGAAGGCGGCTTTATAATCGACAAATAGATGATGGGTGTCGATCTGTTTTTCTCGGGTCTTTTCCAGGATTCGGCGTAGTGTGAATATCTGGTCAATGGTGGATTTACCAGGCCTGAAGCCACACTGATAAGGTCCAATCAGTTTGTTGACGATGGGCTTCAGTCTTTCGCACAGTACGCTCGATAGAATCTTATATGCAATATTAAGAAGGCTTATCCCACGGTAGTTGGCGCAGATCGTGGAATCACCCTTCTTATGGATTGGGCAGAGTACGCTGAGATTCCAATCACTTGGCATGCTTTCATCTGACCATATTCTGCATAGAAGCTCATGCATGCGTTTTTTGAGCTCTTCGCCTCCGGTCTTAAACAACTCAGCAGGCAGGACATCTGCACCTGCAGCCTTATCGTTTTTCAGCCGAGCAATGGCTGTTAAGACCTCCTCATAGTCAGGCGGCGGTACTTCAACGCCGTCAGTGATTGGGGTTTCCGGAGTGGGTTCCGCAGTGGCGGAATTATTGCCGTCATCGCCATTAAGCAGCTGTGAAAAGTGATCCCTCCATAATCTCATTATGCCCTGGATACCTGTCACCAGATTTCCGTCTTGCAGGAAGAGGCCCCGGTCTTCAAACCAAGAGCCCGGCGTCTTATTCTTTCAAAGAATTTTCGGACCTCGTTCCTGTCCCGCAACATTTCGATATCATCGAACTCGCGTCTTTCTTCATCTCTTTTTTTGCGCCTGAAAAGACGTTTCTCCTCCCTTCTCAACTTTCTGTATCGCTCCTTAGCAGCTCGCGTTGCAACTGACTGCAGGGTGGCTCTGTAAACTGCGTTTTTTGTTTCAGTAGCATCGCGACACTCTTGGTCGTACCACATATTTCTCCGTCGACGGTGGTTGCCTAGCACCTCTTCGGCAGCCGTACGCATAGAGCGGGAAATGTGCGTCCACTGCGCGCATATATTATCAAGTTGAGGGGTGTTTTGCGAAAGGAGAAGTGCAAGTTGGTTGGCAAAGACTTTGGCTGTCTGTTTTGATTGCAGCTTTTCGGCATACAGCTTTCTCTTTGTACCTATCCGTACGCGATTTGCTACACATATACGTGTGCAGACCTTGGCTGCAACCAAGTAGTGGTCTGAGTCGATGTTTGCACCACGTATTGTGCGTACGTCTAGTACATTGGAAGCGTGCCTTCCGTCGATCACAACGTGATCAATCTGGTTTCGTGTGTTTTGATCAGGGGACAGCCAAGTAGCCGTATGGATATCTTTATGTTGGAATCTGGTGCTACTAACTGTTATGTTTCGTGCGGCGGCGAAGTCGATCAGTCTCATACCGTTATCGGTGGCTTCGTCGTGGAGACTGAATTTTCCGATCGTCGAACCAAAGAGACTCTCCTTGCCCACCTTGGCATTAAAGTGGCCTAACACGATTTTAACATCGTGGCGGGGGCAATGCTCATAAGCTTTGTCGAGGAGCTCGTAGAAGTCATCTTTGGTCGTTTTATCCTTCTCATCCGTCGGGGCATGGACACAAATTAGGCTGATGTTGAAGAATTTTGCCTTGATGCGGATAGTGGCTAGGCGCTTGTTCACGGCCGTGAACCTCGAGACAAGATGACGGAGTCTCTTCCCAACCACAAATCCAACACCAAATTCGTGTCTCGACGCATGATATCATGCGTCCTTTGTACTTTTTGATTTTGCCTTTGCCGAGATTTGAATCCCGGACAATATGCTTAGCAGGCCAGCACACCAACTATGCCACGGCGTCCACCAAAAAATATATTTACTTGCGTAAATGCAAGTTTTTAATAGTACATAATTGTTAAATTGTGCTTACATAACATTATGTTCAAAAGAATTTATAACTTTATTTTTAAGTTATCTAAAATATTTACCGAAATTTAAAATTTTTTTTTTTGTTTTGCATTTTTTCTTAAATAAAAAATATATATAAAAAATTTACATTTTCATATAACATTTTCTATAAATTTTAGTAAGCAAAAACTTTGCAGAGTTGCAAACCTGCTCTTGCTACTATAATTAAATAGTTAATATTTTTTCGTGCGATACACATTTACAATTACATATACAGGGTGAATCATTTATAAATTGGAAATTGATTTTTGTGTAAATAAGAAACTTGGTGGCCAGTGCACATTACCAAAAACGCTAATAACGCAAAAGTTCGATTGTTGCACGGCTTGTATGAACTAAATGTTATCTGAGTACATATATTCTAAAATAGGTCATATATTCAAAGAAAAAAGATGGAATGATACTTCCTCCGATCCGAAAACCACATTAAACAGTTTCTTGTTGCACCCTCAACAATCGAGCGTGGATTTTATAAACTTCAGTGCAAAGTGAGCTTCGTGAGAAAAGATGATTTTTTCGGTAAAAATACGTCTTCATGCCAATATGCAAAATTGACAACAAAGAAACGAAATGTGCAATTCCTGAGAAACAACCTTGATACCGCTTCAAACGATTGCGTTAAGGTTTAAATATTGCCTGGAACTTAATGGTCATCATTATAAGCCTGAACACATCAGTTGTGCTGGGATGCTCCCAGATTCGATTTCTTAGAACAGAGTAATAGGGAAATTAGTATTGATTTTTTTTTTATTTCTTTAATGTCGATGATTTAAAGGCAAATTAGTTTCGAAATTAAGCTTTTAATTCTTTACATGTTAAAACAAAAATTAAATGCAAGTAAGTGTATTCGTGTTTAATAATAAAAAATTGATTTATTGGAAAATCGAATTAGAATTAAAAAAGGGAAGATATAAAATAAGGAGAGATAGTTCGAACGGTTCGAAATATTCAAAAGAAAGCGAAAGGTAAAAATAGTAGCAATAGAAGCAGAAAAATTTAGCGAAAATATTACAAGTCGGTTTTTTTTTGTTTTGTTTTTTGTTCTCTGTGATTCTTTGTGAATTTGTTGATTTGTCTGATTTAAAAGGAAACCACAAAGTGATATTTTTTCTTATTATTGGAATAACTTTAATCAAGTATCTCAACTATAATTGTTTATTATTTTTCTTATTTAATTTAATTTATAAAATAAAACCACGTCTGTTTAGTTCTTAAGCTTTATTACAACTGTTCTTAAATTATAAAGCATACCAAATATGTGGTTGACATTTGTTGTTAGTGCCGACTGAGAATCGATACAATTTACATTTTGTAAATATTTCATACGAATTATAGATTCATTTGTCCAGAGTATTTTGTGCCAAAAATTTTAAGACGTTATCTGCAAAGAACTTCATACTCATTTGCAGATTTATTTGGCTTATGTACGGAATTTTTCGTACAATTCGACCGTGCTTTCCATCTTCATGAAGCGAATAGTGGATAAAGATGGTGTTGTTTGGCCTTCGGATACCAGTTTAAATAAAATTTTAGTAGAAGAAAGCATTGTATTTACGGCAGGGATATTTTTTTCATTGTATCTATCCTTTTTGTTAGTCGATCTTGAAAATGCCTGCGGCCAACGCGATCATCGTCTTTGAAAGTTTTAATCAGCTTTAATATAGCCGCAGGTGTTTTATTGAAAATTTTGCCAATGCTACTTTGTTTCAGCTTCGTTGTGTAATTTAATAATTGCTTTTCGTTCTCCGGCATTTAAGCGCTCTCAATTTGCCATCTTTTAAGTCAAAACTAGCACTTAAGTAAAAAAATAATATTTTTAGGATATTAAAATTTTAAGAAAAATTATTTTTTAGGCTTTCATCTATCGCAGAATGTGCTATTTTATTTCCAAAAAGAAAAAACTGAAAGTAGTTGCACAAAAAAAAAAACTGTTTGTATGTCACGATTTTCCAGTGACACTTAAATTCGCTGACATAAAAATCCGTATAAATTCTAAACTTAAATCTGATGACCTTTCTGTTCTTAAGTTTAGTTTTCCATATCAATTCTTCTTTTAAAATTAGTACTCCGGTTGAGATGTATTATAAGATCATCGATATCAACTTTTGGCTTAAAGGCACAATTGTGAAATAGTTTGTTTATAAACCTAGGCCGGATTCAAAAAAGGTTGTTTGCATTCCTTGTGAAGATTCCGAAATACTAGCTAGGATAACTGATTTTTTTTTTAATTTTATGTTAAAGTGTCAGAGAGTTAAATTCCAACCCTTTATCTCAAAAGTTTTACTTGTAATGCGCGCATTCTAGCTTTCACTGAAACTTGGCTTTACCCGTCTGTACATGCTGCTTAAGTTCTTTGTAATAACTTTCAAGTTTTTAGAAAAGATCACGTTATTCTGACTTGGCTTAACCCATCTGTACATGATGCTTAAATTCATTGTAATAATTTTCAAGTTTTTAGAAAAGATCGCGTTATTCTGATTTACCATTCAGATTTAATATCCATCTAAGTTTTACCCATTAGATTATTGTGATATTGAATTGTTATGTATCCGCATAAGGATCAAATTCAACTGATGATATTTTAGCAATTTAGCAATAATTTCCTCTAAAATGATAATAACTGCTTGTTTGATTGCTAATTGTCTTTGGTGATTTTAATATGCTGAGTGTTACTTGGAACTTTTGTGAAAAAGTTCAGCATCTTTATCCTTGCACTGCTATAGAACACAATAATAATTTTTTGGATACACTTTCTGAACTCATAAGTTTGTATAAGATTAATCACATTGTTAATAAGAAAGACAAATTTTTGATCTTGTCTATATAGATAGATGATTAGTATTTCTTGCTCCGAACCCTACGTTTCACCATCATCATACCTTAGCATCGTTTGAATTACCTTATAGTCTCAATATTGATATAAAAACTGTTAAATTAAAATACTGTTTTATAATAAACTCGTTGATATTCTTTCTGTAAGATAATCTGAACGTCATGAATATCTAAATGATTGTTATAGAAAAAATTTAAATTGTACAAAAATACAAATTTGATACACTGAATTCACCACTGAAACATATACCTTTTATAGTTCTAACTACTATTTATGAACTCGTGGACCTTTTTTGGTAAGCTTTCCATTAGAGATTTGATAGTTGTTTCAGACACCTTTTTGGAGCAGTTTGCCCATCTCCTTTTAAAATTTTCGGTATTTTGGGACACCTTTTTTATGCTCTTTAAGTTTCTTTTCACAAGAGCCCAATATCTCTCCACTGGTCTTAGCTCCGGACAATTTGGAGGATTGGCCTCTCTTGGTACAAAAACTATGTTATTACTTTGGTACCACTCCAGAGCTATCTTGGCGTAGTGAAATGATGCCAAATCGGGTCAAAAATATGTGGACCCATTGTGCTCTCTTATGAAAAGAAGAAGCCTTTTTTTCAAACATTCTTTGATGTATATTTCGGTATTTATAGCAACTGCATATAGCTTGCCATACCAGGAATATTTTAGAAAACTTTGTCTGCTTTTGGATTCTTAATTGTTCTTCGACATTTCCTTGAGCATCAGCAACATAAAAATGTTGACCCGGAAGCTGCGTAAAATCTGCCAGTACATACGTTTCATCGTCCATTATGCAACATGAATATTTTTCCATGAAATTCGCTTTTAATTTCCGAGCCCTACTTTTGGCGTCTAAATTTTTTGCAGCATTCCTGTCAGAAACTTTGGAAACAGTTTGACGGCAGATTTTAGCAAATTTTTTTTAAAATTTTTAATAATTTAAAATGTACTTCTTTTTCTTCACTCATTTTGATCAAACTTATTGTGAGTTCAACATGTTTATTATTAAAAATAATAACTGACATATTTTTCAAAGATAACTAGATCAAGGAATTTTTAAATTTTACACCCAAAAAAAATTATTAGGTAAAACGTGTGTTAAAATTTTTTTAATCTCACTCCTTATATTAAATCATTGTGGCTAAAGTTTATATAAACCGCTTGCATCTTTGACAAATGTTTAAAGTTTAGTTATTTTCTAGTAGGTTCGAAAGAATCATTTACTATCATAATCATAAAAATGGTGTTAAACATGTATCTCAAATTATAGAGGCATTGCTAAATTATGTGTGATACCTAAGATATTTGAATTAATTGTTAATACTAACATTACAACATCGCAACATGGGTTTTTTAAGGGGAGATCTATGTTTTAGAATAATACGCTACATACATATGTAATGAATGGATTTACTAATGACCAATAAACTGATGTTATAGATACTGATTTTAGGAAAGCATTTGATAAAGTCAATCATGGCCTTCTGATTAAAAATCTAGGTTTGATTGGATTTTCGATCTTACTTTTAAGGTGGTGGATAGAGTTATATATCACTAACAGAAAACAAAAGGTGATTTTCCGAATGCCGTATCAAAAAGCGTTGCTGTTACTTCCGGGGTTCTTCAAGGGAGTCATCTGGGACCTTTATTATTTCTTCTGTTTATTAATGATTTGCCATCTGTTATTCGAAATTGCAAAATTATAATGAGTAAAGTAAAGTTGTTCTTATCTTACAACTATAATATTCAACAAAAACTTCTTCAAGGAGATCTTGACAATTTTTCAAAATGGTGCCGATTGAACTTAATGTTTCATAATTTTGAAAAATATAAGTTTATGAAATTTACGAGGAGGTATCCTTTGTCTGCTAAATACTCTTTACAGGATCAAACTCTGAATCACATATTGATATTCGGTGCTTTGGGTACTCATGTTGTGCGTATTATATTTGTATATGAATGGAAGGGACTTACAGCTTAATGCCTAATCCGAACGGCGAAGTGAACAGCGTTTCTTAGGCAATTTTTTCTCTTGCAGGTTTGCTATTGCCTGTCAAGAGGTGGTGACACGTAGAAAAATTGTATTTTCTCCTTTTTGATTTTGTCTTTGCAGAGATTGGAAGTCCGGACACTCTGCGTAGTGGTCCAACGCACTACCAGTATGCTACGGTGGCTGATGATTTTGTATCTGTAGTTGTAAGGAATATATTCGGATATACGCGTCTCATTACATGTTTTCGTGTAAAGTGATTACATGTCACCGACCTGTGCATTATGTGGATGCACCCCTCGGTCGTGTTTGGCGGAAGGAGGGTCCGTTGGCGATTTTACTGGTTAACCTGAAAGGTTCGACCATGTTATGAAAACGATATAAAATAGATACCATATTCGTAACAGCTTGACATAGCGCTTCCTTCACAACATGTACGATGTCGGTAGTTTCCATTTCTTCTTTGTACATATTTTATGTTGTTTGACACTACATCAACGATATTTCCTATATTAATTCCGGTACCACACCGACAGCAGCACCTCACCGCTTTTTGTCTCCTAATTGCGTCCACGTTATGTCATTTATTTTGTTTACAGATTTTTGCTCGATCTTCTCAGGTTAGGCTGAGCTTTTTTCTTTTGCGATTTTTACAATGAATAAAAATATAGAACACAGATTTCTCTCGAATTTTGTATTGCAAATTAAATTTCGTGTACCGAATAGCTGAAAATGATACAGAGTACCTACAGTGAAACGACTTTGCCAAAAAAACAAGCATATGAGTGGTACAGACGCGGTCTAAAAAAACACGCCAAAGTCGATCGAAAATCAAGATAATGCTGACTGTTTTTTGATTATTGTTGTTCACTGAGAATTCTTGCCAGAAGGTTAAACGGTAAATAATGAATGTTATCTGGGCGTTGTATGGCGTTTGAGAGAGAAAATATGAAAAAGATAAATTTTGTGGAAAGAAAACTCATGGATTTAACACCCAGCATCATCTCACAAGGCTATCATTGTGAACAAATTTCTGTCAAAAAACTCAGCAAACATCATCGAACAACCACTGTATTTAACTGATATAGTTCCGGCTGACTTCTTTCCCTTTCCAAAACTTAAATTAGCACTTCAAGGCACCGGTTTTCAGTCGATAGAAGACAAATGGATTATTCGTTGGCATAGTGTATTGTTTCGAAAGGGGCCTACTTTGAAAGCGATACAAGAAATTGGAATGAATAATAAATATTTTGTTTTATTGACCGGTACGTCAATGTATATACATTCAAATTCTATATAAGAATTTTGTCAAACGTGTGTGTGAAATTGGATCTATTTGTTAGAACAACACGTTTTCTTACTACTGCAGTGCGCAAAACCGAAAAACTTGTTGCTGCTGCTCAGAGGAAGGAAGATGTGGAAGATAGACAACATTTGATTCCAACAGGATGACTCGCTGTGTTACACAAGCCGTGAAACAATCAATTTTTTGCGTGAGAAGTTTGAAAACCGCGTTATTAGCCGTTTTGGTGAAGAGTCGTGCTTCCATGGGACTCTTGTAATAAACAAGTTTTAATGCTTATTGTTTCAAATAGGTTCAGATCCATTCATGTTCAAATATAACACGCACTTTTCTTCTTTTAACTCGCATTTTTTCGAAATTCCTGACTGAAATAGAACGCAGCGTACTGTCAGTTTCTAGCTTTCACACGTGTTAAAATTGAAATTTGCTCATTTTTTCATTTGTTGCGTTTTTGAAAAAAAAATTCTTTAAAGTTAAATTATTTATATACATTTATATTATCACCCTTTTGAATCAAATTATTACAATTTCTTTATTGTCTTAAAATAAAGCCAAATATAAATTTTTTAACAATTATTCAATACAATCCTATTCATTACAATATAAATATACTGCTAAAATGTTAAAAAATATGTATTCTGGAAAATTAATGTCAAAATAATACGTTTTGCCGATATAAATATAGTATTAATATTTTTCCAGAATTGTTCTGATGATCACGGGGAACCTGAAATAAATTTGAACATAAAGTCTACTTTTTCGTGCAGTTTAAGGGAAGTATCTAATATCGCTATTGACTTGTCTTTGAAAAGGAATACTTTGGAACTGGATATATCAATTTACGATCGACTAAGTAGTATATTGGGTCCGTCACCCTTCTCATCAACAAAATCAGCACAATCAAGTTCAGAGAAAAAACTAAATATGCCTGCTAAGCATTACGTAGATTTAAAAATTAATTCAAAGTTATTGGAAGTCAAATTAAGGTAAATATATATTTTTATTATGTTTATGTTAATAAATTAATTCACAACACTGATAACAATGGCGAACAAAAACAAACTGTTTGAGGCAGTGTTTTGGGGTAATCCTGTATAATGACTTACATTTTGTGAAAAACAACTTTTGTTTTTCAGATATAGCTAAAATAAATGTAAAAATTTGTCAGGGTAAAGTAAGATTAAGGATATTTTAAATGAGCAACCGCATGAGACAAAATTAAGCTTTCATCAAGGTCCAAGAAAACTATGTTACGTCAGTGTGGCTGTTAATATTATATGCAAACTGCAACAAGAAATTTGTTGATGGAATCGGTCATCGGTTTCATTTGGATTTGAGTCCCCTAAATTCGACTTTGTTGTATACTTTCACCTTAAACGTTCAGTTTTTGAGATGTCCTCTCAAGGTCAAAAAAGATACTGTCATAGGCAACGATACATTGTTTACATATACATAATTATGTGTTTGCTGTAATGAAAAGTTCTAAAGCAGACTCCACTAATTTCAGGAATTTTTTTTTTAGATTGTGTTTTTTATATTAATATGTAAACCACATGGCAAAGTATCAATATGTATTCCGTGGAAAGAATAAACATACACAATTTACTAGGGCCCCCGAACAAATGAACTGTTTTAAACCCGGCTTAGGATACAGGGACTCTTCAAATGTAAAACTTGATTTTTTCAAGTTATTTCCATACCACTGTGTGCAATAGGGGTGGCTCTTTTTCTATATCTTGTTGTGCTAACCCCCTCATGGAAAAATGGGGTCTTCCATGGAGAAATAAGTTGTGCGAAATTTGAGCTTAATCAGATAAGGATAAGGTGCTCTCGGCCCTTAAATTTGTAAAAAAATAAGCAAAAGTGACAAATCTGATTGTTTGTATTCCAAACAAATTGTGCAAACTAGTTAATTTTATTGTATTCTATTTATATATTTAATTAAAAACGTACATAGGATAGAATTCTACAATAATCGTATTTGAAAAGAAAGTGTGACTTAATCTCGTAAGGTATAAAAATTAAACTATGTAATTGGTTTAATGTTTTTTTATATTATATAAAGTAAATTGAAAAGTTAAATGTTTAAATTCGCCACTGTTTACAACAACACCTAAACAATTAGGCAATGAATTCTAATGGTGTTAATGAAAAAGAGTTTAAGTATTTAATTATGTGAAAATCAAGCAATTTACTCGATTTGACTGGTTAAATTGTAGTTTATCAAAAAGGTATCCTGGGGTCTGGTCATAATAAGTTTGTGCAGATAAATACAATTTCTGGGTAATGCAGAAAAAAATGCTTTCTCAGGGTCGAAATATGATCAAATTTTTTAAGGTCATAAACATAGTATATAGTTTCTTTATTGAAAACTATTTTAAGCTTATTTTGTGAATGGGATTCTAATTTTCTATACATTTATATATGAGTTCAGAATATTGTAGCAATTTATTGGAAGAATTATTTGGCTGGTATTGACACATTTCCAAGAGTAAAAATAGCCTCAGAAAAGTTTGGATTCGGCATAAAACTGTAGGTATTTACCTTAAATTCATGTACAAATATAACACACACAACAGGACTGTATTCAAAAGCTAGGCCTAAGACCTATATGGGCGCTGTTCTGCAATTAAAGCAGAGTATCTGATAATCTGGAAAACCTGGAATTGTGACGTTTAAAACAGGCCCTGGCCCCTAAAATGGACCATACGCTGTAAGACATCGAATTGAGAGCCGACGAATATGGTAGTCATTCTTGAGATGGCCGGGAGGGATGAGAAACTTATAGAGTGTTATTTTCGTCGGTCGAGAGAGATATTCACTTCTCAATTGCCTACTGAGCCCGTAGTAACACCTGTTGGCAAGAGTTAATCTCCGCTTGATCTCAAGTCTGACATTATTGTTATTGTTATTGCTGGATAACTAAATTGCTGATAAACTAAATCCTTGTTCAAAAGTATAATTGTCAGCAGTGACATTTTGTCTAAGGCGCCGTGAATCTTTATTTGTTGACACAAGGTATTTCGTTTTGTCCGCGTTTATCACTAGACCCACTCGACGAGACTCCTCTTACAGATTGGAGAATGTTAAGCGTATGATAGCAGCATGACACTTTGGTCATGTTTGGCGGAGGGGTCTGTCCCAATTTTCACTGCGCTGGTGGTGTCGGTCAGTGTTATTTCACATAGACGAATGAGCTCTGCAGGGATAATAAAGTCAGGCATTGCGGCGTACAAACCCCTAATCGTGTTGTCGAAAGCGGTTTTATAATCGACGAATAGATTATTTGTAAGATGGTGGGTGTCGATCTGCTTTTTTCGGGTCCCTCCCAGTATTTGGCGTAGTGTGAATATCTGGTAACAGGCCTGAAGCCACACTGATAAGGTCCAATTAGTTTCTTGACCCTACTAATGTGGATCTGGCCCAGGGTTCATAATTGCTTTAGTGCCATGGGCTACAATGATATAGCAAAACCCCTTGATATTATATTATAAAATACACCTACCAAATATAAACGTACAACATTAAATATTTATACACACAGACAATATTTTTTCCAAGAAATATTTCATTCGAATTCAATTTTATTAATTCCAAATTTCCGGCACAAGCCAATAATTGTAAAAGACATTAAGAACCTTAAGCAAGCTCATTTAAGTTCACTTAAGTTCACTTACACTTGCATTTTCGGCATATACTTAGTTTCATTTTGACTTTATTTAAAGCAGACAAATAATTCCACAGAATTTTGAAGACCAAATATGCAACGTTGGCAGTTAAAGTTATTATAAGTAGCTTTAAGTTAATTTTGTAGTCAGTCTTTTATTCAGTACTCAATAAACGCGGAATAAGCCTAAAAAATCAATAATGTTTTTTTTTTTTTAGTGTTTAATTTTCCAGTGAAGAAAAGTCTACAACTGTCTGGCAATGTCGTAAGTTTTATCTATTACTGTCTACAATATGGTGGTCGCTGTGGCGTAGTGGTAGTGCGTTGGACTGCTACGCAGAGTGTCCGATATTCGAATCTCGGCACAGGCAAAATCAAAAGGTAGAAAAAATAATTTTTCTACACGGCACTACCTCTTGGCTGGCAATGGCAAACCTACAAGAGTAAAAATTGCTATGAAAAGCTTTTCACTTTGCCGTTCGGATTAGGCATTAAACTGTAGGTCCCTTCCATTCATGTACAAATATAACACGCACAACATGAGGGGATGCGAAAAGCTCGGCCTATGCCCTTCATGGGCTGTTGTGCCATTAAAAGTAAAGTAAGTCTACAATATGGCAATCATGATTCTTGATTAAGAGTGGTAAACATTGCCGGTGATGAGTGAATTGCTGAGAGTCTGTCCAAGGCAGTTTGTCAGCCTTATAATTTCCCTCAACAACGGTATGTCCAGGCACCCATATAAGGTGCAGATTGTGTGCCTTCGTTAGAGACGATCTGCATTGAAGTGCAACTGTGGAGTAGTTAGCAGTGCATTCTCGGCATCTTATTGTCGCTTGATTATCAGTGAAAATTTAGATATCACTGCAGAGTATCTCGTTATACCTTATCAGAAAAGCGGCCTCATTGATTGCAAACAGTTCTGCTTGGAACACGCTGCAGTGATTAGGAAAGCAAAAGAGTGTTGAAATGTTCAGACATTCAGAGTGGACTCCGCCCCAGTCCTAACATCCAACTTTGCGACATCGGTGTAAAGGTCACACAAATATCACATTACTCGCAATCTAATCTTGACGATAAGTAATAAGTATGTGAGTTGCCAAAGAATAGTGAGGATAGGGTGATTTCAATAGATGGTGGGAGATATGCTTTACGCACTTTCAAGTTTTTAAAAGAGATCCTTTACAGCAAGTTTCTAATGGAGCGGAGAGAGGTATCCTCCCTGTAGAGTGCCAGTAATAACCAGTCTTCTAATAGAAGAGGTACCTAGCTTAACGTTTATGATCCTATTCTTCAATAAAGTGTCAATACATGCCGCAAGGAGTCATCCCCCCCTGAGATCAATCAATGCCGTAGTGACAGCAGATGGGAGGGCAATCCATTTATAATTAGGTGTGAATTTTGATTTTGGTGTAAATAAGAAACGAATATTGTTTTGTGGTTTTTATCAATCGAAAGTACAATCCTTTCGGTTAATTGTGGAACACTGTTTTATTAAATTGACTTCCTTTGCTGGCCATACTAGCTGTACTATCAAGCCAATCGGAGCTGCACTTGACCGATGGCTGTACCAATTTCGTCCTTGAGAGTATAACACTTATCTTTAACGGCTCCCCACAAAAAATAATCCAAAGGAGTCAAATCAAAACTCCGTGGTAGCCAATGCACATCACCTAAATGGCTTATAACGCGATTTTTAAACTTCCCACGCAAAAGATCGATTGTTGTGACACGGCGCGCCATTCTGTTGGAATAAAATGTTCTCTAAGTCTATATCTTCTAAAATAGGCCACAAATAATCAATTATTATTACCATTCACTGTAACGCATCTCCCATCCTCATTTTCAGAGAAAAATGGCCCAATGATACCGTCGGTTCAGACACCACTCCAAACAATTAGCGTGCATTGGCTTCCTTACAATCGCGCATGGATTTTCTGAGCTCCAGTGCAAGTGAGCTTCGCCAGAGAAGTAGATTTTTCGGTAAAAATACTCATCTTCTTCCAAGCGTTCCCAGAGCCAAATTAGAGAACTGAAAATTTACCAGTTGAATTTTGTACGGCTTCATACCGATGTCTTTATAAAAAATTCGCAATAAAGAAGTGCATGAAATGTTCAATTTTTGAGAACTATGTAGAGTTTATGTGGTTGGTTGTTCTTCTCAGGTTCTTCTTCTCAGGATTATGAGAACGTGCTGTTTTATCCTATAAAGATCCAGTTTCACTCACACGTTTCACAAAACGATCCACAGATTGCGTGGATGGCGCTTCTCTTCTACCGAATTTTGAACGTAATATTCTTACAGTTTCGCTAGAAGATTCACCATTTTGGAAATACATTTTTAGTATTTACCAACATTGTTCTAGCATATACCGACCCATTTCATTAACCGCAAATATGAAACTAATTTTCCGTCATAATACGAATGACATTCGAATTGCTACACTCAAAATAAACAGTAGTTCAAATATTAGATGGACCACCCTATATGTAATGCAATGGAAATTCTTCAAAATTCAGGGATATTTCAATATGGGGATCTAAGTATTTTGTGTAACGCTGATGCTGTCTTAACAGATCTGCCTGTCCTAATACATATATTATATACTTACGTATGTCTGTTAGTCTTTCAAAGACTTTTAATAAGCGGTGAAATAGAAAATTTTAAAAATTGTTATGGAGTCATTAAAAACAAACCAACAGTCCGATTGCACTCAGTTTATTAAACAATTTTTAAACTATAATTAACAAAAAAATTCATTCAAATATTATTAGCGGGTTGCAAAATTGTATAACTTTTTTCTTAACTTTCTTAGTTAGAGACTGGACAGTACGTTCGGAGACTACTGCCTAGGCTTGATTCCATTGATTTCGGAATTCTACATAATTTTTGCAAACTTTCTTTATTTTTCTTAGGGATTTTTCATTATAGGACAATATCTTTCAATAGGACGAAGTTCCGTTCCGGACAGTTGGGAGGATTTGACTCTTTTAGGACCACTGTGACATTATTTTCCTTATACCATAGTTGATCTGGAGTAAGATACCATAACGGGGTCCTAACTCTTGACAATTGCGTATAATTTA
Organism: Palloptera scutellata; assembly: GCA_958295655.1. Classification (NCBI taxonomy): domain Eukaryota; kingdom Metazoa; phylum Arthropoda; class Insecta; order Diptera; family Pallopteridae; genus Palloptera; species Palloptera scutellata. Next base: position 56,901,987 of record OY282450.1, read on the forward strand.
AAAAATTTTCTGGTTCACACCTGTTTAATTCAGAAGTGAATTAATGGGATATTAAAACACAATAAATTTGTATTTAAATTTAACAAGATTTACAAATTTATTGGAATGAAAATTAGAATTTTTAGAATTACAATAAATATATTGAAGAGCCCAACCGACCGGTGTGAAATTGTTCTAGAGAAGAACTAGAGAAAACATTAGCAAGAAAAGAAATAGAACGAAAAGTAATAAGGATAGAGAAAATGAATAGGAAAGAATAAGCATTAGGGTGGCTTAAACATCCCGCCCCCCTTGCACGAGTGCAAAATTAAATGGCTCCTTCAGACGCTGCAGGGTCCTTATACCGTCATCGAACAACTCCTTGACCCTTTGTCCTCGGAAGTGGGACGTCTCGAGACTGCGGATGGTACGGATGGCGGCATTAGCAGGATGTGCCGGAACGATGGCATTGGCTGCTTTTTGACCGGGAGCAACGATCACCACTGCGGAGTGAGTCATGTTGAGCTGTGTTCCACAACTTTCGTCTGCGGACTGGAACTGTGGAGTACTGGAAAGATACACAGATTAGTAGGGAAACAATCAATGGTAAATTACAGCGGTCAAGGTGGAGAGCAGCCATAATTTGGGTCCGCCTTGTCTGCTTGTAAGTAGTACAAGCTTTGCAGTGGAAAATGCACATTTTTATTTTTAATATTAGGCGAGGAATGAAATATTCCTGCCGCACCATGCGAAGCATGAGACTGACTTCGGCATGGAGGAGCATATTATGTAGAAATTCCAAATATAAAATACAATAGCTAGAATTCTCGGGAATGATGATAGGATGTCGTTCGTTGTAGCTAAGAGCGGCATGAGCGAGACGACCATTTACTCTGAGAATATTCTCTTTGTCTAGAAAAGGATTTAACACGAGAAGAGTGCTTTTCTTTTCTATTGGTTTTGCATCGAGTAATGATGCCTTTTCTCGAAGATAATTTCGATAATTTGTTCCAGGGAGAGAGGAACAAAGTGCCACAAAGTCGTGTCTCGATAACTTGAATTTCGGTATGAGGGATAAAGCTTGAAGTATGAAACTGCTGAGAAGAGAGTTAACTTCGAAAGGCTTATTGGTTGCAGGAGGGCACTTAACCTTTTATCGCCAAGAGATGTAAGGAACGGAATTGTCCTTCTCTCAGGTGCGAACACAAAGGCAAGCTCGATAAGCTTTTTTCGAAGGAGACTTATAATCGCGAAAGGCTTATTGCTTGCAGGAGGGCCGCTAACCCTTTGCCACCAGAAGACGAGGATCGGAGTCCTTCTCCTGAGTGTGAGAACAAAAGGCAAGTACAATAAGTTTTCCTATGCAGAGTTGTAACCGCAGAAGGCTTATTGTTTGCCACCTTGAGTGAGACCAAAAGGTAAGCACAATAAACTTCTACAAGTAACAAAGTTCGGGAAGTTGAACTTGATTACTCTGCGAGGACTGCCTCCACTGAGGCTGTTGTCTATGGTGGAAAGTTTCTCTAAGAAGCTGTTTCTTGTATGGACGGAATACTTCATATATTAGTCTCAATCCGTGCCTGCTAATCAGAGCAGATGGTGTGAGATTTTCGCTCGTTTCATAACAGGCGATAGCCACCCTGCCGGGTCAAAACAGTTTGGCAACCGAACGAAAAGTTTGTCGCTTTGTGGCAGAAAAAAGGGAGGTGATTTTTTCCTTTGGGTCTACTTACTGTGCTGATTTCGTGGTGGTTGATTTTTTGTTATTATTGTTGTTGCACTTTTTTGTGGTGCGTTAAAGCGTTGGTTCACTTTATGACTCGAAGGACCATGTTTATCCGGCTCGAAGGACCATGTTTAATTCAGAAGTGAATTAATGGGATATTAAAACACAGGAAAGTGGTCGCTGTGGCATAGTGGTAGTGCGTTGGACTGCTACGCAGAGTGTCCGGGGTTCGAATCTCGGCATAGGCAAAATCAAAAAGTAGAAAAAAATATTTTTCTACACGGCACCACCTCTTGGCAGGCAATGGCAAACCTACAAGAGTAAAAATTGCTATGAAAAGCTTTTCACTTCGCCGTTCGGATTTGGCATTAAACTGTAGGTCCCTTCCATTGATGTACAAATATAAGTCCCAAAACATGAGTGCATGCAAAAAGCTCGGCCTAGGCCCTCCATGGGCTGTTGTGCCATTAAAAGTAAAAGTAAGTAAGTAAAACACAGGAAATTGGTATTTAAATTTAACAAGATTAACAAATTTATTGGAAGGACAAATTTGTACAATAAATATATTGAAGAGCCCAACCGACCGGTGTGAAAATGTTCCAGAGAAGAACTAAGAGAAAGCAATAGCAAGAAAAGAAATAGAACGAAAAGCAACAAGGATAGAGAAAATGAATATGAAAGAAAAGGTGCATTAAGGCTTAAACATCTCGGCCCCCTTGCATGAGTGCAAAATTAAATGGCTCCTTCAGACGCTGCAGGGTCCTTATATCGTCACCGAACGACTCCTTGACCCTGTGTCCTCGGAAGTGGGACGTCTCGAGACTGCGGATGGTACGGATGCCGGAACGATGGCATTGGCTGGTCTATGACCGAGAACAACGATCACCACTGCGGAGTGAGTCATCCGGCTCGAAGGACCATGTTTAATTCAGAAGTGAATTAATGGGATATTAAAACACAAGAAATTTGTATTTAAATTTAACAAGATTCACAAATTTATTGGAATGAAAATTAGAATTTTTAGAATTACAATAAATATATTGAAGAGCCCAACCGACCGGTGTGAAATTGTTCTAGAGAAGAACTAGAGAAAACTATAGCAAGAAAAGAAATAGAACGAAAAGAAATAAGGATAGAGAAAATGAATAGAAAAGAAAAGCATTAGGGTGGCTTAAACAACACCTTATCTGTCTAAAGTCTTTCGCTTTGGTGTGAGACGGTTTGGCTCTTTTCGGATTGAAAACTACACTCACTTCAGTCCATTGTTTAGGTATTATGTGTGAGACGTAGGCTAGGCATGCCTCAGAAATGGGGTGTAGCCAGGCAGTAAATACGTAGTCTACTTTTTACATTTAAGCAGAAATTATGCTGTCTGGTCCAGTGGACTTGAACGGTTTAAAAAGGTATATGCCCACCGTATATTATACAGAGTGACAATAAGTGACTTTCTTCGCGCTATAGAAAGTATTGTAATTTTTCTGCCGTTTTCTTCATTCTTGTATTATTCTACGAAATCGAGAGTACATCTAGTTTAATTTTGGAGTGGTGTAGATTTTATTTAGTTATTTATTTTACGATGTCAAATAATCGGTCAGCTATTATAAAATTGCACCAATTAGGCAAACGCAATTGTGAGATTGCAGGGCAGCTTCGCATTGCTCGTTCGTTAGTTTCTCGTGCAGTTAAACGGTTTAAGTAGTTGGGTCATGAAAGTGATCCAGGAAGAATAAAGAAAACTTACCGTGAAATACTTCCAGGAGTCGCACAATCATTCAAAAGCGGGTACAGCGTAATTCAACGGTTTCGTCAAAATGACAAAAGCTGGTTCTCTGGATCATCATTCAACATCGCCAAAATCCGCAATCTGTCGTGGTGTATAGTGGAATATGCGCAAATGGCAAGACCCCCCTAATTTTTGTTGAACAAAGATTCAAAATCAACCAAGACGTGTACTCTCGTGAAATTTTGAAGGTTGTGGTACTTACTTGGGTCGACAGCACTTTCGCGATAATGATTCCAGCAAGACTCTGCGCCAGCTGACAAAGCCAAAACGACACAATACGAACGGCAAGATTAATTTTCCTGATTTTATCACATCTCATACCCCTCGGGATCTCAATCCGATGGATTACAACGCATTCCATTTTAGAGGCCAGGGTCTGGGCTAAATTTCATACAAATTTGCAGTCCCTGAAACAGTTTTTGCGTCGTAAATGTGACCGAATATTTAACAGTGGAGGTTGCGGCCAATAGCTAAAAATATTACCAATCATTTGAAGCTGTGTATTCGTGCCAAGGTTGGCCACTTTAAAACCGGCTGAATATATTTTTTCTCATGCATTATGTTATCTTTTTCTTTTTAATTCCAATAATTTTTTTTACCATATGTACAAAACTTTTGATACACTTTCATTTGTCACCCTGTATTGTATGAGGTGATTATTTCCGGTGGTATGTGTTTAGTGGTGATATTTGTTGGATTCGCTGTCTTCGTACAACATATGTGTTGACTAAAATTTCAATTGTCTCTCGACAAGATGCCGTCGAGCTTTTATCGGCGGGAGAACATTTTTCTCAGTCGACTTGATGCTGAGATGCTTTCTACCTTCTCCCAGAAGATTTTTTTGCGGATCAGATTTGCTTCTTAAAATTGTGTAAGAATTTTTTATATGCAGTCTAGTCGTTTGTTTCTTAGCTTAATTGAAAAGTCGGCAATGTCGGGCAGCCGTCGGTTTCGATTATCCTTTATAACTTCGGGATGGATATTAGATTTTGGTCGGTGTTCTACATCCGGATATAAGGGTTTTACCATTCTATCTAAAAGTTGAATAGAGACAATGTTGCCGGGTGGAATTATAGGAAGTTAAACCATCAGGGATGATCTGAGTACCACTTGGTTTTTTATATAGTTCCGGTAACAGATAGGTTCCCCTTTAATATCGCATGTAATATACCATAATTGTGGTCAGAGAAAGAGTGGTCTATAGATAGTCTTCATGCGATAATGTGCTTCAGTATTGACCAGAGTTATATCCAGCACTTCAGTACGATTCGCAACCTCGTATCGCAATCTCAGATTGTCATGATAAATTCAAAAAGTGACTCACCTCTTTTGTTTCATTATCCGTGTCACTGTAAGCAGATAATATAAAAGCGTTTATAATTCTTATTGACTAGGATGTATGATATTGATTTACCTTTGTCTACATGCAGCAGCCTGTAACCAGTGGATGTTTCCTCCTGTGTTTCATTGTGCAGCGTCGCTTGACGTGTCGCTGTCGATATCGCTACAAATTGACATGGCAGCGGTATCCTGCATGCCTAGACAGCTTCGAAATCAGCCGAGGTAGTCGATTGACATCTTGCCTATACACATGCAGAGTGAGGGTTGTGATACTAACGTTAATCGCACCCTCAAGGGTTGTCAGTTGTTTAACAGATTCAGCGGTTAAGCGGATCTCGAGCTGCCATTCTGTCATTCCAGTCGCTGGTGGAAGTAGCGGGTTGTTCACTCTGATGCGTTACACTATTTTCTCTGGATAGAGGCTGAGAATACTTTTTCTGCATTTTGTCTTTACAGACAACATCAAAAGGAGCACTTGGCTAAACCTCACCAGCCCGCTGAATAGCAAGCGGGTTAAGGGTCAAGCGAGCGTTAGTCGGCGCATAAGAATAGTTTCACTCGGTTTTATAATCAGTCGTAGTCTCTGAAGCTAGGTGTGGGGCTCTGGGTGTTCATCAAGTCGAACACTCCCGATAGCGATTGTCCCACCAGTTTCCTGCTGGTAACTGGTTGGCTGTCAAAATGGTTTGCAAGTGTGCTTATCCTCAGTAACCTTCGGTATTGGCTTGGCTTATTTTTGTTCTTACTAGTTCTTATGACTGCTTAATCGAAGCCAATCTCGGCGGTCGATTCTTAATAAGGTGAAGTATTGTGGTCCTTTACGGCAGCGACTCCATACCGTGGTAAGGCCAAAAATACTCTGAGATGGGCAGACATCAGAGAGGGAAACTCCGTTAAAGATGCATTTATTTTAATTCCTTGCACCATTCAGCCCTTGGCATTATTCCAAAAAAAACCTTGGCTTAGGAATGTTAAGGATTGGTTTTCGGTGTCTCCCAGGGACATAGCCAGTGTTGTTGGACCTTATCTGTTATAGTACCGTGGATCATTGTCCCTGCTAAAACCCCCTACCATGTTAATGTTAGCAGAAGGAGGGGGTACCTCCCGTACAATCCTAATGCTTTTATTTATAACCATTTTTAATACAATAATGATATGACATTCAAGGACGTTAGTTGACAAAAAAAGCCGTTCTACAGAGAGAATGTAGGTTGGATATCTCAGGAACCATTTGTGAATGCAATCGATATTAATGCAAGACAATAATTATAATTAAATTTAGGTTGGAGTTTGCAAAAACAACATGGTCATTCCAGGAATTAGTTTTTTCCACCTATATTGTTTTATTACTTACTTACTTAGCTGGCGCTACAACCGATGATCGGTCTTGGCCGCCTCCACAAAGCTTCGCCAGTCACTTCTGCTATGCGCGCGCTGGCGCCAGTTGATAAGGCCAAGTGCAGTCAGGTTGCCCTGCACCTGGTCTTTCCAACGGAGATTAGGACGTCCCCTTCTGCGTGATCCTCCACCGTGGTTCGAATAAAACACCTTTCTAGCCGGAGCGCTTTCTTCCATTCGCTCAACATGACCCAGCCAGTGAAGCCGCTGGAGTTTTATACGCTTGACTATGTCAGTGTCGGCGTACAGCTCATACAGCTCATCGTTCCATCTTATTCGATACACGTCGTCCACGCATACTGGACCGTAGATCTTACGGAGTATCTTCCTCTCGAACGCTCCTAACAGTCTCTCATCATTGATGGTCAATGTCCACGTCTCTGCGCCATACATTAGGACGGGAAGGATGAGGGACTTATAGAGCGTTATTTTCGTCGGTCGAGAGAGCGCTCTACTTCTCAATTGCCTACTGAGCCCGTAGTAACACCTGTTGGCAATAGTTAGTCTCCGCTTGATCTCAAGGCTGACATTATTGTTGGTGTTTATGCTAGATCCTAGATAAACGAAATCCTTGACGACTTCAAAAGTGTAGTTGTCAACAGTGACATTTTGTCCAAGACGCCGTGACTCTTTGTTTGTTGACACATGGTATTTCGTTTTGTCCTCGTTCACCACTAGACCCACACGACGAGACTCCCTTTCCAGGTTGGAGAATGCTGCACTGACTGCTCGAGCGTTTTGCCAATGATGTCAATATCATCAGCGTATGCTAGCAGCATGACACTCTTGTAGAAGATAGTGCCAGAGATGTCGATGTTCGCAGCTCGAATTATTTTCTCCAGCATTAGGTTAAAGAAGTCGCACGATAGGGAGTCACCTTGTCTGAAACCTCTTTTGGTATCAAATGGTGCGGAGAGGTCTGTCCCAATTTTCACTGCGCTGGTGGTGTTGGTCAGTGTCATTTTGCAAAGACGAATGAGCTTTGCAGGGATACCAAAATCAGACATTGCGGCGTACAAGTGATCCCTAATCGTGCTGTCGAAGGCGGCTTTATAATCGACAAATAGATGATGGGTGTCGATCTGTTTTTCTCGGGTCTTTTTCAGGATTTGGCGTAGTGTGAATATCTGGTCGATGGTGGATTTACCAGGCCTGAAGCCACACTGATAAGGTCCAATCAGTTTGTTGACGATGGGCTTCAGTCTTTCGCACAGTACGCTCGATAGAACCTTATATGCAATATTAAGAAGGCTGATCCCACGGTAGTTGGCGCAGATCGTGGAATCACCCTTCTTATGGATTGGGCAGAGTACGCTGAGATTCCAATCACTTGGCATGCTTTCATCTGACCATATTCTGCATAGAAGCTCATGCATGCGTTTTTTGAGCTCTTCGCCTCCGGTCTTTAACAACTCAGCAGGCAGGCCATCTGCACCTGCAGCCTTATTGTTTTTCAGCCGAGCAATGGCTGTTAAGACCTCCTCATAGTCAGGCGGCGGTACTTCAACGCCGTCAGTGATTGGGGTTTCCGGAGTGGGTTCCGCAATGGCGTGATTATTGCCGTCTTCGCCATTAAGCAGCTGCGAAAAGTGCTCCCGCCATAATCTCATTATGCACTGGATATCTGTCACCAGATTTCCATCTTCATCCTTGCAGGAAGAGGCCCCGGTCTTCAAACCAAGAGTCAGGCGTCTTATTCTTTCAAAGAATTTTCGGACCTCGTTCCTGTCCCGCAACATTTCGATATCATTGAACTCGCGTCTTTCTTCATCTCTTTTCTTGCGCCTGAAAAGACGTTTCTCCTCCCTCCTCAACTTTCTGTATCGCTCCTTAGCAGCTCGCGTTGCAACTGACTGCAGGGTGGCTCTGTATACTGGGTTTTTTGCTTCAGTAGCATCGCGACACTCTTGGTCGTACCACATATTTCTCCATCGACGGTGGTAGCCTAGCACCTCTTCGGCAGCCGTACGCATAGAGCGGGAAATGTGCGTCCACTGTGCGCATATATCATCAAGTTGAGGGGTGTTTTGCGAAAGGAGAAGTGCAAGTTGGTTGGCAAAGACTTTGGCTGTCTGTTGTGATTGCAGCTTTTCGACATCCAGCTTTCTCTTTGTACCTATCCGTACGCGATTTGCTACACATATACGTGTGCAGACCTTGGCTGCAACCAAGTAGTGGTCTGAGTCGATGTTTGCACCACGTATTGTGCGTACGTCTAGTACATTGGAAGCGTGCCTTCCGTCGATCACAACGTGATCAATTTGGTTTCGTGTGTTTTGATCAGGGGACAGCCAAGTGGCCTTATGGATATCCTTATGTTGGAATCTGGTGCTACTAACTGTCATGTTTGGTGCCGCGGCGAAGTCGATCAGTCTCATACCGTTATCGGTGGCTTCGTCGTGGAGACTGAATTTTCCGATCGTCGGACCAAAGAGACTCTCCTTGCCCACCTTGGCATTAAAGTCGCCTAACACGATTTTAACATCGTGGCGGGGGCAATGCTCATAAGCTTTGTCGAGGAGCTCGTAGAAGTAATTTTTGGTTGTTTCATCCTTCTCATCCGTCGGGGCATGGACACAAATTAGGCTGATGTTGAAGAATTTTGCCTTGATGCGGATAGTGGCTAGGCGCTCGTTCACCGCCGTGAACCTCGAGACTAGATGACGCAGTCTCTTCCCAACCACAAATTCAACACCAAATTCGTGTCTCGACGCATGACAGCTGTAGTAGATATCACAGGATGCTCTTTTGGAGCAACCCTGTCCCGTCCATCGCATTTCCTGTACAGCGGTGATGTCAGCTCTATATTTTTGGAGGACATCCACCAGCTGGATAGAGGCACCTTCCCTGTAGAGGGTTCGGACATTCCAGGTGCATATCCGTAAATCGTTGTCCTTTGGGCGTTTGCGGGAGTCGTCAACATTAGAGGGGTTCATTATCCGAGGCTTGTTTGGAGGTTTCATTGGAGGGTATTTGAACGTGGTGGGTTCCAAGCCCGACGCACAACCATTCATTCAAGGCCATGGAGAAGCCCGCCGCACACATTAGTTAACTCACTGACGGTTGTCAGATCGCTATCCAGGGGACGCCACGAGGAGGCTGTGTGTCGACTTGAAACGTAGAAGTGCAAGGATCGACCATGGACGCACCTGCGACTGTCACGAACTTTACCTTGTGTCCTACGCCCCAGGCCCCTTATATTGTTTTATTGTTATGTTGTAATTTGTGTAAATTTTTAAATATTTTTTTTTATTTATGGTCACTGTGGCGTGGTTGGTAGGGCGTTGGCCTGCTACGCAGAGTGTCCAGGGTTCAAACCTCGGCACAGCCAAAATTACGGCACCACCTCTTGGCAGGCAATGGCAAACCTACAACAGTAAAAATTGGGTATGAAAAGCTTTTCACTTCGCCATTTATGCAGTTTTATTTTCGATATTGTATTGTTGCATTGTATTTGACATATGTATAAGTTTATAAATTTTTTAAAATTTTCTCTTAATACCACAACCGCCCATGGAAAATTTAAATACCGAATCAAACATGATTTAATATAAAAGAATATAAGTTAATTCGCATTAAATCGTAGGCTTTTGTTTTAATTATTCAAGTATTTGATATTTATTTTTATTCTATCATTTTTATTTTTCATAGATTACAGTAAACTGAACTAAATTTTTTTCAGGTTTCCTGTAGTTGATGCGAGACCTATTCATGATCCTGATCGAGTTCCATGGTGGAAACAAAATATTCGTCCTGATTTTGTTATAATTTCGTTTGACCAGTTTCGTTTCAAGTTTTGTGAAACAACTCTGGACGTTGTTGCCAATGAAATAAATGCTTATTATTGTGTAAGTATTGTTATTTTACCTTCACTTATAGTATATAAATGGTTCTTAATACTTATGACATTTCGTCGATTTTATATATGGATATTTAACGAAAAAATTTGTGTTGAGGATATTGAAGTTTTGCTAAATTATAAAGGTCGGTATCTACATCAATAAAAGATGTAGATACAACTTTATGTTGTGGCAGCCTCTCGCATCAAAAAAATAAAAATTATTTTTTTCATGTTCACAAACATTGTGAATATAACCATACGTCTTCGATTATGGTTCGCTTGGATATAATATCCATTCCGTTTTTGTTCGTTTTTAACTCATAATTTTGTTTTCTCTATCCATTTACTGTTTTCATCTTTTTTGTTCTCGCAGCATTTTCCAGCACTTTACAGTGGGCACTACCATATTTATATTGTTACAATTAAAAATCCTTTGATTTTTTAACTACGACTTAGTTTGTGTTTTACTGATTATTGACTTTAACTTTTAAATTGATTTTGATTTAAATTGATCTGACTTTTCAATATAATTTGTAATTATCCTAATTGCACCATTAAGGGTGATTCCAAAAGTTTCCTGATTTGTTGGCTATGTGATAGTTTGGCTCATATAAAATGTGCCGGGTTTTCTGGTAGAACGTTTTATTTAATACGTGACTAGAAAGGATTTCATTGGTCAAGCTTGAAATGTAGGTCGACCGATATGGATCTCTGTAAAACTTTTAAACGAACTAGGAAAGGTTTTTCAGAAACCGGAAAAGAGCTATCCTTTCTGACATCGAAATTCAAGCATTATGAACAACTTTTTAATAATTTCAAGAGCCTTGATCAAACCCATGGTTCCACGAGGATAATACTTTCGACCGATTCCAAAATCTATACACCAATCGGTACCTACATCTTTCTTTTCTCCAGAAAAAGGTTTACTTAAAAAGCGAAATAAATTAGTTATTATTTAGCTTATGAATTCCTGGTTCGTGTCCCGCGTTACAGCTGACACCACCGAAGAAGATATTTGGAACTATTTAATATGGTAAACATTAAACGCTATGTAACTATATCTAAATTTAATTATAAAAGACATTCTTCCTTTTTTAAAATTACTTTACTAGTTGATATATCTGTAGCCACAAGAAATAAAAGCTGAAGTCGAATTAAGAAAAATAAAAAGTTATTGCATATTTGTCATTATAAATCTGAAAATATTGAAAGTTCTTAAACAATTATTGGAGTTTAATTAATAAAAACTAGGAGAATTGCAACATTTGAAATATTTTTCATGATTTTAATTTACCTGAGGTTACTTGGGATATTTGTTCCGATGAACCTTTAATACGACTACCTACTTCTAATAATTATAACAGCATGGATGTAGTAAACTCCATAACGTTTCTCAACTAAATACAATCTTCTTTTTTTCTTTTAATGGCACAACAGTTCATGGGGGGCCTAGGTCGAGCTTTTCGCATCTACTCATATTGTGCGTGTTATATTTGTACATGAATGAAAGGGCCCTACAGTTTAATGCCGAATCCGAACGGCGAAGTGAAAAGTTGTTTATAGGCAATTTTTACTCTTGTAGGCTTGCCATTGCCAGCGAGAGGCGTGACGTAGAAAAATTGTTTTTTTATTTTGCCTGAAAACCTCGGAAACTCTGCAGAAACTCTATACACCATGGTGACCATTAAATACAATCACAAACACCAATAGTAAGATCCTTGATCTAATTTTTGTTGACAATTTCACTAATTTGTTTGACGCTCAGTACCTTTGGTCTCACCAGAGGATCTTCATCATCCCTCTATTGAAATTAATATTTTCTTTCCTAGCGCAAGTTCTATAAAAAACAATCCCGTTTCTTCAATTAAAGATTTTTAAAAAAATTACTACAAATAATTTAAAAATTGACTTTCCGTAGTTGATTTGAATTCATTACTTAAATAAGATTCCCAGTCATCTGTTTCTTGACTTAGTGATGTGGCTGAACTATTTAAAAACACTTTTCATGAAGGATTTTCTCTTTCAATCTTTAAATGTAATTTGAATAAACCGAAGTTTCCGAGTTTGTTTAATTGTGACCTTCGCAAGCTCAAACCAAAAAACCAATTGCACTATGCTAGTCCAAAACAGAAACATACGGGGCACCTATTAAGTGACTTTCGTATAGGTTTATAGATTTCAGATCTAATCTGTATTTTGTTGGATTGGCTTTAGTTTAGGAGAAATCCGTATTTGAATTTTGCTTAATTAAGTCAGGTTTGCAGCTAAAGAATAAAGAAAGACATTTACATGTGTATAGGCTCTAAGCCGTTTGGAATATTTCTTTACGGTCTTCGGCAAATTTGTAGCTATGTTTATGGCCAACAAATTTGCTAACCACACTAACACAAAAAAATGCATTCAAATAGTGTTTTCGACTAAAATGTCGAGAAAACTCAACGTTTTCGTTGGTTTATTTTAATTGTTCGGTTATAAATGCCAAACTATAAGTAATTTTGCTTTAAAATCTCAAGAAATAAACCAAAAATACTTTTCCCACAATTCAATATGAAAATTAAACGTATAACCATGAATTGAACTTAAATTTTAATGGAAATTTAAAAAACTTTGACCAATAAAACTTATTTTTTATTGTTTATTCTGAATTCTCTTCATTTTGTTCTTGCTGCAAGTTCCAGCAAATGTCCCTCACAGATGTCGTGATAATACGAAAATTTTCATATTACTTATTTCTGAAGCATATTTGATGTTTTCTATTTTGACATTCGTAATTAGAATTAGTAATAATCTCTTGTTAAAGTTTCATTGCTTACTAGTTTCGGAAAGAAATTTTATATACTCAGAAATAAATTCGTTAAAAATATCAAAATTGAGTTCATGCGGTAGATCTTCATTTAAAAAATATTGTTATGTTTGTGGAAACCATACTAAGGAGTGAAATGGAAAAAATCGGATAACTTTGAAAGACCACTGCTTTGAAACTCTTCATCTGAATGAAAAAATTCAAACAGTAGGCTTTGCGTTGGAGAAATTCTGATGAAATACAATCAAATGTTTTTTGACTTGTGAACTTTTCAGTTGAGTCTTGGCATCGGAAGTGGAAAGACGCGATTTAGTTGTTGAATTATTTCGAGAAAATCTGCAGTGGAGCCAGAAAACCATTGCAAATAAGGCGAAAGTTTCACAAAACCCTGTCTCGATGATTCTAAAAAAATTTAATACAGACTTAACAGACTTGCTAGAAAATATGGTTCTGGAAGGAAATGCGGTTTCGTGCCTCCACAAAAGGCGAAGAAAGTCGTTGCTCTCTTAGAGAAGAATCCAGCGTGCTAATCGAAAATTGGGGAAAAAAGCGAGTTGTAGAGAGTTTTTAATTCGTAAAATTAATAAAGATGTCTTAAAACATACAAAGTGCAGTCAGTACCCGACAGGAACGCTACTAAGAACTTGGTTTCCCAGAGCCGAGCTAAACAGTTGAGAACAGATTTTTTCCAAAAATTCGATTGCTGTGTTATGGCCGATGAAACATACGTGTTGTCTAAATTTCACAATTGCCTGGTCAAGAGTTTTACACCGCAAAGGAACGAGGAGGAGTTGAGGAAAAATTTAGGAAAAAACAAAAGTCCAAGTTCCCGAAGAAGTTTCTGGTATGGCAAGCGATTTGTAGTTGTGGGCTAAGAAGTAAAAGTTTCGTAACAAGTGGCACTGTTATCGCCGAAATTTATGTGAAGGAGTGCCTCCAGAAGAGATTGCTGCCCTTCATTAGAAAGCACTATATATCTACTTTCTTTTAGCCTGATCTAGCCTCCTGCCACTACAGTAAAGTGACCCTTAAATGGTTCGAAGACCAAAACATCAAATTGGTACTAAAAATCGCCAACCCACCAAATTGCCCAGAACTTCCGCCTATCGAGAGATATTGGGCTCTAGTGAAAAGAAATTTAAGGCAACAAACAAAGAAGCTAAATCCATGGAAGATTTTAGAAATGAGTGCAATGCTGCCGCCAAGAGAGTCTCAGAAATGACAGTAAATGTGCTAATGGCAGGCATACCGGAAAAGCTGTCCGAATTCTGTAAAAAAACAACAAACAAATTAGTTTTATTGATCATTTTATCAGAAATTAAGTTTTCTTTTCTAAACTGTTTTCATATTTTTATTTGCATAAGGGATTTCAATACTAGGACAATTTAAAGTAATCCGATTTTTTTGATCTCACTCCTTATAATGCCTAGCAAGCTCGCAATTACAAAAGAAATTACTGAGTTGTACTCTCAATATTTCAACCAAACTGTAATCCATGATGTGGATTGGGCTCCATCAATCATTTGTAAGATTGTTTAGATTGAATCAATGGGAAAAAGGTGAAATGAAATTATTTATTATTTATTTTTAAACTATTTTAATTCATGATGTATTTTTTAATAAAGGTAAAATAGCGTCTATGGCTTTTGGCGTTCCAATTATTTGGACAGAACCTCAAGTACATAATCCACATCAATGTTATGCTTGTGTTAATGGTGTGGTTGGGATAAACAAAGAAAAAAGATGTAAATTGGAATGCAGAGGAACACTGTTTGCTCAATTGCTGTTACCGCATTCGAATTGTATTCCAATCCCGCAAAGACCTAGTCCAACGGAAGGGTTCATTACACCTACTTTCAGTACTGTTGGAGAATCGTGCGCATCACTTGTACTATCTAATATGACTACACCATGTAATCACGTTGAAATTTCCCAAAGCGGTCTGGATAAAATAGTTTGTCGCCTCAAATTATCACAGCGTCAATTCACTCTTTTGGCTCAAGATTTGAAAAAATCGAATATCTTGCCACCAGATGTGAATATATATCGTCATCGTCATTTCACTGTCTTTTTCAAAGCCATAGAAAACAATTCATTAGCATATTGCACTGCGATCAATACATCAAAAAGGTCTGAGAGCAGAATTTAGATTGCACCAAGAAAACATCATTGAGGTTTCGCTTGTGCCGATCGAAAAAGTTTTGTTGCCACCGCTCGATGAATTGACCTGAATTTTTCCAAGATTGAGCGGAATAAGTACGTATAGCTTCAGAACTATATATTTTCGAATAATTCTATCACAAGCATTCTCAATGGACCTGATATTCGACGCTTTGATCAACGATTTGAAGCCTGTCTCTCTGATTTAGAACTAGTGGCTTGGGATTGTGTGAAAGGAGTCATGGAAAATGTACTTGGAATCCATTGTAACGAAAATTAGCGCACAGACATTCAAAAAATGCATGGTGCTTTCCCCAATATCAACGTAAGAATTAAAAATTCACTTTTTACATTGCCATATGGACAAATTCGCCGAACAAACACCAGCCGAATCCGATGAGCATTTTGAACGTTTTCATCAAGTGACGACAAGACTTAAGCACTGGTACAGTGGCAAAAAGCTTGACGCTCTCCTAGGAGACATTTGCTGGAACTTGCAGCAAGAACAAGATGAAGAGAATACAGAATAAACAATAAAAAATATGTTTTAAGTATTGTTCAAAGTTTTTTGAATTTGCATTAAATTTAAGTTCAATTCATGGTTGTACGTTTAATTTTTCATATTAAATTGTGGGAAAAGTATTTTTGGTTTATTTATTGAGATTTTAAAGCAAAATTACTTATATTTTGGCATTTATAGGCCAAAGTTAAGTTTTCTCGACATTTAACTCGAAAACACTATTTGCAGGAGATAATGTGCCGTCTTGCAGTGGTTGAGGTAGAGCTCTATTAGTTTCGTGATCTCAAGTCTTTTCGCGCCTTTTGAAATGACATTTAGCGATCCTTGCTGCATGTGTTTTTTTGCACATAGCACATTTTTCCTTCTTTGTGCCGATGCCGGGTGATAATCTGGATGATAACGGGTAGGCTGATGAGAACTGTTTGCGTAACGTTGTACCTTTTACGCAAACTTCTAACTGAAGTTTATTGTACAACGTTGCGTCTCCTGCCCTCGATATAATGATGGTGTTAGGCCGGGTTCTTATTGTTCTTGCATTCTTGGTATCCTTGTGCCTTACAACGATCCATGCTGTTTTGTTCGGCTCCTTAGAGTTAGTATTTCTTCCTTTGAATTATGTAATTTCGCACTTGTTTTTTCCAAGTCTGGGCTCTCACCCTCTTTACCAAGGGTGATGGCGCAATGCTAGCCTCTGTAAGGGTGTCGCATAGAACGTTTCTTTCCGGTACACTTACCTTGGTGTTGACCGTTGTTACTGTTGCGCTTCCTAAGCGCTTCATTTCAGAGTGGATATTCCTTCTGTCATTGTAGTACACCAGGAGATTGTTGATTTGCGTACCAAGTTTGAATTTTTTTTTTTTTTAAAACTCAAAAATTCTAAGAGGTTTGTTACGGTGGATCTCCCATTGAAAAACCCATGCTGATTTAGGGAAATAGGCGACTTAACAGAAAAGGAGAGTTGATCGGTGATGACTGCTTGAATAGTTTAGGTATAGCACTTAATTTAGCTATGCCTCGATAATTTGAAACATCAGATTTTGAACCACATTTGTGAAGTGGAATTAAAAATGAATCTTTCCAACAAGCAATGATGCATTAAAAATATCCGTTAGAGGCTTGTATAGAAAATCCGCACACATTTTAAGAATACAGCTATGGCTGTCAAGTCCGGGTAAAAACGATGTCTTTAAGGATTTTAAATGAGATAATACATCCTCAGGAATGATTAAAAGCATATCGAGCGAGTTCAATGAAAACAGCGAGTAAGGATAAACCATAGTACTATTATATGAGTCAGCAGAATAAGTAGACATACAAAATTTAGAAAAAAAAATTGAGATTGTATTATCGTTTGACACACAATCTTTCCATTTAATAGAACTCAGTATTTTTTCTTTTAATGTTTACAAAGTCATAAAAAACCTCAGGCTTGCTATGAATTTCTAATTTAATTTTATTTAAGTATATAGTCATTATAACATTTACGGTTCAGAATGTGATAATTGTTTCTAAGAGAGGAATATTTAACATAGTCTTTTGAGTTCCCAGACCTCTTAAAAACCTTAAAAGCTCGGGTCTTTGATTTTTTAATCACTGTAGTTCTCTATTAGACCATATCGGACCACTCGCCTTGGGAATAAGTATTCACACACAATTCAAAGCATTTACGAAGAAAATTATTAAAGTTCAAAACACAGTTTTCCAGGTTGGAATCGATAGCTGGGCAGTCAGCTTCTGTAAGCATTTTTCTCAGTTTGTCAAAATTAGTTTTTTTAAAGTTATAGAAATTTGATTCGCTAATGTATAACTGTGAAAGATTCAGTTCACTACGTAATTCAAAAATGGCTCCAAGAGTGGGATAGTAATCATATTCAGGGGACACAAATGGCTCGTAAGAAGAAACTGATATTTTGGATGAGACATCATTACCTATACCAAGTCCAGAATTTTATTGTTTTTATTCGTAATACAATTTACTTGCTGTAAGTTAATCTCAGATAGTGAATCAAGAAACTCATTGCAATTTTCTCGTGTCGCACAAGGTAACAGTCCCATACCGTCTTCATTTAGATTCTAACTAATATGAGGCAAGTTGAAATATCCAAAAAAATTAGGATATCATTAATGTTCAGCTTATTATAAACAGACTTCACATAGCAAGCATGCTGAAGGTAAACGTTTATTTCAGAGTTAGGGGGAATATAAGAACAGGTTAAGTAAAGATAATGCACTCCTAATCGTAAGCGAATACAAGTTAACGAGGACGACTTCCTCGACTTTAAAAAAATACAATATCTCGAGCGAACACTTGCTCGGATTCAAAAGAAAAAACTTCAATTCAAACTTATTTTATTCTTTACAATATGTTGTAGGTAGCTACACTTAAACTTCAACTACCTTACTAGCTAATAAGTTAGATGTTCTTATACTAATTTAATGCTTCGGTCAGCGGTCCCACGGTGCGAGCGTCGATGGTTCTATGCAGTCACTTGATCCATTGATGGTTCGGTCGCACGGTGAGATTTAACACCTCCGAAATGCAGTGTATGCACTTGAAGGTTGCACGCGCATACGGCCTGCATATTAGTTGTTGTTGTGATATGCAGCGTATGCACTTGAAGGTTACACACGCACAAGGCTTGCATATAAGTTGTTGTTGCGATATGCACCGCATGTACTTGAAGGTTGCATGCGCATACGGCTTGCATGAGTTGTTGTTGGATGGGAAGTTGTCGTTGAATGGGGGGTTGTAACTTACATAAGAATTCGAACTCTTTAACTTCTTGGATACAGATTTCTTCAGACACAAATAAGGATTGAACAGCAATAAGAACACCGCCACCAGTCCTGTAAAACCGGTCTTTTCGGAATATCTGATATTTATCACAGAAAATTTCAGAATTTTGAACATTGGATTTAAGCCAAGTATACATTACATACTGTAATGTATGTATGTAATGTATGTGTAATGTATGTATGTAATGTATGTATGTAATGTATGTATGTAATGTATGTATGTAATGTATGTATGTAATGTATGTATGTAATGTATGTATGTAATGTATGTATGTAATGTATGTATGTAATGTATGTATGTAATGTATGTATGTAATGTATGTATGTAATGTATGTATGTAATGTATGTATGTAATGTATGTATGTATGTATGTATGTATGTATGTATGTATGTATGTATGTATGTAATGTATGTATGTATGTATGTAATGTATGTATGTTATGTGTGAATGTAATGTATGTATGTAATGTATGTATGTAATGTATGTATGTAATGTATGTATGTAATGTATGTATGTAATGTATGTATGTAATGTATGTATGTAATGTATGTATGTAATGTATGTATGTAATGTATGTATGTAATGTATGTATGTAATGTATGTATGTAATGTATGTATGTAATGTATGTATGTAATGTATGTATGTAATGTATGTATGTAATGTATGTATGTAATGTATGTATGTAATGTATGTATGTAATGTATGTATGTAATGTATGTATGTAATGTATGTATGTAATGTATGTATGTAATGTATGTAATGTATGTATGTAATGTATGTATGTAATGTATGTATGTAATGTATGTATGTAATGTATGTATGTAATGTATGTATGTAATGTATGTATGTAATGTATGTATGTAATGTATGTATGTAATGTATGTATGTAATGTATGTATGTAATGTATGTATGTAATATATGTATGTAATGTATGTATGTAATGTATGTATGTAATGTATGTATGTAATGTATGTATGTAATGTATGTATGTAATGTATGTATGTAATGTATGTATGTAATGTATGTATGTAATGTATGTATGTAATGTATGTATGTAATGTATGTATGTAATGTATGTATGTAATGTATGTATGTATGTATGTATTTAATGTATGTATGTAATGTATGTATGTAATGTATGTATGTAATGTATGTAATGTATGTAATGTATGTAATGTATGTAATGTATGTAATGTATGTAATGTATGTAATGTATGTAATGTATGTAATGTATGTAATGTATGTAATGTATGTAATGTATGTAATGTATGTAATGTATGTAATGTATGTAATGTATGTAATGTATGTAATGTATGTAATGTATGTAATGTATGTAATGTATGTAATGTATGTAATGTATGTAATGTATGTAGTGTATGTATGTAATGTATGTATGTAATGTATGTATGTAATGTATGTATGTAATGTATGTATGTAATGTATGTATGTAATGTATGTATGTAATGTATGTATGTAATGTATGTATGTAATGTATGTATGTAATGTATGTATGTAATGTATGTATGTAATGTATGTATGTAATGTATGTATGCAATGTATGTATGTAATGTATGTATGTAATGTATGTATGTAATGTATGTATGTAATGTATGTATGTAATGTATGTATGTAATGTATGTATGTAATGTATGTTTGTAATGTATGTATGTAATGTATGTATGTAATGTATGTATGTATGTATGTATGTATGTAATGTATGTATGCAATGTGTGTATGTGATGTATGTATGTAATGTATGTATGTAATGTATGTATGTAATGTATGTATGTAATGTATGTATGTAATGCACATATGTATGTAATGATCATAGGTATGTAATGTATGGTATGTAATTAAATTCTAATTCTAATGTGCTATAGAATTAGCTAATAGATTTGGTAAGAAAATCAATATTAGAAGCTTCATTGTTATTTTCATATAATTTTTAGAAAAAAAATGAATCAGGTACAACATTTTGACTACCTTTACGGTGAGGATTTTGAAATTGAGAACTAGCAATTTTAATGCCCATCTGACTGATATGCAATGCAAATCAGACCATTTTAATGGCACATGATCGGTAATAACCTCAAACTCAACTTATGTAAGATTTAAATTTTTTTATGGCTAATTCTGCTGCAAGATATCTTTGTTCTGAAACTGAATAGTTTCTTTGTGCAGAATTAAATTTATGTGATATGAAAGGTATTGGGACTTCTACCGAATATACCCGAAGATAAGACGCTTACGCAAATAGACAAACTTTAATGCGGGAAACATAAAGGAAGCTCCTTTTTGCTCTATGAAATGTTTAAGCACACTTTTGCTCTAACTGATTTTATGTTGTTTGATTACAAGGAGTGTTTGAAAAGTGACGAATACAAAACACAAGCAATCCATGCGTTGCTCGACATCAGATTTAAACATTAATTAAAAAAATTATTTTTGAAATAAATATGAAAATTCTCCATATATCTCATATGGAGAAAATTTGAATTTTTACTTGACGCCTATAAAGAAAGGGTCAAATGAAAAAAGATAATTGTCAGTAAAAACCAAAATATTTGAAGCATCCCTTTCGTCAGGAAAAATTTTCAAAAGAACGTCCTCTTTCAGTATGTCACTATAGTGTCTCTTACATGCAAAAAGTTTTAGTTTATTGGACTGTGTAATTAAGTAAGAACTCAAACTCATGCAATAACTTAGACAAATGTCTAAAGAAATTAAATGCAAAAATTCATTAGGAGCCTATTCTGACCAATAAAATAATCAATCTGGGCACAGGCAAAATCAAAAAGTAGAACAGACAATTTTTCTACACGGCACCATCTCTTGGCAAGAGATGGCAAGCCTACATATAAGAGTAAAAATTTCTTATGAAAAGCTTTTCACTTCGCCGTTCGGATTCGGCATAAAACTTTAGATCCATGGACTGTGTAATTAAGTAAGAACTCAAACTCATGCAATAACTTAGACAAATGTCTAAAGAAATTAAATGCAAAAATTCATTAGGAGCCTATTCTGACCAATAAAATAATCAATCTGGGCACAGGCAAAATCAAAAAGTAGAACAGACAATTTTTCTACACGGCACCATCTCTTGGCAAGAGATGGCAAGCCTACATATAAGAGTAAAAATTTCTTATGAAAAGCTTTTCACTTCGCCGTTCGGATTCGGCATAAAACTTTAGATCCATTCCATTCATGTACAGATATAACACGCACGACATGAGTGGATGTGAAAAGCTCGGCCGAAGTAGACCCTCAATGGGCGCAGTTGTGCCATTAAAAGAAAGAAGATAATATTAGCAAGACCTTATAAATAAAATAAATTTTAATAAAATTAATCATTGCAAACTGTCCATTAGTATAAAAATATAATGTGAAACAATCAGCACTTTCCAGCTGAAAAGGGCTGTCAGTGTCAAAATAAACTATGATTCAAAAAGAAACGACTATTTGAACCCTTTTCAGGCTAAAAGTTTCCTCTGAGACATGATACTTATAATGAAAGTTGGTGTTTTGTTAAAGTTGTGGTCGCTGTGGCGTAGTGGTAGTCCCTTGGACTGTTACGCAGAGTGTCCGGGGTTCGAATCTCGGCACAGGCAAAATCAAAAAGTAGAAAAAATAATTTTTCTGCAAGGCACCACCTCTTAGCAGGCAATGGCAAACCTACAAGAGTAAAACTTGCCTATGAAAAGCTTTTCACTTCGTCGTTCGGATTCGGCATTAAACTGTAGGTCCCTTCCATTCATGTACAAATATAACACGCACAACATGAGTGGATGCGAAAAGCTCGGCGTAGGCCCTCCATTGGCTATTGTGCCATTAAAAGTAAAGTAAGTAAGTGTGGGCAAGCTTTAGATTGCCTCTGAGCCATAATGTTCGTTAGATTCATTGTTGGTACCAATATTCTGACTCTAATTTCATAAGTTCTAATAAGTAGTATTGATGCGCAATCAAGTTTAGAATTGCCTCCGAGTTGTGATTAGAAATGCTATGTCTGAAAAGAATTTGACTTTTATTGTTATAGAATTCGTGTTAGCTGATTAATTCAGGAGTTTAAAATGAATGAATTTGTCTAAGTTCTTTTCACGTTTATTTTGACGTTTTCATCAATAAACAAACGTACTTATGTAAAAAAATTTAAATAAATCATTGAACAGGATATGCGAGTTGGAGTAAAATATTAAATATTTCGTATTTGTAAATTAATTTAGCTCTGACTAAACTATAAACACCAATATTTTACTAAATACATTACAAAGGATTTTCATTCTATTGATTGTGCTTCCGTGTGAGAAGAGAGAAGAATACTGAACAGGTAGAAGAGAGGAGTCATATCTGTATGCGGAACAATACAATAAACTTCAGAAAAATATTTTATTAAAATATCTTTGCTGACATAGTTTGTTTCAAAATTGAAAATAAAATGCCAATTAATTAATTTATAACATAAGTACATACACATATGTGTATTAAAATATTATTTTATTTTATTTTCAGGAAAAGAGCATTGAAACAAAAGTGCATTTATTGAAATCAACTTTTGCTAAAGAGGAACAGCAATTGCAAAATTATCCGAAGTACGTATACTCTCACTTTTTGTTATTATTTGTTAAGTACTTATGTATTGGTTGGATGGTGGTCGCTGTCCAGGGACACACTTAGGTCACACTACATTTTATCACAATGGCCCTTTTTTTATTTTAGTAAAGTGATGTTATAAAAAAGTGCTCAAACCGATAATTTTAAATATTAAAGTAGTTTTGCGTGAAAACTACAGCTGTAGTTCATGTCATTACACGGTTATACATTTTCTTACAAATTCAACATAAACTGCTTATAGCTTTATTACTATGCAAGGGATTTTATTGATTTTTGTGTTGCCATACTCAAATGCTAGATCGTTTACAGCACTACCCATGTGCAATGAAGTTGGGTACTTTTTAACTTCCACTCTCGAAATGAAAAGAGCTTGCATTTTATCAGATATTTCTTGGCTTTATTATACGAGTATTGCTTAGTTTTCTCAATATTTTTTTTTTGCATCAATTAGACCTTAATTCGTTGATGTTTAAGTAATTTATTATCCTTACATTTAAAGAAATGTTAATCGATGATCTATTCGAGAAGACAACCAATCCCATCAGTTTTTCGATGATTACACGTTTTATTATTTCACCTTATTTAATTTACATTTTAACATATCTGTGAATAAATAAAGCTAAAAGATAAAAGGTCAAAACAATTTGATGATCCGTAAGTAACGAAAGCAACTTTTTTAGTTTCTGGCAATACCAATCTTGGAGTACACGGTACTCCAGTTTGGAGTCTCCCATAGCACTGCTACAGTGACAGATTAGAATCTGTTCACAAACAGTTTATTTGTTTGACTTAAAAATTTTCTTTAACTTCTAGATATGCCAACACTACATACATATGTAGATATTGGATGTTATGATTTTGACTGTTAAATAGCGACGTAAATAAAATTTTTTATTAAATCAAGTTAACCTGAGCATCCCGAACCATTGTACAACGTATCCAGTTACGATTAAATTAAGTACCTGCCGTACTAATTATGACAAAAATTACCCATTTCATCGCTTATGCAATAGCTTCACCAACCAACCAACTCAATTTACCGTTAAAAATACTATTTAAAAAATTTTAAATTAAGTAACCAGTAAAATTGATGTTCTAATAAGAGTACACGATTTAATTTAATAATAAAACGCATATTTTTTGAGCGAGTGGTGCTATTTTTCTTGCATTGTAAAGCACAGATGTTACGATTAAGTATGGAATATAAACTCCGCAAAGGGCCCCTGCGGTTCTGATCATAGACCCTTGCTCTTTGAATGAATGAAATTTCTGATGACATTTTGAGAAAAGATGTGGCTCTATCTCACCAATGACTATTTGGACCTCGGCTTTGACCTCAGGAATTTTTGTGTGGTTATTTGCATATATGTGGGATTTCAGAAAACCCCAAAGTATGAATCGCACGATGGGTTCCCAGTTGACATCGGAATTTCGAGAGATGATTTGGTCTAGAAATTGTTGCTCCAATAAACCGATTGTTTCATTTTCGGTGTGGCAGGTGGTGTCGTCCTTCTTAAACCACATGTCGTCCAGATCCATACCATATTTATACATGTTGTGATAGTGCAAGCAATCACAAACTTAACATATGCTCTAACAATATTGCCCAATATGTCTTTGGATTTAAACGAAAAAACAATGATTCCGAATACATTAAAAAAAGTATTTGGAATATCATTTAATTGTCTACTTAACTTTAAAACTTTATTATTTCTGTACAAAGTTATCTACACTCGTGAGCTTTTGTACCTGTAAAATAAAATTACCGTTTTACAATCATCAAGATCTAAAAAACTATCGTTTTTAAGAACTCCTGCCTAACATCTGAAGCAATTTTTATAGTCTCCTGTCGTCTTTGGAATTCTCTGCCAAGTACTTTACAATTAGTAAGCAATTCTGTGACTTTTAAAAATAAACTTTTATTGTATTTTATCAATTTGTAATTCTTTACTTTGAGTTAAATAATAGTTTTATTTACATAACTTATCCTTAATGATAATATGTAATTCTTATTTAAATTCAATTTAATTTAAATTTCATATTTAATTTTAATTAATCGTCACTTTTGACTATATATGAATTGATTCTTATTGATATCAGTAATTATATTATTTTACGCACTAGAAATGGTCGATAAAATCCACGGTATGATATTGGACGATTGGCGAGTAAAGGTGCACGAACTTGAAGAGGCTACAGGCTTATCACGTGGACCAGTAACTTAAGTTTTGCATAAATAAATATTAGGTTAAAAATTGTTAACTCAAATAAGATATGCTCCAGATTTAGCCCCCTGCGACTATGACTCGGCGGTAATAGATTTGGGTCGAATGAGGAGGTTATCGATGAAACAAACGCCTATTTTGTGGGTCTCGAGTAAACGTATTATTTTGAGGGCATCAAAAAGTTGGAGAAACTTTGCACAAAGTGTATCGACCTAAAAGGAGACTATATTGGAAAATGAAATCTTTTTCTTTTGTAGAAAAGAGTTCCTTATTTACGTTTTAAGACACTTATTAACTTAAGTGTCGTTAAACCAATTTTTTTCTTGTGGAGAGTCTATAAACCATTTTGAAACATGCATCCGAACATAACAGGGATTTAATTCTGCAGCGATTTTCAGTTGCTTTATGCTTAAATGTCAGAATATCAGCTTTAACAAAGATAGATTTTCTATTTCCTTTTGCTGGATCGAATTAGCTGTAGAAATTTTATGCAGAACAAAAATAGCTGCGTTGTGTTGGCCACTCGCTCCGAGTTGTGTATAACTACATAACAGCGGTAACTGTATAGGAAACTACAACAAATTCTGGGGAAACAACGCGTATATTTATAATCGTTACGTTGTTTAACATCCCTGGATTCTCTGTGCAACAATCATACTGTGTACTGTCAATAATGGAAGCAGATGAACTTACTTACTTACTTAGCTGGCACTACATCCGATGGTCGGTCTTAGCCGCCTCTATAAAGCTTCGCCAGTCGCCTCAGTTATGCGCGCGCTGGTGCAAGTTGATAAGGCCAAGTGCATTCAGGTTGCTCTGTATCTGGTCTTTCCAACGGAGATTACGACGTCTCCTTCTGCGTGTTCCTCCACCGTGACTCGCATAAAACACCCTTCTAGCCGGAGCGCTTTTTTTCCATTCGCTCAACATGACTAAGCCAGCGAGGCCGCTGGATTTTTATACGCTTGACTATGTCAGCGTTCCATCTTAGTCGATACACGACATCCACGCATACTGGACCGTAGATCTTACGGAGTACGGAGTATCTTCCTCTCGAACGCTCCTAACAGCCTCTCATCATTGATGAGAGACCTATAGAGCGTTATTTTCGTCGGTCGCGAGAGGGCTCTACTTTTCAATTGCCTACTGAGCCCGTAGTAACACCTGTTGGAAAGAGTTAATCTCAGCTTGATCTCAAGGCTGACATTACTGGTGTTGTTTATGCTGTTGTTATGCACTCGACGAGACTCCCTTTCCAGGTTGGAGAATGCTCGTCTGACTTCTCGAGCGTTTTTGCCAATGATGTCAATAACATCAGCGTATGCTACCAGCATACCGCAATGGCGGGATAATTGCCGGTTTCGCCATTAGCAGTTGCGAAAAGTGCTCCCTCCATAATCTTATTATGCACTGGACATCTGCACAAGATTTCCGTCTTCATTCTTGCAGGAAGAGGCCCCAGTCCCCCCTCAAATCTTTCAGGTGTCTTATCCTTTCACAGAATTTTCGGACCTCGTTCCTATCCCGCAACATTTCGATATCATTCAACTCACGTATTTCTGATCTTTTTTCTTGCGGCTGAAAAGACGTTTCTCCTCCTCAACTCCCTGTATCGTTCCTTAATCTCTATAAAATTTTCATTAATTTCGATTACCGTTTCTACTAAGTCTTTGTTTAATTTTGTAATTTGAATTGACGTTTTCTCAAATTTCTGTTCCATTCTAGCACATTTTTCCTCCAGCTTCTCGAAAATAAGAGCAGAGCTATTCTCAAATTTCTTATTAATTTCTCTGTTTATGGCTGGATCAGCTGCAAATGGTCAGTTTTATGATGCATTAGTTGACGCATCAATTCCATTATGCTTGCCATGGAATCGGCATGGCTCTCTTCCTTATTCGGATTCACTACACTTATCTCTTCAAGAAATTCGTGCTCATTCTCGTTGATTCCTTCTCCTTTCATAGCACTTCTTAAGCGCAGCTGCAGTTCCTATTTAGTACCACTTTTTAGCAGATCCAAACAAGCCAACTCCTTTTTAAGTTGTTCTACTTTAAGCTGCTCGAGCTTCACCATTTTAACACAATCCCACTTCTGACACGAATTGTTACGATCACTTAGTTTCTACTATTTATCAATTTTCAACAAATAAAATGGTTTGATTACTGGATTTTATAAAAAGCAAAATATTTCAACCTTATTAAACTCACCAGTCACTCACTCACTCACACTTTAAGTTCCTTTACAAATATCTTTCGCACGCTGTGTTTCACTAAGTCTGTCAAAGTATGACTGTATTCCGCTGCTGCAGACGTATTTATACCACAGACGGTGCACACTGGGGTATTATATATTATTTTTCACTCCTAATTAAAAAAAAAAATTTAATGTACCAAATTTTGAAAAATACCGGGTGAAAGAACATAAAACTATGTGCATCACTTCCAAAAAATGTTTGTCTCTAAGTGCCTTAGTGTTAAAGTTGTGAATTGTCAAACTTACACATTTTTTGCTTTAGTTCGCGCGCAGAGAAAAACCAAAATTTTTAAATATTTCATATAATTATATGTAAAGAAAAATTAATTTAACAACAAATTGGTAATGGATCCTTCAACTTCATGTATTTCTACGTCTACGAAAAAAAAATTTAAGATAAAAGTATTGTTTAATATTTTAAATATTTTTTTTTTAAAAAAACCCAAAAATTTAGTAAATTTAATATATAAGTACATGAAGTTAAAGTTGTTTGGTTCGTGTTTTGTTGTTATATGAATATAATTTTCTTGTAATTTGGATTGTTATTAACAAGTGTTAAAATTTTAAACGTGCCGGTGTGTGCCTTTTCTGAAAAAATGAATTTATGTGAGCAAACTCCAGTCACAATCATGAAATCCAGCAAGCGCAGGTACTAAAACGAGTTTTTGTTATTACCGTTTTGTTATTGTTTTTGAGTTTCATTTCTTGTCTTGTCTCTTCTTTACCTTATGAATTTGTTGTTGTACTCTACAGTCTTCATATTGGATATTAAAATTTGTGTGTTAAAGGCGTAAATGTAAAATACGCATTATATGTAAGTAAAATAAATTTATTTTAATTCTACACTGATGCTGTCTTAAACATTTTAGGCGCAAGAAAAGAGATGCAGAAAGACGCGAGCTTAATGATATCGAAATGTTACGGGACAGGAACGGGGTCGAAATGAAAGAATATGACCCGTGACTGATGGATTGTAGACCGGGGCCTCTTCCTGCAAGGATGAAGACGAAACAGACAGATGTCCAGGGCATAATGAGATTATGGAGAGAGCGCTTTTCGCAGCTGCTTAATGGCGATTAAGGCAATAATCACGCCATTGCGGAATCTACACCAATCACTGACGGCGTTGAAGTACCGCCGCCTGACTATGAGGAGGTCTTAACAGCCATTGCTCGGCTGAAAAACAATACAGCTGCAGGTGCAGATGGCCTGCCTGCTGAGTTGTTTCTATGCAGAATATGGTCAAATGAAACCATGCCAAGTGATTGGAAGCTCAGCGTGATTGCACGATCTGCGTCAACTACCGTGGGATAAGCCTTCTTAATATTGCATATAAGGTTCTATCGAGCGTATTGTGCGAAAGACTGAAGCCCATCGTCAACAAACTGATTGGACCTTATCAGTGTGGCTTCAAGCCTGGTAAATCCACCATAGACCAGATATTCAGTATTGATAACAAAAGATGTTTCAGACAAGGTGACTCCCTATCGTGCGACTTCTTTATCCTTATGTTGAAGAAAATAATTCGAGCTGCGAAAATCGAAATCTCTGGCAATATTTTCGACAAGAGTGTCATGCTGCTAGCATACGCTGATAATATTGACATCATTGGTACCAACGCTCGAGCAGTCAGTGCAGCATTCACCAACCTGGAAAGGGAGTCTCGTCCAGTGGGCCTAGTGGTAAACGAGGACAAAACGAAATATCTTGTGTCAACAAACAAAAGCGTCTTGCCCAAATTGTTAATGTTGACAATTATACTTTTCAAGTTGTCAAGGATTTCGTCTACCTACGATCCAGCATAAACAACAACACTAATGCCAGCCTTGAGATCAAGCTGAGATTAACTCTTGCCAACAGGTGTTACTAGGGGCTCAGTAGGCAATTGAAAAGTAGAGCCCTCTCGCGACCGACAAAAATAACGCTCTATAAGTCCCTCATCCTTCCCGTTATAATGTATGGCGCAGAGACGTGGACATTGACCATCAATGATGAGAGGCTGTTAGGAGCGTTCGAGAGGAACATACTCCGTACTCCGTAAGATCTACGGTCCAGTATGCGTGGACGACGTGTTTCGAGTAAGATGGAACGATGAGCTGTACGCCGACACTGACATAGTCAAGCGTATAAAACTCCAGTGGCTTCGCTGGCTTAGTCATGTTGAGCGAATAGAAGAAAGCGCTCCGGCTAGAAGGGTGTTTTATGCGAGCCACGGTGGAGGAACACACAGAAGGAGACGTCCTAATCTCCGTTGGAAAGGCCAGTACAGAGCAACCTGAATGCACTTGGCCTTATCAACTGGCGCCAGCGCGTGCATAGCAGAGGCGACTGGCGAAGCTTTATAGAGGCGGCCAACACCGATCGGTTGTAGTGACTGCTGAGTACGAAGTAAGTAAGAAACAAATGAAACAATTTTAAAAAATTAGAACAGAACACAATTATATTTGCGGTTAACGAAATTGGCCGATATACTCTTGAACGTTGGGAAATAATAAAAATTTACTTGCACAATGGTGAATCTTCTACCGAAATCTTAAGAAATTTACTTTCAAAATTCGGTAGAAGAGAAGTGCCATTCACGCAATTTGTGAAACATGCGTGAAACTGGATCATTATTGGATAAAACAACACGTTCAAGGAGAACTTCATCAACTCGACATTGTTCTCAGGAATTGAAAATTTCACAGCTAAAGCCACATGACCATCCGCAACTTTTTCGGTTCTCTAATTTGGGTCTGCAACGTTTGGAAGAAGATGAACATTTTTACCGAAAAATCATATTTTCTGTGGAAGCTCACTGTTACCCCCAGGTAGTCACATTAATAAGCAAAATTGTCGCATCTGGGGCGCAGAAAATCCATGCACCATTGTTGAGAAGCCAAAGCACCCTCAACGAGTAACTGTTTGCTGTGGTTTTTGCACCATTTTACATTTAAAATGAGGAAGGAGTATGCGTTTTCAGTGCTTAGTGTGCTTTACCGCACAATGATAACTGATTACTTGTGTGTGGCCTATTATAGAAGAATGTGTTCGATAATTAGCAGGAATAATAAAAACAACATTAAAAAAAAATTATTTGTTTCTTATTTACACCAAAATCAACTTCAAAATTATAAATGGTCCACCTTGTGTACTTGTATGTGAAAAAGTTTAATGGGATGAAAAGGACGTGTTGCAGAAGACTAAGCGATTTTTGAAGTTATATCTCTTTTAACTAGTTTACAATTAAGATACTCGAAAAATATCTGATATACTCGTATGTAAAGTATATTCCAAATGGTATATCAGATATGAAAATCAATATGAAGAAATAGATTGACCACAACACAGTCTATGGGGGGAAAAATGTGTTCGCATGGGGATCTTGAAATACCGCCTTGTTTTTGTTATTCGGTGTCTAATCGTCAAGTGAAGTATATCATTGGATTTACGAGGTTCATAGCGGATTTTTTAAGATAATGTATTATTAATAGTCTCAAAAATCATTAAACTTGCTAAGAAAGTTTTCTTTTCATTCATGAACAAAAAAGTTACATCGGATCGAAATTATGTGCAAATGACTGATTACACTGTACTGCAAAAAGTTATGAAATTGGATTCTGATAAAACTCTGGGGTGAAAATTATTCGGCTTAGCTTTTTAAAAGTTTACATATAATTTTTTTTACGCGGGCCCAAATTTTTCCCAATTCTATCAAATTGCTTAAGTTTTATAAACCATAATGCAACTTGTTAATTTTGTATCTATGTTTTTAATAAAACCAAATTTGTTGTTCAGTGACCTATAATAAAATTTTATAAGCAACATATTCTATCAATCCCGTTAAGGCTTAAAAATAAAATTTTTTCCGAAAAGGGCAAAGAGGTAGGTAATAGGTTAATATATTCTAGGCAAATTATAAATTTGTGAACACACAAATAATAGTAAATGAAAAATTAACAAGTATTATGTAGGAAAAAAAAGTAGGAAAACAATTTTTCTACACGGCACCACCCTCTTGGCAGGCAATGGCAATCCTACAAGAATAAAAATTGCTATGAAAAACTTTTCACTTCGCCGTTCGGATTCGGCATTAAACTGTAGGTCCCTTCCAATCATGTACAAATATAACACGCACAACATGAGTGGATGCGAAAAGCTCGGCCTAGGCCCTCCATGGGCATTAAAAGTAAAGTAAAGTAAAAGTAAGTAATATGTACAATACTTATTAGAATAATACAATAAAATTACACGTAAACTTTTAAAGCTTTATGGCAACAGTAAAATAATCAATCATTAATAATGTGTTATTAAAATAATGTGTAAATAAAAATAAATTGTAATATGTGTGTTTTTTTTAGTTTTTGTAATTTAATTTTAATATTAAAAGTGAATCGTGGTGGCGAACGAGTAATAAAGAAATTTAAAGATTACCAACGTTTTATCTTTTAAACAGAGTATCCATACGTGTTCCATCTTATGAGATCCTAAGCAGCATAAAAGGCAATTATACCGACGGCGATTGTGGAGAGAATTCGGACATGTACACAAATGTAAATCATTGTAATCTTCCCTTTAGTTCGAAGCGTGTTTGTAGAGAAAGTGACACATTGCATAATAAACTTGATGATGCAGGTAAAATCTTTTAACATTATTCAATTAATAAGGAATTTTTGCTTATAATAATAGTGGATGGAAAATTATTTTGTGTATTTTGAAAAATGTTCAAATCCACTTTTTCGAGTTTACAGAGGTTTCTACCTGTTAAATGTTAGAATTACATTCTCCACAACTTTTATTTAAGATCAAATATAGAAGCAAATATCAAGGAGTTAGTTCGAAAAAATGAATATCAATATTTTTCAAGATTGAAACTGGATCTTTAAGTAAAGGCACTATACATATGCTAAGTTCTAAAATGTATCTCAAAACAAAATGTCGCATAAAACGCATTTTATTACTGAATCGTTAGAAAATATATTTATCTTACTGTGTAACTGTGCTTTAGTCCCAAATTACAGCACAGGTGCGCAGTGCAATAAATTTATTTTGCACCATTCAGCAGTAAACAAACGCACGGATGATTTGCGTCGATGTATTTTGAAACTCGATATGGCTGATTTTAAAAATAACTTAATTTCTCATTCATCCTTTTTTGCTCTATTGATTGGACTTTATATTTCAAAATAATTTATAAAATTTTTCTCATTATTTTACTAGAATCAGAAACAGTGTTGTTGCCTGGAGAAACTGAAGAAATAAATAAATTTTGTAATTTAACAATGAATTCATCGAAAATTCAAATACGGATAAATCTTCCAATTGTGAATCTCGTTCTTAAGTAGGTATCATTTTAATATATGTACATTAGTACATAAATTATATTTATACATTATATTATATTATTATTAATGCTATCTATACTTTGTAGATCGAAGCAGTTGTATGAAATACTATATAATCGTTTAAATACAGATATTTTTATGTGGGAGCCAAGTTCACCAATCCTTACAAATTCTAAACAAGATAATTTGCACTTTGAGCAAAGCATTTATAATGTAGGAATGATGGATTCAATGTACATACCGTCAGCGTCATCACAAGATCCTTATGAGTGTATTGATGAAAAATGTAGCACTTCAAAATATGAAGGAAATGAAAATGATTTGCTATCTTCCGGAAGTGATGAATGTGAAAATAACAGTTTTTTCGGTACAGATACCTCAGAAAGTATTTACTTCTCAATACATGATAGCGAACGGCACAAACCAGAAATTAAAACTATTAAAGTTAATTCAAATGACTTTTCATTTGAAATTACAATTGTAAATGGATTAATGACAGCTTTCGTTCCGGTGCGTGATATAGAAAACCATGTTCTACCAGAACAATTTGGAAAATTTGATATTAAAATAGCGAACCTCAGAATATTTTCCGTTAATGGCTTCAAGAGTGATGAAAATTTAAGTTATTTGTGTTTTCAACTAAGTGATGTTGAAGTTTATCATTGTGGTAAGTATATATGTAAAAAAAAATTGTCTCTTACATATCTTAATAACACAAATCTCGAAAGCAAAACACACCAGAGTGTCCTGAATTTTTATACCCTACACACCCTTTGAAATAAATCCTTTTTTGTA
This sequence comes from Palloptera scutellata, assembly GCA_958295655.1. Taxonomy (NCBI): domain Eukaryota; kingdom Metazoa; phylum Arthropoda; class Insecta; order Diptera; family Pallopteridae; genus Palloptera; species Palloptera scutellata. The sequence continues at coordinate 56,935,543 of OY282450.1, forward strand.
TTCAACGGTCGGTTAAATATGAATGAAATATTTTTTGTTTATTAGACTAACCATTCCAAATTTTGTTGTATCGTTTTGTTTTTAGAGGCGAAGAACTTTAATTTAAAATAAAACACAGAAAATGTTTTTCATGTTCATGAAATTGGAAAACTTTATTTTAAAGATAATTTTTTGACATTAATTTTTGAATATGATTGTGGACACCGAGGTTGGTGCGTACATGGTGTAATCCGGAGGTCCAATATTCACACATTTTTCGGCAATAACACGTCGAATGTTGGCTGCCAAGTGTTCAATTGTTTCTGGTTTATCGGCGTAAACATGGGTCTTTACGTGTCCCCAAAGAAAATAGTGTAATGGCGTTATATCGCGTTGGCGTTAGTCAAATGTTTTTGTCAGTAGGTTAATTGTATATCACGCTGTGTGGCATGTGGACCTGTCCACATAACCATAACCATAAACAATAAGTTTTTTTTTTTATTCATACATTCAACACACAGGGTGAATGCAGAGCATTGTGTTGATTGAAAAGAAGATTGATAGGTGGGAGGAAGAAGGAGGAAAAATGAGAGAGGGAATGCAATTTCGACTATGACCGCATGTATCTCCAAAGGCCGAGATTTACTCATCCACTCAAGCGTATTATATTTGTACATAAATCTTACGTACTAATACTTAGTTACTTGTTCATTTGAACTTAAAAATATTTGTACAAAGTTAACATACAGAGATTTTTACATTGTACATGTAACAGTGTAAGCAATTTACGGGAACACAATAACGCATATATATTGACAGCACATAATCATCCAGTTGGTATACTAATTCGCCGGAGTCTTTTCAGGCGGGAAGTTTTCGTCCAATAGGAGTTTAACGTTTTGGCTAACTCTCCACTTTTTTTTTATCATTTGTGTTCTTCTTACGAACTAGTAGTAGAGGTGCGTTGTAATGGCTTCTTCAATTTTCTATTATGTCTTATTTTAGCATTTTCTTTTGTGTGTGTTTGTGGTAGTCTGCAATTTGTAATTTATATGGGTTTATTATCTGTGTGGATATGTTTTATGTGTAGAAGTTATTTGTTGTTAACGGAAGTTTAACCGCCTGCATGCTTTCGGTGCGTGGGGTATCTTTATTTTCAATTGGTGTATTAGTTTTGAATCCATAGGTGAAACTATGTCTGTTTCATTAGAGTATAGTGTAAGATTAAAGGTTTCGTAATCTATTTTTGAATTGAATTTTTGCAAAAAGTCTAGCTATTATTCCATCGGTGTCTATTGGGAAGTTTTGTTCTACTAATTGAAAATTGTGTTGGAATTTGTTATCTTTAGTATTAAGAAGACCAATCAGCTGGTTGCGCCAAAACTCTATTGATGAACGCTGAATATAGAGAGATTTTTAAACTTTAATTTATCGAGGACACAAACCATATTTATCTAATCACCTATTAAAACAATCGAACTTAGCTCAAGCACTTTAAGGAGTTACCAGACTATTTAATAAAAAATCCTTGTTAGGAAAAGAAAATAGATATGGGGAGGTCGCCTCCACCAGGTGGTTCAAGATCACCCAACGACGGAAAACGGGAAGAATCACCAGACGACTACACAACAGTAGAAGTCAAAGAACTTCGCGAACGATTGAGAAAAGTGGAACTGTTCTGTTCTGAACTTAAGACCGATAATAAATGGCTCAAAGCAGAAAACTTGCAATTAAAAAATCAAAATCAAATTGATATCAAATGTACATCACCACAAATCGATTATCATACAGATGAAGAGGAACTTAGTAAAGAAACCGACTGGATCTTGAAAAAAAAAACAGAGTAAAAAAAGGATGGCTGAATCGTCACCAAAATTGTGTGATAAAGAGCAAATAATTGAAGATAAAATTTAAAAAAATTGCAACATTGATCAGATTTTAACTAAACGGCGTCCAATACCCCCTATAATGGTTATGAATGTAACTGACTACAATCAACTATGCCGGGAAGTAAACAATAATGTAAAAAATTATTTTAATATTAAATTACTAAATAATGCCATCTATAAAATTAATACAACAGATAGTTTTGATTATAGGTTTGTAGCAAGCAGTTTTAGTAACTCGAAACTATCTTGGTATACATACGAGAATAAACAAACAAGACACCTCACTGTGGTAGTTAAAAATCTCCACCACTCCTGTAATCCTGAAGGCATTATATCTTATCTAAAGGATGAAGGGTTTAAGGTAAGAAATGCAGTCAATAAAAAGAAGTGGAATACAAAGGAACCGCTTAATATGTTCATGCTATCGTTTAAGCCCTCTGAAGATAGTAAAAAAGTATACGAAATCAAAAAGATTTTAGGCGCTATAGTTACCATTGAGCCATTGAAAAAAAGAAAATTAATACCTAAATTGTACCAATACTTCGGCCACACCAAAAACTATTGCTTGAAACAACCTTGATGCGTAAAGTGCGCAGGAAAACATCAAACGCACGAATGTGACATGAGGCATACACAACAACCCAAGTGCTGTAAGTGTGGTTACGCACATCCTGCGAGCTACAGAGGATGCTTAGTAGCCAAAGAACTTAAAAAAATACGAAACAAAAAACTAAAAATCAAAATATTGAAAGTAAAGACAATCACAAAAGAAGGATATTGCAATACAAATAACCAAAAATTCGATACTAAGCTATTCGCAAATAACTAAAACAAACATGCAAAATCTATCTTAAGCATGCTGAAAAAACAAGAAGAATTTAATAGATCGTTGAACACACGACTAGAAAAGTTAGAGCAAAACTTAACAGCTTAAGAATTATGGCATGGAATGCAAATGGGCTCGAAAAACATAAAACAGAACTTCAAGTTATTTTAGATCTAGAAAAAATCGACATATGTCTAATATCAGAGACACATTTAAGAAAATCAGTCTTATATAAACTTCAAAAACTACCACACATATCACACTGTACACCCCAGTAACAACGCAAGAGGCAGGAGTGCAGTAATAATAAAAAGCACTATGAAGAAAATAATAGTAGTATGCCGGAATTCCAAGTTACTGCAGTAACAGTTACAACAACAAAGTAAACTCTTTCGATCACGCCCTCCAAGGCGTTCTATAAAATATGAACAATATAAGAAACTCATCTTAAGTCATCAAACTAAATTCATAATGGGAGGTTATTTTAACTCAAAAAATACCTATTGGGATTCTAGGCTAACTACAGGTAAAGGAAAAGAACTTTATAAAGCAGCTAAAAATACTGATTGCAGCTTCATCTCTACGGGAAAACCACCATATTGGCCAACGGATAATTCCAAAATACCAGATATAAGAGACTTTTTCATACTAAATAAAATATCTAAAAACTTCTTGCATATAGATGAAGGTACAGACTTAAATTCCGATCATTCTCCAATCTACCTAACCAAAGAAATTATACTGAGAGAACAATGCCCAACACTTAGTAACAAACATACAGACTGGGAATGTTTTAGATACCTTCTGGACGAAAGTATAAATTTGAATGTCTCACTAAAAACAACTGAAGAACTTGAAGAAGACGTATGGAACTTCACACAAAATATACAAAATGCAGCATGGGGTTCTACCCCAACATTAAAGAGCAAAACACAGGGTCTTAACTACCCTAGAGAAATTAAAAACCTGATCTCAGAGAAAAGGCTACTCCGAAAGAAGTCACAAACTACCAGATCACCGATAGACAAAAAAAACCTGAACAGAGTAAATCAGCAGCTTAGTCGTACAATAAAACAAGTCAAAAATGATACAATGAACCGATATTTTCGAGAACTGACTGACGATTAATATATCGATTATTCTCTATGGAAGAGCACAAAATATTTAAAAAGACCAATACAACAAGCTTCTCCAATTAGAAAGCAAACGGTCAATGGACAGGAGTAATTCGGAAAAGGCTAATGTTTTTGCCAATTACCTAGAAAGCACTTTTACACCTTACCATGCGAAGCAGCCCTCAACAAACTATAAAAACCTTCAGAGTAACTACAGTATACCAATTATAACTGTAAGAGAGGTCGCTAATAAGATTAAAACGAATTTGAAAATAAAAAAAAGCGCCAGGGTTTAATCATATCACGTACAGGTACTCAAAGAATTCCTACAGAAGGGTATCCAAAAGTTAACAAACCTGTTTAACGCAACAATCAGGCTAAAATACGTTCCATATCTCTGGAAAATAGCCGATGTAATTATGATACCAGGCGAAGAGCTGTGTAGTGTGTCATCAAACAGTCCAATATTATTGCTCCCAATAATTTCAAAACTCTTCGAAAAGTTGTTACTAAAAAGAATAAAACCCATAATTGAAACCAAAAATATTATAACCACTCACCAGTTTGTTTTTCGCGATAGGCACTCAACAATTGAGCAAGTACACAGAATAACCGATATAATTGAAGATGCAATAGAAAAGTACCACAAGGAAGCATCCTTAGCCCAGTTCTTTACTTGTTATATACATTTGATTTACCACAACCACAAAATGCTACAATAGCAACTTTTGCTGATGATACTGCAATCTTAGCTACGGGTGATACAGCAAAGGAATCAACGGAAAAACTGCTAGAAGCTGTAAACTGCGTCGCAAATTGTACTAAAACTTGGCAAATGAAGCTTAACAACACAAAATCAATTCATGTGGACTTCACTACAAAACAAATACAACATCATTCAATACAAATTTTTAATTCTCAGATACCATACTCTAATAACGCAAAATACCTAGTTATGAATCTTGATGCGAAATTGCGCTGAAAGGAGCACATAAAGAAAAAACGAAAAGAGTTGGATATCAAAATAAAAAAAAATTAATTGGCTTATTGGTAGAAATTCAGTAATAGACGAAATAAACTAATGCTATACAGCTAAGTATTAAAACTAGTATGGACGTACGCCAGCAAAACAAATATTGACATGTAGGTGTATTGCCTATTCCAAAATAAAGCTCTCCGATACATAGTTCATTAGAAATGAAGCTCGAGACCTGAACGTAATCAATGTTAGAAGTGAACTCGAAAAACACGCCACAAGAAGACGAGGAAGTATCAAAGTTACTTGTTACAGAAGGACGAATAAGAAGGCTAAAGCGGACCCGGCCCTTAGATTTGTTAAAGACAAATATAAACTAAGTGATTTAATGAAAACAGCTTAGAATAACATTATAATTATATCCTTTTACATCCAAACTACTTGTTAGTCTTAACTACTACTAGTTCAGTTGTAGTGTAATGAAATTCAGATTCGTTGTACCTAAGGATTATATTTCTTCGTTCGATATGCCTGATAATTTACATTTCTCGTCTGGGTAAAATTCTGTGTTAATTACTTTGTGGATATTTTTGCATAATTAAAAGTCAGCACCTGTGTCGACTAAAAATGTTAAATTGTTTTTGTTATAATTTAAGATTATATAATAAGTATTTGTTCGGGCAGAATAACTATATAATATAAATTTTGTAAACAGTTGTTTTTAATTATAACTTTAGTATATCATACGGCTCATAAATTGTACCGAATACTTAATGCAATTATTATTAATTTCATCAACACTAATTTATCCATACTTATCGAAAGCTTTGAATATTATAACGGATTATCACAATTTGCCTATTCTCGAATTTTATATATCTTGTAATGTGAATATACATATGTACAAAAAATAAAGAGGCACTTGCACTTCGGAAGACAACCAGGAAAGGTGTTTTTTTCTTTCCCCAACATTTTTGGCGACCACGGCAGGACGGTTTATTGGATAACCGTCAACGCAAGTGTAACACATTAGTCAAGTACAACACAGTCGAGATTAATTGCAAGGATTTTACAGCAGCTGCCATTAACGCTGCAACGTAAGAATCGCAATTTGTTTGTTGCTGCTGCCGGCGCTCAAGATCACCGCAAAAGAGGTGAATGCATACATACACACATTACTGTGTTACCGCTGCCGCTGACAGAGCGCAACGTTTGCATCATATTTTTGTCGATCGCTGACAAATCAAGTCATTTCGCAACTACTGCTAAATTGATTAGCAGTACCTTTCATCGTTCAGCAACTACGCGAATCGCTATGCGACGCGTGTATCACATCGCACAACATTCCATCACAGCAGTCGTCATTTGGTGCCACCGCTGCCTGACACGTGGACATACCTTCTCTGTCGCCGCCAACGGTAACAGTCAACGTTGACGTCGCGTCGCTGTTACAACACAACCGTTCATCACGAGAGTACCGCTAACAACCGTTAGCACCGTTATCATTAGCTCATCATTGGTACACACTATTGACAGTTACAAGGTAACCGTACTCGCAATAAAACACAAGGAAATCGTAAGCTTATGCTTTTATCAACTTTATTTGTTAACATACATACATATATTAAGAGTCATAAACTTATATTCATCAATCTATATACGTAATATTACTCTCTTGCCGTTCGCGTTGTTCGATCCACTGTTGCTAGTTTGGCCTCCGACTTATCTCGATCCCACTTCAGTTTTCAAGCTTAGGTTCTATACCACGCTCACTACATTCTCACATACCTAGTGTTGCTCGTAGCAACAAATCGTTGGACAAATGGCTACAGTAAAAGAGGATGGCGATAACATACCGTCAAGTGATGCATGCCTTTCATCATTGAAACCACAACGTTCTAGCATTAAACGGAAAATTACAAATGTGAAACCTAAGGTGGAGAGGGATGGAGACACAGTTGACTCCACTATTCTCGAGTGCCGTTTACAAATATTGGAATCATACTTCAAGCAATTAAGCCATATTCAAGGACAAATTGAGAGAGTGTCAGAGGGCAATTGTAGAAGTGAGTTAGAGGAATTATTTATTGCAGCAAAGTCAAAGATACTCACCCTATTAAATAGTAAACGTGGAAATAATAGTTTTGAAACCAGTTTTGTAGATTCACATGTAACCTCATCGATTGGTCATCGCAAGCGCTTACCAAATCTAAGGCTCCCACAGTTTGATGGTAAATACGCAGAGTACAAACGGTTTATAGGGTCATTCTACAAAATGGTTCATGAAGAGTCTACACTTTCCGCTATTGAAAAGTTTAACTATTTACTAAATTTTCTTTCTGGTCAGGCCCTGGCAGTCATTGAACCGATCCAGGTTACTGATGACAACTATCCAAAAGCATTGCAACTTCGGAAAGAAGGATATGACAACAACGTCCTGATATTTCTGGAAAATATTACCGCACTATTCAATCTCCCCACCATGAACAAGGGGGATCCAGTTGGACTACGTACTATTGTCGATTCTGTATCAGCACTTCGTGCATCGTTATTATCGCTTGGCACAGAAATGGATGTAATGAATGCTATTCTAATCCATATTGTACTATCCAAAATAGATCATGAATCAAAGAGCGCGTATGATGAGAAACAGGAGTTTGAAGTATTGTGTACATGGGACACATTTTATAAAACGTTAAGTCTTCGGTGTCAGCTCTTAGAGGGACGCAAAAGGCAAATAGATTCTATCGAAAAGCCACAACTTACAAGAAACAACGAATGGCAACGAGTCAAGAAAAACTCGAAAAGAACTTCACATACATTCCTCAACGCGAAGGTAAACTGCGCACATTGCAATTCATCAGAGCATCCATTCGGAAGCTGTTCCAAATTCATGGACCTTCCAGTGGCGGAACGGTTTGATTTCGTAAAGCGGTTAGGTCTATGTATTAACTGCTTACGAAAGAGACATTTCGTGTCTAAATGTCACTCCATTTCTCGATGTAAAATCTGCCAGGCATCTCACAACACTCGTTTACACATATTTTTCACAACCTCTAGTTCGAAATCTAATCCTGACTATCTATCTACGTCTGCTACTACAGCAGCTGTAGTTGAAACTACCAAAAACCTGAATTCTAAACCATCCATTACGTTCGTTAACAGGTTAAACAAAGCGGCCATCATACCTACGGCAATAGTGTTAATTAAGGACTAGACTCTTGTTCCGAATTAAACTTTATTACAGAAGAAATGGCAAAACAGCTTCAGCTCGACTTTCATCAAAACGATCAAGAAGTCGCGGAGAAGTTCGTACAAATTTGAAATACAGTGTATTCACAACAATAAGATCACGATTCAACGAGTTTGAATATGCAGCTACATTCGCAGTATCAAAATCAATTTCGACCCTCCAGCCCGGAGATCAAATCAACACCAGGGATTGGACATTACCAGAGGGAATTCAACTCGCTGATCCACTGTTCTACAAACCCCAGCGCATAGATTTACTCATAAGCACTGAATTGTTTTTCGATCTCCTACGAGATGGTAAAATCTCTGTTGGCAAAGATATGCCTTACCTAATCAACACCGTGTTTGGGTGGTGGGTGGCAAATTCAAATCAAAATTCCAATCTCGTGCACTAACTTGCAATATAGCAACTAGTCGCCATTTACCAAATCTATATTCGACTTTACAGCAATTTTGGGAAATAGAGGACTTTCCAAATCAAATATCATCACTACCAGAAGAGGAGCAACGTTGCGAAAAGCATTTCACTGAGAATGTAACGATGTCAGCAGATGATCGTATAATCGCACGACTTCCCTTTAGAGAATCACCTGATAGTCTAGGTGAGTCGTTTAAAATTGCTAACCGCATATTTATGTTACTTGAACGACGATTGGAACGTAATGCATCTCTCAAAAGAATGTATATCGAGTTTATGAACGAATACATGGAGTTAGGTCACATGTCTCTCTCAAAGAACACTGATTTAACCAGATAACATTATTTTATACCCCACCATTGTATCTTAAAACCACACAGCGTAACAACAAAGTTACGTGTTGTGTTTGATGCGACATCGCGCACTTCGTCAAATAGTTCCCTCAATGATATATTGATGGTTGGCCCAACCATTCAACAAGATCTCATTATAACAGTCTTGTCATTTTGTTTGAACAGGTACGCACTCACCGCTGACATCTGTAAGATGTATCGCCAATTTCTAATCGATGAGCGTGATCGGAAATATCAACTGATCCTATGGAGGAGTGACACGGAGAAACCATTGGCGGTTTTTCAATTAAACACGGTCATCTACGGCACATTTGCCGCACCTTTTCTCGCTATTCGCAGCTTATACTACATCGCCTGCACCCATCGGGAAAAATTCCAAATAGGCGCGCACATACTGACAGAAGATATGTACGTTGATGACTTGTTAACAGGAGCCGATGATTTGGATGAGTTGACACGAATCAAAGAGGAAGTAACGAGCATATTATCGTTAGCCGGCCTTGAATTGGCAAAATGGAATAGTAATCATCTTGAGATGTTTGCTGACAGCTCAGAGGAAATACATTTGTAGGAAGAGATTACCACAGCACTCGGGATGGCCTGGAAACCTAAGGAAGATATATTTTGTTTTCGGTTTGAACTTCCAGATATATAGCCAGCCACCAAGCGTTCAGTTCTTGCTGTAACCGCAAGAATATTTGATGTACTCGGACTACTGGGTCCCGTAACCATTCGGTGCAGGAAATGTGGATTCGACACCTTGATTGGGATGAAAACCTTCCTAGTGATCTACGCGAACTTTGGAGTCAGCTCTATGACGATTTAGCAAACATTAATCGTATTGACGTACCTCGATTTGTTTTTACCTCTACAAATTGCATCAGTGAAATCCACGGGTTTGCAGATGCATCTCAACGAGCGTACGGTTGACAACATTTATAAAACTTCGTTACTCATCGCCAAATCGAAAGTGGCACCAATCAAGGCACAATCATTGCCCAGGCTTGAGCTTTGTGCAGCCGTGCTGCTAAGCAAAACATGGAAAAAAATAAAATCCAAATTGTCAAAATACACAAACACTGTGTATTTCTGGACCGATTCCAAAATAGTCCTTCAATGGCTCAAAATGCACTCATCCAAATTAAACTGTTTCGTGGCCAACCGAGTCGCTGAATTGCAGCAAGATACTCAGGATATAGTATGGAAGCATGTACCATCTGCAAGTAATCCAGCAGATATAATATCGAGAGGACATTAGACATTTAGACATTTCACATATAATTTGGTTCTCTGGTCTCGACTTTTTACGTAATGATTTTAGGTCATGGCCCTGTAGCGATCAAAACTTCGAACTACTTCCTGTCGACAAGGAACACCGTAAAGCAGTTTCATTCAAATGTAGCAACAGTGGCAGCGTTGGATCCATCATCATATCATCGAATTTTGCGCATCGTCTGCTACGTTTATCGCGCTTTAAATAAGATTCCTGCCAACGCAATCATCACGGTATCTCAAATTATTCACGTACCATATCAAGAGCTAGACAATTGTTTTTGGAAAATTGTTTCTGAAATACAACGGTTGCACTACAGGGAAGAAATTGAGTGTTTGAGTACCAACAAGCTAACAAAATCTAGCATTCAAAAACTATCACCATTTCTACATGAATTAGAAATAGGTGAGAACCTAGTTCGTATTTTACCAGTTGGAGGGCGTTTGAGTAACGCACCAATTCCATATGATGCTAGGTTTCCAGCATTATTGCCTAAGGAGCACAGATTCACTAAACTGTTCGTTGAGCATCTTCATCGAAAACACTTGCATGCTGGACCAAAGGTTCTCATCGGTTTACTTCGCCAGAGGATCTGGGTAACAAACGCTAGACCTTGTTCGTAAGGTTGTGCGTAACTGCGTGCATTGTTTCCACTACAAACCAAGGCTCATTGGTCAAATCATGGGTAACCTCCCTGCTGACCGCTTACAATCACAGCGTCCATTCTTGATTATTGGAGTCGATTTTTGTGGCCCGTTCTTTATTTCATATCGGCTGCGTGGGAAGCAACCGTATAAAGTTTATGTGGCGGTTTTCGTATGCTTCACCTCCAAAGCATCCCACATTGAACTTGTTTCTGATCTATCAACTAATTCCTTTTTACTCTGTTTGAAAAGATTTATAAGAAGACGAGGTATTCTTCAACGTCTTCATTGCGACAACGCGACAAACTTTGTCGGGCATCTTCCAAAATGAAAGAGTTCCAGCAAAGCTTTTTCAATGCAGACACAATGGACAGCTTAATTACATACAGTATATCACAGGCTTCGAATTTGTTTTTATCCCACCACGCGCACCGCATTTCGGTGGTCTCTGGGAGGCCGCCGTGAAATCTGCAAAGACACTATTGGTAAAGAATGCTGCTCAAGCCAATCTTACGTTCGAAGAGTTCAACACCCTTGTAATTGAAGTAGAGGCTATCCTCAATTCGCGTCCCATCACTCAAGCGTCGGATGATCCGAATGATGGAGAAGCAATAACTCCTGCGCATTTGTTAATTGGAAGAACACTTACGGCTACACCCGACGAAAGATTCGACGACATAAAAACGTCGTACTTGACACGCTGGCAGCGGATTACATACCTAAAGCAACGATTCTGGCACCTCTGGATGCGCGACTATGTACTAAGTCTCCAAGAGCGTTCCAAGTGGCAAATCCCGAGAAGAATTTGGCACTAGGGCAAATGGTACTGGTTCACGAGGATAATCTTCCACCACGACAATGGATACTAGCACGCATCATCAACACGATTACTGGTACTGATGGAAAGGCGCGGGTAGTGGATCTTAAAATCACAAGGGGGGCACTGCGACGTCCAATTCATAAACTGGCGCCGCTGCCAACTGCCGATGATGCTTGATAGTAGATTCTTTCAACGGGGGGAGCATGTTCGGGCAGAATAACTATATAATATAAATTTTGTAAACAGTTGTTTTTAATTGTAACTTTAGTATATCATACGGCCCATAAATTGTACCGAATACTTAATGCAATTATTATTAATTTCATCAACACTAATCTATCCATACTTATCGAAAGTTTTGAATATTATAACGGATTATCACAATTTGCTTATTCTCGAATTTTATATATCTAATAGTAATGTGATACATATGTACAAAAAATAAAGAGGCACTTGCACTTCGGAAGACAACCAGGAACGGTGTTTTTTTCTTTCCCCAACAGTATTTGTTATCCGAGATTTTAAATAATTTTTGTTTTGGCTGTCTGCAATATTTGTGTATTAGAAGCCGCTGTCGTTTGAATTTGGGTTAACTTCATATTGAGTAATTGCTCCAATACGTTGTGTTTGGTTTGTGTTTACGGTGCTATAGTTGTTGTTATAGTGTCTATTTGGGGTAGTGCGACCGTTTGTCTGGTTGTACAAATTGTTATTGTTGTTGTTACTAGTATTTCGTTGAATGCTGTAGTTGCCGCGATGTATGGTAGTGGTTTTTGTTACCGTTGGAAGTATTACGTTCATTGCCGTTTCATAAGTTATGAGCAACGATTATCCGTTCGGTATTGCTGTTGATTGCCATTGCGTTGTCTGTTTGTATTGTTGCTATTGTATCTTTGGTTTAGGTTTCTACTGTTGAAATGTAGAATTAAATTCGTTTGGCTTTTTTCGAGCCTGAGCGCTAGATTTATTACTTGTGTAAGAGTATTTGGTTGTAATGAAAATATTGTAGTTCTTTGATTCTCGTTGAGACCATTCTTGAATATGTTTAACGCATATTTGTCATTCATTTTGGTGATTACAGACTTTTCTGCCTAGGTTGCGTTGTCACCTAGGTTGCAGTTTATTCAAATTGCTAATTGTTTTTCTTGGTATGAGTGCATTGTTCTGTTTCATTGTTTAAAATCTGATAGTGTTGTATGTATCTGATCGTGTTGTATGTACCTTTCTTTTAGAATTGTTTCTAATGCATTTATGTCTGTTGGCTCTGCATGGCCTCCTATTAATGTTTTTACTTAGGCATCTAATTTGACTTGGTAGAGTAAATTTAATACTTGTATCGTGCCTCATTCGAGGTTGAGCTGATTATCTTTGAGATGACTAAGAAGCTGTGTAGTTCTGTTTTTTCCAGATCTGATTGTGTTTCAAGCTGTTTTTTCAGCAAATACCTTATAGATTTATATATGTTTGTGAATTCTATTCTAAATGCGAGGAATTCGTCTGATTCTTCTTTTAATTCTGATAATTAGATTTCGAATTCTCTTATTATCTGTTCTATCTCCTCGAGTTTTTTATTTATCGTGTCAAGCGAGTATTTTTTACCTGTGCTCTTTTTTATTTCCTAATCTTCTTTCTAGGCTTTCTTTTGCCTCCTTCATTTGATATGATGGCAATTAATTTAATTATTTTATTTCTATGTCATAATATTTATTGATTATAATATTATTAATTGTGTTTCTTTGTATTGCTATGTGTAAGTTAAGTTATAAATTTAAAATTTGTTCCTTGGCAGTGGTATACTTATGAACATAATTGTTAAAGTACCTATTTACCTTATAAGCTATGGATAAAAGGATGCACACTAAGACGAGTGGGATGGTGGATCCGTTGATGACGCTGTAGTTTGTTGTTACCTCGTGGTTGATGACAAGCTCTACTCTGCCGTTGTCCCATGCTGTTTACTGCTCTGTTGGTCCAAGACCAAAGGCTCGCAATAGCTTCATTTTTCTTCTACCCTGGTGGTGTTGTCGTAATAGTCCGCTCGCATGCATGTGACCCGCGGATCCTCTATTTGCTGCTCGCTTTGCGTTGCTGCATGCGGCATTTTATTTCATTATTAATGTTAGCCGCTGTGTTGTCTTTCCCTCTTTGTTGTTTTGTATTTGTAGATTCTTCTTCATTCTCTTTATTATATTGTTGCCTTGTGGTGATTCATTCCACTCGCTAATTTTTTGCTTTTGGCGCAGGTAGAATTTATTTATTCTTATAATCTTTGCGCCGTCAGAAGGATTCGGTTTGATTTGACAGGAGTGCTATGTAATGTTTCAAGATGTTCGTTTCTTAAAAATATTTTCTTGTACTTGTTAAAGTTCTGATATCCTTGTTAGAACAGCAAGGAAAGATTCCTACTGAAGAAATTAAAAGAACACCAGTTTCTTGTTTGAATTAATCCTGTTTATTTTCTTATTTGCATGGGTTTATACACCCTTTTTTCAAACTGGTATAATTTTTCCTAAACATAAAATAATACTATTCTATTACATAAGTTTACATGTGCATAAGTGAAATAGAAGGTCGATAGAAAATCGATACACTTTCTATTGGTAACTTATACTTAAATTACTTTATTATTCCTTAAAAATATATTGAGTGACTATGTAATGTTTGAGCTTGCTATCTATGTATTATGCATACCCATATCGCCATGCATGGGAATGCGCTGACGAATGTACATATTGCATATGTAGGTCATTTGACTCAAACATATCTTACAGTTTATTGTACTCGGCAATAGTCACTTGTGCGAATTTAATGGCATGGCAATGGTGATCTTCTAGATACACTACACTGGAAAGAAGATAAGCGAGTAAGAGTATCGGAAAGAAGTGTTTTATGTGAGTCCCTTACAGAGGCTAGCAGTACGCTATCACCTTCGGCTAATAGGGTGAGAGCCCAGACTTGGAAAAAACGGGTGCGAAATTACCTGCAGAAAAAAAAGGTGCGGCCAAGTAGAGAAGCATCCGGTTGAGATGAAGTCAAAGGAACAGATTCTTAACTCTAAGGAGCCGAAGAAAACAGTATGAACCGGCCTGATGCCATCATTATATCGAAGGCGGAGACGTAACATTGTACGCAAGTCAAGGCCTGCGATAAGCAGGATAATGGAAGTTGAACCCCCCAATCACTGTTTTAAGTGCTGGGGCCATGATCATATTGTGCAACGCTGCACCGAGGATATAGATAGAACAAGGCTCTGCATGAAATGTGGAGAAAGTGGACACTTTGGCAGCTTGCACAAACAAGGAGAAATATGCTATGTGCAAAGGAGCACATACAGCAAGGAGCGCTAAATGCCCTTCAAAAGGCGCTAAGCTTGAGAAAATTAAAATTATACAGCTTAACATCAACCACTGCAAGACGGCACAGGATCTCCTGCGACAAATAATAGAACATAGTTTTGACGTAGCGTTACTCTCGGAGCAGCATGTCAACCTAGATGAACATTGCTCGGCATCGGACTCGGCGAACAAGGCAGTTATTTGGGCGCTAGGCGACGCCACTTTGTAACCGTGAAAGAGTTCTTCACTTGGATCAAGTTAGGAACTACTTTTTCAACTGCTACTTTTGATAGGCGGTGACTTTAATGCATGTTCTACAACTTGTGCCCTTAGAGGTTGAACTGTTAAATGAATTTGGAGCATATACCTTCGACTCGAGTAGAGGTAGGTCCATAATAGACCTCACCTTCGCACACAACGTGGTTGCGCGGTGTGCCAAAATGATGCGCAAGCAGCATATATACACATAGTGATGGACACAAAGCCATCGTCATCGATATTGTTACCAAAGCTGTACCCCTCGAAATTGGGATCCAGAAGGCGCAGCAGAAAGGATGGAAGAAACACGAGTTCGACGGTGAAACATTTAATGTTGTTTGGTGCCACGCAACGTTCCAGGTCGAATCAGCTGCTGATATGGCTGCCCATATCACCGGAGTACTTGAAGATGTATGTGGCGCAACGAATCCCTGACGTCATACTAGGCTCACCAGGAAACCAATGTACTGGCGGAATACAGAGACAGCAGCAGCCAGGAAGGCATTCCATCAAAAACGTAGAAAAGCGCAGAGAGCTTGCTCTCTACTTAAATGGGAAGTCCGGCAGAGAGCGCAGAACTGCGCTCAAAAAAGCTATTAGAGCCAGCAAGAATACCTGTTTAAGGAGCTACGCGACAGCGCAGAACTCGATCCCTTGGTTTTAGCGTATAAGACAGTAATGAAAAAGGTCAAAGGTCCATCAGCAGCGCAACCCACGTGCCCTACACTCATGCGGAAAGTGGTTACAACTCTCTTCAAACCCCAAGAGAAACTCGCTCGGGAACAGCACAGGTTCGCGCAAGCACCAGACGTCACTGCCAGTGAGGTACTTGCCACCCTAAGAAGGATTACTAATAATAAGGCTCAAGGCAGCAGTCAAGGCGAAACCGGAGATGTTCGCGAAGTTATATGACACGTGCTTTGTCTTAGCAGACCCCCCCGTTTGGTGCAATACAAGCGATGATGAACATAGCACGCAAAGCTACTAGTGGCAAACAGTGGAAAAACGGCAAGAAGAAGTACCGCGTAGTCGTGACTTGGACATTAAAAACACCTTTAACTCATCGAGCTAAACTCAGATTATTGGTGCATTAAAAGGATTTGAAGTATGGGAACTGCGACTAACATCAAAATACTTCGAAAACACCGTATCGGTGTATGATACCTATGGCGGCGTGAGATGGCATCGATTGATGCTTCTACTGAAGCCTGGGAGCTGCCGAATCAACTTGCATAGTACCGCCCACTATGCATGCTGGATACAATTGGAAATATTCTGCAACGTATCATAGCAAACATGCTCCAGGCGTCGCTTGCAAAGCCCTCAACACGTCAGTTCGCCTTCAGAAAAGGGTGATCCACCATTAATGCAATACCAGCGAGGCTGAACACGCGAAGCTGGAGATACGGCATGAAAAAATACTGCGCAGTCGTGACTTTGGCTATTAAATATGCTTTCAACTCGGCGAGCTGGACTCAGATTGTGAGTGCATTAAATAGATTTGAAGTGCCGGAGTACTTATTGCAACTAATAGCAAACTCCTTCGAAAACAAGGTACTGGTGTATGATACTGATGACGGCGTAAAGCGGTACCAGATCAAGGGAAGGTTCCGCAGGGTTTAGTGCTCGGACCAATGCTGTGGAACGTAATGTATTACGGTATCCTGAATCTGGATCTCCCCGAGGATATAACGATCATTTGCTATGCTAACGACATCACGCTAGTGTCAGTAGCTAAACATCTGGCCTCGCTACAGGTCACATGCAATGATGCCATCTCAAGGGTCGCATAGTATCAGACGACGCTATTTGCATCATCGCAAATATGGTGCCAATTGACTTACACGCACAAGAAAATTATGCAAATTTGACCAAAGAACAACGAATGATACAAAAAAAAATGGTAGAGACAGCGCACTATTATGGAGTGGCAGCGAAAGTGGGAGTTATCCAAGAAAGGTCGATGGACATTCAACCTTATTCCTAACATAGAAGAGTGTATATCACGCAAACACAGTAAATTGAATTACCACATAACGCAATTGCTAAGTGGCCATGGGTGTTTCACTGCCCGGAGGAACTGGAAAGCGCGCAGCATATACTATTTCTTTTTAAGTTTGCCTGTAGCCGACCCGATTACTCTGCGTAGCATGCCAACGCACTACCAACTACGCCAAGGCGTGGTATATCCCTATTAAATATGTGTGTGCTCAACATCGTGCCCAGGGGCATGTGTTTAGAAACGATTGTTATAGAGATTTCCAAACAAAAATCAACTACTTGTGTACAAGTAATTACGACGTTATTAAAGTGAAAATAAATTGAGTCATACACCCATGGTAATAAATATACTTCCACTCACAAAAAATGTTATAAAAATGTATCTTTGCAAAAAAATACAACTATGTTTGTTATATCTTCTTTATTTGATCATTCGCGATACCGTTATAGTTAAATCAATTTTGTACGTTTGTAGAGTGTAGCTATAAATACGTAAATAAGTTAATTTCAATGCAATTAATAACAAAACAAAGTTTTTTTTATTTTTAAAATATAGCTATATTTCAATAACAAATGGAATGAATACAATATTCAAAATGAGTGTCCATTGGAAGTTATGACATTTCTCCATCTTTCAGACACTTTTTGGGTTCCTTTTCCAATCCAATTCTTGATACTTTCAACTGAAGTAAAACTTAATCCAGTAAGGGCATTCTGCATCGATCGAAATAAAACTGCCAATCCACTACCATATTTTACAAATAATTTTTAACCGGACTAGCAACATGTTAACAGTATCTTGCCTTGTCGCAGATGCTGGTCGTTTTTCTGACATTGCTTTCTTCAAACGAATAAATGGTTTTCTCCCGTAATAGTTTCACCAGGTTTTAGTAGCTCGTAATAGGTGACACCCTCTGATCCAACCAAATAAGGAGCATTACCCTAGCTCGGGGTTGATGTTTTTGGTTGGCCGAGCTTAACATACGACTTCTTGCGTTTGTCGTAATGAATCAAATTTTCGTCACCAGTAATAATTCAATGCAAAAAACGATTTATTTTTATAGCGTTGAAGCAGCATTTCAGACATGCAAAATCGGTTTTCGACGTCACTCGGCTGGCTTCAAGTCGGGTGGCATCCAATTTCTTACCTGTTTACCCCAATGATTTTGCGCTCCTAAAAATTGCTGCTTGTGTAACTCCCAATGCTATTGCAAGTTCCTGTTCCGTTTGCCACGAGTCTTCGTCTTAACTTAGCCAGGGCGTTTCTTGCCTTCCGAGTTAAAATCTCCAATCCGCCGAAACCAGATTACGCAATTTCTAATCGATGGGGTATATTCACCGTAAACTTCCAACAGTAATCGATGTCCCTCAGCAGTACTTTTTTTTGGAAAAGAAAAACTTCCCGCAAATGCTGTTTTTTTTTAGCACGTACATGCTTGTAGCGCAAATAAGTTATGTTGTTTATACTGTGGCCAATTCATACATAATCAAAAGTTACATGACTAGCTAAAACATGAAAGTAGTCACAGTATTGCCAAATGTGATTTACTTAGTACAAATTAATTGTAAATCCATCACTCATTTTAAAGTTATACACGCAATAAAAAAAAATAAAATAAATTTCAATTCCCGATTACAGATTTTTTCAGTTCCATTACTAAGCATTTAACTACAACTAAATCTAAAATAAGAAAATATTTAATTTGAGTTACATTTGTATTTAAAGGTTTGATTCCAAGAAATTCACCAACAGAATTACAACATTTAAACTCGGATATTGAACCTTACATGAAGTCTATGTTTTATAAAGTTCCATGTGGATTAACGAAAGGAAATGGAGCAGGATATAAAGAAAGGGAAATGATAACCTTAGTAATTGAGATACAAAAATTGATGGATCAAAAACTAAAAGTATGTAATATAAAAAATTTAAAATAATTGACTTTTAAGTTTCTATAATTTGCAGAGACTAACGATAACAACGGGTATTCAACAATTAACGCTCCGTCACGGACCAGCATCCTCCTCACACTTTTGGTTTAATCAACTAAATGACTTTTTAAATATAATTGTAAGTATGCGTTATACGTCTAGCTAGAAATTAAAAAAGCACATTATCACAGGTTTTTTAGATTTACGACCTTCAAAAGTCATGGGTTGCTCAGGTATTTTCTCTGTAATATAATTATTTTCAATAATAAATTTAATGCCTGTTTTTTTTTTGTAATTATAACACAACTTTACAAAACTCGGCTTCTGAATTGTACCACAAACCAAAATAAGCGTTTTTCAGGCTGAATTCATGACTATGCAGGTAGATCGCTTCTACTGGATGTCATGTAATAAAGTATCACTCTATGATGTATTAATATTTTATGATAGCCAACCTGGCATCAAATCACTAGTTAGTATGTATGTCTATCTCTGACCTCTTATTTGGCTTTTGATAGGAGTTTTTACTCGATGAAGTAGTTAATAAACTCAACGCTTTTCTTGTGTGAGAGTTCCAGGGAGAGATATACGTAGCAACGACAAAGCTGATAAATATATTAGAATGGACAGAACAATGCGGGGTGCAAAATCAATTGGCTCCTGGCGACGCTGCAGGGTACTTACGACGTCACCAATTAACTCCATTATCCCGGTAGTAGGACGTCCCGAGAATGCAGTTGGTGGTTCGGTTGCCGGAACGGGACGATGGATCTGGCTGGTCGATGAGAAACCTGATTTTAGGGCTGGACTCCGAATGAATAAGAGTATGTAGGCACTCCCTACACCGGTTGGTGAACTCTCATTTTGCCGTGGTGTGCGTCCGAGCCAGGCAAATAAGACAGTAGCCGCAACGCCCTAGCCGTTTCCGCTCGCTGGTTGGAGGCCATGGCGAGAAAACCCCGGCAGTATCGCTATGAACCCGGAAGCACAACTTACATTGCCGTACATTTCTCTCCTGACCGGAAGCTGCCACCACGATTGCGGGTTGTGCCGGCTATGTTACACAAAATTCGTCTGCGGAAAGACGTACAGATTATATTAATACTCAATCGTTAAAAAGTTCTATTTTAGATTAGTCTTTTAGGCGAGAGGTAAAATACACAATTTCAAGATAGGACGTGATATTATCAGCACCACGGTGTAATTTAACGATACGGCCATGACGCATTTCATTTGGGGGGAGCAGTTACGACTGCGAGCTTTCCTTTAGGATATTTCTGCAGATGTTTCCATTTATACCGCTTTTGAAGAGCCCTCAGGTACTATAACTCCCAGCGGCGACTGAATTAATGAAGTTCTTAAGTTCTTCCCAACAGTAAATGGGAAAGATATTCTCAGCTTTAGGTTCTGGCGAAGCCAAGGGAGGAGCGCACCTCTGATAAAGTGTCCAGGAGTGAAGACACCGTGAATGTGAGCCTCTGGCAAATAAAATCCAAAAATAAATTTATGGTTTCGAGCAATCTTTTTGAAATGAGTATTGAACTCATGAGGGGAGCACTTGGTGGAATAAAGTTCCCGGTTTTAATTGAGCATACTTTTTGGAGAAGTCAATGGAGACTTCTTGAGACCAAACGGATGTTGTACCATTGTCATTCAAGCGAAGATTTGGGCAAAAAAATTAAAATTATTTAATTTATTTTGCAATCCACTATTTGTATTTTTATTATTTTTCTATTTGAATTTTTGCTTCTGCATGGAAGAATCTTATAGCTTTATCCTACGTGCACAAAGTTATCAGGTATATAAATTTTCCATTTTTCATATTGTTTGTCGACTTTACTTATAAATATTAATTTTCTTGTATTCTTTACCGCGGTTATGGACGTGCACTCCCATATTTAAAATTTCGCAATGGCCCTTATCATTGTTTTTATTTCCTTCTTTGTCGGTTTCTTCATATTGTTTTTCTTTGTTATACGTTTTCTTGGTCATACCCATTGTAATTATAACCGATATTTTCGCATTTTCTTTTACCTCTGTAGGAATAAGATTTTTCAGATTGATAGAGTCGAGTTGGTATTCTCGATAGTGCATAGGGATTCATATTTTTTTTTCCTTTATTGATAACGAATTTTATGTCATAAAATACAATTCTTTCTCAAAAAATATAAAATTTTGTGTGAGAAGATAACTAACTAAATTATAAAAATACTAACTCGCCATCAAATATGAAAGGCCATACAATCTCAATATGAGGTTAATACTTATTATAAAAATATAACTTATTTCAAATATCTAATTAAAATTAAAGTTTCTTAACAATAGCGTTGTAACGTTTCTTTTGAAAATCACAATATTGTTTAAATTTCTTATATTTTCTGGTAGCTTATTAAATATTTGTATGCGTATTAATCGTGCGCTTCGTTCCGTTCGGAAGAAAAAATTCCTACTGTTAGAAAAATACTATACTAAAATACTAATTCATCCACGGTTTTCTGAAATTTCTATTTGATTTTTTAATATATTGTGTGCAGTTTTTAATGTTTCTACAAAGAGAATTATGAAATTGAAAAGGACGATTTGTGAATAATTTCATTTATTAAGTTTTTTTTTCTTAAAAAACGCTATAATCCAAAATTTTGATCTCATCTTCTTTATGTCTTGTTTATAAGTATAGTTTTTTGTAGTATAGTTTATATTTTTATTAGTGTTCACTGCCAATGAAATTAATCTGTGATCAGAAATTGGGTTATCGTCTAAACAAAAAGTAAATTTGTAGTCAATTTTATCCCTTAATACATGATCAATTATTGTTTCAGCACTATTTCCCTTTCTAGTATATTATTTGTTTTATTTAAACAGAAAAACCCATTGCTTTATATAGTATTTAAATAACTGATATTTTCACTATTACAGTTTAGGAAATTTATGTTAAAATCACCCATTATTATCGAATTTAAATATTTCAAAATTTAATTTTCAAAAGTACTTACAAATAAAAGATCTTATATTATAAGCTATACACACATGACACACAAATACCTAATTTTATAAGTTTGACAGCCAAGAAACTACTTGCATCACACTCAATTGTTGATAGAAGAGTTGAAGGTATTGTTCTATGTACTTTGATTAAACAGCCCCCTGCTCTGTTTGATTTTCTGTTTGCAAAGTAAGCATAATATTCCTTTAAGTTAAAGTAAGAATTTTCGTTTTCATGTATCCAAATTTCGTTTAGGGCATTTACATGAATAATTTTATTTTGACACTTATTTTGTTCTACTATAATTCTAATATCATTTAATTTGTTTCTAATGCTTTGTATATTTAGGTATAAAATATTAATATTTAAATTAGTTTTCTCAAATATTAGTTCATTAATTTCATATTTCACATTATTTTCTAAAATTTTATTATTTGCCTTACTGTATTCATATTTCTAAATTCATATAATCATACATATTTATTTTATTAATAACCTTATATATACGTAAATTACTTAAGTTTATTCAATATACTTATATATACGTAAAGTATCAAGTTTATTCAAATCTTCCAATCACTCAATTTGCATAACAGTCACACTTTCATCCTTCCTGACATGAACCTTTGCTTCTTTGATCCAAACATACTTATAATTCTTGTTTTTGGCTTCAATTTTCAATTTTTTTACAAGATCGCTGAGTTGTTTTTCAATTAATGGATGAAAATTTATATTTTTTCCTTTCATATCAATTTCAGGAACTATTTGTTCTTTTTTCTTTCGAAATTCTATGCAACTTTAAATTCGTCATTGCTCATTTTTACGATTATTGTAAATGTTTTATATTTTTTGTTTTCGGTTTGGTACACTTCTAATATATCGTCTTTCATTACTTTGGCATTTACTTGTTCACCAATTTTTATTATTATGTCTTTTAGATTGGCGTTTTTCAGTTTTGGTAAATTTGTTATTATTAAGTTATTTTTGTTTTTTTGTTTTTGTTTTATTTTAATTAAATCTGTTTAAATTTTCTTTAAAAATGTGTAGGGATTCGTATTTACTTTTCGTTTCTTCTATACGATCTCAAAATCGTAATCACTTAAATATAGTCTTACTCTTGTCATCTTGGACCCATTTTTCTCAAAAATGCTTTTAGATTCATCGCAATATACGAATCTTTGATTTCGTTAGTATTTTTGGGTGTTGGATAGTTTTTTATTGTTTCAAAATTAGTAGGATCTAATTATTATTATTATGTGTCCTAGGTACAGAACTTCTCTTCGAAGGAAATAACATTTATCGGGGTTTAGTTTTACTATAAATTGTATTGCTGCAGCCGGTCTAATACTTGAATTAGATTTCTATTGCGGCTGCATCCAAATATTGTTATGTCGTCTACATATAAATTTTCTAGTGCAATTGTAAGCATTCTTGGAAAAAATTTGAATCTTGCAAAAAATGTTAAATTTTCTATTATATCTTCCTTCAACGTCTTTTTCACCTACCTTGGTCATTTATGACTTCTGTGCGTAAATACGGTAGCCTATAGTTTTTTATTATTACTGGCGTGTTGTCTGAAGTTGTAATGTTTTGTGTATAGATATTATTAATAGTTAGAGGGTCATCCACTATATAATATACGTTTTGGTATTTTGCGAAAATATTGGCTAATTCCTTATTTGTAGAGTTGTCTGGAGTATTTGTATTAAGTTTTTCAAGAAGCTTGTTTAATCAATTTTTGTTGTGAGCAATATATTTATATTGTTTGATATTAAATTGTTGTAGTGGTTCTGTTTTTATGCCTAGGTTTTCTAAAATTACTTTGTGGTGTTTACAATTTTAATATGTGTTATGCTCTTTATAGGTGTTATTGAATTGTTTAGAAATACGAGTATTCTGTGGATATGTCTTGATAGGCTAAGACACACAGTTATTTATTGTCATTTGAATAATTATTTATTTATTTCTTCATTATTCTCGGAATGAATAGTTGACAAATTCAGTAGAGCTTATATTTCGTTTTCAACCATAAAGCGTTTATTTTCAGAACGAGCTTTCAAGGCTTCCCAAAAAATTTTTTGTTGCAGGACATAACATGTTTTATATACTTGTCGTATTGAAGTTGAAGTAATTTCAAGTGGTTTTCGATTCTAGCCATTGTATTTCCAAATGTCTTGACAGTTAGAAAATTTACCATTTACTTGCACTTTGAAATTTTCGGATACGTCAATATCGCCTGTCTCAAAAACCAAATCATACACTCTTTGGAGTCATGTCCAACTGCTTTCTAGACTATATAACTTCACAATTAAAAGAGATTCGGTGAGATTTACCCAATTAAAACATAAATAAATTTAAAATTTCAATAAGAATACCAAAAAAATGTTCAGTATAAGGCTTATACTTATAGGTATACACAAAAACACAAAAACCCTAAAAAAAGAGCAGTTTGACATAAAAAATAAAACACAGGATATACAATACATATAATAATGTCGAACAGCGAAAAAAGGGAGTTAAAGTTTAAATAAACAAAACAATAGACAGTTCTTTTCTACAAAACAAAAAATTTGTAAAAAAAAATAAACATAAAAAAAAAGATAAAAACAAAAAGATTTAATGGCAACAAGAGGTGGCCTCTTCAACAATTAAGTTTTAGTGTATTGGAAGAGAGGGTAGATTAGTGCGGCACCAAGAAACTGTGAAACCTCCACGACAATCCCATAATAACTGAACAGTAAACTTCCAGTAGAAGACGAAAGAGAGAAATTTTAGGCGAATTACAGAGGCAAATGATACCGAATTGCCAACATAATATATAATAATATATGATAATATATTAAAAAATAAAAGAAAAAAAAAATAAAATTAAATTTCTACACGGCACCAACTCTTGGCAGACAAAAAAATTTAAAAAATGCCTATGAAAATCTTTTTACTTCACCGTTCGGCTGTCTTTTTGACAGCTCTCACTTGATTTATGCTCAGTTTGGTTTGCCTCTTCATAATGAATAGACTTACTCCTGAACAACGTTTGCAAATCGGGCAAATTTATTACTAAAATAATGGTTCGGTTTCACAAGAAAATTTTGTTCAGCGATGAAGCTCACTTTTGGTTGAATGGGTACGTTAATAAGCAAAATTGTCGCATTTGGCGTGATCATAATCCACAAGCCACTGTTGAGACGCAGTTACATCCTCAAAAAATCACTGCTTGGTGTACTCTATGGGTAGAGGGAATCATTGGTCCATATTTCTTCAAAGATAAGGCCGGTCATAATGTTACAGTCAATGGGGAACTATAGAGCCATGATTAATGACTTTTTCGTGCCTGAATTGGAGGATGGTGATGTGGACTGGACGACGTTTGGTTCCAACAAGACGGCGCTACATGCCATACAGCCAACGAAACAATCAATTTATTGAAGGAAACTTTTGGTGAGCGCATTATCTCGCGTCGTGGGCCTGTGGCGTGGCCTCTAAGATCGTGCGATTTAACACCGCTGGACTATTTTTTGTGGGGTATGTAAAGTCGCTTGTCTAAGCAGATAAGCCCGAGACGATTTACGCCTTGGAAGAGAATATTCGGCGCGTTGTTACTGACATACGGCCCCAATTGCTGCAAAAAGTGGTCGAAAATTGGGCCTCACGGCTGGAATTTATTCGAACCAGCCGCGGTGGCCACTTGGCCATAATCGTTTGTAAAACATAATGGTAAATCCTTATCTCTAATAAATCAAAATTCTTGGCCATAACATTAAATTATATGCTTTTTATTTCTTTTTGAAAACCACTCTAAAAAAACACCCTGTATAACACACAAAACATGAGTGGATGCGAAAAACTTGGCCTTTGTCGCTAAGTGCGGTCATAGTCGACACTGATAAAATGAAGTTTGTTGTGGTAAAGGGATAACACTTGCCACATGGCTGCCTATATCTTTATCGGTGTCCTGTGTGATTCCATTCCCTCTCTAATTCTCCCTCCTTCTTCCTCCCACCTATCAATCTTCCTTCCATTCAACACAATGCTCTGCATTCATAGGGGTGTGTTGAATGTATCAATAAAACAAAAAAAAAAAAGCTCTGTTTGATTTCCGGACCAGTCGCAAATCGAATAAAGTTATTATAATTTTACTTTAGAACAAAGCGGCACGAGAGTAGCACAAAACAAAAGAAAAACAAAAATGGTAATCGCAGATGAGGTAAATAAGTTATCGTTTTCGCTCTGAAATAATTGTTATACCATTTTTGTTTTTTAAATTGTTTTGTTTTCACTCCTAACCGTATCACGTACCGTTCCTGTGCTCATTTAAACCAATTTTTTGTACATGAATAGAAGGGACCTACAAAGTGAAAAGCTTTTCATAGACAATTTTTGCTCTTGTAGGTTTGCCTGCCTAGAGTTGGTGCCGTGTAGAAAAATTATTTTTTTTACTTTTTGATTTTACTTGTGCCGAAATTTGAACCCCGGGCAGCAGGCCAACACGCTACCAAGTATGCCACGCCGAACACTAGCTAGTCTTTCACTTAGTAATGTAAAATTGTATCTAAATATTTTCACTGGATACCAAATTATTCTATCCACATTGAGTTTAATTTTTTCAATTAATCTACAAAAATGCGATATTTTCACCCAGTATGTGGCGCGCATAGAATAGGCGTCTGTGGCAGCTTTATTGTAACCGATCATTGTAGGAAGAAAATGGTAAAATAAGAAATTTACTCTATAGCTATAACACACTATAGGATGCCATAATTTAAAAGTATTGTAGTTTTTTCAACTATAACTATGTTTCAAATTAACTTTTATTCGTGAACGAACTCATGTTTATTAACATTACATCTACATATATTTGCAACTAATTGAAAGTTAGTTTAACTTCAATTACTGTCAAACCCGTTCATTGGATTGGATCATTTCGTGACATAGAAAAAGCAACAAAAACTTATTTTATTTTTGAAGTTTACTTCTTTAGAATCATTTTTATATTTAAAAGATAATCGTGGTAAAAATTGTCACGGAAATGAAGGGCAGCGCCCTCTATCATCAAGTTTGAAAAAATTAGGATGCATATGTATAAGTATGATGGCAGCACCTATGCATCCACTATACGCTCTCTATCAATATAAAGAAGTCCTCTATTCCTTTATATATAGAGTATAATTTTAATAGAAACTGATTGGCAGCGCTTTCTTTCAATGGAGTAAAGGAGTCCTCTATTCCTTTATATATAGAGGACTCCTTTATCGATTGATCGAGGGCGCTGATTCGCTTTTGATTCTTACTCCATTGAAAGAGTGCGCTGCCCATCAGTTTCTATTAAAATTTTACATTTCAAACAAATATCGTTAGAAACTTCTAGAGCTGAATGAATATAGACTGAAAAAAAAAACAAACCCGAGGCACAAATAAATGGCGATTGTGTTACGATAAAATCTTCAGCAAAAACTGCAGCTGAGAGACAGCGAGAATGTAGATTTCGTTGAAAAATGGAGGTCCAACAATATTCAGATTTTGCTATCGTGAAAAAGAGCTCAAAAACCAGCAACTAGAGATCGTGAGAGGGTAGCCTTCCCAAGTAACTTGAGGCACAACAGAATTCGAATTTCATTGAAAACAACTCGCAAAGACTAATGCGGAGAGACAGCAATAGCAAATGAGTTCATTAGAGCCAATAATTGCAAAAACAATCATGTCATTGATTCCCGACGAAGGTCCTCAGGTTAAAGAGCCCCAGGCAGTCATGGTGATATGGCTGGATTCCCAGCTTCTCGAAGAAGGGCAGAAGATTTACTTAAAAATTTACCTGAAAATCTTTCCTCTGTGGAAAGAAGACCACTCGTATCAGCACAACAAAACAAAGATGAGGTTTGCCAAGTTACTAGTCAATCTCATAACATTCGCGAGTTCTCAGACCAGTTGTTGAGATTATACATGTACAAATATATCACGCACAACATGAGTGGCGCTACATGCAATGTTGTCATAGTCGAAATTAATAAAAAAAAACACAAATTCATTGTGGTAAAGGCATAACACTTGCCACAATGGCTGTCTATCTCTTATTCGGGGTCCTGTGATTGCAATTCCCCTCTCATTCTCCCTTCTTCTTCTTCATACCACCTATCGATCTTCTTTCCAATCAACACATGTTTCTTTCCATGTGTGTTTAAATGTATCAATAAAAAAATAAGAAGAAATTAGGACAAACTAAAAAATTTTAACAACATAATGTCCTTAACGTGAAAGTAATATTCTTACCAGTGAGTGGGAGTGAGCCACCCTTAACATTATTATTGCTCTTATTATTTATTGCTAATTTATTTTCTGTTGTTATACATTTTTTAGGATTATCCAATTGAAGGCTACAAACCATTTGGTATTATCACCGAAATTCAATTGCATTTGTGGGACTGCGCTATTGACTACAGGTAATATTTATTTAGCTATTTCTATATTATATATAGAAATATATATTATATATATATATATTATAGATATATTATATCTATACATTTTTCTGAAGCCGAAATTATAACCAAAAAATAACTCAAGAACCACAAAATGATTTCAGACAGATTTTTCATCTCTGTAATCAAATCAGACCCTAAAATCTTTCATCACTTCAGGGTTCCCAGAAAATTAATTTAAAAAACCATAAACCCCATTTTTATGAATAATGGTATATGTTGTGGATAAAACTTGTTGTGATATAGTTCCTTATTATACATACAATAGTTTAAATTAATAAACCTTTAATTCTAAAATTCCAAAAAATTTAATTTTTGTAATGATGCCCCTTTTGAAATATATTTAATTGGATCTTAAATTAGACGATTCGAAGCTTCTTACTTACTTACTTAGCTGGCGCTACAACCGATGATCGGTCTTGGCCGCCTCCACAAAGCTTCGCCAGTCACTTCTGCTATGCGCGCGCTGGCGCCAGTTGATAAGGCCAAGTGCAGTCAGGTTGCCCTGCACCTGGTCTTTCCAACGGAGATTAGGACGTCCCCTTCTGCGTGTTCCTCCACCCTGGTTCGAATAAAACACCCTTCTAGCCGGAGCGCTTTCTTCCATTCGCTCAACATGACCCAGCTAGCGAAGCCGCTGGAGTTTTATACGCTTGACTATGTCAGTGTCGGCGTACAGCTCATACAGCTCATCGTTCCATCTTATTCGATACACGTCGTCCACGCATACTGGACCGTAGATCTTACGGAGTATCTTCCTCTCGAACGCTCCTAACAGTCTCTCATCATTGATGGTCAATGTTCACGTCTCTGCGCCATACATTAGGACGGGAAGGATGAGGGACTTATAGAGCGTTATTTTCGTCGGTCGAGAGAGGGCTCTACTTCTCAATTGCCTACTGAGCCCGTAGTAACACCTGTTGGCAAGAGTTAGTCTCCGCTTGATCTCAAGGCTGACATTATTGTTGGTGTTTATGCTGGATCCTAGATAAACGAAATCCTTGACGACTTCAAAAGTGTAGTTGTCAACAGTGACATTTTGTCCAAGACGCCGTGACTCTTTGTTTGTTGACACAAGGTATTTCGTTTTGTCCTCGTTCACCACTAGACCCACACGACGAGACTCCCTTTCCAGGTTGGAGAATGCTGCACTGACTGCTCGAGCGTTTTTGCCAATGATGTCAATATCATCAGCGTATGCTAGCAGCATGACACTCTTGTAGAAGATAGTGCCAGAGATGTCGATGTTCGCAGCTCGAATTATTTTCTCCAGCATAAGGTTAAAGAAGTCGCACGATAGGGAGTCACCTTGTCTGAAACCTCTTTTGGTATCAAATGGTGCGGAGAGGTCTATCCCAATTTTCACTGCGCTGGTGGTGTTGGTCAGTGTCATTTTGCAAAGACGAATGAGCTTTGCAGGGATACCAAAATCAGACATTGCGGCGTACAAGTGATCCCTAATCGTGCTGTCGAAGGCGGCTTTATAATCGACAAATAGATGATGGGTGTCTATCTGTTTTTCTCGGGTCTTTTCCAGGATTTGGCGTAGTGTGAATATCTGGTCGATGGTGGATTTACCAGGCCTGAAGCCACACTGATAAGGTCCAATCAGTTTGTTGACGAAGGGCTTCAGTCTTTCGCACAGTACGCTCGATAGAACCTTATATGCAATATTAAGAAGGCTGATCCCACGGTAGTTGGCGCAGATCGTGGAATCACCCTTCTTATGGATTGGGCAGAGTACGCTGAGATTCCAATCACTTGGCATGCTTTCATCTGACCATATTCTGCATAGAAGCTCATGCATGCGTTTTTTGAGCTCTTCGCCTCCGGTCTTAAACAACTCAGCAGGCATGCCATCTGCACCTGCAGCCTTATTGTTTTTCAGTCGAGCAATGGCTGTTAAGACCTCCTCATAGTCAGGTGTAGACTTTCGAAGCTTCTTAGTCATCAAAAATTATTGTAGTACATAGTATCTCGCAAAATTTACCCAAATAGTGATGTGATATCGTCAAGAAAATTGTCGAGCCCGAGGAGTTGTCGACAATTATCGGTAATTAAAATTTCTCTACTATACATATGTAATTAAACTTTGTACATAAAAGAAAAACCAACTTTTGCATCGTGTGTATACCCGGCACTCCGTTTTGACTTCAATTGTTTACATCAAAGTGCTCGTTAAATTTTATCAGAAGAAGCACAAATTTTGCTGCAAATAATTTGCAACCGCGATTAATTTGCAGCAAGAAAATTGAGCACTTTGTCAAAACAGTACAATACGATTCAATAAAAAACAAGACTATGATAACATGTGTATGTCATTTCCAGTTCGTTATTATTGCTGTAATAAAAGTAAAAAAAAGTACATGGTGACAATTAATAAGTGTATACAACTTATTATTGTAATTAAAAAGAAAAAGATAGCATGCGCAAATTCCACCCCATACCATGACGGATTATGGATTTTGGAGACGTAGAATTACTGTCGAATGATGGTCCAGGGGTCTCTTGACCAGCTTCTTCTGAGCTTGTTCAACAGTAAACAGCGATTTTTTCCCATCCAATTCCTGCGGCCCAACGTTGAAGTAGACGACAAATTTGGAGTCGTACGCGCTTGTTTTCATCCGTAAGTAACTGACCATTTTGGAGCTTTGTAAGCATTAAGTCCTGGTTGGTTTTCTGCTGTGAGACAAACTGATTTACGATTGATGCCTGTTTCGTGAGCAACTTTCCTCATGGAAACCGTTAATTCACGCTGCACCCGCTTTTGAACTATTTTGCGATTCTTGGGAGTATTGACGGAGGGTTTTCTACCTCTTCCCGGACCAAGCTCCTTAAACCGTTTAACTGCACGAGAAACTAACGAACGAGCAATGCGAAGCTGCCTCGGAATCTCACAATTGCGTTTGCCTAGCTGGTGCAATGTTATAATAGCTGACCGATTATTTGACATCGTAAAATATATAACTAAATGAAATCTATATTTAAATTGTTGTCTAAAATTCATATTACAATGACGCTTCAGTATCACGCAATATCAATATTTTATATGAAAAAAAAACATTCGTATTGAGTGGGGCGATTCTGATCACTATTCTTTTTATAATGAGCAGAATAAGCAAGAACCTGAACTTGAGCCTCAACCACTAATTTCACGCACTCACGCACTAATTTATTGTATGGTTAAGATAACACAGTTTGCAATATGAATCCTACATCTACACTGCACTGTTGCTAGTTTAGCTATTTTGTAGCAAAATTTAAATTTTTTCTCAGTTAGCAGCTACCAATTCTAAACGTTACCGTTAAATCTTAAAAATCTTAAAATTTACTTAATAATAAAAGCTTAAAATCTTGAATTGGAGCATTCATGGAGCGGCGAAAGAAATTTCGCTAGAAATCTTGGTCATCTTTAATTAAAAAATTTACCTATACAAATTATGCACATCTTCTTTGAAAACAAATCAAAACAACGTCTGGTTGAAGAGTGGGACCAGTATAGAAAAATACATAGAGTTTCGTAGTAACTTTCTCAGGCCGAATCACAACAGGGTGTGCCAAAAATGAGAAGTACCTTCCATTGGAAATTACTTCTTTAAAATGAGTTATTTCCATATGATTGAGGGTGAGATATTCCTCTAATACTTCGTCATGTACGGTTTCCAAGTTACCTTTTTTTTAAACAGCGCTCCATTCCAAGAAACTTGAAGTGCAATGGTCTTTGAAAAATCTATAGTTTTGGGAAATCTTTTTTTTTTAATTGGCAACCTGACAAACTTAACTACCATCTAAATTTCATTTCGTAGTAGAGAAGTATAAATCCTCACAACCTTGATCTTTAGAAGAGAGTAGAAGAGTTTGTGGAATTTCTTCTTGTTTCTTTAGTTGGATGCTTTGCAGTTCATTGGAGATTGGTTCTACTTGTGTAGATACTCGTTATCCAACTGAACCACTGATGATCTAGCCAAATATGGTATTCTGTGCTAAGAGATTAAAACAGAACTTTTGTAATCCTTCTAGAAGTATTTGAGGAACAAATCACTTCCGATTACTACATCAATTTGCGCAGGAATATGGCGATTTGGATCAACAAGATTTAACGCCGCTGATTGCTGCAAGTAAAATCTTCTGATTGGAAAACTGGGTGGGAGGTTAAGTTAACTGAGGAAGAACTATAGCCCGAGAATATGTATATTCTTTTGTTAATTTTAGTAGCAACTTGAGCGTGAAAGAACAAAATCGATTGGAATTTTTAATAATTCCGGCTCCCATACCTGTACGTAGACGAATACGTTCCCAAGAAATACAAGTTCTTTGTGACTCTTGGTTAATCAATAGACTTAGAACAATTCCCCTAAATATTCAATGGAAACCATTGCTGTCCTTGTAAAGTAATATCGTGTTTTCATTGTTGGAGTAAAGCATAAAGTGATGTAGTGAAGCATAAAATGATGCTTTCTTTGGTAATAGACACAAGACTCGTACAATCCTTTCTCAAATGTGGTAAAATCAAAAAGTAGAAATAACAATTTTTATACACGCCACCACTTCTTAGCAGGCAACGACAAACCTACAACAGCAAAAATTGCCCATGAAAAGTTTATCATTTCGCCGTTCGGATTTGTTAATAAACTGTAGGTCCCTTCCATTTATATACAAATATACCATAATACGCACAACATGAGTGGATGTGAAAAACTGGGCCTAGGGCCTCCATCGTCACAATTAAAACAAAGAAAATAGGAAAATTTATAGTATTTCCACCCATCTTCAAGTTAAAGTTTGTATTTCGTTTTGCTTCCACAGTGGTAATATATACAGGGTGACAATCAATAAGTGTATACAACTTTCTTCGCGCTATAGAAAAAGTATTGCAGCACATATGGACGTGACATCTGATCCCTGAATGCGGCCGACTGTTGCTGAGAGCAGTGTTTCTTCTTTCGGAGTCTTTGATCGGGTGGGCTGCATGGGGTGGTGCGTGGGGCATACGTCCTTGTTGGTCCTTCTAAGTGGAGCAGCGTGTTTTGCTTTTTATGGCTCCTTGTGCAGCTTCTCGATGTGCACGAATTGGCATTGTGCTCTCTCCTTAGGCAGTTAAAACAGTGTTTCGTCTTTTCTACTGTATTTAACCGCTGATCTAGTTCCGTCTTGAGGAATACATCGCAGTTAAATAGCTCATGCTGTTGATTACTTGCAATGCATTTCTAGCCTGTTGCCAATGACATAATTAACGATTGATGATCCGTTTGCCGTCCTTGTTCTTCCGCTTTCTTCTTGAATCTTCGTCCTAAAACTTGCAATGACTGGAACCTGAGTTCCAGGAATTCGTTTAGGGAGGGAATCTCCTTTGGGCTGTTGTAGTGCCTGTTGTCATAAGACATGCATGGTTTTGCGTAGCTTTTGGGTCAAGAGCATGGGGTTCCAGCTGTCGGTGTTCACTCCTAATCCTTGGAGACTCATGATGCATTCTGTTGTTGTGTCGTGGATAAGCTTGATCGATGCTGTAGGATAACAAATGATTGCCGGTTGGGAGAGCAGTCTGATCAATGCTGCGTTTATCAGCAACCGCGGGTTGTATCGCCCCTTGACCACCAACTACGCAGCCTCGTAATAATTTTCTGATGCTGTAAAGTACCGAATTAATCCTTCAGCTTGACCGAATTTGCTGGACTTCAGGAACCACATCTTTTAGCAAGGCGGAATTGTTTGTTTGTCAACCAAATTCAATGAATAGATCGTGGAACTGCCTTCACTTGTGGTAACTGCCATCGAATTTTTGCAGTCCGACCTTGGCAAATTCAATTCTGATGTCGTCGTGTGCTAACTCCTGTGGCAGGGGGTTTAATAGTTGATGGCGCTGATTCTTGGGCCAGCTGCAGGATCTGCGCATTGATTGTTTGATTATCATCAGATAACCAGATTCTTTGGTGCAGGTCCTGGGCGTATTTCCAATGTGTCTCTACTGTCCTTGCCTACATTGCATAATAGTGCGACTTTTGCTGTTTCACGCTGTTAGGTAATTGGCTTAGTGGTTTGCTCGCTATGTCCATTGATTTTTTCTGCTTGTCCATTAGTGAGCACAGCCGACGGGCCACTGGTGGCCGTCACCGCGGTGTCTAAATGGATTTGACGAAGTGGCTAGAGTGGATTTGTTGGTGCTGGACAAGTTCTCTGGCCTGGACAAGTTCTCTGGCCTGCTAAGATGTGTCCATCTCACCTCGGGCTTCTCGATATTTGATGCGAATGATGGTGTCTATGTCATTCGCGAAATATGGGTGCTCGACTTCCTTGCCGTGCTGATCGCGGATGGTGTTGTCTAACTTTTCGAAGTGTACCCACAAGTCATCCAGCTCCTTGGCCTTGGATTTTATGAACTCCGATGTTCTGCGATCATGTAGCGCCTTCTTTTAGTTGACTATTGTTTTTTGTATAGCCACTGCAAGTTCATCTTGCTTCAGTCCGAGTTCATAAAGGCCCATATTGCTGACGTATCGTGGTCGGTACGGAAGTTATATTATTGTCGTCTACTGGTTACAGGCTTTTGATGCAGGATTCGTCTGCACTGGCTCTGCTGCACTTTGTTTTATTGACTGTACAGAATCCTATATTCTGACCAGAAGTTGCGATTCCTCACATATACTAGGGATATTTGATATCACCAATTGTTGTTGGTGTTGAATTTATAGGTAGTATCAAGATTAAGACATCACATAAATGAGTGGTCGTTGTGGCGTAGTTAGAATCTCGGCACAGGTAAACTCAAAAAGTAAAAAACTATTAAACTATTATATATTATATACACGGGCATTTTCCTCTTGGCAGGTAATGGCAAACCTACAAGAGTAACAATTTCCTATGAAAACCTTTTCACTGTAGGTCCCTTCCATTCATATACAAATATAACACGCACAACATGAGTGGATGCGAAAAACTGGGACTAGTCCCTCCATGGGCTGTTGTGCTATTAAAAGAAGAAAAAAAAGAAGAAGCACCAATAATATACCAGCAATTGATATATAGTAACCCTAATAGTGCATCATTGAATAAGTTACAGCTACAGGCTGAAAGTTAATATGTGTATACAACTTTCTTCACGATATAGAAAAAGTATTGTAATTTTTCTTGAATTTTCTAATTGTATTTATTTATTCTACGATTTCAAAATCGGTCAGCTATTGTAATATGGCACCGGCAAACTCATTTTGAAAGATTGCGTGGAAGCTTCCCATAGTTTCTCGTGCAGTTAAACGGTTTAAGGAGCTGGGTCATGAAGGTAATCGTATACTCTCAGGAAACACAGAATCGTTCAAAAGTGGGTGCAGCATAATTCAACGGTTTCCATGAGAAGAGGGACTCAATGCTTACAAACTCCAAAATGTCAGTTACTTACGTCGGGCTGAATGATTTTGCTGGAAAAAAACAACCGCATAAGCGCAAAACCGCAATCAGTCATGGTAATTTGTGAGATTTGTCCAAATGGCAAGACATCTTTGATTTTTGTGGAACAAGGATTCAAAATCGATCAAAAAGTGTACCGCCGTGAAATTTTGGAAGCTGTGGTACTCACCTGGGCACGATAGCACTTTGGCGATAATGATTGGACGTTCCAGCAAGACATGCGCCAACTCACAAAGCCAAAACGACACAAGAATGGTGCAGGGCTTATTTTCCTGATTTTATTACTTCTCAAGGATATCCACCATATTCGCCGGATCTCAATCCGATGGGTTACAGCGTATGGTCCAGTTTAGAGGCCAGGGTCTATGCTAAACGTCATAAAAATTTGCAGTGTCTGAAACAGCCGTTGCTTCGTGAATGCGCTGAATATATTTTTATTCATGCAATATGTTATCTTTTTTCTTCGGTCTGTTTTTCATTTTTAATTACAATAAATTTTGTATGTTCAAAACTCTTCACTTACTAATAGTACCCTGTATACTAGGAGAGAATCCCAGTTTTCTGTGGAATTTTTTAGAATTTATTTTTTATTCAACAGATACTTTTCTGCCTGGAAGGAGTTCTATCAACAGCCATTAAGTTTTTCTAAGAAATTTAGAACTGCTTTGATAAATATCCAACAATAGGAAAAAGTGGAGAAATAGTATTTATTTACTTATTTTCTTTTGTAAATCAACCGTTGTATATAATATATCATACGTGTATACCATATACGTGTATGGTATATCATATTTTTAATGGAAAAAATATATATATAATAATCCA
This sequence comes from Palloptera scutellata, assembly GCA_958295655.1. NCBI lineage: Eukaryota > Metazoa > Arthropoda > Insecta > Diptera > Pallopteridae > Palloptera > Palloptera scutellata. The sequence continues at coordinate 56,972,296 of OY282450.1, forward strand.
AAATTTAATCAAAGTTAAACTGTAACCAAATATCCGGTTTTTTTTAGAAGCCGAGAACTTTAAATTGGAATAAACCACAGAAAAAAGTTTTTCATATCCATGAAATTGGTTTTTATTAAAGATAATTTTTTGACTTTAATGTTTGCAAATGATTTCGGGCATGTGGCCGCCGCTGCTGGCAGCTCGAATTATTTTCTCCAGCATAAGGTTAAAGAAGTCGCACGATAGGGAGTCACCTTGTCTGAAACATCTTTTGGTATCAAATGGTGCGGAGAGGTATGTCCCAATTTTTACTGCGCTGGTGTGTCGGTCAGTTTCATTTTGCAAAGGCGAATGAGCTTTGCAGGTACTCCAAAATCAGACGTGGTATACAAGTGGTCCTTATCGTGCTGTCGAAGGCGGTTTTATAATCGACGAATAGATGATGGGTGTCGATCTGTTTTTCTCGCGTCTTTTCCACGACTTGGCGTAGTGTTAATATCTGGTCGATGGTGGATTTACCAAACCTGAAGCAACACTAATACGGTCCAACCAGTTTTTTGACGATGGATTTCTGTCTTTCTCACAGTACGCTCCATAGAACCTTATATGCAATATTGAAAAGCTTATCCCACGGTAGTTGGAGCGGATCGTGGAATCAACTTTCTAATGGATTGTGCAGAGTACACTGAGGTTCCAATCACTTGGCATGCTTTCATCCGACCATATTTTGCATAGAAGATCATGCATGCATTTTTTGAGCTCTTCGCCTCCAGTCTTAAACAACTCAGCAGGCAGGCCATCTGCACCTGCAGCTTTATTGGTTTTCAGCTGAGCGATGGCTGTTTCGATCTCCTCATAGTCGGGCGGCGGTCAGTGATTGGGGTCACTAGATTTCCTTCTTCATCCTTGCAGGAAGAGGCCCCGGTCTTCAGACCATCAGTCAGAATTTTTGGACCTCGTTCCTGTCCCGCAACATTTTGATATCATTGAACTCGCATCTTTCTGATCTCTTTTCTTGCGTCTGAAAACACGTTTCATCCTTCGGGACATGGACACAAATTAGGCTGATGTTGAAGAATTTAGCTTTGATGCGGATAGTGGCTAGGCGCTCGTTCACTAGATGACGCAGTCTTCTAGTCTTCCCAACCACAAATATAACTCCAAATTGTGTCTCGGCCCATGACAGCTGTAGTAGATATTACAGGATGCTCTTCTGGAGCAACCCTGTCCCGTCCATCGCATTTCCTGTATAGCGGTGATGTCAGCTCTATATTGTTGGAGGACATCAACCAGCTGGATAGAGGCACCTTCCCTGTAGAGGGTTCGGACATTCGAGGCTTATTTTGAGGATTCATTGGTGGGTATTTTAACGTGGTGGGTTCCAAGCCCGACGCACAATCACACTGACGGTTGTCTGATCGCTATCCAGGGGACGCCACGAGGAGGCTGTGTGTCGACTTGTGTGCTTGTGTCGACCACTTCTCAGCCTGTCTTCCACCTGAGACGATTCCAAGAAACGATCGATGGTACGATAAACAAACATTTTCGATATTTCGGGTGAATATTTGACTTGCGCTTTTTTCGCATTTGTGCAATGCAATCACCACAATGCGATTTTCGTTATTGCCCCACTCCATATTAATTAAGCAAAATTTGAAACCAAACTGATTTGAATTTGTTTTGCAATAGAACATTGTACCAAAAAATGCGAATAACGGGATCATACAATTTAAAATTTCAAATCCAATTTAGAAAGCTTGTAACATAACTTATGGCAAGACTAGGTATATATCTCTTGGTATGTGGTCCACTTATAGTTAGGCTCTAAATAAATTTAATGCGAAAATTTATTTAGAACGATTTTGCATATGACATCAATGATATACCATATGAATATGTTCACTCAAACCAATTTAAAATGATTTCCTTGGAAAAATAAGTTTAGGCCACCTTAGAAAAATATGTTTTTTATGGAAACAGATTCACTCACCTCTACGCACAACGTTCAACATGAGATAGTCACAGAGAGTGATAGGATAATGCAAAAATATACAGATATTTCCCAGTACATGAAGAAGAAATAGAACGCCAAATCCATGAAATGCTTCAACAAAGTAGCCGAAAGTAATTCACTATAAAATAACCCTCTTGGGATAGTCCTGACTGACAACTCTAGAATTTAGAAATAGGAAATTGCCGACCTGGAGCAAAGCATTCAACACCTGATCCAGACATAAAAATAAACAACATTAAAAAAATTCACAAACAACACAAAGGAAAAAATAATATTAAAAATAGCAGAAAATACAACGACTACTAGAAGAATAAAAGTACAAAATAATAGTAACTCAAGTTGATAAAGGCAATAAAACATTAATACCAGACCGCAAGGAATATACATTTAAAATGCAACAATAACTTGATAGGAAAAACATAACGATCCTATACAAGTTAAATTTTACCGACATTTGCAATAAGCATAATACATAATACACAAAGTATACAGCATCATAGACGAGAACTTCAAACCATAAAATTACATTAAAGTAAAGACTTTCTGGGGGCGGAAAACAAAAGGTAAAGTTTGTTACACAAACGGGTGAGTCCATGTTCGAGTCTTGCGCTTCTTCGTCTCAAGTCGACACATAGCCTTCTCGTGGCGCCCCTGGTCTGGCATCCGTCAGTGAGCTAAGGTGTGCGTCGGGCTTGGAACCCACCACGTTAAAATATTCCCCAATGAATCCTCAGAAAAAGCCTCGGGTATGGAAACGGGTATGGAAAAAATATTGACGACCCCTGCAAACACCCAAAGGACAATTATTTACAGATTTGCACCTGGTATGTCCAAACCCTCTACAGGGAAGGTGGCTGCATCCAGCTGGTAAATGTTCCCCAGAGATATCGACGGATGAGAGGGACGAAACGACCAAGGATGACTTCTACGAACTCCACGACACAACTTTTGAACATTGCTCCTGCCACGATATTAAAATCGTATTAGGTGACTTCAATGCCAATGTCGGCAAGGAGAGTCTAGTCTCTCTGGTCCGACGATAGGAAAATTCAATCCCTACGAAGAAGCCAGCGAGAACGATATGACTTTGCCGCGGCACGGATTGAATTGGTTTTTCCCCTGATCAAAACACACTAAACCAGATTGATCACGTTGTGATCGGCGGAAGGTATGCTTCCAGTGTACTAGATATCGACTCAGATCACTACTTGGTTGGAGTCAAGGTCTGCACACGTCTGTATGCAGCAAATTGCGCAAGGATAGGTACAAAGAGCAAGCTTTATGTTGGCCTTAGCCAATCGACTCGGACTCATACTATCACAAAACACCCTTCGCACAATGCTCGCTCTATGTTTACGGCTGTCGTAGAGGTGCTAGGCTACCACCATCGACGGATGGTGGTACGACCAAGAGTTTCAAGTGCTACTGAAACGAAAAACGCAGTATATAGACATACCCTGTAGTCAGTGCGGTGCTAAGGAGCGATACACAGAGTTGAGGAGGGAGGAGATACGTCTCTTCATTCGCATGAAAAGAGAAGCAGATAGACTTGAGTTTAATGATATAGAGTTAAATCCGCCTTCGACTGCACGATTTGGGATCACTTATGCGTCGCAAATTTCTGATTTTGGTAACCCTGCAAAGCTTATTCGTCTTTGCAAAATGACGCTGACCGACACAAACAGTGCAATGAAAATTGTGACATTCCTCTCCGCGCCATTTGAAAGGAGCTTGGAAGACACTGCGTTTTCAATCTTTTTTGGTTACTTTGAATTCATGAGAATGCCATTCGGTCTAAAAAATTAACCTTCAAATGTTCAAAAATTTAAAATTAAGTATATACTAAAACAATATATCAGGAACACATAAATAATTTAAAGACTATTTTCGAAAAACTAAAAACTGTGGAACTAAAAATTCAGATAGATAAATGGAATTAAAAAAAAAAAAAAGTTAAAAAAGTTTGAATATCTAGGGCACAAGGAAACTTGAGCTTACCAAAGACACAAAACAATTAAAATCATTTCTCAGAGCAACCGGCTTTAGAGGAAATTTACATATAAAAATTAATTCTTACTTACTTAGCTGGCACTACAACCGATGATCGGTCTTGGCCGCCTCTACCAAGCTTCACCAGTCACCTCTGCTATGCGCGCGCTGGCGCCAGTTGATAAGACCACGTGCAGTCAGGTTGCCCTGAACCTGGTCTTTCCAACGGAGATTAGGACGTCCTCTTCTGCGTGTTCCTCCACCGTGGTTCGAATAAAACACCCTTCTAGCCGGAGCGCTTTCTTCCATTCGCTCAACATGACCCGGCCAGCGAAGCCGCAGGAGTTTTATACGCTTGACTATGTCAGTATCGGCGTACAGCTCATCGTTCCATCTTATTCGATACACGTCGTCCACGCATACTGGACCGTAGATCTTACGGAGTATCTTCCTCTCGAACGCTCCTAACAGCCTTTCATCATTGATGGCCAATGTCCACGTTTCTTCGCCATACATTAGGACGGGAAGAATGAGGGACTTATAGAGCGATATTTTCGTCGGTCGAGAGAGGGCTCTACTTCTCAATTGCCTACTGAGCCCGTAGTAACACCTGTTGGCAAGAGTTAGTCTCCGCTTGATCTCAAGGCTGACATTATTGTTGGTGTTTCTGCTGGATCCTAGATAAACGAAATCCTTGGCGACTTCAAAAGTGTAGTTGTCAACAGTGACATTTTGTCCAAGACGCCGTGACTCTTTGTTTGTTGACACAAGGTATTTCGTTTTGTCCTCGTTCACAACTAGACCCACTCGACGAGACTCCCTTTCCAGGTTGGAGAATTCTGCACTGACTGTTCGAGAGTTTTTGCCAATGATGTCAATATCATCAGCGTATGCTAGCAGCATGACACTCTTGTAGAAGATAGTGCCAGAGATGTGGATATTCGCAGTTCGAATTATTTTCTCCAGCATAAGGTTAAAGAAGTCACACGATAGGGAGTCACCTTGTCTGAAACCTCTTTTGGTATCAAATGGTGCGGAGAGGTCTGTCCCAATTTTCACTGCGCTGGTGGTGTTGGTCAGTGTCATTTTGCAAAGACGAATGAGCTTTGCAGCGATACCAAAATCAGACATTGCGGCGTACAAGTGATCCCTAATCGGGCTGTCGAAGGCGGCTTTATAATCGACAAATAGATGATGGGTCTCGATCTGTTTTTCTCGGGTCTTTTCCAGGATTCGGCGTAGTGTGAATATCTGGTCAATGGTGGATTTACCAGGCCTGAAGCCACACTGATAAGGTCCAATCAGTTTGTTGACGATGGGCTTCAGTCTTTCGCAACAGTACGCTCTATAGAACCTTATATGCAATATTAAGAAGGCTTATCCCACGGTAGTTGGCGCAGATCGTGGAATCACCTTTCTTATGGATTGGGCAGAGTACGCTGAGATTCCAATCACTTGGCATGCTTTCATCTGACCATATTCTGCATAGAAGCTCATGCATGCGTTTTTTGAGCTCTTCGCCTCCGGTCTTAAACAACTCAGCAGGCAGGCCATCTGCACCTGCAGCCTTATTGTTTTTCAGCCGAGCAATGGCTGTTAAGACCTACTCTTAGTCAGGCGGCGGTACTTCAACGCCGTCAGTGATTGGGGTTTCCGGAGTGGATTCCGCAGTGGCGGGATTATTGCCGTCATCGCCATTAAGCAGCTGCGAAAAGTGCTCCCTCCATAATCTCATTATGCCCTGGATATCTGTCACCAGATTTCCGTCTTCATCCTTGCAGGAAGATACTCCGGTCTTCAAACCATCAGTCAGGCGTCTTATTCTTTCAAAGAAACAAACGGTATATTTTATAAAACAAGTAAGAAGTTAAAATTTCGTCTCTGCCTCAAAAACGAATAAAAACATAGATAAATTGGCTAAAAAAAAGTAAAATCAGCGAAACTTCACAAACCAAACTTGGAACTTCTTTGTACGTTGAAGATTTGGGTGACTTGGATTTCCGACGTTCGCTGGCGCTGCGTGTTCCTGCCTCTTGTTGGTGCTGCTGGCTGAGTTTTCGCTGCTGCCTGTTTGCTGTGTGGTTCCTGCCTTTGGTAATTTTATTAATTTTATTAACTGCAAATTAAAACGATCAGCTGCGAACTGTCAAATCAGTTTTGCCCAGTGTTGCCATATTGGAAATGCTAAATACAACCTCTGTAACTAGTTGCGACCTTACGCGTGAAATTTAACATCCCATTTTCAATAATGCCGTGTGTCTGTTTAGCAAGGGTTGAGCGCAATTTATCTGATGATAAAAAAGTCAAGTGCGGAACATGTAATGAGTATTTTCACTGCCATTGTGTTAACATAAAGAAAACAGACTTAGAGTATATGCATAAAAATGCCCAAAAATACAAATGCGCAAAGTGTATCTCATCCCGCCGGGAGTCGATTGTTCGCTCACCACCAATCAGGGCTAATTCGTCCAATTCAAGCCCACTAAACAAAGGTTCAATCTCGACTGGCTCCGTGGCTACTCCTCCAGTAGGTGTCACATCTAAAGAGGACAGTGAGGGTGATGCAAATAGAATGACTCCTTCTACTCAACACTCAACGACTTTTCATAAGCTTATAGATCAGAAATTCGATAAGCAAAGTGAGAGGCTAGAATTACGTCTTTCTCAGCAATGTGAGTTGATCACCTCACAAATTAAAGATGGGCTTAGAACGGCTATTCAAAAAAGCGAGCAGAGAGTTCTAGCTGAGCTTCGACAAAATGTGGCAGAAATGCGCAGCGGCTTACAAGCGGTTGCAACGAGAGTTGCGCACTTAGAAAAACTTGCTGCTGATGTCGACTCGGTTAAGATGTGTGTGAACAACTTACACAGAACGAGTGTGCCATTGCGGCTGTGCAAGCTATACCTACTCGTCTGGAAGATACTGTTGATCTCAAACGGGAGGTTGAGGAGTTAAAATCACAGCTGGCTAGGCAAGACAATGCGGCCGTTGCATGTGACCTACGTGTAAGTTTCCATTCACTCAAGGTGAAAACTTGCATGCCATACTGGGTCAAATCTGCACCACCGTCAAAATACAGCTTCCTAGAGTGAAAAATTTGTTTCGGCTTAATCAAACCCCAGAAAATAAGAACAAAGATACCCTATCATCGCCAAATTAGAAACGTCGTTTGAAAGAAACTACGTTAGCTCTTTTGCTAAATTCCGACGTGAAAGTAAGGACTTATTGCGTCTCCAGCATGCTGGTTTCCAATCCAACAGACCTATATTTGTTAATGAGGGCTTAACGAGAGCAAGTCAGTTATCCTGCAGCATGCTCTCCGGTATAAAAAAGATAACATTTTATCAGCCGCGTTTACTCGCCGTGGTATCGTGCACATAAAACTTAAGGGCGAAGATAATGCTATGTCTGTCGACTCGTTGTCAAAATTGGAAAAATTCATTGATTCTTTTAATTCCGAACATGGTCCTGGCGAGCCTGGTGCACGAAATCCTCATTGTTTTCGTGACTCTAATCACTAATATCTTTTTTCCTAATTTTTTTATCTTAGTTTTAATTTTCTATAATATTAATTTTAATTATATTTTTTTGACATCTTCATATATCACAGCAGCGAAGAAAACGTACTTTTTTATCAAGCACGCGTTATATTTTAATACTTTTTTACCAAGGAATTTACTGTTTAAAAATGACAAGTTCTCTTAGTAATGAAAATGCTCGTTCCAAAGATAATACTTTCAATATGATAAGATTACTCTCAAAACAAAAGACTGGGTTAAAAGTTTGCCACTTAAATGCGCAAAGTTTGATTAATAAGATTGACGAAATGCGATATGTGTTTGAGGGTTCTGGTATGGATGTTATTTGTGTTAGTGAAACATGGTTTAATAGTGGTATGTCTGATGCTTTGTTCAGCTTAAATGGTTACAAAATATTTCGTGCGGATAGGGTTACCCATGCAGGCGGTGTTGCAATCTATGTAAAAGAAACGTTTACGTGTAAAATACTCAGTAAGTCCCCACCTGATAGTCTTATTGAATATATCTTTGTTGTAGTTTCAAATGTAAATCAAAAATTGCTTCTTGGTTGCGTTTATCGTCCAAACCGTTCTGTTGATTTCACCTTTTCTAAGCTCATTAGAAAATATTGCACTCTCTTTCACTGATATAATTATAGCGGGGGATTTTAATAGTAACCTCCTTGTAGAAAATAGTCTAGTACCCGATATGGATAGCTTAGGTCTTTCTTCTGTTAATACCAGTATGCCAACTCACTATACAAGAATAACTAATACTGTCCTGGATTTATTCTTTGTTAGTGCCAAGACTAGAATTCTTCTGTATGATCAAAATTTGTTGATATACCTATGCCTTCTGTCAATCAAAACGTTTACCAGACTATTGAAAGTTCTTTTAATGCCAACTCTAGCTTCAGCTTCAATTGTGTTTCTCAGGCTGATGTATTGCAAAGTGTATCATCAATAAAATCGAACGTTCTAGGGTATGATGACACTAGTCCTATTTTTCTGAAAATTTTGCTTCCGAAGATTCTCCCATATCTAACTCACATTTTTAATACTGTGCTCACAAAGTCAATTTACCCGATAGAATGGAAGAAAGCTTAAATAATACCAGTACCAAAATCTCATAATGAGTATAATGAGTAATGCTAAAGCATATCTCATACCAACAATGCTATATGGCTGCGAAATATTTGCAAATTGTGATAGTCTAAGTAAAAATAAATTAAATATTCTTTTCAATAACATTGTTCGTTATGTGTTTGGACTAAAAAGAAGAGATCATGTTTCCCAGTATGCTACAAGAATCCATGGCTTAACCTTTGATAACTTACTGCACTATCGAAAGCTTTTATTCTTGCATAAAATTATATGTAATGCAGAACCCAGTTATTTGTTTTCGAGATTAAACTTTTCTATATCCAATCGAACTAATATGATTAACTGTTTACGTGTTTCTTGTTTAACGTCTGAAATAGTTTAAGATCTGGTAATAATACTGTGCAATTCAAAAATAAACTAGCTTTATTCCTTTCTTCGCTGTAATAGGAAATAATGAAATATATCATGTTATTAAAATTTTTACGAATAGATTAATAGATGTTTAATGTTTAATTTTAAAGTAAAGTTTAATTTTGTATGTCATGCAATATATATTATAAGTCGTATTTAATCTTGTTTACGCTACATGCTGCCGGTACTGCTAATAAGGTTTTAAACTTTGTTGTGCCGGTTTTCGAAAAATAAATAAATAAATAAAATAAATTTTCGGACCTCGTTCCTGTCCCGCAACATTTCGATATCATTGAACTCGCGTCCTTCTTCATCTCTTTCCTTGCTCCTGAAAAGACGTTTCTCCTCCCTCCTTATCTTTCTGTATCGGTCCTTAGCAGCTCGCGTTGCAACTGACTGCAGGGTGGCTCTGTAAACTGCGTTTTTTGCTTCAGTATCATCGCGACACTCTTGGTCGTACCACATATTTCTCCGTCGACGGTGGTAGCCTAGCACCTCTTCGGCAGCCGTACGCATAGAGCGGGAAATGTACGTCCACTGCGCGCATATATCATCAAGTTGAGGGGTGTTTTGCGAAAGGAGAAGTGCAAGTTGGTTGGCAAAGACTTTGGCTGTCTGTTGTGATAGCAGCTTTTCGACATCCAGCTTTCTCTTTGTACCTATACGTACGCGATTTGCTACACATATACGTGTGCAGACCTTGGCTGCAACCAAGTAGTGGTTTGCACCACGTATTGTGCGTACGTCTAGTACATTGGATGCGTGCCTTCCGTCGATCACAACGTGATCAATCTGGTTTCGTGTGGTTTGATCAGGGGACAGCCAAGTGGCCTTATGGATATCTTTATGTTGGAATCTGGTGCTACTAACTGTCATGTTTCGTGCGGCGGCGAAGTCGATCAGTCTCATACCGTTATCGGTGGCTTCGTCGTGGAGACTGATTTTTCCGATCGTCGGACCAAAGAGACTCTCCTTGCCCACCTTGGCATTAAAGTCGCCTAACACGATTTTAACATCGTGGCGGGGGCAATGCTCATAAGTTTTGTCGAGGAGCTCGTAGAAATCATCTTTGGTCGTTTCATCCTTCTCATTCGTCGGGGCATGGACACAAATTAGGCTGATGTTGAAGAATTTTGCCTTGATGCGGATAGTGGCTAGGCGCTCGTTCACGGCCGTGAACCTCGAGACTAGATGACGCAGTCTCTTCCCAACCACAAATCCAACACCAAATTAAATTCGTGTCCCGAGGCATGACAGCTGTAGTAGATATCAAAGGATGCTCTTTTGGAGCAACCCTGTCCCGTCCATCGCATTTCCTGTATAGCGGTGATGTCAGCTCTATATTGTTGGAGGACATCCACCAGCTGGATAGAGGCACCTTTCCTGTACGCGGTTGGGACATTCCAGGTGCATATCCGTAAATTATGGTCCTTTGGGCGTTTGCGGGAGTTGCCAACATTAGGGGGGTTCCATATCCGAGGCTTCATTTAAGGATTCATTGGGGAATATTTTAATGTGGGTTGCAAGCCCGACGTACAACCTTTATTCAAGACCACGGAGAAGCCCGCCGCACACATTAGTTAGCTCACTGGCGGTTGTCAGATCGCTATCCAGGTGACGTCACGAAAGGCTGTGTGTCGACTTGAAACATAGAAGCGCAAGGATCGAACATGGACGCACCTGGACCCCCATAATTTTATTTAACGTTCATTTAATGTACCTGCATTAGATATGGATAGTATGTATGGAAATTCTTTAGAATGTGATTTGGATTGTGTGATTTAGAACTATTTTTTTGCGAGGTTCATTGAAAAAATTTGTGATCTTACTATAACGGGCTCCCATGTTGAAGGAGGAAAATTAAAATTAAGTTTTACGCCTGTAATATCACCTTCAGAGCGGACTGAGCTCATTTCAAAAAAGCTAATTTTGTATGGGAGCTCCTAAAGGGTTGAAAATGGGAGATATATGGTAGAGAAAAATGTTCTGCAGTAAAAATTAATGGAGGTCGGTCTTACATTTTGCCTTTAAATTCACCTGGGAGGTGGCCTTTATCATAAAAAAACAAATAGATTGTGAGTAATTGTGGAAATTGAAATTTAATGTGTGCCTGTCTCACATTTTAACTCTCTGGAAGCGACTCCTTATCAGCTGCGGACTGATTTGTATATTTTCTTCGCATTTTTCGAACTTTTACCTTACCCTACTCCTCAAATTTTTTATGATGATGTATTTTTTCAGCAAACCTCACAAAGTTAAGGGTTCCTGCGTACCTTATATCTTCACATATGTATGATTATTTAAAGATTTATTCTAAATAAACTTCGACCATTGTTATCATTCTAAAAATATTTTGATTTTATTTCAATTTACTTTATTCAATTTTATCAATTAATAATATTAAAGCCAGAAAATCATATTTTTATGAAGCAACAGTTCAAAAATAGTTGCTTTTTGTTAGTAGTATGAGAACCGACGATCGCACACACAAATTAGGTTTTTCAATTCTTTAGAACCGAACGAGAAGATCATGAATTAAAAAAACAATGTTTAAATGTTAATTTATATAATTTATTCAAACGACTTCTCGGAGTCGTGATCTAAACCAGACTTTATTATAACAACACAATTTCGTATGCTTAAGGCACTCTATTCAAAGATTGTCATCGATGCATTTATTGAGAATTGATAGCAACAAAGTGTCGCTTTATAGTTTTATGCTTATGTAAACAAAACTTATGAATTGTTTCGGTAAACAATAATTTATTCAAACGACTTCTCGGAGTCGTGATCTAAACCAGACTTTATTATTACAACACAATTTCGTATGCTTAAGGCACTCTATTCAAAGATTGTCATCGATGCATTTATTGAGAATTGATAGCAACAAAGTGTCGCTTTATAGTTTTATGCTTATGTAAACAAAACTTATGAATTGTTTCGGTAAACAATTAATGAGCAAATTATTTAATTGATTTTGTAAGAAAGCGTTTCCTATACTTTGGTTAGAAAACATTATTGTGGCGAATATTCAGTGTCGAATTTCATCCGGTTCGGGTTGATCGACTTTATGTTGATGATAGTTGGATGTAACACGACAAGCACTACACTCCTCTAAGAGCAATGTTATGCAGACGGTCAAATGATCGTCGGTCATGGCACTTTTACGCTGTCTTTTTGTTTTTGGAACTCTGTGCCCAAAGTATGTTATACAGGCGGTCTTTTGATCGTCGGCCTAGTAGTACGTTTTTTCATACTTTAATACTTTTTATTTGCACTTCGTGGTTATTGAAACTTTTCCTTTTTGTTTTTTTGGAATGGCACAACAGTACATGAAGGGCCACTCATGTTGTGTGTGTAATATTTGTACATGAATGGAAGGGGACCTACAGTTTTAGGCCGAATCCGTACGGCGACGCGAAAAGCTTTTCATAAAAAATTTTGATTTTGTACGTACATTTTTTTTTCGCGAAAAATTAAATAAATATTACATACTGTAAACAAATGTAAGTGTTGATATTAAGCAGTTTTATTTGTTTTTTGCATACATTTTCACAAAATGTTTACTATTTTTTCTCGTAAAAGTGTTAGTTACTGAAATAATTTTAAAACATAACCCTGTTTTGATCGCGTGATTTTATATCGAAGGCTAAATCATTTGGTGACCGTGGCGGTAAAATTTTACTCTCGCTCTGTTAGATATTTATTTTATACTGAAGCAACAACAACTCATGCTCATAATGTGACCGTGACCGTCTGCATAACAAGGTACAAAGCGAATCGTGAATTTAATTTCATCTATTCAATGCTTAGTGTACATTCAGTATAGATTTTGCTGTGAATGGCTCATAGTTCCAAATAAATGCTTTCAAGCAAATCTGTGATATGTACATGTTTGCTACTACAGTAATCGTAAAACGCTATATTATCATACTAAAAATCTCGGAAACCTTTACTCTAATTTGCATTAGTTTTAAAAAAAAATTAATTTGTAGCTACAGAAATTGTAGTGTCACTATATCTTGTAATCTTATCTCAATGTTAAGTGTGTAAGTAAGTCAAGTGAAGACCAATTAGAGTTTCTCCATGAGATTGTTTCTGATAGTATACTAAAATTTTAGATTCTTGTTTTTATAATCTAAATAAATGTTTCAGTCTTGAAAAACTTTTCTCTGTTTTATCTGATTTTACAATACTAATTGACTATGACCACTATGTAATATGTGGCGATTTTAATCTAAGTTTACTGTCATCAGAAAGTATCACGGCCAAATTGTATTGTCTAATGTTGGTTTATGAGTTGTGAACACTGTAGGTGAGACAGTCAGGTTAACACTGTCCCACTTTCGTTTGATTATTTTATTGTGCTTGTCGTTATGACACTACTTTTTTACTTTAATTTTTGACCAAATATCATTTATTTCTGACAATGTTGTACACTAAATGTCAGCCAGGTTTCGTCCCCAAGTTACTTTTCGTTATGTGACTTCAATTCGTCTTGTTAGGTTTATCTTTACCGCAATGGAATTATTGTTGATGAAAAACTAACAATTCTTATTGACTTGATTACTAACCTTTTTAATGTCCATGTTAATGTGCGTATAGTGAATGTCAAAACTAATTCGTGTCTGTGGCTTAATTTGTATATACAACGTGCAATTAAGAGGAAAAATAAACTTCATAACAAATGGAAAATGAATTTGACGACCGCTAACTGGAACTCTTACAAAGCAACAAGGAATTTTGCAACTTCCACCATAAGATTGACTATGGCAATGTATTTTGGTGCTAACTTAAATACTGACCTTCTACCGTTCTCTGGAGTAATTTAAAAAAAACGTTATCCAAAGTTTAAAAAAAAATGGCTGAGCAAACTTCAACAAATTTACATGTTCATAAGTTGTTTTGCAAACTTGGATACATGGTCATATTTTCTAAGTCCAAATACATATATGGCAATATTATTAAACACAGCATTTAGTTTGTTAATGCTAACAGTATCGCAATTTGCAAAAATTTCTCATTAATGAAGGAATTAAGTAAGATTTAGCGAGCAGAAGACGAACATTTAAAGGAGTGAAATGTTTGGTTAACCATAACAGGGTTGACATACCATTAGCTTTTCCTACAACAAAGCTTATGCGCTTATGCGATTAAATGTTATACCCACAAAATTTAATACATACTCTAATTCTGCAACACTTATTGCTAGTTTTGGAAATTTTGTTTTGACAGTAACCTCATGAGATATGATTAAATATTTAGAATTTGCTGGATTTAAACATGACCTATTCAAAGATGTCTAAGTATTAATAACTTTTAACTAGTCGTTTATGTTCTGAATACATTCGTCAATTGATTCTTGTTTACCATACAGCTCGCATAAAGCGTGTGCATAAACATGAACATTTGCTTTAGTAATCAGGGTTGGCCGATCATTGATATAAATAGAGAATAGAAGAGGCCCCAGAATCGACCCTTGAGGAACCCCTTTTTTAATTTGCAAAAAAAAAACTTGAACAGGTATTACCAACATATACAGCTTGCAATATAAATAAGACGATATGAGATATATCACAGAGTCAAAAGTATAGTACTTGAGTATTTTATCTTGTAAAATAATATGTTCCGTGGTACCAAATGTCTTGGAAAAATCTAACATAACTAAAAAGCTGACCTCTCTTTTGCCTAAACCAGATTTGACTTCTATTAAAGCAGTCACACAACTTATATTTCTCCTAAAGCGCGACTGCCGCTCCGAAAACAAAAAATTTTATTAAAAAACTTATAAATTTGTCTATGTAAAGTGCATTCGAATGCTTTTGAGATATAAGAAAAAATAGCAATCGGACGAAATTCAACATTTGGTTTAGATATCGGAATGATTTTGGCTTTTTTCCAACTTTAAGGATACTTTGATGTGAAGTATAAAGTTAAATAGGTCTATGATAAACGGCAACAAAATTGGTAAGATAGCCTTTAGAAATGTTGAGTGAACATTATCGAAACCCACAGAATTCGATTTTACATACTTATGTCCATACAAATTTGTAGTACGTTAACCTGATCCAGATACATTATAACCAGGCACCCAGATACATTATGCGAAATGTTATTCACGCTTTGATTGGATATACTAACAAAATTTTGATTAAATTCATGCAGATTTAAGCAAATAGTGTCAGTATCAACCACTAGCTGTGTCTACCTTTACCTAAGTTTTTTATTTTTTTCACTTCAGTCACTGTTGAAAATTTTGTTTCATAGTAATGTCGTTTTCCTGCTTTGACGATTTTTATTACGAAATTTCCTTTTATACGAAAAATATTGCATTCATTGAGTTACGAATAGAATTGTTAAACCAAGGACGACTTTCGCCCGTAATCGTTTTTTGTTTTAAAGGAACAAAACTCAAATAAGTTCAAGATGTGTTTTTCTAAATATGTTATTTTTTCATCCGCAGTTTTGATGAAATAAAGTAGATTCCACTCAGTATTTTCAACAACTAAATGGAGCTGGTCATAAGTAATGCAATTATAGTCTCTATAATAAAAAGTTTTATGCATCGCCATTAATTGAAAATTTATTGTTAGAAAAATCAAATCAAATCTTGAAAAAATTGGCTCCGATAACTGATCATGATGATTTGTCATACTTAAATGAGTGGGAATAGTTTGATTTGCCGGATACATGCCAAGTGTTTGCAAGCTGCTTGAAAGATTATCTTGTGTCAAGAGATCAGCATTAAAATCTCCAGTTATAATAATGTTAATATACGAAAAGATGAAAGTTTCGATAACATCCATATAGGGTTGAAAATTTACTTTTCGGTTTGGTCAATAATAAACGCAACCTACAAAATTTTGTTTAGAATTTTGAGATAATTCGAGAAAAATGTACTCAATTTCACTGTCTTCTCTTGACTTGCTTAAACATTTGACGGAAATACCCTCCCGTACGTATGTATATAGGAACACCTCCTCCATGGCTATATATGTCCGCTCTAAACAACTTATATCCTTTTTAATTAAACAAATTATTATTCATATACGGCGAAAACCACGATTCTGAAATACATACTATATAACATCGACTAAAGAACTCTGAAAAATGTACGCAAACTCACCGAATCCAATCTTTTGTTTGCACAATATACGCATTAAATTGCAAGATACGTCTTTGGAACTGGTACAATTATTTTTAGAGGAACGCAACATTATGTTAAACTATTATTAAACATATATAACAATGCATTTGAGAAATAATTTGTAGTATGTTACAATTAGTTTAACGCAAACACGGAAAATTAAAAATTTTGAAAAAATAAAGATTATACTCCATATAAGTAGCAATATCATAGAATTTCGCTAAAAGCCATATCATAAAAAAGCACTGTATAAAAGAGTGTAACGATTTCAATTCAGAGAATAAAAGACAAAAAGAGCGTTTGCAGCTCAGTTATTAAGTACACTACGAAAAAAACCACTCTCCTCATTGTTGAGGTGTGCAGTAGACGAAGATGTATTGATGCCATTGCCGTAGATATTGGTATTATTGTTGTTTTCTCAATCGGCAAGATGGGAAGTGTTGCTGGCGGCAGTAACCGCCATACCTTTGTATTTGTTTGACTCTGAGCGTGTGTGAGATGTGTGGAGAAACGTTGTGCCAGCTTGCGCAAGTACTAATTTATCCAACATAATTGCAATGTCTATTCGGGAATCAGATTCGTCTTTAGAAAATTTTATGTAGACTAAACCCCTAAATGTAAAAACAGAGAATAACTGCCTTTGTTTTTGGTATCGAAAAGCTGCAGTAAAAATGTCCTGATTTGTTTTGCTAAGTACTTCATTGATAACTTACTCGTAGAAAATCGTTAATTTTACGTTTGAACGCGGCTACTGACTTGATGACTTGAATCTTTTCAGCTTAACTATGATGATGGAGTCGTTATTCTTATTTTGTTTCTTAGGATTTCGGAAACGAGTGATAGATGAAGTTATTGGAAATTGGATGTTGATGGCTTTAATGCCATCGACTTCAGGCACTAAAAACTCAAATTGCGATATCCTGCGAGACATGTCAGTGAACTCGACGTGGATAGGGCTAATTTTGAATTCTAGGTTACCAAGTATTTTCTTCTCAGATAAAGATATTTTTGCACCAATCAATTCCGCTTGTTTAGCTAGCCTCTGGTCCATTAGCTGCCAAAGTCTAGCAGAGGAACCAATATCTGACTTGTGGCGTTCTGTTAGTTGGGGAATAAACAGCTTCACGTGGACGTTTTGGTGCATTGGCGTTTGATGTATCCATGGAGCAGAATAATATTTAACGGAGAACTTACAGGTGTTTCAGTTCAGTACGTTCTTAAGGCCATATGCGAAATGGCGACAAGACAGCAGCTTTTGCAGATATAATATTTTTGCTATATTTGTAGCTAACAACAATTGAAATTAACAAAATTTGGCTCAGTAACTTAATGTGATGTCAAAATTGTAATTTAATAGATATTTTATAAATTTATTACAAATTTAAAACAAAATTTCTGTGCATGAACAAAATTGTAAACTTTTACTCGGAATTTGTATGGCCTAAAGAAATTGTACTGATTTAATTGATGTGGGGAGCAATTACTAAGTTGCAATTTGATTGATTACCTTGAAGCCAGAAACTGAGGTACGAACCAAATGTAATAAAAGAAATTTCATCAGTTGACCAAAATTGCAAACCAAAACTATTGCGGTTTTTTAATTTAATATTTTTTAATGGTATTAGATAAAGGAAAACGATTATTTTCGAATCGAATCAGTCGAATGATTCACATCTGTTCCAAAAGGCCTTCAAGCTTTGTTTTTCTTTGAGATTTCATAATGTTATTTTAGTTGCTTCAAAATAGTTTTGACTGAAAGAAACACAAATTCATAATTCATATCCATGTGCTACATACTTCAAATAAATTGAAGAAGAAAAATAAAATAAATAAAAAAGCACTATTTCTCTTTACTTAGAACTAATCACAAATTTTTATATGCAATCCATGTCTTTTTGTATACGGTTTCTTGTAGTTATGAATTGTCTTTGTTTTCTTTTATGTTAAATATTACTAAAAATTAAACACAGTTTAAATTATGTAACGTTGAAACCAAATTTTTTTGCCTCACATCTTTTTTTTTATAATTTCGTTCAAGGAATAAACATTTAAGGAGACATTAAGGAGACAAGAAAATTCAAACAAAAACTTATGACACAGATTCTTTTTACATAATCACCACAGTATACTTCCTTTTCAGTGAGGCATATGGAGTGTTAAAATATATTAAAAGTAATTTTAAAAACTTAAATTAAAATTAAAATAAATTCAAAAATCTAAAGAAAAGGTGACGGAATTCGTAGTTATTTGAAATAAAATTTTGTTATAAATCAAAGTTAATTACGTTACGAATGAATTTAATGAAAATTGAAAAATTTAAATATAGATATAAATATTATATATATAAATATTATATATATAAATATTATATATATAAATATTATATGTATATACATACATATAATAAATATCAATCAGAAATATTTTTTTACGGCTGAAATATAACATCAAATACCAAAGGCGAAAATTTGTAGTTTCCTGAAATCCTCTAGAGGCAAGCTTTCATATGAGGGGCGGACTTTTACAACTTTTTTTTCGACCCACACTGTTATGTAGTAGGAAAAGAAAATAATTACTAACTTATGCAAAAGGTAATAATTAAAAAACTTACTTATATTTTTTCTTTTACTACCTTACTTTTCTACCTGTCTCTCACACTGTCTTTAAAAACATCCACTGAAACCTATTAAAGAAATTTGTTGTTATAAAGCTTTCAACAGAGAAAACCAATTAATTTTTGGTTTTTGTGTTACAGCATGTTTTTCTCAATAACCAAGAAAGGGGGAAAGTTAATTATGCCTTTTATTTTAATATATCTGAATTAATACACTGAGTAGAAGATAAATGAATTAGAAATTAGTATCCCAACAATAATTGAGTTAAAAGCCGTTTTGGGTCGCGAAATAACCATAAAATTGGTATGAGCGTTAATAAAAAGAAACAAAATTAAAGCTTTCTCTATTCCAAAAATATACAAAAGAATGAACAATATATTTTTGTAGGTATAGCGACGAGACACAATTTCCTTCAGTTAAATTTATATTTTTAACATAAGTATTAAATTTAAGACATATCGTGTTCATGACTTTCAATAATAAAATTTTTTCAGACCTAAAAATTTGGCTTATCGAGCTGTAATGGAAATAGGATCATTTACTATAAGCAGTAATGTAATATCTGCAGTTACAGGATGCAATTTGCGGTTTGTTGTAGAGGATTGTATTTTATCCATAACACCATATGTGAGTACATATTTACAAATACAAACTTTATTACATTAATACGCATTTAGAATACTCCTGAAAATGGCTTGAAAGCATATCCTTTGATAAATAAGTAAAGCTTGCGGCGGTGTAAGTTCATACAAAATTGGGTTGGGTTTGTCTCAAAAGCCTGGGTAATGAAATTCATTGTTCAGGAGAAAGAAACCTCAAATATTAATAGTGTGTGTATTATGGAATTCACCTGAAAAATACTGGGACTAAGTTTGACAGTTCTATTTATACGTGTTTTTACGTTGCCGCCAATTGTTGTTACTGGTAAGCAAAATGAACTTTTAAATATAAAGGTTTTTTCAATAGGCACAATTTTGTATTAAATACAAAAACTCCTGTAAATTTCTTATTTCAATAAAATTTTCAACATTCCGTCCGATATGAGTGGTGGTAAATTGGCACCAAAGAATCCATGGCTGGTCATATAAGCGATATCGAATTCTACACTTAAAGGGAAGGGGACCTACAGTTTTACGCCGAATCCGAATGGCGAAAAGGTCTTCGTTAAAGTATTTAAAATTATTAACAATTTTAGCAACAATTATTCTCTATTTCAATAAGTATATAAAATTTGGAAGATTTTTTTTTAAATTTCCTTCAATATCACTCTTAAAATTTCACGCCCATTTGATAATTATTACTCATTACAGAACTTAACGTCTTGTGATTAGACCGTGCCAAGATTGATTGAAATTGCTGAAGTTCTACTCAAGTTAGCGCGTACGTAGATAGATGGGCATGGCTATATAGACTTTGCTATGCATGCTGATCATTTTTAATACGCATTACGGCATGTTTGCCATTCTGAACAAATTGTCAGCATCGTTCGATGCTCCTTTAACATAACGAATGGAATAGTTGAAACCCAATGAAATGACTCCCCAGCACTGAACTCTAGCTGATGCCATTACTGTTAAACTTTTGTGTTCACCCAAAATCGTTAGTAACGGTTTATGATTCGTGTGTTAAATGCATTCCCAACACATATCGGTTCAACTTCGCAACCGTAAATATAATGGCCAAAACCTCTTTTTGAATTGCGCTACATGTAATTACGCAGTCGCTGTGTTGTAGTGGTAGTGCGTTGGACTGCTACGCAGAGTGTCCGGGGTTCGAATCTCCTCACAGGCAAAATCAAAAAGTAGAAAAAATAATTTTTCTACCCGGCACCACCTCTTGGCAGGCAATGGCAAACCTACAAGAGTAAAAATTGCTATAAAACGCTTTTCACTTCGCCGTTCGGATTCGGCATTAAACTGTAGGTCCCTTCCATTCATGTACAAATATAACACGCACAACGTGAGTGGATGAGAAAAGTTCGGCCTAGGCCCTCCATGGGTTGTTGTGCCATTAAAAGTAAAGTAAGAAAATAATTGTGAGCACAAAAATCAAGGGACCAAGGTGGACCTTGAGCGACTACGGAAGTGGCAACAAAGGGTTCAGATGTGGAAAATCTAAATATGGCATTAGGTAAGATTATAAGCCCCGATTGAAAGCCGAAAGCGTTGAGTTTAAGAACGTATTTTTATCAAAAGACTTACTGAAGTCGGCAGAAATTACATCAACTTCATTGCCATCCTCCAATGCACACAGCGTGCTGGATACAAATTCGGTTAAGTTAGTGGTTGTTGATCTGCCGTTTAGAAATCCCTGCTGTTTAGGTGAGAAAATAGATTCACAATTAACGATGCGAATTCCTTCACTGCCTAATATATATTTTACCATATACGCGATAACATTGTCCCCTCTGTAATTTCGTTCATTCTTCATTCCCTAGAATTGAAGCAGTGCAACGCAGATTTATTTGGTTTGCCTTTCGTGGCGTACCATGGTGTGATCCCTTTAACTTGCCCCCATATAAGGATCGTATAAAACTAATTAACGTACAATGCCTTGAAATACGCCGAAAACCGCCGATACAGTATTTGTTCACCAATTATTAGCTGGAAATATTGACTGTCCGGCGTTGCTCCAAACTATTTTTATTAACACCAACGTAACCTTAGGTCTGTGCCCGTTTTTCGTCTTAATACTCCCCGAACAGATGCAAAAAACCAATGCCTAGAATGCTTCGAATAGCCAATGACATTCCAAATGTTTTTGACTTTCACTACTTATACCAAATTTAGCTTAAAGAATGCTCTGTATAAAGGCTCCTCTTGCTAAGCCATATTGGTATGGTAGCAGACTTATGGGACGGTATGACTTTGCCTCTCCAGCATTTTTCCGGGTATCATTTTGTATAATTTTTACTCGTGCAACCTTCCAATGTGTTGTGACAAAGCTAGTTCTCAACACAGCATTGTATAGTTTGGTTTTTAAAATTTTTTATAATTGAGACCGTACTTCGCTTTTTTTCGGTAAACCCAGTTAATATGGCTCAGCTAAGAGCTCGGATACTTGATCTAACATTTCCACTGGTGGTTCGTCAGGATTAGGAATAAACACATCTTTAAGATATTGAGCGAAAATTTTTGTTTTCGTGGTCACTTTTTTCCCACCATCAGGTTTTCGTATTGGGGTTTGAAATTGTATTGGTCTTTTCAATTTATTTGCTGCCTTCCAAAGAGAATAATCTGATGCAGAAGTTGCTTCAAGTTTTTCATTATAATTTTTGAATATGTTTTTGTCCTAGTTAGCAGTACTAACTCTTTGGTTTTAGCATTGAAGTGCTTTTTATCGTCTGGAAATCGTGTTTTTTGCCAAATTTTCCTCGCTAACCTTTTTTCTTATAACTTATTTATGATTGAAGTGGAATACTTGTTTGTATAGGAACTTGCAAGTACTGGAGTAAGTAGAAACCCAAGCGGATTGTTGAATACAGTTATTAAAGTGTTCTACTCCTTCTGTAATGTCGTTGGTTATTTTTAGTAGCAGTTTCAGATTAATCGTTGTGTCAACTAACTCTGATTATCTGGTTTTATAATTATGGAGCACACATAGCTTGTTTACTTCCTTTGGCGTTTTGCTAAGAATAATAATCACATGGGAATGGTCTGATAATAGGTCAAAATTTGAGTGACATTTAAAACTTGTAAGGGATTTTTTTTAGGATCCGTAGGCCAATACGTTGGTTCTCCTGTTGAGATGGTGCTTAGATTTCAACTTTGAATAATAGACAGGAGCGAGCCCCAGGCAGTTTGCTTTGCATTGTAATCTCCACCACTTATAAATCTGTTGCAAAGTGTCTTAAAGAATATTCCATGCTCTTCTTTTTTATAAAATTTTTTTTTGGATGTATATAGCAGGACAAAACGATGTTGTTTCGTGATGTTTTATATTACGTTTTACCAGTATTGCATTTCCGCCGTATGCTTTTCCATCTGGATGTATTGTGGGGTAAAAGTTATAGTTGTTGATTTTAAAATTGCTAAGTAGTATGAGCGAAGTGTGTTTCGGATATCAGAAGTATGTCGACTTCATTTATGTCTAAGAAAGATTTAATCTCAAGGATGTAGTGCGACAGACCATTTGCATTCCAGATAACTATTTTTAGTTTACCGATTTTGAGAAGAGTTTGTTGTTAGATTTATCAACAAGTTTGTCATGGTGGTAAGTTTCCGCATTATCTGTTGTAGTAATGACATCATTTCACGCATAGCAGGTGAATTGTTTGGAAGTTGAACAATATTTGTTGCAGTTTCATTTTGATTTGGGGTGTCTCTGATGGCCTGCGCGTACCCCAAGGTTTTTAGTACTTTTGGATGCTGTATATTATTCGTCATTTCAGTCTGTGGGGCTGTTGTTATTTGTTTTCTTAAGGGAGGGAATTTTAATTGTTGTAAGTTTTTATATGCAGCACACCAGGATTGCAAGATGATTTCCATCACAGAGAGCATATTTTACATCTTCAGATCTATTTTTTCCTGGACAATTTGCTGAGGAGTGACTTTCAGCACATTTAATGCACCTAGGCTTACGTCAACAATATGCCCTTGTGTGACCATATTGCTGTCAATATGCGCATTGCGGTAACTCGTGCTTGGGACGTGTCGGTTCAAATACGATTCTGCTATCTAATAAGTTTTTAACTTCATACGTTTGTTTGTTACTATTGGGTTCTAGCTCGACTATAAATATATTGGAGACTAGCCGGGATTGAAAAGTTAATTTTTAATATCATCCACTGCAGTGGATGGATATATGTTTTTTAGTACAACTTTGAAGGACCCTTGTTGTTTCGGCTTATATGTATAAAATTCGGTATCTTTTAGTTCCAATTGTTTGACTATAGCAGACGTGTTTATTTGTATTTTCTTTTTGTATTTGTATTTATTACTATTGTATTTATTTTACAAATATCGGAGTTGGTTTATAGATATCTTCCTTAGGTGAAGAGTTACTTTGGTTCTGTTTTTCTTCTATTCAAGAATTTCGTTGCCAGTAAGAGCTTAGCTTTGTTTGTTTAGTATTTTTTGCTCATTAACGGGGATGTCAAGCCTTCTTTTTGGGCGCGATACCACAAACCAACCCTCGTTAAGATCACATTTTTCTGTAAACATAGTACTAATATTAAATAAAATTATGTTACTTGCCTTTTCAATGTTTTGCTGGCTTGGTAAAAGTTCACTTAGTGAGGAGCTTCGTTTTCTCTCTATTGTTTTCAGTTTTTGATAACTCTTGTTTAAATCGATCTGCTGTTGTTGTTCATTTGATGTTATTGATTCTGACCATGTTGTTGTTGATGATGTTTGTGCTTGAACCTGCGGCTGTTGTTGTAAGTGCTGATGCTTCTTCTGAGGCAGTTGTTGTTTTCAATGTTGCTGCTGTAGATGACTTGCGACTAACATTTTTGCATGCGCTGTTGATTTATTTTGCGAATGATTTCCGCTGGGCCATGACTTGGGCGAATGTTGGACACTCATGATCCGCTGCTGTGTTTTGGACGAGTTTGTGCTAAGTTCGTACACAAACCTAAGTCATTAATAGTAGACTGGTGGCGCTAGTAGCTGAATACCGATGACAGATCGGACACCTGACCGTATTTACACTTCGCGTTTGAGTGAAATTAAAATTAAATATTGCGAAACGGGAATATTGCGCGATAAAATGTTTTGTTTTTAGAGCGAATTCAATTTTATCTAACAAAATTTAGTAATTATTTTCTGTGTTTTTTTCACAACAGTTTCCAGGCTAACGATTCGGAATAGCTCAATCGAGTCTTTAACCTTAGCACATCACCTCAAGAAAAAATTAAATTATTGTATGCAAAACTGCTGTCCAAATTACAATGAAACATCGAAATCAACCTGTGACAATCTAATTTTAAATACTTTCTTAAAATTCCTGGCCAAAATGGGTGGCCTTTATGACATCACTTATAGTGACCCTAACTGAACTTTTCTTTTTGTGATAACGTATTAATGACTAAAATTCACATATTGTCTTAATGTTTTCTACATTATATGCAAATAATTGATCCTCATATGGTCTAAACAACTTTCGATCGAAAACCCTGTTAAAAGTACCAACTGGTAACAACGTCCGACCGGCTCCAGGGTCCAAAATTGCATCCATTGGAATCATTAATTTCTTTTGGAACGACTATAGGAGGAGAGGTTTAAACAAAAATATAACACGCACAAAATGAGTGCATGTGGAAAAACTCGGCCTAGGCCCTCGATAACTATTGTGCTTATTGATATTATTATTTAATATTGTGTCACAACAAACTTAAACAAGTGATTCTAATACATTTTAATGAATTCGTTCGTTAATCTTTAATGGATTGATTTCATTCATTCATTGATTTTGTCTAACAACCAATGCCAGAAGATTTATATTTGATATTTTCTTTTATTAAGTACTACAGATGACTTCGACAGTCTAGTGGGTAGTGCAGTGGACTCTCACACTCGACCTCCGGCTTCAATTCCCGTCTTTTTGGTTTAAAATTTATTATATTCCGACAGATATGAAGTGAACGAGAATTATTAAAAAGAATACAAGTTCATATATATTTTTATAAGTTGTTCACTAAAACTATACGTTAATTTGTTCAATTTCATTGTAAAAAGTGTCAATAAAAACACATACGTCGATTTTATAAAGTTTTCATGCGATATGTCTTAACGTACTTTTTCCATTAATAGTTTTGTGAACATCTTTGTGATGGCTGTCCACCAAACCTTTACGGCGAAGATTAGAATATGGCGTATAATGCTCGCATACGACCACATGATTACCGAGTTGTAATCCCCATCTATAGATAACTATTGTATACCTTTCTGACGTGTTCGTTGAGTTTCATGTCTAGGATAAGCCCTAGAACTTTGGCTTGTTCAGACGCGATAAGTGCCATTTAGAGAGAGTGGATCAGAATTTGATATAGAATGCTTCTGAGTGAATAGAACTAGCTACGTCTTAGATGCATTGATGCACCGTCAATACTCCCAGGAATCCCAAAATCGTTCAATAGAGAGTGCAGCGTAATTCAACGGTTTCCATAAGAAAAGTTGATCACGGAACTGACATCATTCGTTTTTCAGTTCAACTCATAGCATAAGCTCCAAAAAGGCCAGTTACTTACAGAGGAAAACAATCGCGTCCGACTCCAAATATGTAGCAATTCAACGTCGGGCCGAATAAATTGGGTGGAGAAAAAATAGTATTTACAAATGACAAGCTGTTTACTGTTGAACAAGCACAAAACCGTCATAATAACAGAAGCTGGTCGACATAGGCTTCTGGACGATGATTCGTCATTCAACATATCCAAAATTCGCAATCCGTCTTGGTATGGTGTGGGATTTGCGGAAATAGCAAGATACTCCTTTGTAGAACAAGGAGTCAAAATCAACCAGAAAGTGAGCCGCCGTGAAATTTTGTAGTCTGTGGTACTCACCTTAGCCCGACAGCACTTTGGCGATAGTGATTGGACGTTTCAGCAAGACTACTCCAGCTCACAAAGCCAAGGCGACACAATAATATTTCGTAGCGTTTGAAGCTGTGTATTCGTGGCAAGGGTGGCCACTTCGAAACCGGCTGAATATATGGTACTTTTACTCATGCATTATTTTATGTTTTTCTTCGTTTTTTGTTTTTAATTACATTAATTTTTTATGTCCAAAACTGTTGTACTTTACTTTTACTTTTAATAGCACAACAGCCCATGGAGGGCCTAGGCCGAGCTTTTCGCATCCACTCATGTTGTGCGTGTTATATTTGTACATGAATGGAAGGGACCTACAGTTTAATGCCGAATCCGAACGGCGAAGTGAAAAGCTTTTCATAGCAATTTTTACTCTTGCTGTGCCGAGATTCGAATCCCGGACACTTTGCGTAGCAGTCCAACGCATTACTACTACGCCACAGCGACCATAAGTTCTGTTACAATTTGAATATAGTGTAAAAATTAAAGAAACGAGTTTTTTTAATGTGCTCTAATTTTTATTTGGTTATTAAATTATAGTGTTTCTGAAAATCAACATCTTATTCAAAATGGTCGCCTCTCGCTTTAATGCACGTCTTTAGACGATCAGACCATTGGGCTATAGCGGCACGTATGGTTTCGATGGGTATTGATGACGCTGCTAAAATAAGAGCTTTCTTAAGACTCTCCAAATTTCGGTGGCGAACTTTGCAGGCCACACCCTCTAGTTCTGACCACAATTTGTAATCAAGGGGATTCAAATCTGGGCTTCCCGAGGGCCAAGCTTCAGCACTAATAACTTACTTACTTACTTAGCTGGCACTACAACCGATGATCGGTCTTGGCCGCCTCCACAAAGCTTCGCCAGTCACCTCTGCTATGCGCGCGCTGGCGCCAGTTGATAAGACCAAGTGCAGTCAGGTTGCTCTGCACCTGGTCTTTCCAACGGAGATTAGGACGTCCTCTTCTGCGTGTTCCTCCACCGTGGTTCGAATAAAACACCCTTCTAGCCGGAGCGCTTTCTTCCATTCGCTCAACATGACCCGGCCAGCGAAGCCGCTGGAGTTTTATACGCTTGACTATGTCAGTGTCGGCGTACAACTCATACAGCTCATCGTTCCATCTTATTCGATACACGTCGTCCACGCATACTGGACCGTAGATCTTACGGAGTATCTTCCTCTCGAACGCTCCTAACAGCCTCTCATCATTGATGGTCAATGTCCACGTCTCTGCGCCATACATTAGGACGGGAAGAATGAGGGACTTATAGAGCGTTATTTTCGTCGGTCGAGAGAGGGCTCTACTTCTCAATTGCCTACTGAGCCCGTAGTAACACCTGTTGGCAAGAGTTAGTTTCCTCTTGATCTCAAGGCTGACATTATTGTTGGTGTTTATGCTGGATCCTAGATATACGAAATCCTTGACGACTTCAAAAGTATAGTTGTCAACAGTGACATTTTGTCCAAGACGCCGTGACTCTTTGTTTGTTGACACAAGGTATTTCGTTTTGTCCTCGTTCACCACTAGACCCACTCGACGAGACTCCCTTTCCAGGTTGGAGAATTCTGCACTGACTGTTCGAGAGTTTTTGCCAATGATGTCAATATCATCAGCGTATGCTAGCAGCATGACACTCTTGTAGAAGATAGTGCCAGAGATGTCGATGTTCGCAGTTCGAATTATTTTCTCCAGCATAAGGTTAAAGAAGTCACACGATAGGGAGTCACCTTGTCTGAAACCTCTTTTGGTATCAAATGGTGCGGAGAGGTCTGTCCCAATTTTCACTGCGCTGGTGGTGTTGGTCAGTGTCATTTTGCAAAGACGAATGAGCTTTGCAGGGATACCAAAATCAGACATTGCGGCGTACAAGTGATCCCTAATCGGGCTGTCGAAGGCGGCTTTATAATCGACAAATAGATGATGGGTCTCGATCTGTTTTTCTCGGGTCTTTTCCAGGATTCGGCGTAGTGTGAATATCTGGTCAATGGTGGATTTACCAGGCCTGAAGCCACACTGATAAGGTCCAATCAGTTTGTTGACGATGGGCTTCAGTCTTTCGCAACAGTACGCTCTATAGAACCTTATATGCAATATTAAGAAGGCTTATCCCACGGTAGTTGGCGCAGATCGTGGAATCACCTTTCTTATGGATTGGGCAGAGTACGCTGAGATTCCAATCACTTGGCATGCTTTCATCTGACCATATTCTGCATAGAAGCTCATGCATGCGTTTTTTGAGCTCTTCGCTTTAAACAACTCAGCAGGCATGCCATCTGCACCTGCAGCCTTATTGTTTTTCAGCCGAGCAATGGCTGTTAAGACCTACTCTTAGTCAGGCGGCGGTACTTCAACGCCGTCAGTGATTGGGGTTTCCGGAGTGGATTCCGCAGTGACGGGATTATTGCCGTCATCGCCATTAAGCAGCTGCGAAAAGTGATCCCTCCATAATCTCATTATGCCCTGGATATCTGTCACCAGATTTCCGTCTTCATCCTTGCAGGAGGATACTCCGGTGTTCAAACCATCAGTCAGGCGTCTTATTCTTTCAAAGAATTTTCGGACCTCGTTCCTGTCCCGCAACATTTCGATATCATTGAACTCGCGTCTTTCTTCATCTCTTTTCTTGCGCCTGAAAAGACGTTTCTCCTCCCTCCTTATCTTTCTGTATCGGTCCTTAGCAGCTCGCGTTGCAACTGACTGCAGGGTGGCTCTGTAAACTGCGTTTTTTGCTTCAGTATCATCGCGACACTCTTGGTCGTACCACATATTTCTCCGTCAACGGTGGTAGCCTAGCACCTCTTTGGCAGCCGTACGCATAGAGCGGGAAATGTGCGTCCACTGCGCGCATATATCATCAAGTTGAGGGGTGTTTTGCGAAAGGAGAAGTGCAAGTTGGTTGGCAAAGACTTTGGCTGTCTGTTGTGATTGCAGCTTTTCGACATCCAGCTTTCTCTTTGTACCTATACGTACGCGATTTGCTACACATATACGCTGCAACCAAGTAGTGGTCCGAGTCGATGTTTGCATCACGTATTGTGCGTACGTCTAGTACATTGGATGCGTGCCTTCCGTCGATCACAACGTGATCAATCTGGTTTGATCAGGGGACAGCCAAGTGGCCTTATTGATATCTTTATGTTGGAATCTGGTGCTACTAACTGTCATGTTTCGTGCGGCGGCGAAGTCGGTCAGTCTCATACCGTTATCGGTGGCTTCGTCGTGGAGACTGAATTTTCCGATCGTCGAACCAAAGAGACTCTCCTTGCCCACCTTGGCATTAAAGTCGCCTAACACGATTTTAACATCGTGGCGGGTGCAATGCTCATAAGTTTTGTCAAGGAGCTCGTAGAAGTCATCTTTGGTCGTTTCACAAATTAGGCTGATGTTGAAGAATTTTGCCTTGATGCGGATAGTAGCTAGGCGCTCGTTCACGGCCGTGAACCTCGAGACTAGATGACGCAGTCTATTCCCAACCACAAATCCAACACCAAATTCGTGTCTCGACGCATGACAGCTGTAGTAGATATCACAGGATGCTCTTTTGGAGCAACCAGCTCCCGTCCATCGCATTTCCTGTATAGCGGTGATGTCAGCTCTATATTGTTGGAGGACATCCACCAGCTGGATAGAGGCACCTTCCTTGTAGAGGGTTTGAACATCCCAGGTGCATAACCGTAAATCGTTGTCCTTTGGGCGTTTGCGGGTGTCGTCAACATTAGAGGGGTTCTTTATCCGAGGCTTATTTTTAGGATTCATTGGTGGGTATTTTAACATGGTGGGTTCCAAGCCCGACGCACAAACATTCATTCATTGGAGAAGCCCGCCGCACACATTAGTTAACTCACTGACGGTTGTCAGATCGCTATCTAGAGGACGCCACGAGGAGGCTGTGTGTCGACTTGAAACGTAGAAGCGCAAGGATCGACCATGGACGCACCTGCGACTGTCACGTACTTTACCTTGTGTCCTACGCCCCAGGCCCCCCAAAAATTAATTAAAAAACATAAATAGATTTAGCTTAAAGCGGGATTCGGGTTCACTAAAGTCTATAAGATGTGTAAAGCTATTACGTTTTAGACGAAATGATTTAATAATTCCACACATATAAGTTTACCAGATAATATGTGGTTTCAAGCATACAAGTTGTGGCGAGCACAATAGGAAGGAAGACCATTGTGCCAATGCATCTTTTTGAGCGCATATCTCGTCATATCTTTTGAACTCTTTCAAAAAGATTTGAATGCTCGGTAAGAAAGGATTCCAGATGATCGAACAATATTCAATTATGATGCGTACAAGCGATACATAAAGCGATTTTATTGTCCCTGAATCTTTAAAGTTCTCTTTAAAAATCCAATGATGGCATAGGATTGTGAAATAATATAGTCATAATAACAATTAAATCTAAAATTTGAATTGAAAATAACAATACAACTAAGTCTTTCGTCTCTTCCTTGCGATTCAATTGACCTAGTGCATAGTTATAAAAAATTGCATTTATGCACTTGGCACAACATTTGTCTATGTTTAAATAGTTTTAGTTAAACAACACCAATTTTTAAATTGCAATAAGCCTCGTTCATGCTTTTGGCAAAAAAAAAAAAAGTTTAGGAAAAGCTCAACGCCATCAGAAAACATTACACACTTTAGAATTTAAAAATTTGAAGGCAATCATTAATAAAAATTCAAAATAGTAAAGATCCTTTACTTACTTACTTTTAATGGCACAACAGCCCATGGAGGGCCTAGGCCGAGCTTTTCGCATCCACTCATGTTTTGGGACTTATATTTGTACATCAATGGAAGGGACCTACAGTTTAATGCCGAATCCGAACGGCGAAGTGAAAAGCTTTTCATAGCAATTTTTACTCTCATTTGTTTGCCATTGCCTGCTAAGAGGTGGTGCCGTGTAGAAAAATTATTTTTGCTACTATTTTGATTTTGCCTGTGCCGAGATTCGAACCACGGACACAGTGCGCAGCAGTCCAACGCACTGCCACTATGCCACAGCGACCACTAGTAAAGGTCCACAATGAGTTTATAAGCGTTTCAGAAGTTTGTGCACCAACTTTAACAAAAAGTTTTCTATTTGATAAGAAACTATAAATATTAATAAACGTATTAAATCAGATAATCCAAATTTCTTTAATTCCAAAAGAAAAATATCGATCGAATTTATCGAAGGCATTCGATCTGTGTAGATAACTTCCAGTTGATTATGGCTTTCAAGAGAATCGATACTTTTTTCGAAAAATCTATTACAAATTTTAAATGTGGAATTTCTGGTAACAAACCTTGTTTGCAAATCACATATTGCAGTTGTAAACTGATCAAACAGTTTGTTTTGAATGATATTGCAAACACGATTGTAAACTTACTTTGCTTCACAATATCTGTATATACATAGTTATTAGCCGTATTCACGATCTGTAGTTTTTGGTCTTGTATCGTGTATTCTTGGTTTTTGTGGTAAATTTTGTAACTTTAAAAAAACAAATACATGCAACTGAAAGTACAACCAATTTACCAAATTTACAATCGCAACACTCTGTTGTAACATTGCGAAAGTAGTATTCTGCATTTTCTTGATAGTGATCTCACTTTATAGATTCTACTACAAAAAATGTAAACAAGATAAGCTGGTTTTGCAAATACTAAGTATTTACAACGAGGTCGTTCACGATCTGATTTAAAATTTGATATATTTTACCAAAATTACTACAAAAACTACAGATCGTGAATACGGCTATTAATATTACTACGATCTCCAGATTTGAAAATTGGGAACTATCACACAGCATATTTTACATGAATTTAAGAAAATACCTGTTTTTAAGCAAAAATTTAATGGAGAAAAATAATTTCAACTATATTAGTTGCACAAAGCTTAAAAATCGGGGGAAAACCACCACGTTCAAAATTGTAATATGACTTCAGGTCTGAAATTGCAGAGACTACATCATCATCGGTAGGAATAATAAATTTGTTTAAATATTCCAGGTTTCGGGAATTGAAATTCCTTATGATATTTTCTGTCCAAGACGCACTATCATCATTTTTGTAAACTGTTTGAAAAAATTCAGCAAAGAGATTACATGACTCAAGTATACTACCAGGTTTAACGCAATTTAATTCATGCTGGACGAAAACCCATTGGTTTTCCTTTTCGAATTTAAATAATTTAACGAAGCTAATGGATTGTATTTCAAATTTGTTTCGGTTCTTAAAATATGTACGTATATTGATTAAAAACTTGTGCAACATGTCAAAATCATTTCGAATTTGAATTTTTTAACTGCGTTATTCTTAACATTTTTAAGTTAGCAATCGACAATTGAACCACGAAGGCTTTCCTTTAAGAGCTTTTTTTTTTGATTGCTTCGTTTGGGTTATCTAAAGAATTTAAGGCTGAGTGGTGAGCCGCACTTAAGATTTCGTTAATTTTTTTCAAATTACCTTTAGAAAAATTTAACACAGAAGAATCGTAGTTAACAATTTTATCAAATACTTACCTTACTTACTTACTTTTAATGGCACAACAGTCCATGGAGGGCCTAGGCCGAACTTTTCGCATCCACTCATGTTGTGCGTGTTATATTTGTACATGAATGGAAGGGACCTACAGTTTAATGCCGAATCCGAACGGCGAAGTGAAAAGCTTTTCATAGCAATTTTTACTCTTGTAGGTTTGCCATTGCCTGCCAAGAGGTGGTGCCGTGTAGAAAAATTTGTTTCCTACTTTTTTTTTTTTTTTGATTTTGCCTGTGCCGTGATTCGAATCCCGGACACTCTGCGTAGCAGTCCAACGCACTACCACTACACCACAGCGACCACTATCAAATACTTACCATAAACTTCAAATTTTATACTTGGTGCTTTATGGTTGTTTACTATGATTTTATATTAAAAAGAAATAGGCCATGCGCATTAGCTGTGTTCTATTTGATATTCGTTTACTTAGTGCATGAACGAATTATATAATTTACGAGTGAAATGAAAAGCTTTTTTTTTCTGGTTAATAATAATATCACTGAATTTATTGATTTAATTTAAAGACTATTTATACAATTTTTATATATTTGGAAATACTATACATAAACAAATATATACAGTAGTAATGAAGCTACAAACTACATATACAGCATATCTTGCGACAATGAACTTGTACTACTATTCACGGCCTGTGCAATGCAGCTGTTTGCCTATATTGTAAAGTATTGCGGCAACGAACTTACACCATTCGAAGCAGAGGAGGAATTCATATCATAGTGTAACTAGGTTCCAAAATATTCCGCGACGTTGAGCGTATGTCGATCAACCGTATGTCGTGCTGATTTCAAGATTTTATTCTTGAACGTCATAAGGAGCGTTGACGTGAGTTCTTCGGTCAATTGACTAATCTAATCTTCCGCAGCTGTTTCTTTGAAGTTCATGAGGAATGGTTCCTTGTTGCTAGGAGTGTCTAGCTCTGTCATGATGCCAACTTTTTTATATGACGAATGCGTGGAACTGGTGATGATGAAGTGTCCTTGTATGATTATGAAGTCATTTTTCAATGTGCAGTGTGGTTGCATACTGAGTTGACCAGATCCTGTTAGGGCTACTTGAAATACTTCGTTGTTACATACAATGCATAAAAATCCAAACAAGATGCTTTTTGTGAATTCGCAATTTTTATTTTTTCTTTTTTTTTATATTGAAACTTTCAACACACAGGATGTACCCCTAAGAATGCAGAGCATTGTGTTGAATGGAAGGAATATTGATAGGTGGGAGGAAAAATGAGAGAGGGAATGCAATCACACAGGTCACCGATTAAGACATATACAGCCATTGTGACAAGTGTTATACCTTTACCATAATGAACTTCAGTTAAAGTTCAGTTATCAGTGTCGACTATGATAATTGGTGTTGGTCTCTTTCTTAAGCAAGTTCATTTCACATGACTGCTCACCTCTTATAAATTGATTGAGTATTGGCGCATAAAAATGTGTCCTCTTGAGCTTGGCTTCATTGTCCATGTGGCGTGGTTGATGTTGGAAAATATCGGTCCCGTTATAGGTTGACTGTCATGAGAGTAGTTGTTGTTTTTATGGTTACCATTGTGTTATTGATCAGAACTGGAATGGGTATCACCGTAAAGACTTCAATTAATTATTGACTGACCAGTGGTATTTTGATGTCAAATCACATAACCCCTTTACTCTCATTAGTTTGTTGAAGGACAATACTTCGTCATAGACCACAGTTAGCAGTAGTTGGCCTGGAAGATGATTCTTGATGCTCATTATTTCTTGTGGGAAAGTTTGAGGACTTATTAGCATTGGATGAATGCTCACATGATGGGTGTCAATTAATACATCTAATAGTTATGACTGAATTCTTTGCAAATTTGATAATGTTAATGTCATTTGGACTACTAATGATAATAGTAGTTTCAATATTTTATCTTGAACTGCTTCTTCTGATTTGAAATGGATTCTGGTAGCATTTTCTTAGATCTGATGTTTTGATACTGCTTCATTATGTTGATTGCTGAATTCATTATCGATGTTTGAGTCTTCAGTTATGTTATCTGGCTTGAGTTCCTCTTGTGCGCGCGTGAATTGGTCGACCAGGATTGTGCATGTAGAGCTTCAGCTCGCAATGGTGACATGTCACAAAAAAACGATTAGATTCCACTCCTTTGTTACTAATTTAATATTTCCCATTGCTTTGAAATACATACCGGAGGTTTTTTTAAATTGCGTACCTTGGATTTGATGGGCTGGGGTGTTGTTCTGGAGGTTGATGCATCTTCCTTGACGTCTGTAGTTTCCTCATCGACTGGAAGTGGTGCTAACTTGTGTATAGGTCGGCGCGACATGCCGGTTGCTGTGCGTACATCGGCGACTCTAACTAGACCGTCGTAGCCTCGTATCACCTTTATGACGTTGCCAATGCGCCATAAAGGTGATGTCCCTACCAGTGGCCTGTGCCTTGCTGATATTGCCAATGGGACCCTTGCGACGAACTGCAACGATGGTGTGGTACGCTGTACCTTGCTGATGTTGCAAATGCGACTCTTGGGACGTATTGCAACGATGGTGTGGTGGCCTTCGTCTTGTTGATGTTGCCAATGCGACCTTTGCGATGTGGTGGCCAGTACCTTGATGATGTTACCAATGCGACCCTTGCGACGAACTGCAACGATGATGTGGTGCGCTGTACCTTGCTGATGTTGCAAATGCGACTTGCGGCATATTGCAACGATGGTGTGATGGCCTGTACCGTGATGATTGGCGCACCACTTCCGCAGATTGAATCCTGTGGAATATTGTCAAATTGGCAGTTGTGTGTCGCATTCTTCCAACTGACAGAATTTTTCCAATTTTCGTTCAATAACTCCTCTTTTGTGCAAATACCCCATGTATTTAATAGATAAGTAGTACCCACCGAAACACTGAGTTTTGTAGAACTGGAAGATATCCTGCAAGCCGTATTTGTCTTATGGACAGCAACTGATGTTAAAATTCAGCCCCAAGTAGTACATCGACGCTACCAGATTGAAACCAGGATCAGCCAAGACGATGTTGTTTGGGATTGGCCATTCTGACACCTGGAATTGCTGTGACAGTTGGCATGAAATAATTTGTGGTAGCATGAAAGCCTCCAATGGAGCTGAGAGTGGTTGATTCTAGAGGTCAATTTCACTTAAGTAATACGTTGCTGAGATTTTCTGTTGCCGACGCCAATTCGTTGAATGTGTAAGAATGTTGACTTTCGGTAAATTCCTAATGCCAGCAACAACTTTATATGACGGATACTGAGATCAGCTCAATGTGGCTTAAGTTCAGCTTCCAGCTCGAATTCTGATAGGGATTTTACTAATAAGTTTATTAATTTTAATAAGTTAGATTTTCTTTCTGATTCGATCGCTTCTATTTTGGAAACATATCCGTGGAGTAAAATCGTGGTTGCTGTTGACTTCAATGTTCACAATTCGGATTGGTTGTGCCACTCAAATCACAAAACACCCGAAAGTTTATATGTCGAGCTATTTTCCGAGTCGAACGATCCGACTCAATTAGTGGCCGAACCGACACACATTCCGTGTATCGCAGGGCAAGCTCAAAACATGCTTGACCTTTTTCTTACTTCTAATCATGGCAAATATGATTTAAGTATCCACGCGCCTTTTGGTGAGTCGGATCAATACACCATTTTAGCATCCTTTCCGTATTCTCGAATCCACAACCCTTTGACGATAGCTCCAAAGCGATTAGTTTGGCTTCACGAAATAGCAAATTGTAATGGTCTCAATAACTGTAACTGAAAATTTTTATTGGAAATTGTATTTTACCGATAAAAACAGAGAAACCTGTGCTAAAATGGTAGAAGAAATAATTTTATTAGGATTGCGGTCTTTCATTCGTAATAAAATGTATAGCGTTCAACCTAAAGACAATTCATGCTTTAGTGTGACTTGCATATCAGCAGTAAGGTCCAAAGAGATCGCTTGCAGGAACTGGCAATCTGATAAGAATACCAATACTGAACAGTTGCGTAAACAGAAAACAAATCGCTATAAAAGTTTCTACACGAACTGAGCCAGAGGCATAAAGTCTTACAATTCCATAGCGGCAAGAACTTTTGGTAATTTGTAAAGAGAGTAAAGAACCAAACGTCCTCGTCAAATCCCATTTTTTTTACAGCTGATCGCCTTGTCACTTGCTCGGTTGATAAAGCGAACCTTTCAGCTAACATTTTCGCAGAGAATTCTTCTCTGCCAGCAATCGATTAACCAGCGCCTGTTATCGAATCTGTATCTTGGTTATGCCTGAGATACATTTTTGAACGCGAGCAGTTAAAGAATTCTTGCAAATCTTGGCGTAAACAAGGCCTCGGGACCCGATGGCATTCCAGCACATGTATTGCGAGCTTGTGCGAAACCACTGGCGCGACCGTTGCGCAATCTTTTCAACATTTCATACACAACTTGTGTATTTCCGTCTTGTTGGAAAGTTGCCAATGTTCAACCAGTTCCTAAAAAGGGAAAAACTGCAGAAGGCAATGTGCTTCGCCTTATGTTTTGGATCGTTGTCCTTCATCCGTATGGTAGATTTTTTTTTAAGTTACAACTTCTCAAAATATGGAAAATACCCTTGCTCCAATACTGAAATACGCATTGGCATCCATGTTGCCTTCAGTATCAACTTTCCGACACCAGCTTTCTGAAAACTACTCCAAAGAAGAATTTTTCCGCCAACAAATTTAATAGTTGGTATCGCTTAGTGTTATCTTCTTTGATGGCTTCTTCCAAATATACCGAATTCCAGTTGACTCGTGCATGTTAATTTTGCCTTCATCAGTCCATAATACGATAACCCATTGCTTCAGAGTCCAGTTTTTATGGTATTTTGCAAACTGTAGTATTAGCTGAATTTTTCGCCTGGCTTTATAACCTATTCTTACTAACGCTCGAAGAACGGTCATCCGTGACACCTCCTTCCCATAGATAAATGTATATGGTAAAAGATTATTCTTTAGGATAAGTGACCTTACATGATCAGTAATAATGACAGTGTCAGTACTTTCAGTATGACTGATTTTAATGAAGAATATGCAATAAGTTTTTCGACTCCAACTGTGGCCGCAGAATTGTCACGCTCGTAGTACCCATATTTAAAATATTAAATTAAATTCACAAATTGGTAGAGAACTAATTTTTTAAATATTGATAAGTTGACCTTACACGGTTAGTAATACTGACTGTATTTTAAAATACTGACAGTATTACTGATTATGTAAGCTATTAATGCTGTGAAATGCCGTTACTTACATGTATAGTCTTCCTTTCATTTATTGTTCACACCCACAGTGAGCGAATTTTAAAATATTTCCGACGCTAATATTTTAGAATTGTCTTGTCTTAACCGATCAAATTAGATCATTTGGGACAAACCTACACCTATTCGCCAAGCTTTTAAATTGATATACATATTTACATATGTATATATGATAGTGTAGTACTTCTGAAACTTCTGTAATAAGAATGCAGTTACAC
Source organism: Palloptera scutellata (assembly GCA_958295655.1). Lineage (NCBI taxonomy): Eukaryota > Metazoa > Arthropoda > Insecta > Diptera > Pallopteridae > Palloptera > Palloptera scutellata. Next base: position 57,010,656 of record OY282450.1, read on the forward strand.
TAATAATGTATAGGTGCTCTGAAAAAAAAAACTATTATTTATGCTTGCTTAAAAACGCCATAATGCGTTATGCTTAGCAGTTAATTTTAATGTAAGCGACAATTCACTGTCCGCAAAAATGTAAACAAAATGCGTATTTGTACTTAAATCAAAATTGTTTTCTCTTTAACTTTGCAAAGGTACTTCTCACAGACCTGAAACATTGTGTGTAAGATCTAAGCTGATCGATCTAGATAAAAAAAGAAATCAAAAATATGTCACGTATATTAATTTGGAGGTTATGGCTCGATATGTTCTATATGCAATTGTACTATAATTTATATAATACGACTTCACTCACTCAGTAAAATATCATCCATTGTTTTCTTAAGACTCAAGTAAAAATTAAGAGTAGTAAACTTTTGATGTTGTGTTTACATATTCATTTTTCTTAATAAAGTTTCTTTAATAAATTTATTTTTCAGGAAAGTGCTTGTGATTACCCGGATTACGAAATAACATTTATTGAATCAATCAATTTAGTACCTGTTCTTGACATTGGTTTACTTGATATATCATTGTGTCTTAGTGATTCAAATAATGAAAAATGCCCTAAATTAGATCTGAGATGTTCTGTTCATGATACTCATTTACGCACATGCTCAGATTCTGGATGTGCTCTGGCACAACTTATTGCGCATATAGCAAATGATGAAGATATTATTGGTTTGAATAGTGAAGACAATATTTCACTTCAGTCATCCGCATACTCTGATACGGAAATACTTTCTGATAAAGCCAGTACCATATGCGGAGATTTGTCAAAAAAGCAACAGGAACGCGTGAATTTAATGATGGCGGAGGCAGTACAGGAAACCGTAACGTCTGCTGACTCATTTCCTAATGAACGCACTAAAACTTCGAATGATCATGGCATTGAAGTTTTCTATTTCCCTGACGAAAATTCAAAGCTGTACAAAAAACAAAATTTGGATTTAGATGAAACTAGAAATGAATATTCTGATATACTTAATTTTGAGTCCAATGTAATGATGACTTCATATTACACTAATTTACACTCTGAACATACTTTACCTCAAGTAAAAACAGATTTAGGAGCCATTAAAAATAACTCCAAATGTAAGAGCAGATATTCATTGTCACAGGAAGAAGACTACTGTATAATTGCAGAGGAGGAAAAAGGTTTCATGGTAAGTAATCCTAATGAACTATATTTTGTTTAAAAACTCGGTAATCGAACAAATTTATTTTGAGCATAATATTGATATCAAAATATTAGAAATTAGGCAATAATAAATGTAAATAATACATTTATTTTTTACTTATTAAAGGATAATGTAAAATTATAGCTTCTATTGTATTGTATGTTTATCTTCGCCCAGATTCGCTGTTCGGTTCTAGCAAAGTTTGAGTAATTCGAAAATTACAAAACAAAAGTTTCCAAAACTGATAACCATGTGAGCGAAGTATTCTCCGATCTAATTCTTTTAATTTTAATTTGCATGGGTCATTATCCTTTTCAGTTAATACTACTAAAATCTCGTCTCAGTACATCAACCTTGATCGTTATCTTACTAGACTTCGGTGAGTCTAGTATATTGTTTGTATGCAAGTTGTCACGCCCACTTGTTAAAAAACAAACAAGCCCTGCCCAATAATTACTAATAATTTTGTTTTTGTAGGTGATACCATTCTCACTTACCCAAAATCGGCAACATTTTTGACTAGCTATTACTAATATATCGAAAACAAACTCTCACTGTCTTCGTTACTATACTTCCTTAATTACGAGTACGTCGTTTCAAGTATTTTTTTGGGAGGTACACCCTCTTGCTCAAAAAAAGAACAAGTTTGCTCCATTACTTACTTAGCTGGCACTACAACCGATGATCGGTCTTGTCCGCCTCTATAAAGTTTCACCAGTCGCTTCTGTTATGCGCGCGCTGGTGCCACTTGGTAAGGCCAAGTGCAGTCAGTCACCCTGTACCTGGTCTTTCCAGGAGATTGGGACGTCCTCTTCTGCGTGCTCCTCCACCGTGGCTCGAATAAAACTCCCTTCTAGCCGGAGCGTTGTCTTCCATTCGCTCAACATGGCCCAGCCAGCGAAGCCGCTGGATTATTATACGCTTGATTATGTCAGTGTCGGCGTACAGCTCATACAACTCATCGTTCCATCTTATTCGTATTAATGTGGAATCCTAGGTAAACGAATCCTTGAAGACACGTATCTCCTCCCTCTTCAAATCTCCGTATCCTTAGCAGCTCAGCTCCGGTAGCATCACGAGACTCTTAGTCGTACAACAAATTTTTTTTTTGATAACGGTTTTTATTTTATAAAATACAATTCTCCGTCAAAAAATATAAAATTTTCTGTGAGAAGATAACTAATTAAATTATATAAATACTAACTCGTCATCATCATTGACGGATCCAAGACCGATGAAGGTACTGGAGCTGGGTGGCACTTAAACGAAGGTGTCGGAATGGATAATTGAAAGAAAATGGCGAGGGAAACGTATAGGTGTCTGCAGTGACAGTCAGGCTGCCCTTAGAAGGAGAAAGCGAGAATTACTTCAAAGATTGTCCAAGAGTGCAAGAGGAAACTTAGATCAGTCGCAAGACTGAATCAGCTCCATCTTATCTGGGTTCCTGGGCACTGATTTTTATCGTCTTTCACGCCGTGAGTGCACATTAAACAATAAAATAACTATAATCAAATAAATAAAATAACTAAATAATAATAACGGAAACAATAACCGTTCAACAACAGAACAGCGTCCACAGTCACACAGCAGAACGGCATTGCTGTTGGTACATATTATTCTTTCTCCTTCCTATCCCTTTCGTTGACGCTACATACGTGGTTGCTGGTGACTTCAATGTTCACAACTCGGATTGGTTGTGCCACTCAAATCAAACAACACTCGAAAGTCTCTATGTCGAGTCGAACATTCCGTGTATGTATGACCTTTTTTTTTACTTCTCATCATGACAAATATGATGTAAGTGTCCACGCACCTGTTTGAAAGTCGCACCACCATACCATTTTAGCATCCTTTCCGTATTCTCGAATCCACAATAGCTCCAAAGCGATTAGTGTGGCTTTACGAAAAAGCAAATTGTAATGGTCTCAATAACTGTTTTGAAAATATTAATTGGAAATTGTATTTTTCCGATAAAAACATAGAAATCTGTACTAAAATGGTAGAAGAAATGATTTTATTAGGATTGTGGTCTTTCATTCCTAATAAAATGTATAGCGTTCAACCTAAAGACAATTCATGGTATAGTGCGACTTGCATATCAGCAGTCAGGTCCAAAGAGGTCGCTTGCAGGAACTGGCAATCTAATAAGAATGCCGATACGGTTTCCGTCGAAAGTTGTCTGTTATCTTACAAACGAGTTTCCCAGCCCCTCGTTAACTCCCTATATATGGGAGGGGCATGTTCTGGGCATGTCCATCCAATGTGATGTTACTTGGAGTAAACACACATATGGGCTGGAGCTTCACGAACGCAACTGAAGCTCCTGGACCGTATCCAACAAAATATAAAGTTAATAGGAGACGGTAGAGTTTCCCTCTATTGACTGATTGGAACATCGTCGAAACTTGGCTTGCGTCCCTCAGTTTTACCGTTACTACACGGTAGATGTTCTTCTGAGATGCCGCCTTCCACGTAGACAAGGTGTTCTATCGCACTACGCATTACAGAGAAAGTTCTTTTATTTGTCGTACCGAGCGTGTTTGGAATAAGCTTCCTACAAATATTTACCCCTATTATTATGACCCTTGCAAATTTAAAGCAAACGCTCATAATTACTCTCTTCTCTTTCTAACTCCCACCTATCAATCTTCCTTCCAATCAACACAATGCTCTGTGTTGTGTTAACTGTATCAAAAAAAATGCAATTGATTAAAACTTCCATGTGCAACATTTCCAAAGCATCCGGCATGGAAAAAGTATTGCAGAAATGCAAACTTATGGTTTGGGATAAATGCACAATTGCACACAAAAACTCGAAGGTCTTGATCGATCTTTGCAAGATTTACGTTGAAACAGCAAACCATTTGGGAACGCATTATTGATATCTGGAGATTTCAGGCAAGCATTACCTGTAATTCTTTGATAGACTCCGGAGCACAGTGCTACGTTTCATGGACTAAAATCAGAAAACTGACTTGCTTTGAATTTAAATTTGTTGGTATCGAACTAAGAAAAATCCTTAAAGATTTGTTCATAGAAAAATGTAATTGGACTCCAGAGCAATTCAAAGTGATAAATGTGTATGAAAAATACTTATATTGATTGTGTAGTTTCGTTCGCCCACATTTTATAAATCTTAAAAATATTATTTTCAATTAATTTTTAAATTTTTACCTTGTAAAGATGAAAAATTAAAAAAAAAAAAATCCTACAAATTGCAATTTGTTTTTCATAATAAATAACTTCTCTGAGTTTTTCGATTCTTTTTCTTAAATTTTCTTAAAAGTGCCTGAAATAAATTTTTTTGTTTTCGTTAGTCAAATATTATATATATGTATATTCTATACCCTCATTGTAATTATATTGTATATTATATTAATATATATCATTTTCACTTAAATTGATGGTCGTCTTTTCGTGCTGCAAAAGCGATTGAAAATGAGAAATTCAATGTAAATGACACTAGAGACTTGTATATAAGAGATTTGGTACTACATGCATATTTCTGTATACAAAGTATTGATCCACGGATGTGATGTAATAAAGTTTTTTGATTTACGAATAGGTAAATATTTTCAAGCGACTATATGTATTTGTGTGTAAAAAAATTATAATAAGAATATTTCTTGTTAAGTTGTTTTGTTTGAAGAAGCGTTAGAAGCAAATCACAAAAACGTGCGAAGAAATCGCTTACACATACTCGACAAAAGGGGACGGGACCAACAGAGACTTAATGTCTTATTTACTTTTATCTTCCGATCCACTTCTTTCATAGAAGAAAAATATAAAAAGATAAAACTTTATTGCACTTCGATAAGTACATATGCGCAATATTTTTTATTGCAAGATGAAAATACTAATGTATATACTTATGATAGTTTTGCTACACCATTAAACTCTTCGTCTGAAAATTCTTCAGCTGAGAATTACGCATAAAATTAAAATAATTTTAAGTAAAAATATGAAATTTAAAAAAAGATATTGCAGTTAAATTTTTTTTATAATATTGATGTTACTGTCGCAAATAAAATTTTTTCTAATTCGGAGTATTAAGTAAATCTCCAAATAAAAAAGCTTGAAAACAGAACAGTGTAAATATAGCTCTTTTACATATAGATCTTTTACATAAAGATTCAGCTTGCCTGAAATACTCTACTTTGGGGTACACGTACAGACGTTGGAATTAACTACAAATACGAATTTCCAGCTGCAAAACAAGCGTTCAGTTTGAGATATTTTGATATTAATTTTGGAAATTGAGGTTTCCCGTTGATCTGACCCCACGACGAATTTCATTATCTCATAACTTCTGCAATTTAGAGCTGTCAAAATAAGTGGAAAAAGTATTTCTCAAAATTCAAACTATAAGAATCACGTTTGGCTGAGTGAACGAGCAATTCTTGTCGCCAAGAACAAGGACGTCTTCGAACTTACCAATAATATTCAGTCTAACATTCGAAGCGAGGCAGTCACATACCAGTCCGTCGACACTGTTGTGGAAGCATGCCTGGCATACCTCTTCACTCGATCTTGAGAGGTTTGCTATGCATTTACTGCAATTGAAAATCGGTGCTCAATTATCATGTTTCGAAATATCAACCAGCAAAAACTAACAATCTAAACGGTTTTTGAGAGCAAATGCGCTTAACTTATTTTCTCTTAGTAAAAACCTTTTTATAGTTCGTAGTCAGTGAGACGAATTTCAAAACAATTCAGTAGCCATTGACATATTTAATTGATATTTTCGCAAAAATCTGCAATGGAGTTAGTCACAAGCTTCCATCTTTAGGTTTTGTTCAATAAAAAACATAAATCATGCCTCTATCTGCATTCTCCATCCAAGGCAAAGTTTTTGTAAGATTTAGAACAAGTGAAGAGTCCAAAATAGTGTGCAGTAAAGAGGACGTTATCGGTACTAAGAAATGCGCAAAGACTAATGGATTTTTTTTGTCGCTGTTCTATGCATAATTACATGCTATTTTTAGGCTTAGTGCATATTATGTACTTTTTTATACTAGGTTATTTTTTAAGTAGTATCTATTTATAGTGTAGGGTATACACATATGTAAACACAACCTATCCCACATTCCATTCTCACAACTGCATATGCTCGACAATGCATCGACTAACGTTTATGCTAGCGCTGAACTTTTAGCGGCCACTGAACTCGATGCATGTTAATGGTTCTGAACGTTGACCATCGGTTTTAAGTGCATATTGAAATACGCTCAATTTTGCTGACCGTTCTGCGACACCACTCGTCAAACTCGAAATATGTAATTTGAATCCCTCTGCGGATTCAAATGCATGTGAGTAAGTAGGGGCATGTTTAAACCCATGCGAGTAAGTAGGTAGGATAAGATATAACTATTATAATTAGCTTAGTAGCTTCCATTCATGTACAAATATAACCCGCACAACATGAGTGGATGCGAAAAGCTCGGCCTAGGCCCTCCATGGGCTGTTGTGCCATTAAAAGTAAAGTAAATTAGCTTAGTATAACAGTTTGTAAAAACATATAAAAACGCCAGCGCGCCGTTAATAAAGTGAGATTTTAACTAGCACTACATACCTTGTTTTGTCTCTTTGAAATCTCAAACTGCTTTGGACTTAGTCCAAGTAGGCAGACCAAAGCGAAATCTGGTTCCCTAGTTAGTGTCAGAGAAGGCAAACTTCTCTGATATTTGGGCATAAACCATAAAAATTAATCGAACCGTTGAGGTGGTTTTGCTATAGGACTTTTTTTGTCTTCAAAATGTTGAGTTCATTTTTATGTTCGTTTTGTTAAAAATTAGGTTAAAATGAGGTCAGGGGTTTTAAATAGGGATATAACAATTTTGTATTCAAGGTTTAAATTGTTATCATAGTGAAGTTCGTGAATAAGCAAGGTTTGAAAATTATTAAAATTACTACCGAAATTCTGAGTTGGTGGTCGCAACTTTAAGATCTCTTCTCTAATTTTCGGTCTAACAATCGTCGCACCAGACATGCTGTGCGTGCTATAGTGGATAAATTCATCAAGATATTCACTATTGAATTTTCCTGTGCCACGCTGCTTACAGGTTTTGCGAATCTGTTAATCCACATTGTGACGCATTTTGCGTAAAGAGCTTGGCACGTTGGCAAAATCAAATGAACACACGAAGTGCCCAAACTTCTCCGCTTGAGCTCTGCAAAAGTTGGAAGAAAATTGTTATGTCCCTATTGAGAAACACTTTATCACCTATATCACTCGCAGATTTTTCGACTCAAAACCATTGGGTTTACCGCTGCCTTTTTTCCGTTAATGGATAATATTCGTCTATATTTTTTATATATTTACCTTACATTTTGCTATTTTGAAGGATTTTACTATATCTTTGTGCAAAATATTCGGATTTTTATGCTTTTTACGCACGATTAATATGCGGACACTTTGCGCAACGAATGATATTTCAGAAAATACTTAGAAACAGAAACAACCGTTTTTGTATTTCGAATAACGATGGAATTAACATTGTTTCATGTATTTTATTAAACGTAAAACTTCATATTAACTTGACAATTCAGAATGATTGGTTTCTATGTGATTTTAAGCTAATTTTTCGTTCAAATAGGTACTTTTAGTAATTATTTGTTTTTGGACCATATGAATTATTGTACATAAAACATTTGTTTATTTATCATCACAACCAGTGCATGGACCATACAGCTTTTTAAAACCAATTCTCTACGCCAGAAGGCGAAATAGATTAAATTTGTTAAGTACCTTCGCTTTTAAGTGCCATTCCCACTTAAGTGCCTGTCAGTTGCTCCACCTTATTTTTTTTTGTAAATATCCGTAGAAATTTCCCCTTTTAACTGTCTCTCACTTAAGTACAGCACTTTCTTAAGTATCAATAAATTTTATGCTCCAATAAAAAAATCATGTAATTTGCCTTTGCCTCTTTCAAGTGTAACTTTAAAAATTTATGGTAAATGTAAAAGTTTTCTATGAAGAGCTTTTTACTTCGCCGTTCGGATTAGGCATAAAACTGTAGGTCCCTTCCACTTATCTACAAATATAACATACATAACATGAGTAGATGTGAAAAACTTGGCCTAGGCCCTCCAGGGGCGATTGTACCATTAAAAGAACATAAAAAAGAAAACTTATTGAAAATGATATTCTTAACACAGAATGAATATTTTAGTTAAAATTCGGAATATCTATGAAATACATAATATAAATATTTTTACCAATAACTAAACGTAAAAAAAAATGTATTTAAAAAAAACAATCGGAAAAAATTAATGAAATTTAAAAAGATCACATTTTTTGATATTGCTTACAAGTTCTAGGTTGGGATTCCAGTTTCCAGGTCTCTGTTTTCAAGTAAAAGAAAACAATATTTAATCACGTTCGCATAACATTATGTAACTATGCGACTTTGACTGCATTCCCGCTCTCATTCTCCCTCCTTCTTCCTCCAACCTATCAATCTTCCTTTCAATCAACACAATGCTCTGCATTCAAAGGGGTACAATATACATGGTATTGAATGTATCAATAAAAAAAACTTTTATTTACTTTAATTTTTAGAATTTAAATACTGACTATTAAAGACAAGCTGCTGCGAATCATCTATAATATATGTAGTGATAATCTACTTTTTATTTAAAATCAGTTTTTGTAATTTTAAAAATTTCTAAAACAAACAGTTTAACATCTCAAAAATTTGAAAAACAGTGGCATAGATTATTTTCTTGTCCAAATAATGCTTCGCCGGACAATGCTTAAAAAGAAGGTTCAAAATAAAGCAATTTTAAAAAAGTGGGGCCATGGCATCTTCATAGCAAAAAAAAGTGTAAAATTTAACATTTAGTTAGGGTAACAACGGTCATCCTGGGTACAGTTAGAAGTTTTTATGTAAGCTCTTATAATATTCTTACTTACTTACTTAGCTGGCGCTACAACCGATGATCGGTCTTGGCCGCCTCCACAAAGCTTCGCCAGTCACTTCTGCTATGCGCGCGCTGGCGCCAGTTGATAAGGCCAAGTGCAGTCAGGTTGCCCTGCACCTGGTCTTTCCAACGGAGATTCGGACGTCCCCTTCTGCGTGATCCTCCACCGTGGTTCGAATAAAACACCTTTCTAGCCGGAGCGCTTTCTTCCATTCGCTCAACATGACCCAGCCAGCGAAGCCGCTGGAGTTTTATACGCTTGACTATGTCAGTGTCGGCGTACAGCTCATACAGCTCATCGTTCCATCTTATTCGATACACGTCGTCCACGCATACTGGACCGTAGATCTTACGGAGTATCTTCCTCTCGAACGCTCCTAACAGTCTCTCATCATTGATGGTCAATGTCCACGTCTCTGCGCCATACATTAGGACGGGAAGGATGAGGGACTTATAGAGCGTTATTTTCGTCGGTCGAGAGAGGGCTCTACTTCTCAATTGCCTACTGAGCCCGTAGTAACACCTGTTGGCAAGAGTTAGTCTCCGCTTGATCTCAAGGCTGACATTATTGTTGGTGTTTATGCTGGATCCTAGATAAACGAAATCCTTGACGACTTCAAAAGTGTAGTTGTCAACAGTGACATTTTGTCCAAGACGCCGTGACTCTTTGTTTGTTGACACAAGGTATTTCGTTTTGTCCTCGTTCACCACTAGACCCACACGACGAGACTCCCTTTCCAGGTTGGAGAATGCTGCACTGACTGCTCGAGCGTTTTTGCCAATGATGTCAATATCATCAGCGTATGCTAGCAGCATGACACTCTTGTAGAAGATAGTGCCAGAGATGTCGATGTTCGCAGCTCGAATTATTTTCTCCAGCATAAGGTTAAAGAAGTCGCACGATAGGGAGTCACCTTGTCTGAAACCTCTTTTGGTATCAAATGGTGCGGAGAGGTCTGTCCCAATTTTCACTGCGCTGGTGGTGTTGGTCAGTGTCATTTTGCAAAGACGAATGAGCTTTGCAGGGATACCAAAATCAGACATTGCGGCGTACAAGTGATCCCTAATCGTGCTGTCGAAGGCGGCTTTATAATCGACAAATAGATGATGGGTGTCGATCTGTTTTTCTCGGGTCTTTTCCAGGATTTGGCGTAGTGTGAATATCTGGTCGATGGTGGATTTACCAGGCCTGAAGCCACACTGATAAGGTCCAATCAGTTTGTTGACGATGGGCTTCAGTCTTTCGCACAGTACGCTCGATAGAACCTTATATGCAATATTAAGAAGGCTGATCCCACGGTAGTTGGCGCAGATCGTGGAATCACCCTTCTTATGGATTGGGCAGAGTACGCTGAGATTCCAATCACTTGGCATGCTTTCATCTGACCATATTCGGCATAGAAGCTCATGCATGCGTTTTTTGAGCTCTTCGCCTCCGGTCTTAAACAACTCAGCAGGCAGGCCATCTGCACCTGCAGCCTTATTGTTTTTCAGCCGAGCAATGGCTGTTAAGACCTCCTCATAGTCAGGCGGCGGTACTTCAACGCCGTCAGTGATTGGGGTTTCCGGAGTGGGTTCCGCAGTGGCGGGATTATTGCCGTCATCGCCATTAAGCAGCTGCGAAAAGTGATCCCTCCATAATCTCATTATGCCCTGGATATCTGTCACCAGATTTCCATCTTCATCCTTGCAGGAAGAGGCCCCGGTCTTCAAACCAAGAGTCAGGCGTCTTATTCTTTCAAAGAATTTTCGGACCTCGTTTCTGTCCCGCAACATTTCGATATCATTGAACTCGCGTCTTTCTTCATCTCTTTTCTTGCGCCTGAAAAGACGTTTCTCCTCCCTCCTCAACTTTCTGTATCGCTCCTTAGCAGCTCGCGTTGCAACTGACTGCAGGGTGGCTCTGTATACTGGGTTTTTTGCTTCAGTAGCATCGCGACACTCTTGGTCGTACCACATATTTCTCCATCGACGGTGGTAGCCTAGCACCTCTTCGGCAGCCGTACGCATAGAGCGGGAAATGTGCGTCCACTGTGCGCATATATCATCAAGTTGAGGGGTGTTTTGCGAAAGGAGAAGTGCAAGTTGGTTGGCAAAGACTTTGGATGTCTGTTGTGATTGCAGCTTTTCGACATCCAGCTTTCTCTTTGTACCTATCCGTACGCGATTTGCTACACATATACGTGTGCAGACCTTGGCTGCAACCAAGTAGTGGTCTGAGTCGATGTTTGCACCACGTATTGTGCGTACGTCTAGTACATTGAAAGCGTGCCTTCCGTCGATCACAACGTGATCAATTTGGTTTCGTGTGTTTTGATCAGGGGACAGCCAAGTGGCCTTATGGATATCCTTATGTTGGAATCTGGTGCTACTAACTGTCATGTTTGGTGCCGCGGCGAAGTCGATCAGTCTCATACCGTTATCGGTGGCTTCGTCGTGGAGACTGAATTTTCCGATCGTCGGACCAAAGAGACTCTCCTTGCCCACCTTGGCATTAAAGTCGCCTAACACGATTTTAACATCGTGGCGGGGGCAATGCTCATAAGCTTTGTCGAGGAGCTCGTAGAAGTCATCTTTGGTCGTTTCATCCTTCTCATCCGTCGGGGCATGGACACAAATTAGGCTGATGTTGAAGAATTTTGCCTTGATGCGGATAGTGGCTAGGCGCTCGTTCACCGCCGTGAACCTCGAGACTAGATGACGCAGTCTCTTCCCAACCACAAATTCAACACCAAATTCGTGTCTCGACGCATGACAGCTGTAGTAGATATCACAGGATGCTCTTTTGGAGCAACCCTGTCCCGTCCATCGCATTTCCTGTACAGCGGTGATGTCAGCTCTATATTTTTGGAGGACATCCACCAGCTGGATAGAGGCACCTTCCCTGTAGAGGGTTCAGACATTCCAGGTGCATATCCGTAAATCGTTGTCCTTTGGGCGTTTGCGGGAGTCGTCAACATTAGAGGGGTTCATTATCCGAGGCTTGTTTGGAGGTTTCATTGGAGGGTATTTTAACGTGGTGGGTTCCAAGCCCGACGCACAACCATTCATTCAAGGCCATGGAGAAGCCCGTCGCACACATTAGTTAACTCACTGACGGTTGTCAGATCGCTATCCAGGGGACGCCACGAGGAGGCTGTGTGTCGACTTGAAACGTAGAAGCGCAAGGATCGACCATGGACGCACCTGCGACTGTCACGAACTTTACCTTGTGTCCTACGCCCCAGGCCCCCCTAATAATATTCTTGGACATAATAAATTACCACGAAATGTCGACGAGATTTATTAGACATAAGAATTAGTTATCACTTTCAATTATTATACATAATTTTTTTTTTATTGTTTTCAGTCTCATTGCGGCGTTAAAAATGTTCGGATTTCTGATGACCCTCTAAGAATTGTTGATAATCATTTCTGTTTGCCAGCCGGAAAACCAGATTTGTTAAGCTCTCCAGAAAGCTTTCCAGTAGCTGTATTACGATATACACTTTGTGAAATGACTGTTACCTGGCATTTATATGGAGGGAAAGATTTTCCTAACAATTTTTCTTCAACCAACAGCAAAAAAGTAAAAGTGTAAGTATTGAAATTTTCGTAAATTAACTTTTGTTTTGATTCAAGAACTTAATTTAGACGCAGACTCATTTTTTGTAGCGTCTCCTGACTAGTGGGAATATGGATTCAATTAATGATATTATTTCTCAAATTAAATTTTTAAATAAAATAATGTTGAAAATAGGAAAGAATGGGCAGATTTAAACGAATTAAGGACTTGTTGGAAATACTTATGTAACACTGTGCGCACCGATATTACTCCATCAAAGAAAATCTGATGGGTCTATGTGTTTTGCCATTCTAAGCACAATGGTTTTTTAGTTTATTCAGTTTTCATCCGGTTCAAACAATATTTAACAAAATCTATTTTTATCCCGGGTTTGAGATTTTGTAAATTTTTTGGGGATCGTTTTTACACCCGAAATAGCTGTCATAAGCGATTTTTATCCAGAAAATGAAACTATATGAAACTTTGTATATCGATAAGCTGCACAGGTTAGTACATATAACTTCTTTCTAGTTCATCCGGTTCCAGAAATATGGCTCATTACAAGGGGTGGACCATTTATTATTTGGAACTATATTTTGGTGTAAATAAGAAACGAATAAATTTTTTTCAATGTTGTTTTTATTATTTCAAATTACAATCCTTCTGGTTAATTGTGGAACACTATTTCATTCAAATGACTTCCTGGGCTGGCCTTGCAGCAGCCCAATCCAATTTTTCAGAACAATTTCGCCTGAATGAAGCTGTACTTCACCAATGGCCTCGCAATTTCGTCCTTAAGAGCCTCAACGGTTGCTGGATGGTTTCCGCAACACTATTTATCTCTAACGGTTCTCCACAAATAATAGTTTAACTGAGTCAGACCATAACTGTATGCGGGGTAGCGCATACCATTCACTGTAACGCTTTTTCCTTCCTCATTTTCAAATAAAAGTGGCCCAATGATACCGCAAAAACCACACCAAGCAGTTACTTGTTGATGCTACATTGGCTTCTCAACAATCGCGCATGTATTTTCTAGGCCCCAGATGCAACGATTTTGCTTGTTAACGTAACCACCAAGTGAGCTTCGTCAGAAAAGGTGATTTTTCGTTAAAATTGCTTATCATCTTCCAAGCGTTCCAGAGCCCAATCAGCGAACCGAAAACGTTTTGGATAGTCATATGGCTTCAGCTGTTCCAACTGAACTTTGTACGGCTTCATACCAACTCGATGGCGAGTTGATGTGGTTGGTTCTTAATGCACCTTGTCACCAATAGCAGCAATTTGTTTGGTTGTGCGCACTGTAGGAGTTACTTACTTAACTGGCACTACAACCGATAGTCGTCTTGGCGGTCTTGGCCGCCTCAACAAAGCTTCGGCAGTCGCCTCTGCTATGCGCGCGCTGGTGCCAGTTGATAAGGCCAAGTGCAGTCAGGTTGCCCTGCACCTGGTCTTTCCAACGGAGATTAGGACGCCCTCTTCTGCGGGTTCCTCCATCGTGACTCGAATAAAACACCCTTGGATTTTTATTCGATTGACTATGTCAGTGTCGGCGTACAGCTCATACAGCTCGTCGTTCCATCTTATTGGATACACGTCGTCCACGCATACTGGACCGTAGATCTTACGGAGTATCTTCCTCTCGAACGCTCCTAACAGCCTCTCATTTATGGTCAATGCCCATGTCTATGCGCCATACATTAGTTCGGGAAGGATGCGGGACTTATAGAGCGTTATTTTCGTCGGTCGAGAGAGGGCTCAATTGCCTACTGATCCCGTAGTAACACCTGTTGGCAAGAGTTAATCTCAGCTTGATCTCAAGGCTGACATTATTGTTGTTTTTTATGTTGGATCGTAGGTAGACGAAATCCTTGACTTGAAAAGTATAATTGTCAACAGTAACATTTTGGCCAAGACGCTTTTGTTTGTTGATACAAGATATTTCGTTTTGTCCTCGTTTCCCACTAGACCCACTCGACGAGACTCCCTTTCCAGGTTGGAGAATGCTGCAATGACTAATCGCGCGTTGGCGCCAATGTTGTCAATATCACCAGCGTATGCTAGGAACATTACACTCTTGTAGAAAATAGTGCCAGAGATGTCGATCGCAGCTCGAATTATTTTTTCCAGCATAAGGTTAAAGAAGTCGCTCGCACGATAGGGAGTCACCTTGTTTGAAACCTTTTTTGGTATAAAATGGCGCGGAGAGGTCTGTCCAAATTGTCACTGCGCTGGTGGTGTCGGTCAGTGTCATTTTCCAAAAACGAATGAGCTTTGCAGCGATACCAAAATCAGACATTGCGGCGTACAAGTGATCCCTAATCGTGCTGCCGAAGACGGCCTTATAATCGACGAATAGATGTTGTTGACGATGGGTTTCTGTCTTTCGCACACTACGCTCGATAGAACCTTATATGCAATATTGAGAAGACTTATCCCACGGTAGTTGGCGCAGATCGTGGAATCACCTTTCTTATGGATTGGGCAGAGTACGCTGAGGTTTCAATCACTTGGCATGTTTTCATTCGAACATATTCTGCATAGAAGCTCATTCATGCGTTTTTTGAGCTCTTCACCCCCGGTCTTAAACAACAGGCAGACACTGCAGAGCAGACACTGTAGGAGTACGTGTTTATTTATCCAATAACGATCCAGTTTCACGCACACGTTAATCTGCAAATTGTGTGAAACGCTTCTACCGAGCTTTGACGTCATTTTCTTATACTTTGGGTAGAAGATTTTCCATTACAGCGAAGCCGCTGTATTTTTATGCACCAGACTATGTCATTGTCGGCCTATGTCGGTTTATGATTCCATATTTTTCTATACATGTCATCCACGCATATTTTTTTTAATTACAGTCAACACACAGGTGGTACCTCTATAAATGCAGAGCTGCAGAGCATTATGTTGATTGGAAGGAAGATTGATAGGTGGGGGGAAGAAGGAGGGAGAAATAGTTATGAGCGTTTACTTTAAATTTGCAAGGGTCCATAATAATCGGGAAAAACTGGAAAAGTTGGAAACTCTACTGTATCCAATTAGCTTTATCGCTCGATGTTGGAAGCTCCAGGTGCGCATAAAATTCAAATTTGGGACGTATAAATCATGCGGAAATCAGCAGGAGTGAAATATTTTTTAAACCGCCTAAGAAAGCCAAGACACTTGACTACTTCTTTCGACACGTGAAAATGCGTTTATTCCAAGGAAGATCACATTGGATGGACATGCCCAGAACATCAAGAGTCGCTGTCCCCGCAATACCTACCCCATTCAAATCCAAGGGGTTACCGGTAGGCTGGAAAACTCGTTTGTGAGATAACAGACAACATTGGGTCTTACGCGCATTGAACTCAATTCTATTCGTGAGACCCCACTTGGAGATTGATTGGAAATCTTTATTGAGTGAGTCATTCATAACGTGCCTTTTCCTCTCAATCCCCAAAGAGTTAAGTCGTTTTGAACAAGCATATGAATGGAAAGTGGTGTCATCTGCAAACGAGTAAATGTGCTTCTTTGTTAATGACAGAAGATAGGGAAAAGTGTAGGGGAAAGGACCCAATCCTGCGACACTCCAGCATTAATGGCACGACCTTCCAAAACAATGTCGTCTATCACAACACGGATAGAGTAGCCGCTTATAAAGTTCGACATCCATCGTGTGAAGTTACTCCCGACCCCATGCGCAATCAGTTTTGACACCAGTGCTTTATGCCATACTCTGTCAATCGCCTTTGAAATATCCAGAGCAACCGCCTTGCTCTCACCGAAGCCATGGACACTGTAGTACCAGTGCTCGGTGAGGACCGCCATAATTTCGCCCGTAGAACGATTTCGACGGAAACCGTATTGCCGATCATTGGCGGTTTGCTCAAGATATTTGACCAAGTATCATACGACTCATAAATTGTACCGAATACTTAATGCAATTATTATTAATTTCATCAACACTAATCTATCCATACTTATCGAAAGCTTTGAATATTATAACGGATTATCACAATTTGCCTATTCTCGAATTTTCTATATATATCTTGTAATGTGAATATTCATATGTACAAAAAATAAAGAGGCACTTGCATTTCGGAAGACAACCAGGAAAGGTGTTTTTTTCTTTCCCCAACATACACGTTCCATGACTTTGGATAGCGTAGAACAGATTGCGATGGGCGATAGTTTGCAGGGTCTGTCTTGCCCTTTTTAGGAACTGGTTGGTCCTTGGCAATTCCCAACAAGACGGAAATACACCAGTTGTGTATAAAATGTTGAAAAGATTGCACAACGGTCGCGCAAGCATTGTCGCACAGGCTCGCAATACGTGGGCTGGAATGCCATCAGGTCCCGAAGCCTAGATATATTAAGATTTGCAAGAACTCTTTTAACTACTCTAGTTTGAAAATGTATGTCAGGCATAGCACAATATACAGATTCTCGATAACGGGCAGCGGTTGATCGAAAACGTTAGCTAAAAGGTTCGCTTTATCTACCGAGCTAGTGACGAGGCGATGACCTGTAAAAAGAGTTGGAATTGACGAAGATGTTTGGTTCTTTACTCTCTTTACAAATTACCAAACGACTTAATGCCTCTGGCGCTGTTCGTGTAGAAACTTTTCGCACTTTAGAGTGGCATTATAGCGATGTCTCTCCTGTTTACGCAACTGTTCAGTATCGGCATTCTTATTAGATTGCCAGTTCCTGATAGCGATCTCTTTGGACCTAACTGCTGATATGCAAGTCGCACTAAACCATGAATTGTCTTTAGGTTTAAAGAAATCGTTTTATTATGAATGAAAGACCGCATTCATAATAAAATTATTTTTTCTACCATTTTAGCACTGGTTTCTATGTTTTTGTCTGTAAAAACAATTTCCAATTAAAATTTTCAAAAAAGGTATTGACACCATTCCAATTTGCCTTTTCGTAAAGCCACGTTAATCGCTTTGGAGCTATCGTCAAAGGGTTGCGGATTCAAAAATACGATAAGGATGCTAAAATGGTACAGTGGTCCGAGTTTCCAAGAGATGCGTGGGCACTTACATCATATTTGTCATGATGAGAAGTAAGGAATAGGTCAAGTATTTTTTTTTGGGTTTGCCCTGCGATACACGGAATGTGTGTCGGTTCGGTCACTAATACTCGAAATATAGATCTTCGGATGTTATGTGACTTGAGTAACACAACCAACCCGAATTGTGAACACTGAAGTCACCAGCAACCACGGATATGTTTCCAAAATAGAAGTGATCGAATCAGAAAGGGAATCTAACTTATCAAAGGTAAAATCCCTGTCAGAAATGGGGCTTCTATAAAGAAAACAGAACTGCAGCAAATGATGCTGGATGCTGAACTTAACCCAAATGGGGCTGAACTCAGCATCCGTCATATAAAGTTGTTGCTGCCACTTGTACGGGACATCCTCATTAATAAAAAGGGCAAGACCCTTGACCGCTGTGGGGAGAGAACAATGACACCAGCCGATACATTGGCACGTGAAAATCCAGTGGATCTGCACCCTCACATTCCTGGGTCTCACCTTGTGTCATTACCAGGTGTACAATTAAGAAACCGGTAATGAAATCTCTGTGTCGCTATATAAAACTATACGCTCTATCAAACTAAATCATTGGCGCCAATTCTTCGAATTTAGTTCTGTCAACGATATTCAGTCCATAAACAATCCAACTTCATACAACAACATTTTTTTTTTCGCTGGTAAAAATGTCGAATTTTCTGCCTACAAACTTCAACATCATTGATTGGGATTAATTTTGAAGGTGGCAAGATGGGTGCCGCATGAATTGACTGAAACACAGCAAGAAAATCGAAAAACCACCTGTTAAATGTTGCTCGCCAGGTACAAAAGAAAGTTATATCTTCATCGAATTGTTACTGGCAATGAAAAATGGATCTATTTCGAGAAATAGATCCACGTAACTTAAGCCTGGTACACCGGCCAAATCGAAAGCAAAGCCAAATCGCTTCGGAAAGAAGATAATGCTCTGTGTTTTCTGGGATCAACGAGGTGTTATCTGGTTTGACCTTCTGAAACCAGGGGAAACAGTTACTGGTCAACGCTACCAACAACAATTGGCCGATTTTTACCATGCTTTGTGCCAAAAACGTGCAGAATATCAAGCTAGGCACCATCACATCGAACAAAACAGACTCGAGAATTGGTAGATTCGTACAGCTGGGAAGCCCTTCCCCATGCGGCTTATTCACCAGACTTGGCTCCATTTGACTACCATTTATTTTCATCAATGGGGCTCGCACTTGCTGAGCAGCACTTCGATTCGTACGAAAACGTGAAAAAATGACTCGATGACTGGTTTGACTCAAAAAACGAACATGTTTTTTGGCGAAACATTCACAAATTGCTAGAGAGATGGGAAAAATATGGCCATTACTTTGAAGATTGAATGTATATCCATTTGTTTTAAAATAAACGTCATCTTAAAAACATACTGGTTTTGGTATACAGAGAAGAAATTTGATCTAAATCCGCGAATATTACAAAATGCTATACCAAAATTTCCCAACTTTTATCAACATTTATAAGCCTAGTATAGTGTATCCAGAAGATAACTATTGCCACCCCACACAATTCTCTATGAGTGACTATACTAGTGCAATAAAATGTAAGGTATGTTTGAGTCTAATGACCTACATATGCAATATGTGCATTCGTCATCGCATTCCAATGCATAACGATATGGGCATGCATAATAGACAGCAAGCTCAAACATATCATAAAGTCACTCAATATATTTTTAAGTAATAAAGGAATGTAAGCACAAGTGACCAATATAAAGTGTGGTCAATACACTATCGACTTTCTATTACACTTATGCACATGTAAAGTTATGTAATAGAATTATATGGTTAAGGAAAATTATAGCAGTTTAAAAAATGGTATATGAACCAATGCAAATAATAAAATAAACAGGATTAATTGAATTTCCTCAGTAGGGATCTTACCTTCCTCAGTAGGGATCTTACCTTGCTATTCTAACGATGGGCTGAAGCCCATCGTCAACGATTCTAACTTTACCACAATGTACTTAAATTTATCATTGCCGACTAAGACCGCATGTATCGCCAACGAAAGGGATACGGTAAAAGAAGGAAAAATAAATCCACAGCAATGCGATTCTGGTTATGATTGCCCGTTATGTTGTATTATAGATATATTATTTAATTTAATTTGTAAATTATGATTTATTTTTATGAGTTCATAAACTCACGGCGTGTATATTGAACATTAAAAACAAAAAAAAAAAACAACAATAGATCTTGCGATTTTGGACAATAGATCTTGCGATATTGGACCATAGATCTCGAATACTCCTAATAGCCTCTTATCATTAGTGGTCATTGTCCACGTCCCAGCGCCATGCACTAAAAGGAAAGGATGAGTAACTTATAAAGTGTTATTTTCGTCCATTGAGATAGCCCTCTGCTTTTCAATTACCTACTGAGCCCGTAGTAACACCTGTTTGCAAGAATTATTACCCGCTTGATCTCAAGACTGACATTATTGTTGGTGTTAATGCTGTATCCTATGTGATCGAAATCCTTGGCTACTTTGAAAGTATAATTGTCAATAGTATCATTTTGTCCAAGACACCACGATTCTTTAAGTGTTTTCACTAGTTATTTCGTCTTTTCTCATTCACCTATAGACCCACTCGACGAGGCTGCTTTTCGAGCATGGAGCACTGGAGCCAGCACTGTGTGTTCGCGCAGTAAGGCTAATGATGTCAATACCATCAAGGTATCCTAGCAGCATTGACACTTGTAGAAGATAGTGGCAGAGATGTCGATATTTATGGTACAGTGTAACCGGTACTCTTGTATGTCGTTGTATTTTTGTTACCTGGCAAGCGATGAAATTTTCTGAAATTAACTTTAATTTGATTCAATAACTTTAATAAGATTTTTGTATAAATTTTTCATTTTTAATTTGAATATGATCATGAAAATTGTTAATCACATCCAGTTTTTGAGAAAAATTAATTCAAAAATCTTATTAAAGTTCTTGAATCAAATTAAAGTTAAAGTAGATTCCTTTTTTTGTAGCGTTTCCAGACTAGTTGGAATATGGATTAAATAAATGATTTTAAGAAAACAAATTTTTAACAAATTCTCATTTGGGCATAGATCGAAATGAGCGCTCTTTTCAATCATTTTTATTTTTATAATGAACAGTGTTTTCAAAGGGTTGGGGTCAATATTCTGACTGGTAAAAATTTGGAAACCCAAATTCAGCTTTTAAAAATTCTGCAAAACAAAGTGAAATCGGTTTTTCGTAGGTATGAAGATACTTATATATGTAAATAGATAAAAATGATCAGTCATCTATGGCCGCCTATGTACACTATAACTCGAGTAAAACTTGAGCAATCTCAACAATCAAGTGGGCATGGTACTTGCCATACAAGTGAAATCCAATGAGTGAAATGTTCTAAAATGAATTAAACAAAAATTGATACACATCATTTAATAGTGTCTTATAATGTTCCATAAGAAAGATGATTCCACGATCTCCGCCGACTACAGTGGGATATGCCTTTTTAATATTGCATATAAGGTTCAATCGAGCGTACTATGCGAAAGGCTGAAGCCCATCGTCAACAATGGCTAATAGCTGAGACTCACTTAACCAAGCAATCACTTATGCCGCTCAATAACTATTCAATGTACCACACTATCCATCCATGTAATTGCAACAGAGGTAGAAGCGCCTTAATAGTCCGAAGAATTTCAAACCATAACGATAACCAATATGGTCAACATACAGCCAATACTATTAACTGCTGTGTATAGTCCTCCGCGTCGTAAAATAACATCACAACAGTATAAAGATCTCATATTGAAACATAAAAACAAAACCAGTATTGGTGGGAGTTTTAATGCTAAGCGTATCCATTGCGGGTCTAGACTTGTAACTAGAAAAGTTCGAATATGAATTTCTATCAACTGGTAAACTATCCCGCTGATTTGGACAAGACTTCGGATCTTCTTAACTTTTTTATAATCAATAAGATGTCAAACAATTTCATGCTTATAGAAGACGGTACGACCTCAGCTCAGACCAATTCTCCTATTTATCTCACTGTTAGCGATGACATACTTTTAAGAGAGCAGACTCCTGCAATGACCTAAAAGTTCACCAACTATTTCAAAACTCTTCTGCAACAGGGCACACATATTTTTAAAATGGATATGTTAATAAATGAGATTGAAGGAGGAATGAGATTGAAGAGCTTGATACAACATGCTTTAGGGACAAGCCCACCAGTTATAATACGAAAAACGTATGAAATTAATTATCCTAAATAAATAAAGATTATGATAGCTGAGACACTCGGCAAAAATGATAACTAACCAGTTCACCTCTTGATAAAACTCAGACAAATGGTAATGACAGAGATCTGCCATTTTATTAAATGAAATACGAAAGGAGATTAAATCTGGCATGAAACTTGGTAAAGCTCCAGGGTCTGACCAAATAACCACTGAAGTTCTAAGACATCTACCGAAAATAACATTAGAAAATGTCCACAAATTAATGAATGCCTGTTTGCGCCTGTAAGCTTATGGGAAGTCGCGTTAATTAAGATGATTCCAAAGCCTGGTAAGCCAGTTTGTTCTGTAACTTCTTAAAGGCTTATTTCACTGCTACCACAAATGTCTAAGTTGTTCGAACGGCTTTTGTTAAAAAGATAAAACAAAAACTAAACACTCAAACCACTATTCCTATAATTCAATATGATTTCCGAAATAGGCACTCGACCATAGACTAAGTACACAGAATTATATACATAATATATAGAAAATTCGCTTGAAAATAAACGAGTTTGCTCAGCCATATTTGTCGACGTGACCCAGGCTTTCGACAAAGTGTGGCACGAAGGGCTTCTGTTTATGCAGAACACTATCCCTCCACATAATTATTGTAAAATCTTACAGTCATACTTAACTGGCCACTACTTCCAAGTACAACACTGTAATGAACAGTCTGGACTTAAACCTATTACTGCTGGTGTACCTCAAGGTAGTGGGTTGTACACCTACGACTTACCAACACCATCCACATGCATAATAGCAGCATGTACAAATAAATGGAAATTAAAATTAAACAATTATACTACATACATAAATATGTTCATGTGGATCTCAAAAACTATATTGACTATTTTCAATATACAAATTCCCTATTCCAACTCAGCGAAATACCTCGTCATGACGCCAGACGCAAAGCTTCGATGGAAGGTACATGTTAAAAAGAAAACTGAAGAACTGGAGTGGAAATACTAACAAATGCTTTGGCTAATGAGCAGTAAATCACAGTAAAAAAAAAATTTAAAAACTTGTACGCCGCCATGTCTTGTTTTGGTATCCCTGGAAAACTCATTCGTGGATGTACCTCACAGTTGAATACCATATACCATAATTGGTTTAATGGTCGTCTTAAGTAGGAGTAGTTAATTTTCGAGAGACAAATTTGAATTGCTCCCTAAAACTAATTCATGTTGGCTACTTTAATTTTATCTTGAATACGGTTTGTTTGAATATGTTTTTGCCATATCAACCCCTGGTCAAGATGTGCCCCTAAGTAATTGACTTCAGGTTTCTGTGGGATATTTTTGTTGTTAATTCTAATGGAAGAAGAACAGTTTCCTTTTCTAAGAGTGAATGTAACTTGCGTACAATTCAGTTTATTTATCTTAATTCGTCATGTTTGCAGCCATTGCTCGAATTTTATTATTAGTGCGCTTGAAGATTTATGTTGCTTTACTTGGAATTGTATGTGTGCTTAATATTGCAGTGTCGTCAGCGAAAGTTGATGTTAATAGTTCCGTGCTTGTAGGCAGATCTGCTGTGAGTACGAGATAAAGAAGGGTCCCAAACACTGAGGCAAGCCTGCTGATATTTCGTAGCTACGAGATGTAAATAACTTGTGCTTGACAACGAACTTTCTGTTTGTAAGATATATTTTTTTGTTCAAGGGCAGTACTTTACTACTATCGAGGACTGATTGGATTCTTCCAATAAGCAGTTTTTCAAAAAGTTTCGAGGAAGCTGATAGCAAACTTATTGGTCTGCACGAATTTACAATTGTAGGATCTTTGCCAGGTGTCAAGATCATTATTTCATAGATTTTCCAATCAGGTGGAAAATACATAATTTAATCTTAATACATATACCATTCATGATGTGCTGAAGGTGTTTGACTGCTATCTGGTAAGTTTCGCAACCATTTCTGGTGTTATTTTATCTAACCCAGGAGTTTCTTTTAATTTAACACTTTAACTGTTTTTGTTATTTCTTTTATTGTGAAGCGAATGGATAAACATACTATCTGACAATGTTACTATTGGTTGATTTTGTTGTAAAATGTTTGTTTGCATTGTAAGTGGATTCGGTTTGTATACGTGATTTAAATGTTGAGCAAATGTGTAGCCTTTTTCTTTATCGTTTCGGATCGGAGCTTCTCTACTTATTGGTTTTTTTTTACCCTTTAACAGCTTTCCATAATGAGTAGGTCGTTTTGCTTTGTAGCAGAGAGATTTCAAAGGTATATTTAATTGTTGGCGTTTAATTGTTTCTTAGCAATAGGTGACCAATCTGGCTTGCCAATCTCTTTTTAGTCTTCTTTTAAGTTTAATGAGATTTTCTATTGTAAGCGATGTGGTTATTTCATTCTTATTGCTGTTATTGTTTGGCGCTGTAGTTCCAACTGCGACGGCTTGGGTTATCACAGTAGTGAGATTATTTATAGCTTTATCTAAATCACTTTCAGTTTCTAGAGCAGAATTTATTTCAATGTTTGAGCTTATAAATTTTTTGTACTTTAGCCAATTGTTGTTCTTATTTGTTAAGTATTGTGGTCTTTCTACCATATCTGCAGTCGTATTCAATGTTATAATTGATGGGGAGTGACCCGAAGATAGGTAAAACGAACATTTAGCTTTTATTTGGGGTTTTCTAATGTTTTTAATCACCCCAAAATCTATTACATCTGGGATCTTATTGATATCTGATGGCCAATATGTTGGCTAGTGAAGAAATAGTAGAAAATAAGTTTCTGCTTCTGGTGTTATTACCAGGTGTTAAGAAAATACAAGTTTATTTAAGGAAAATGGTTATACATTTAATATTCAAAGTAATGACAATTGCTACACATTTTTCCCATTAATGAAAATAAGTGGTAGTCAGATGAAGACAAGTTTGGTGAATAAGCCGCATGAAGGAGTGCTTCTCAGCTGTACGAATCTACCAATTCCCGAGACTTTTTTGGTCGATGTGCATTGTTATCAAGAAAAATAACTTTGTGTTGCCTAGCTTAATATTCTGGACGGTTTTGGCGCAAAGCACGGAAAAAATCGTCCAATTGTTGTTGGTAGCGTTGACCAGTAACTGTTTCACATGGTTTCAGAAAGTCAAACCATATAACACCACCTCGCTGATCCCAAAAAACACATTATCTTCTTTCCGAAGCGATTTGGCTTTCCTGTCGATTTCGCCGGTGTACCGGGCTTAACATATCATCGTTTACATGGATCTATTTCTCGAAATAGATCCATTTTTCATCGCCAGTAACAATTCGATGAAGATATGACTTTCTTTTGTACCTGGCGAGCAACATTTAACAGGTGGTTTTTCAATTTTCTTGCTGTCTTTCAGTAATTTCATGCGGCACTCATCTTCCCAACTTCAAAGTCAATCCCACGGCTTTTAAACGTTGAGAAATGCATAGTTGGGTCACATTTAATTGTTCTGCAAGTTTTTCTTGCGTTTGACCATCACCCTCATCGATGCTTGCAAAGCTTGCAATTCGGGATCTTCAAACTTTTTCAGTGGTCTTCCACGTTCTTCGTATCTCACATCAAAATCGCCACTTTTAAACTTATTGAACCACTCGTTGCACTGTGTTTTGCCTAGAGCGTGCTGTGGCCGTAAACTTCCACAAGCATTCGATGAGATTCCAAAGCAGATTTCTTCTTTTGGAAACAGAAATTCAATGATGTCCGCATATCGTGGTTTGTAGGCACAAAATTCGAATTTTTACGAGCGAAAAAAAAAATTTGATTTTGTATGAAACTTGATTGTTTATGAACTGAATATTGTTAACAGAACTATAAGCGAAGAAACGGCGCCAATGGTTTGGGTTGACAGAGCGTATAGTTTTACCTAGCGACACAGAAATGTCATTACCGGGTTTATACACATGTAAACTTGGTAAAAACTCTCTCTTCGTGTTCGGTGCAACAACAATTGCATGGTATTCGCTGAGCAAAATCTGAACATAACCACGTCCTTAGTTAATGATCTGAATATTTGTTTTAGATATTTTGGCATTGTTTGTAGATTCACCCGTTTGTACGCTTTCTTTTTATTATTTGTACATACCTATCTAACCTTGTTGAGAATTTTTGTTAAAATTACTCTGATGTTTTCGTTGTTGTTCCTGATGCCCATTTAATGCGTTTGCATTTGTCAATTTGTTGTTACATTTGGACTTGTTTTTGTTGCCATTGTTTCTGCTGCATTGCCACTTGCGTTATTGTTTTGGTATTTAATGTTGTATTCTCTTCGGGAGAGTGAGCATCTCGGCGTTTTGCTGGTTTAGCGCTTGATCGTGGTGAGTGCTCAGTAGGCATCTCATTAAAGTGTGTGAAACACTATGTTTTGTTTAGTTTGGTGAGTAGTTGGCTGACATAAATAAGCGCATAAAAATACAACGGCTTCTCTGGGTGGATCATGTTAAGCGAATGGAAAAAGGCGCTCCGGCTGGAAGGGTTTTTTATTCGAGCAACCATGGAGTAATACGCAGAAGAGGACGTCCTAATCTCTGGTGGAACGACCAGGTACATGGAGACCTGTGTGCATTTGGCCTTACCACGCTAGTGCGCGCATAGCAGAGGTGACTGGCGAAGTTTTATCGAGGGACCAAGACCGAGTGTATTTATTGTCTAAAACTACAATTATGGGTATTAAAAATTAAGTCAGTAGAAAAAACTTGCCAACTTCACTCACTCGAATTTATGTTCTCTCTCATGGACTCAAATATATGAAGTATTTTTTGAGTACTTAGAATATTGTCACAGGTGTGCCTTGTACAGTGATCAATCATTGGCATCTGAAAATCGTGGAACTCTCCGATAAAGTGTAACATGTGGGGTTTTAGAAATGACTACTTCAATTGTAATCTACTTATATTAAACTTTCACATGGCAAGACACACGTTACAAAAACAAACTTTACAACTTGTATTCAAACTTTACACTTCATTTTATCTTACTCGGCCACACACAACTACATATTCTCTAATATGACATTGATAATATGTAGTTATATTCATATACTTATCTCTGTACACCTGTGACGCGGTTTTTCGTTACAATATGGTGTTGGTACCCACCAATCGGGTAACCCTAGTCCAATTTTGTCAACAAATGTTTGAAAGGTGGTATTTCAGGCTACATTTTGTGTGAAATCAGTTTTCTAATTCATCGCTGGTGTAAAAAGATACATTGCTTTGAAAATAAGTGAAATATCTGAAGCGATGCGCTAAGTGATGCTTTATTACTATAGAAAATGTAAAACAGTTGCAAAACCATGTTGTAAATTTATGCGGTTTACGGTGAGTATGCTGTATTGAACACCGGATCCAGGAGTTGCTTGATTCTGTTCCGTAACTTTCGATAACAAAGTCGGCCAGTCAAGGAAAAAGCTTATGAAATTTTGCAACTGGTGGAGTAAAATCGACACGCCACATAAAAGATAGAAGGCTACGTAAAGATTCTCGATGTTTGAGTACCACATCGGAAAGAACGGAAAGAAATTTGATTGACCGAATTACTATTAGCGAAACGCAAAGAAATTGAACCATTTTAGAAGCGAATCATTACGGGTGAAATGTGGATCCGATAAGATTAAGATTAATTAGTATTTATTAATATTCAACGAAAGCGATCATGGTCAAAGGGCAGTGAAACTTCGCAAACGACTTCTAAGTCGTCAAAGGGCAGTGAAACTTCACAAACGACTTCAAAGTCGTTGACGGCAAAACAAGGTTATGTTTAGTGTTTGGGATTGGAGCCGCTCCAGCTGGATGCAACGGTTACTTCCGTTGTCTACTACTCTCAACTCGACGGCCTGAACGAAGCAATCAATGAAAATCTACCAGAATTGGCCAACAGGAGAGGAGTTGTTTTCCATCATGACAATGCCAGGGCACACACTTCTTTGATGACTCGAAACAAATTGACGGAACTTGGTTGGGAAGTTTCAACGCATTCACCGTATAGCCCGGACCTTGCACCATCTTACTATCATTTGTTTCGGTTTCTGCAAATATCTCTTAATAGTAAAAAATGTACCCACCGAAAAGCCGCTGAAAACCACTTGATCAAGTTTTTCGCCGATAAACAAATAAAATTTTACACCGATGGAATTATGAAGCTACCCGGAAAATGGCCAATAGAAAAAACAATTTTTGTTCAAACATATATAAAAAAAAACCGCGGATACTTTTTATTACTTTACTTTTAATGACACAACAACCCATGGAAAGCCTAGGCCGAGCTGTACATGAATGGAAGGGACCTACAGTTTAAAGCCGAATCCGAACGGCGAAGTGAAAAGCTTTTCATAGGCAATTTTTACTCTTGTAGGTTTGCCATTGCCTACTTTTTGATTTTGCCTGTGGTCGCTGTGGTGTAGTGGTAGTGCGTTGGACTGATACGCCGAGTGTCCGGGGTTCGAATCTCGCAGGCAAAATCAAAAAGTAGAAAAAATAATTTTTCTATACGGCACCACCTCTTGGCAGGCAATGGCAAACCTACAAGAGTAAAAATTGCTATGAAAAGCTTTTCACTTCGCCGTTCGGATTCGGCATTTAACTGTAGGTCCCTTCCATTCATGTACAAATATAACACGCACAACATGAGTGGATGCGAAAAGTTCGGCCTAGGCCCTCCATGGGCTGTTGTGCCATTAAAAGTAAAAGTAAGATTTTGCCTGTGCCGAGATTCGAACCACGCTGTGGTTTTTTATGACCCATTAAAAGCATATCCCGTTATATGACAAATGAAGAATAATAGTAACGTCTTTTCAATTCCAAAGGATCCAAAGGAAACAAAAGATAATGCAATTTTTACTATTAAAATGCATATTACGGGTAAAGTATAGAGTTTATATATGTATATGCCACACCTTTTTGTAGGAAGCGATGAGATCTACCAAATTTTCTACATAATTTTAAAGCAGTTGTTATAGTTTTAGATACATTTTACATTAAGTGTTTAAATTTTATTAAAAACTTATTATTATGTTGAAAAAACTATTAATAATTAAGAACTCAATACTTCACAATAAACCCCAAAAGAAAATTCCAAAGAATTTAAATGCAAAATTTCATGAAAATCCGTTGAGAAAGATAGGAGCCTATTCTGACCATACATTTATCAAGGCTTGGTTATATATATTAGATTTTTCAGTTGCAGAATTATGTGCTATGTGTTTCTCCAAACAGAATTATGCATTTTCAAAGATCGGCTACATTTTAATCATTTCTGACACTTAAAACATTTGTTTCTTCGAGAAACAGTTCCTTCGGTTGATGTTCTATTCTGTTGTTGTTGTTGCAAACGTTGAACTTTGACATTAGCGGTATTCTGAATCTGGAGTATTTTTCCAAAAAATTTAAAATTTTTACTACAGATTGTGAATGCTGTTATTGTGAATTTTTGTATTTGTTGTTGTATTTGTTGTTTTGTTTAGCAGAAGAAGAACATAAAAAACTTACAATGTAGCCAAAATCGTTGTCCATGATATTTATATATATTTAGTTGCAATGAATTTGAAGTGCTGCCATAGCAAAAAAAAAAACTTTAATTCATAAAATTTTATTGAATATTTTTTTTTCGCGTAAAAATTGTAGCTAATAAATTTTCATTCGTGCAACCATTTACACCGGCCGAACATAAGCTCCGAACAAACATCAGAAACCATCTTGTTCGCTAGCCCATTGTACATGGCAAATTATATGTTCCCAAACCAAATTTTTATTAAAATTCACAGATAATAACCCAATGTTGCAGAAAATTTTGTTTCACATAACTCTGTACGTTTTTACTTCTTTTCCAGATGTTTTTTCTCCCCTTTTTTACTTCATTTTCATAATTACACACTAACAGCAACATTGGATTCTCCAAAAAAGATCGAACTTATCCGATCATTCCGAACCCACTGCTCTGAAGGGTTAAAATGTAAAACCGACCTTCATTATTTTTCCTCAACATACTTTTTTGTGAAATAGGCTCTCCGTGCTTCCCGGGCGATCCTGGAGGGTCATAGTTTCCTGCCATTTTCAATCATTAAAGGAGCTAAGTATGTTCAAGTTGTTTGAGAAGGAAAATGGATGGGAATCGATCTTAAATTTTACCCCTCTCAGATCACCCATTTCAAAAAAAATTTAATGTAATTATGTTCGGGGAAAATGTTGGAGAGTGAAAAATAATTGACATATTCAGTGCACAGCTCAAAATTTTAGAAGGATTCAAAATGTGCTTCCAGAGATATTCCAACATTTTTGAAGTATCTTATATCCTTGAAATAATGTGTACCTAAATTTTTTTTTAATAATAATTTTCGTATTAGTTTAATTTCATTCGATAAGTTATGAATTCATAAAAAATTAATTAAATTATTTTTCTTGAAACCTAAAATTTCTTGTTGGCGTATTAAATTAAAACTGTGCCTAATTAAATTTTTGTCGAAACTCACTGAAATTACCCATAAAATTTAATTTGAATTACTTCTAGTTGATTCGTAGTTTATTTTTAATTTTATCGATACGATTTTATAACTTTTCAGAGAAACATCACGAATGACGCAAGTTTACAAATATGGCGTTTCTTATTCTAAAGGTATACATGGTATTCATTTCGGCAAAAAACCAAAAGAAACCTTGACTTGGAAGTCAAGAGGTGGTCAGCAGCGAAATCACGAAGTACTCGTAGAAATGCAATTTTCAAAGGTCCGTTTTTCACATGAAATATATCCAGCTCATACATCTCATGCATCCAGACAAGTTTTGCTTATAAATGAAATAGAAATAAGAGATCGTTTGCAGTCGTCTGATATAAACAAGTTTTTGTATTACCCAAACTTGAAAAATTTATCTAATAAAAGCCCCCAACATATGGTGGTTATTAAAGCTTTGCATGTGCGTCCCAATCCAGAACGGAGTACTGCCCAAGAATGTTCTTTGAGAATATCTCTTTTACCATTGCGGCTTCACATTGACCAAGATACACTCATATTTTTAGCTGATTATTTTTCAAATATGGGAGATAACTCAGAAAATCTCATGGAAATTGACAATAAATCAAACAAGTTTTCTCAAAAATTTCAACAAGATCCAATCATAACTGTAAATGACGTATCAGAAGCTGTTCATGATTTACATGCACGGAAACTGATTTCAACGAATTTAGATCTATTAATGGATAACGATAACCTTAGGGGAACTGAATCTATTAATATAGCTTCTCATGTGCCAGTTAATGATGAATCATCTCCCATATACTTTCGAGAAGTAGTATTTAGTCCAGAGGTTCCAATATGTTTTGATTACCATGGACGCCGGGTAGAATTATCACGTGGACCGATCGCTGGATTACTTATGGGATTAGGACAACTTCAGTGCTCAGAAATTCGTTTACGGAAAATAATATATCGGTAAGTCTATAGTATGTATTGAAATGTATGCGTTTCTGGTATGGAATTATATACTGTAAAAAGGTGCTGGCAGGTAAAGTCCTGTCTCGTGAAAAACTGCGTGATTTGGTTTGGCAAAATAACAGTCAAAAACAGGAAAATCATACAGGTAGAGGTATTACGTTGGCGGCCTATTCCGCCGTACGTGTCTAAATCATTGCACCTATTGCGATTTTGATACATTTAAATTGTATTATGTTCCGTTTTAACTGTCATTTATCTGAGCAATCCAGTAGCATTGGTGATGCATATTTTACCTTTGGCCGTAAGATTTCTTTATACATTTCTATAATACACCATTAGCGCTCTTAGAATATTATTGACGTGTTGTCAACTTTTAGTTGTTTTTTCCAAGTGCTATTGCAAGCTTAAATTTTTGTGAAAAACGTATCCGTAGAAATTAAAGGAATCAACATTATCAATAGACTGGACTAAGTGATATTTGCAGGTGGAAAGATATTTCAATATTTTTGTGGGAATATAAAGGTCTGCGACTTTTCGACCTAGAGCGAAACTTGAAAATTGTCTAGGTAGTCTTAATGTCAACGAAAGCTGCAACAATAAACTTGCGATTATATTATCCAGTTTTGAGCGTACTTTTGCTATCGTTGAACAGCACATGTTCAATTCTATTCTTAATAATTTGTTCATTTGTTGTTGGGGATGTTTGTAAAGGACTTACAGAGACCAGTTGCTCTATTGTGATACCCTGCAGGGTAAGTTGTTTACTCTTGATCAGTCCTTACTAAACGATTTTGTGCTTTCGATGGAGCGAAGTATGTCTTTGATTTCAGAGGATGCCACTTCTGTGAATCTTCCATTTTTTGTGTCTGCATACTGCTAGAGCAGGGCAGTTACATAGAAGCTGGACAACTGATTGCTACTCCTCTTCATTTCTACAGCAGAAGTCATTGAAGGGAAAGCTTAGTCTGTAAGCATGATTGTCAATGAGGCAGAGCCCTGTGAGAATAGAAACTACCCTGTTTATATGGATATCAGTATATAAGTCGGGAGGTTACCATAATCAGTTTAACAATTTGGAAAACCTGCAAGTGTCCTGGAAATTTTTCCAAACCTGGGATTTTTTGAGATTAGCATTCCCAGAGTTTATAACAAATCAAAAAATATTAAAGCGGTTACTAGGGAATCTTTTTCCAATCTTTTTTTATCATTTCTGTGAATGTTTCTATAAATATCTGGTGTTTTTTTAGAGACGTACTACTGTGGGCAAAAGTTAGTAAGACTTTTTAATTTAAATTTCGCGCGGAAACCCATTCATAAAAATATTATTTTTTTAAGGTTGGTATGACTGTCGGTGACATCTGTGCCAAATGTCACATCAAAATAATCATTAGTGTTTAGTATACGCTTATCTTTCTGAAGTACAAAAAGTGCATTCGGCGATTTTCACAATGAGTGAAATTAAATTAAATTAAATTATTAAATTTTGTGTGCGGAATCAAATTTCTGGTGCCGAAACGTTCTGAATGTTGCAAAAGGCCTTCGGTGATAATTGTATGTCGCGAGCAAGTGTTTTTGATTGGTACAAATTGTTCAAAGATGGTCGAGAACGCGTTGACGACGAACCACGTCCAGGACGGCCATCAACATCAACTGATGATCAACACGTCAATAAAATCAAGGAATTGGTGCTCGAGAATTAACGATTAACAGTCAGAGACCTTACTGGCATCGTTGGAATATCGGAAGGATCAGTGAAAACCATTTTAAAACATCATTTGGGCCTAAGAAGAGTGAATGCACGATTGGTTCCAAAATCACTGCATTGGTTTTACGAGACCATCTTGCCAAAAATTCGACTGATATCGTTCGGCAACCACCCTTTTCGCCTGACTTAGCACCGTGTGACTTTTGGCTATTTTCTAAACTCAAAAAAACTTGTCTAAAACACAACAGCTGACAATGAGTGTCGAACATCCCCAAGTCAAGGCGCAGTGTAAATAAATCGCCAAATAAATCAATAGCGATAGCAACAGCAAAGCGATTTAAACAAGACCTATAAAACACTGGAAACAATAGAGAGAACACGAAGCTCCTAACTAAATAAATTTTTACCAAGCCAGCAAAACATTGAAAAGGCAAGTAACATGGTTTCATTTAATATTTGTACTAGGTCTACAGAAAAATGTGACCTTGACGATGGGTTGCGTTTAGGTGTCGTAACAAAAAAAGGAAGTACCGGTAATGCACCAAAAACTACGAAACAAACAAAGCTATACTATTACTGGCTTAGCAACTCTGAAAGTACACCTAATACCATAGTTATGGAATTCTTGAAGTGAAGTAGAACAGAATCAAAGTAACTTTGCGCCTAAGGAAAATATCTACATATAAACCACCTCGATATTTGTTGACAAGGTCACTAATATCCAGCCTCTTTATAAACTACAACATGGGCAGGGCAGTAATACCATAAGTGGTGATCGGGTGAAAATACAAACGCTAACGTTGGAAGCCTATACAGAATTTTATACTTATATGCCAAAACAACAAAGGTCATTAAAAGTTGTACTAAAAAACATACATCCATCCACTGCAGTGGATGATATTAAAAATGAGTTTTGCGATCTCGGCTACCTAGTCACCTATATTTGGAATATAAAAAAAAGAACTACTATAGGACCACTTCATATAAAGGGTGTTTTTTCTAGAAGTGTGGTTTTCAATCTGGCAATACTTTTTTCGGAGTTGGTCTTTTGATTTATGCTCAGTTTGATTTGCCATTTCATAATAAATAGACTTACGCCTGAACAATGTTTTAAAATTTTTGAAATTTATTATAAAAGTTCGTGCTCTGTGAAAAATGTGTGTTATCGCAAAATTGTCTTCAGCGACGATGTTCATTTTTGGCTCAATGGATTCGTGAATAAGCCGAATTGCCGTATTTGGAGTGAAGACCACCCAGAGGCAATTCAGCAGCTACCAATGCATCCCGAAAAATGTACTATTTGGTGCGGTTTATGGGCAGGCGGCATCATTGGGCTGTACTTCTTCAAAGAGATTAAAGGCCGCAACGTTACGGGCAATGGAGAAATGTACCGTTCGATGAAAACAGACTTTTTTGCCGAAAATGCACGAATTGGACTCGGCCGACATGTGGTTCCAACAGGACGGAGCCACATGCGACACTGCACGCAAAACCATGCATCAATTGAGAGGCAAATTTGGTGAGCGGTTAATCTCACGTTTTGGTGCAGTCAATTTTTAACCAAGATTGTGTGATTTGACCCCGTTAGACTATTTTTTGTGGGGGTATGTTAAGTCTCTTGTCTATAGGGACAAGCCAAACACTATTTCTGCTTTGGAAGCCAACATTGAATGCGTCATTGGTGAGATTCCGGCCGAAATTTATGAAAAAATGTGCCAAAATTGGACCATCAGAATGTACTACTTAAAGCGTGGGGCAAAAATATTGTCTTCAGGTGATGTAAGTTTTGTAAATGGCGTCAAATGTTATTGGACTTTAACATTTATGTTGTAGAGAGATAGAGAATTAGTTGACAAGAAGCATTGAGCTAAATTCAGCTCGTGCAACGATGGGGATTTTGAAACACTAATATCGTATCCCAGTTTATGCTGAAGGCATTGGTTACCTTTGTGGCCTCCTGATTTGGAATCGGATACACCCCTGATTTGGAATCGGATACACCTCTGTTCACTTCACTTTCAATCATTACCGGCACGTATTTGTGACCATTTTGACCAGAAATGGACCTGCTATATCCATTTCGATTCTCAAACGCCGGTCCCACGTTGTACAGTCGTATCTTACCATGAATTTTTTTGTTAGTCCTTTTCAACGCCATGCACTGCTCACACCGGCGAATCCAATCTGCAGCAGAGTCCTGAGAACCAACCCAGTAGAATCGCTTTTTGAATTTTTCTACCATTTTTGTGTTCCATAGGTGACTACCCATTGTGGTCATTTAGGCACAACCAACAGATTATTCGTTAGACTGCCATCTTCGCTCACTAATTTACATGGTATATGCAAGATTGCGCAAAATACGGTTTTGTATTGGAACTCTTATCTAACGGGTGTTTTTTTTTAGAAGTGTGGTTTTCAAGAAGAAATAAAACGCATATAATTTAATGTTATGGCCAAGAATTTAGCTTTATTATAAAGATAATGATTTGCCATTATGCTTTAGAAACGATTTCTGGCAAGTGCCCGGCGCGGCTGGTTCGAATAAATTCCAGCCGAGACGCCCAATTTTCGACCATTTTTTGCAGCAATTGGCGCCGTATGTCAATAATAACGCGCCGAATATTCTCTTCCAAGGCGTCAATCGTCTCGGGCTTATCTGCGTAGACAAGCGACTTCACATAACCCCACAAAATATAGTCCCGCGGTGTGAAATCGCACGATCTTAGAGGCCACGCCACAGGCCCACGACGCGAGATAATGCGCTCACCAAAAGTTTCCTTCAATAAATTGATTGTTTCGTTGGCTGTATGGCATGTAGCGCCGTCTTGTTGGAACCAAACGTCGTCCAGTCCACATCACCATCCTCCAATTCAGGCACGAAAAAGTCATTAATCATGGCTCTATAGCGTTCCCCATTGACTGTAACATTATGACCGGCCTTATCTTTGAAGAAATATGGACCAATGATTCCCTCTACCCATAGAGTACACCAAGCAGTGATTTTTTGAGGATGTAACTGCGTCTCAACAGTGGCTTGTGGATTATGATCACTCTAAATGCGACAATTTTGCTTATTAACGTACCCATAGAACCAAAAGTGAGCTTCATCGCGGAACAAAATTTTCTTGTGAAAATCGCGAGAACCGAACCATTATTTTGGTAATAAATTTGCACTTTTTGCAAACGTCGTTCAGGAGTAAATCTATTCATTATGAAATGGCAAACCAAACTGAGCATAAATCAAGTGACAGCTGTCAAAAAGACCAACTCCGAAAAAAGTATTGCCAGGTTGAAAACCACACTTTAAAAAAAAACCCCCCTTTACAATTTCCACTCATGTGGGGCTGATGTTCCTTTCCTTCCTTACCTTCCATAATTACAACGAGATCTTCATTGGCTTTCTGGTCTTCACGAATTTTCTCATTGGGCCAGTTTTCAGCTTGAAGTGCGTTTAATAACTGAATATCAACGATATCTTCCTTATGTTTTTTTTTTTTTTTTTTTCTTGGGCAGTGTTTGCATACCTCTTTGCACGAGAGTCGTGATAGAGCATCAGCATTTTCATGGTGGCCTCCTTTTCGATGTTCAATGGTGAAATCATAGTTTTGTCATCGAAGATATCTGCTACAATAAAGTCATGCTCTAGCTCGGTGTTGCCTATGTTAATTCGCTTTGAGACTTTCCCAAGTACTGGTGCGTGCTCACCTCTTGCAGTACGTAATCTTGCTCCTTCCAAGGGCTGTACTTTATCAACCAAACAACTCTTTACAATTTAGTGCTATGCGCCAGTGTCCAATGTCAGAACGCACTCTTTATTGTACACCTTTCAGTGAATGGTTAGGCCATTTTGTCGTTATATTTGCTACATAAGGATGTTGGGCAGTTAGTTGTGAGAGTCAGCTCGTTCCACACTGAACTGGCTCGTTTTAGTTTATCGAAGATGGCTTAAACTTGACAATTTCCGCTACCTGTGTATTATGATTCTTGACGGTCTAAAGTCTAAAATAATCTAAGGCTTTAATAGCAGCTTGACTGTCTGTACAGATAGCTATCTTGACTCCATTATTTCTAATGTCATAAAGTGATCTGCGGGCTTCCCATATTGCCAGTATTTCACACTGGTGTAGGTAGGGCTCCGTCGGTGTAGGGCTCCACGTCAAACCCCCAATTACCCTATTTTTTCTCCAATCCACCCTAGATGGGGAGAAAACAGAAAAGTCTTTCCTGAAGTTTAGGGTAGGTGTAATGTAGTCAGTGTTGATGTTATGTAGCACTGCACCCTGTAGGAGTATCTTGCTGTGGCCGCACGTTATTGTGGTCCAGCTTCCTACTACTTTGAGTCTGACTGTGCTGAATGAGGCGATTGATTTTATGTGCAAGTCTATTGGAAATAAGTTAGTAATTTAAGAGCCTCAGCTGGACTAGTGCTAAGTGCTCCTGTAACGGCAATACAAGCTGATCTTTGTATTCTACTGGGTTTAGTTTGGTTGTACTTCTTGGTTAAAGGCAACAACCAAACCAGGGCTGCCTATGTCAGAATTGACCTTACAATGGCTGTGTACGACCACAATGATATATGTAGTTGAAGACCCCATTTCTTACCCAGCATTCTCTTGCACGTATAGAGTGATATACTCGCTTTCTTTACTCTTTAATCTACTTATATATTGAGTTTCCAGCTAGTCTTACAGAGTTTGAATCTGTATTAACATTTTTAAAGGCCCCTTCAATGTCTAGAAAAGCCACTAAAGAGAATTATTTGTGTTCAATTGATCTTTCAATAGTGCTGACTACCTCATGCAAGGCTACTGATTTGCCTTTGAGGTAGGCATGTTATGATTTGGAGATGAACATTACACACGTCGAAGGTGAGCATCTAGAATGCGTTCAAAAGTTTTGAAAACAAAGAATGGCAAGTTAATAGGTCTGTAATCTATCCAGCCTTAGGGGTAAATATTACTTTTACCCGCATCCATATTGATCGGACGTATCCAAGTAATAGACTTTTCTTAAAGAAAATCTCTAACGAATCACCGTTTCACGCAGATTCCTTAATATGGCCGGAAATATTCCATCAGGGCCCGCTGTCTTGTAAGTACTGAAGTTGTTGATCCCCCAAAGAATGCTATCAGATACAATTGATGGTCACGGAAGATATGCCAGCTATTTGAACTCTAGAATCATTTCTCTCAATGTAAGCTGAGTTTCTGGAAAATGAATGTTCATTAGAAGGTCTAAAGATTCAGCTGAAGACTTCGTCCCTTCCCCATTCCTTCCTTAGAAAGGATGAGAAGGCGTATTCTTTTGATATGAGTCTACCTAAGGGGGCGAGTCTATTTGTCTCGATTGAATTATAGAAATCTCACCAAGCTATTTTCTTAGCTTCTATGATAAATTTCTTATATTCTTTGAGACAGTCTTTATATGGTTGAAAGTGTTTGTGCTTGTAGCAGATGTTGAAGATTGTGCTAGTCATTTCTCTGAGTTGACTTAGGTCTTCATTCCACCAAGGAGATGGTTTTATTTACTATAAGTGATTGGACAGAAGGCATTAAAGCCAGCCTTTTATAGCAGCTTCGAAAGCACTAACCTCTTCATCCAGATCTTTACTAGATTTTATTGAGCTTTTGTTTTGGAATCGAAGTTTTGGAAACTCTCCAGTCGGTTCTTCTAGGATTTCTATAAGGAGCAGGCTTCTCCTTCTTGAGATTGAGACCGAAGAATATCAAACAGTGGTCTGAACCCAGCTTCTGGTTGGACACCCTCCAATTGCTGACTCTTACAGAGTCAGTACAAAATGTAAAGTCCAAGACCTCCTTCCAATCTCCAAAGTTATCTTAGCTCGAAAACATAAAAGTTGGTGTTGTTCCCACGTTACATATGGTAAGGTTAGTATTAAGTATATAATTGAATAAAGACTCACGTTTTTCCGAATTTTAGGTTTCGCTTAGGTTTGACATTATCGGTTTCGTACTACTGCTTCGCCGGACCGAATTCAAGCTCGGCAGTACATGAGAAATAAATGGAAATAATGGGGTCTATCACGACAGCGCCCCATACCGTGAGAAGGGTGCAGTTACTCTCTGAGGCGGGCAGGTATCAGAGAGAGAAATTCTCGTTCTCGTTGCACATTTTTCAGTTCCCTGCACTATTCAGCCCTCAGTACGATTCCAAGTTAAAAATTGGCTTAGGAATTGTTGACTGTTGGTTTTCGGAATCTCCCCAGAAACTTATTTTCAGCATGGTTGTGAACCTAGGTTATTATAGCTCCCTACAACTCTAAGCTGAAGATCTCCTGCTTGTGGTCACTTCCGTATATGCGCTGCTATATTGCTGTAATGGCCACATAGTTGTTCTTGTCTACGTCCGGGTTTGTTTGCAATACCTCTGCAGCACCACACTTCAGGGAAATTATTAATGCAGTGACCCGATCTTCATCATCCCACTTATGTCTAGATATTGTTGTTTGAAATTGCATCTTAAAATGTTGAACGTTGTGGTACCATCGTATGTCGGTGCTGCGAACTTTGTAGTATTTATCACTGTCTATCCCATAACTTGCAATTGCTCCGAGCTTTGCCTTGTAATTCCTTGTCTAAATTTGTAATTCGCGTCGATATTTCTTCAACCTTCTGGTTCATTTTAGCACATTTTTCGTCTAGCGCCTCGAAAATATGAGGAGGGCTGTTCTCAATTTTCTTTTCGATGTGTTCAGTTAGCTGCGTCTGTTCAGCTTACCACTGTTCACTTTGTTTCTGCATTAGGTGCTCAATTTGATGACGCATCAGTTGCTGCTGCTCAGCTTCCTGCTGAATTGTTGTTGCATCAGCTGACTCATCATTTCCATCATACTAGTCATTGAATCTGCCTGGTCTTCTTCCATATTCGGATTCAATATTCTTACCTCTTCAATAAATTCATGCTCTTCCACGTTGATACCTTCTCTTTCCATAGCTCTTCTTAAGCCTACACTTAGCCACATAAGTGAACATACGATTACAGTTTTTCGATTATCTAACGTAATAATTAAAACTTAAAAATTTTTTTAACACAGTTTTTGTTTGTTTGTTTGTTACGCTACAACAACAAACAACCAAGTTCTTGTTAGCAAAGTATATAAAATGAATGAAAAAGGGGAATCCCATATAAGACACATCTCACAAAAGTATACACAGTCTTCATCGATATTTGATTTACCGTTATAAAATAGATTTTTGTTTTTGGACTTTTTGGGTTAACGTGGGTTAGTTTTCTTTTAATTGAGGGCCGTGAAAACATAGTTTTTTGTTTATATATAGTTGCATAATGTTAAAAAGAAAAGAAACATCATCAGATCTACGACGCATTGAAGGCGACGGTTCAAATGATTGGTAAAAACTTTAACGAGACTGGTAGCTATGAAGCTAACATCGCAAAAAGCATCGGCACCGATCATGGAGTTATTCTGCATCCCGAAACCATTTGAAAATGTTTAAAAAAAATTATTTGCATTGTAGAAAAATGATTTGTAGAAAAAAACCATTGCTTACTTACTTTACTTTTAATGGCACAACAGCCCATGGAGGGTCTAGGCCGAGCTTTTCGCATCCACTCATGTTGTGCGTGTTATATTTGTACATGAATGGAAGGGACCTACAGTTTAAAGACGAATCCGAACGGCGAAGTGAAAAGCTTTTCATAGCAATTTTTACCCTTGTAGGTTTGCCATTGCCTGCTAAGAGGTGGTGCCGTGTGGAAAAATTATTTTTTTCTTCTTTTTGATTTTGCCTGTGCCAAGATTTGAACCCCGGACACTCTGCGTAGCAGTCCAACGCAGTACCACTACGCCACAGCGACCACAAAAAACTATTGCTTAAAGATACAAATATTGCTAAGCGGCTTTGAAATGGAAGGTAGAAAAATGTTGTAAATATTATTGTAGGTCTGTCTTACATTTTGATCCTTCTATGATCACCTAGGAAGCAGGAGGAGCCTATTCCAAAAAAAGAAAATATTGTACAGGTGCCCTTTAAGGGTTGGAGATTGAAGGTTGGCACAGGCCATTTTTTATGTCGGTATGAAAACATTGAATAATCCGATTGACTTGAGTAAACATGTTTTTAAAACTAAAAATAGTCGTTTAGTAGTGTTAACTCAACGTGAATATCATCGAAAATATCGTGGCCAACAAGAGCATCTTCTGACACCTTTACTCGTTGTTTGATGTCGAATTTTGTTGAGCGTTCATCAACGCACAAGACGTTCCAATAAACTGGTTGAAGCGGTAAGAGAGAGTGTTGCCGAGAAGCCACATGTGTCGTATTGTCACCACGCTCAGCTTTTGGCATCAGTGGAACACCCTGCGGCGCATTGCCCATAGACCGTCCACGGTCTATTTGGAATACGGCCAAACAGTCGCTCGAATGGTGGACACTCAACCTGATTTTTGGAAGGTAATTTTGATGACCGACGAGGCCAATTTCACATTGTCTGGAGCCGTTAACAAGAACATGAAACACCATTGCATGACCTTAAAGTGACGGCTCGGGCCGGTATTTGCGCCAATATCAGTGGCCATTTTTCTTCAGAGAAGATGAAACAGTTGAAGGGAATCGATATCGGTGGTTGTTGGCTCATTATGTCTGTCCACAAATGTGTGAAAAAGGTCTGAACTGTTACTGGTTTCAAAAAGACGGTGTGCCATGCCACACTGCAAAACAAACAATACAGTTTCTGCAACGAAAATTTCCTGGACTTGTAGTGTCAAAACATGGCGACAGATTTGACACCTGCGGTGTTATTTGAAAAGCAAAGTGTACGCCAGCAAGCCTCGGACCATTGACGAGCTTAAGGCAAACATTCTTGCCGAAATCATCACTATACCGCCCGAGATGCTCGAAAAAATGATGAAAAACGTAGCAAAAAGGGGGATTTTGCTTTGATCAATAACGGCTGCCACTTGATTGATGTTTTATTCAAAAACTAGTCCAAATAAATTGTAAATGACCAAACTAAATAAAAATGCCTCATACTCGTACATACAAGTATCAAATATTGTATAACTAATTTTCAATCGCTATGAAATCGCTTTATTTTCTAGCATGTTCGTGGAACCAGCTAATGTATAATGCCCCGCGTTACAGCCAGCTGACTAGTTTTATATTATTATATACGACATAAATAAATTATAGATATGGTATAGTTTCAGCTGAAAATTGTTTAAAAGAATAGATTCTCAAAAAGTAAACTATATACATTATAGTATATACATTACTAGTATATTTTTTGACACTTTTTTTTTAACAATAAGACTACTTTTTCCTTTATTAAATTTACTTTGAACGAACGTTATTTTTCATAAACGTAATATGTTTTAACAAACGCATAAAAAGCATAACATACATTCATTACATACAGGCATGAAAACGCGAACTTCACTTAAAAACTACATTGTTCTCAATCCCGCACTTTTACGAGTATATACATGAATTTAATATCGCTGTGGTGTAGTGGTAGTGCCTTGGACTGCTACACAGAGTGTCCGGGGTTCGAATCTCGGCACAGGCAAAATCAAAAAGTAGAAAAAATAATTTTTCTACACGGCACCACCTCTTGGCAGGCAATGGCAAACCTACAAGAGTAAAAATTGCTATGAAAAGCTTTTCACTTCGTCGTTCGGATTCGGCTTTAAACTGTAGGTCCCTTCCATTCATGTACAAATATCACACGCACAACATGAGTGGATGCGAAAAGTTCGGTCTAGGCCCTCCATGAGCTGTTGTGCCATTAAAAGTAAAGTAAAGTAATACATGAATTTAATGGTGTCGCAAAAAGCTCTCTCTTGTCGAATAATTGTCGTGGGAATTATTTAATGGAATTATTTGAGTATTGCGAAATTGCATTTATTCAGGAATCTGTTAGACCCCATTACTTACAATAATTTTTCAAAAGCTAAAAGTATTTGTTTTAAGTGCGATTTTTCTGTGTGTAAGGAGTGTAAGAACATAAACTTTTTAATACATATTGTAAGTGATTCATAGCGACGATTACCGGCTAGAAATCTTCAGGGAATCAACCCAATGAGAAGTACATATTATGTATCCTCTATGCTTAGTTGAGAAATTAATAATTTATACAACCCAATTACAGTGACAATTTCAAAAGTATAAAATACGAAAATGAAGCAACCAATGTTGCTTATAGTTACAAAGGAAATTCAATAGTTATACAATATACATAAGTTTAGAAATTCAATGGTCTAGTAATTTACATGAATTTCGCTGAATTAAATGTCCATGTTGGTTTAATCCGATTCGATTTGGTTGTTCTCAACATAACGTGCCCCTTACAAATTCTTGGAGTGAGTTTTGCAGCTTCTGTAGTACCAGA
This sequence comes from Palloptera scutellata, assembly GCA_958295655.1. Taxonomy (NCBI): domain Eukaryota; kingdom Metazoa; phylum Arthropoda; class Insecta; order Diptera; family Pallopteridae; genus Palloptera; species Palloptera scutellata. The sequence goes on from OY282450.1 coordinate 57,054,157, forward strand.
GGGCAGCTTGCTGCTCTCTAGCTTCGTTGGTATTTTAATTTGTGGATGACGCCTGATAGAAGAATGAGCATACTGCCGATGACAGTGAATTCGCTTGTTGGTGTAGAATGTTGTTGCTTCTACATGCATTCGGATGCGTTGCGGACGCTGGATTAGCGGTGCAGCATAGTGTGATGAGCCAAACCACGATAACAGCTGTGTGAGATCGCCAGGCAGTTGATACAGTACTCATGTTTTCGCGCTTTGCTTAAATGAAGTTCAATATCGCAAGGGGTGGAACCAATTCTACAGTCGTACATTTGGACTTATGTGAAGCGCGTACCCAAAACTCCAAAAATTGGTTTTTCTTAATGAATGCTTCTTTATGCCCTAGAAACTCTGTAAAAGAAATCGACAAAGTCGGACAGTTGCCACGCCTACCTCCCATAGAATTTAAAAAATAAATACGCTGTAGCTTGTGCAAAATTTAAGTTACTTCAACGAAATTTCACGAGAATGCTTTCTATAAGTTGTAGATAACACTGTAGACAAAATTGACAATGTAGGCCAATTGCTACGTCCATCTCCAATAACTAATAACAAAATAATGTGAAAAGTTTACAATTAATTAACTGCATTAGAATTATCTGCATCCATGGACTCAACTGCAAGCAGCATTACTAATACTTGCGGATAACACGATTTTCTATCAAAATTTTTTGACAATTACAGTGAAAATGTAATTTTGGGATCAGATGAGATCAAAAGTCTCATCTTCCTCCTACTTTCTCTTCTGCTATAGTTTTCTCTAAAATCTTTAAAAGTCCTTATTCATAGATTCTTGTGCTTCTGCGCTTGGTCAATTAGGTCAATTAGAAGTAAAGCATGGGTATTCTTTTCCATGAATTAATAAAATTATGAACATATGTGAAGTGAGTACAATAAAAAGGTAAATACTCTCTAATTTATACAAGTAGTAACTAGTACGGGAAAAATAAATCAAAATTTTTTATATTTAAGAGGCATGACACCACAGAAGTAATAAAGCCCAGATTTTGAATGAGCATCTTCAAATTTAGTAAAAACATGGCCGCTCCAAATCGAAAAAAACAGTTCTTTCTAAAATCGTCTTTAAAAAGTTTTTTAAATTTTTTTAATTCTTAAAAACTATATTTTTATTGGAAGATATATTTTCTAAATAACAAAGGCCTAAAATTATAATTTTTACTAAAACTTGTTAATATGGTTTGTTTAAATTAAAAAATGAGTTTAAACAATAAATTTTTTTACATTCAACTCACAGGGTGTGAATGTAGAGCATTGTGTTGAATGGAAGGAAGATTGATAGGTGGGAGGAAGAATGAAAGAGGGAATGCAATCACACAGGACACCGATAAAGACGTAGACAGCCATTGTGGCAAGTGTTATGCCTTTACCACAATGAACTTCAGTTTTATCAGTGTCGACTATGACCGCATGTAGCGCCAAAGCCAATCTTTTCGCATCCACTCATGTTGTGAGTGTTATATTTGTACATGAATGAGAGGGACCTACAGTTTTATGCCGAATCCGAACGGCGAAGTGAAAAGCTTTTCATAGACAATTTTACTCTTGTAGGTTTGCTATTGCCTGCCAAGATAAATTTCGATGTTGTTTTTTTTTTTTATTAATTTAATTTTATATAGTTTTTAGTTTTTTATTTTGCCTGCGTAACAGTCCAACGCACTACCGCTACGCTACAGCGACCACATACAAATTTTTATCAAATTCTCCAAATAAGTAAATTTAATTTTGGTAATGCGCTTCATATAAGCGGCTCCAATTTGAATCGGGATCTGATAAGCTCGGCTGAGCGTATTTTCTAAACAAGTATTAATGGACAAAATAAGGAATGATACATGAATCTTGAAATGAGATAAGAGGAGGTTATGTAGAGTTGAGTTGATTATTATGTGAAGGATAATATGCATTTTACAATTGGCCGGGTCACTATTTCGTTCTGGGTGCGGAAGTCGGCCAAATAGACATTTTGGTCCGGGTCAGGATACAGCTTGGTCATACGTCCGAGTCGCCATTGAGATTGTTTCTTACAACCACCAAATCTTCAGAAATATTTCCATTTATACCTTTTGCGGAGTACTTACAGGTACTAATTTTTCCATTGATTGTTGAATTGGTGGTGCAGCACCTTGAATTTTTGTGCATTGGGTTCCGATAACGAGAGCAGGGGTACTTCGCGGAAAAAGAGCCCAGAAGTGAATGCAAGGAGATCGGTTGGGTCCTGAGACATAGGAGCCAGAGATCTAAAATTTAGTACTATCTCTATGCGACTTTGGTAAGGTGGTAAGAGTCCCGCCATGTTGGGAACGTGTGATGGAATGATGGACCTGAGACATGGAGTTGATAATGGACGGAATATGGATTCCACCTGACAGTATGTCATCGACATATATTTCCTGCGAGAGGAAAAGTATTGAAAACGTATTTGTAGAGTCGCCATTTTTTAGTATCAAATACATCATGTGTGGACTACGTGATTCAAAGAGATGGCCAGAGCTTGACATCCTTGATGCATTAAACACCATTCGTTCAATGCTGAGAAACTGTTGTTGAGCTGCCGGTCGGGAGTGACCTTTGTGGTCGCTGTAGCGTACCGGTAGTGCGTTGGACTGTTACGCAGAGTGTCCGGGGCTCGAATCTCAGCACAGGCAAAATAAAAATAAAAAAACTAAATTTGTGCACGGCACCACCTCTTGGCAGGCATTGGCAAACCTACAAGAGTAATAATACCCTATGAAAAGCTTTTCCCTTCGCTGTTCGGATTCTGCATAAAATTGTAGGTCCCTTCCATTCATGTACAAATATAACACTCACAACATGAGTGGATGCGAAAAGCTTGGCTTTTGACGCTTCATGCGGTAATAGTCGACACTGATAAACTGAAGTTCATTGTGATAAAGGCATAACACTTGCCACAATGGCTGTCTATCTCTTTATCGGTGTCCTGTGTGATTCCATTCCCTCTCTCATTCTTCCTCCCACCTATCAATCCTCCTTCCATTCAACACAATGCTCTGCATTCATAGGGGTACCCTGTGTGTTGAATTTATCAATAAAAAAAAAAAATTAAATAAAAAAGGCTGAATTTTTAGGTAAAGTTGGTAGAGGTTCACTGTGCTTTGTGCTCCTGTTACTCCAGAATCGTCTTAACTGGGTGTTAACTGGGCTGAATTTTTAGGTAAAGTTGGTAGAGGTTCACTGTGCTTTGTGCTCCTGTTACTCCAGAATCGTCTTAACTGGGTGTCATGGAATCATTTGAGATTTCCATGACTGCTGCTGTTAAGGTAATGGGTCCACACTCTCGGTAATGGGTCCACTCAGAATCCATCTATTGAAGGCCGATCACCTTTGCTGGAGAAAATTGGGGTCTGCCAGATTAAGGGACGAGTTTTCCTGCAACTATGCGGTAATACTATAGTGTTGCGGTAATACTATAGTTTGCTAAACTTTATTCCAATAATTTATCGGAGTATGTTTCTGGGACTAATTTGAGGTAGGTTTGGGTTTACTTTACCGATAATTATTGAGCCTTTAGACAACTTCATCTCGCTTTGTGAGTAATTTATCCAAATCCTCCCAGCATTGGTTTTTTAGGAATTTTACGTGACCCAAAAAATTGGAGTGTTTGGGTAAGTGGCGTCGCATCGAGGTCAAAGTTCAAATATATAACTAGGAAAATCAACAAATTAATCCACCGTAATTCATCGAACAAGGTCAGTGTTTCCAACAAGTTATAGTATCATATAAAAAATTATCAAAAAGTCTTTTAAACTCATAACACCTTAAAATGATTACAGCCTTTTCTTATCTTACGGTTGTGCTAATATTATTATAATATTATAATATATAGAATTTGTATGCTTGTAATTTTGTTTTAATTAATTAGTCTTAACATATATTTTTTTTATTTTCAGCCGTGGTCTTTTAGGATTCGAGAAATTGTTAACGCATATGTGCAAAAAATGGTTGAAGGACATAAAAAGGAATCAGCTTCCTAAAATCTTAAGTGGTGTTGGACCAACACATGCTTTTCTACAATTCTGTAAGTATACGAATAAGAGAGATGATTTTCTATCCACTTAATATTTTTTCTGACACAAAAAGTAGGTATCTAATCTTTTCTTTTTTTCCTTTAATGGCACAACAAGCCCATGGAGGACCTATGTCAAGCCTTTCGATTTCGCTCATGTTGTGTGTGTTATATGTGCACATGTACATGAGTAGAAGAGACCTACAGTTTTATGCCGAATCCGAACGGCGAAGTGAAAAGCTTTTCATACGAAATTTTTATTTTTGTAGGTTTGACATTGCCTGCCAAGAGGGGGTGCCGTGTAGAAAATTTTTGTTTTCTACTTTATGATTTTGTCTCAGGCGAGATTTGAACCTCGGAGACTCTGCGTAATAGGCTAATGCACTACTAAATGCACCACAGCGACCACGCTCTCTCTACAGAGAAATATACATTACTAAAAAATAGAGTTGTCCTCATTATCTATTTAAAAGAGGGCATGTCTTCTTTTTTCGTAAACTCCTTTCTTTTTCAACGAGAACTTCAGAGGCACTTCTGTCGCGAATAAGATTTTAGTTAATAAATAATTTCCTCGAAACAAATTTGGATGGTTCAACATTCTTATTTGGTATTAGATTTGGTCTTAATTTCGTCTTTGACGAATGGGAGTTGTAAATCACTATGTAGTATTTACAACACACAAAGGTGCGTTCACAATCATACGACGAATTTTGAACTGATAGCGTTGCAATATTTCGACATTTGAATTGGCGGCTGTACTCCACAGTTATATGCCGTAGGTCAATATCGATTTAAGTTGCGAATTACGATTGAGTAGCCAGAAGATACACATGCATTCCTAGGTACTTGGTATAATTTTCTTGAGGGATTTGTTTAATTGCACAGGTGGGCAAGTATTGCGCAGTATTGTAAATATTACTTGCACCGAATTGGTTTCGTTCGCCATAATTTTCAAGGTTTTAAGCCACAAGAATATTTTATTTAAACATTCTTGGAGTTTGAGTGGGGCAGTGCAGGATCACCATAAATTGACAAGGCAGCTGTGTCGTCTGCGAAGGTTCCAATAACAATTCCATCAGTTGTAGGCAAATCAGCAGTGAAAGGTAGATATAACATTGGGCCCATAACACTATCCTGAGGAATACCGGCTTTTATGTCATATAGAGCTGTGATGTCATGGCGTGCTTCACGAAGAAAGGACGATTTTCAACATACGATTTCAAGAACGTGTAAAAGTTTATTGGAAGCGGTTTTCTAACTTTATATAAAAGCTTTCGTGCCATATACGATCAAAAGCTTGTGATATTTCTAGACAAGCCGTGGTGCAGTAGTTTTTGGATTCGAAGGCTGCGTTTATTTGTTCAATAAGTCTATGAATTTGTTCAATTGTACCGTGACCTTGACGGAAACCGAACTGATGATCAGGAATGAGATGTTTTGACACAATAATAGGCATTAAACTTTTCATAAAAAATGATTCCAAGACTTGGGAAGGGATTGGTAGCAGACTTATGGGGTGGTATGACTTTTCATCTCCAGCAGTAGTGTTGCCAAAACTTTTTTGGAAAAAAGTTTAGTGCCACCTAAAAAAAAGGCTAAGAAAAGCTAAACTCAATTTTTCATGCTAAAAAAAAGGCTAGAATATGTTTTAGTCTTTCTATTTAACAAAAACAGGAAAAAACAGAAATAATTTTTTTAAATTCATTAAATAATTAATAAAGGGTGTTTTCCTTTACATAAATCTTAAAGCTATTCTTCTTCTCTTCTTAAAGCTAATCAGATGAATTATATGAATTTAAATTATACTTTTTTAATAGATCATTTTGTACTGCAAAAGTATCACAACATAAATTTTTTTGTCTTTTAAGGCCGCATCTTATAGTAAGAAGAGAATTTAACATTTTAATCTTCAGTTTATTCCTTTGTTTCATTTTTTTTTTTTAACTTCAGCATTATTTATTGGTAATACTAAAAACTGAAATACGAAATTAGCTAAAAGACTAAACGGCGATTTATTTACCGCGTCTTTATACTCTCTAACCACAGCTCAAAATTTTACTGTACTTTCTAAATTATTCCATGAAATAAGTGAAATTTTTTTACATTGCATTTCTAACTCTGTTTTTTCTTCCACACTATATTCATTTTTTTTAAACTTAGAAAATGTAGTTGGTTTCAATGCTTTTAAAGAAAAAAAGTCAATATCTTGTAAAATATTTATGTTGTTTGGCAATCGACAGCGTAGTTGCTTAATCAAATGGCACAAAAAAACTTGACAAGTTTTGCGTATAGACTTTTCAGTCTCAATGTCAATAACGTGTTTCTCCTTTTTACGCTTAATATATTCTTCAAAATTATAATAAAACTGAGAAAAAGATGTAAGAAATGGTTCCAAAGATGTACTCAAAGGGTCAAAGCTTTCGCAAGGCGAAATAATCAAAATGCATAGATTAGAAATCAATAAAGTCAACTCTCTGAACAATTTTGTTGGATCTATTGAATTGCTTTCGGAAAATTTGTTCACAATTTGAACTTGTAAAACTGGTTTTAAAAATTCAAAATAAGGTAAATTTATATCGTTAAACAGGCTCGATAGCAGCTTAGATTTATGACACGATTCTACCGTACTGGCAATACCGAAATGAGTTTTTAATTCTAGCCACTGGCTTGCAATACGCTTAATAGCGACTTCGATAGATAGCCATCTGGTTTCACATGAGCGCACAATCTTGAGTAGTAGAAGACCATCATTAATGGCAGAAAAAATTTTCGCGTAATTTTGTTGCCTTAATGGAGATTTACTAAACCAATTATAGGACTCTGATATCAAAAACTCCACCTCATTTGAAATAAATTTTGATGCACTCGAAACTGCCAGTTGTATTGAGTGACAAACGCATGGAATAAGTATTATTTTCGGGTTATACCTTTGCAAGAGAGCCACTACTCCGCCTTTACCGCCAGTCATTACGCTGGCATTATCGGTACCAATACCGATTAGATTTTTCACGCTTAAGCCAGTCTCGCCAAGGGTTTTGATGATTGATGCTACAATGCCAGCGGCTGAAGAATTTTCTACTTCTGCTAATTTAAGAAAAGTATTCACTTTCACTTTGCTTTGCGCGCTGTAGTATCTGATAACAATTCTATATATTTAGTTACACTGATATCTGTCGCCTCGTCAATAATTAAACTAAAGCAGTTATCACCAATATCGGTCAGCAACCGTTTTTGAAAGTATGGAGCCAAAGTGTACTTGACTATTGCACTACATTTTGTGCGTCCCAGCTTGACTTCTGCAGCAATGGTGCTATCACTAAAAGCAATCTTTTGCATTTTTATAAAGTGGTCAACAGGTAGGATTGATGTGTGGGCAGCGACAAACAAAGCATTTAATAATTCAGCTTTTCTAGTGGAGGTGCTTACGTTCAAAGCATCTAATTGGAGCATGGGCTGCTTATTGCTTGAAAACGGGGTTGCTGTCGCGGTGTCCTTTTTTGTTTGCATATGGGCTCTTAGTGCAGACAGCTTCGACTGAAGTTTGCAAGAGCAGTACTTACAAAATAGACAATCTCCTTTCTCTTGCAGCCATTTCTTAAAACTCTAGTCGCGCAACTACACGTTGCGTATTTTTTGCTTATAGAATCTTAACAATATATGTAAGTATATTATATATAAACGAAAAAGTTAAAGTAGTAAAGTAAAATATTCACCTCGAATTTTTGTCTGAGCTTGTTTTATTAGTAGCATGACTATAGTTCTCAGCCGAATCCGAATCACTGTCAGTTTCAAGCGTATCCATCAATGGAGTATCAGATCCAGCTGGATTGCTTTGTTTTGCAGAATTCCGCTTCAAAAACCTGTAAAGAAAACTAAATATTTGAAACAATTTGGAAATATAAGATATGTACATGTAAAACTTAATTTCCCATTTCGTATCAATGCAGAAACGCCAACCACAGAAAAAACAGTTATGTTTTTACGTTGAAAAGTTTTCAATGAAAACAACGTTAGATTTAGTGATGCCGAGCTGCTAAAAATACTAGTTTATGATTTGTAAGCACGAAAGTTGCACAGAGTTGCACAGAGTTGCACAAAAGAGGAATATTTTTCAAGTTTAGGATATTCGGTCCACTATACAATAAAAAAGGCTAAAACATAAAAAAAGCTAGATGGGATTTTGAAAAAAGCTAAAAAAAAGGGTAGAGGCTAGATTAAATTATTGAGGCTAAAGGCAAATTAAAAAGGCTAAATTTAGCCTCAAAAAGGCAAAAATGGCAACGCTGTTCAGCAGTTTTACCGAGTTTTTGGATCATTTTTATTTGTGCAACCTTCCACTGTGGTGCAACAAAGCTAGTTCTCAACACAGCATTGTAGATTCGGGTTAGGAAGGTTATTGCTTGCTCTGGTAATTCCTTCAGAATTTCTTCTGTAATCAAATCATATCCTGAAGCCTTCGCAGGTTTTAATTTGTTTATAATTGACCGTACGTCGTTTTTTGTGAATAGAGATATCGGAAATCTAAAATGATATATAGCTGAGACTTTCCCGTTCCATCGGGTTTTCGTATTAGGTGTTGAAATTGTGTTGGTCTTTTCAATTTATTTGCTGCCTTCCAAAGAGAATAGTCAGTTGCAAAAGTTGTTTCGAGTTTTTCAATATAATTTATTCAGAAATGTTTTTGTCCTCACCTAACAGTACTCTTTGGTTTTAGCATTGAAGTGCTTTTTATCGCCTGGGAACCGTGTTTCTTGCCAAATTTTCCTCTCTAACCTTTTTTCTTTTATCTTTTCCATGATTGAAACGGATGAGTAGGAACTTGTAAGTACCGGAGTGGAAGCCCAAGCGGATTGTTGAAAACAGTCATTAAAGTATTAAAGTATTCTAGCATACAGGAGTTGCCGCCCTTTTGTAGTTCTTAGTCGCAAGCCCCAAGCAGTGTGCTTTGCATTGTAATCTCTACCACTTATAAATCTGTTGCAAAGTCTTAAAGAATGTTCCATGCTCTTCTCTTTTATATGATGTTTTGGGGGGCAGTATATAGCAGATATTGTAATTGGCCCTTTCCAATCTTCCATTACAATATTTGTAGCTTGAATATGTTACGTACAAAAGGATGTTGCTTCGAGATGTTTTATATTACGTTTTACCAGTATTGCACTTCTGCCGTATGCTTTTCCATCTGGATGTATTGTGTGGTAAAAGTTATAGTTGTTGATTTTAAAATTGCTAGTATGAGTGAAGTGTGTTTCAGATATCAGAAGTATGTCAACTTCATTTATGTCTAAGAAAGATTTAGTCTCAAGGATGTGGTGTGACAGACCATTTGCATTCCAGATAACTATTTTTAGTTTACCGATTTTGAGAAGAGTTTGTTGTTAGATTTATTAACAAGTTTGTCATGGTGGTAAGTTTCCGCATTATCTGTTGTAGTAATGACATCATTTCACGCATAGCAGGTGAATTGTTTGGAAGTTGAACAATATTTGTTGCAGTTTCATTTTGATTGGGGGTGTCTTTGATGGCCTGCGCGTCCGACACGGTTTTTTGTAATTTTGGATGCTGAAGATTATTTGTCGTTTCAGTCTCTGGGGCTGTTGTTATTTGTTTTCTTAAGGGAGTGAATTTTAATTGTAAGTTTCTATATGCAGCACACCTTTTATAATTTGCAGGATGATTTCCATCACAGAGAGCATATTTTACATCTTCAGATCTATTTTGCGGTAACTCGTGCTTGAAACGTGGCGGTATACGATTCTGCTATGTAATAAGTTTTTAACTTCTTATATTTGTTTGTTGTTACTATTGGGTTCTAGTTCGACTATAAATATAGGAAGTGGACGTTTAGTAGTTATTTGTTTTATATTCCAAATATTGGAATATTGGTGGTCGGGATTGAAAAGTTAATTTTTAATATCATCCACTGCAGCGGATGGATATATGTTTTTTAGTACAACTTTGAAGGACCTTTGTTGTTTTGGGCTATATGTATAAAATTCGGTATATTTTATTCCAATTGTTTGAGTATAGCGGTATATGCTTCAGACGTGTTTGTTTGTATTTTCACCCGATCACCACTTATTACTTTTATATCTAGATTTTTTTAATTTTTTTTTTATATACATTTAACACTTAGGTTGTACCCCTATGAATGCAGAGCATTGTGTTGAATGGAAGGAAGATTTGATAGGTGGGAGAAAGGAGAGAGAATCAGAGCGGGAATGCAATCACACAGGCCACCGATAAATTTTGTTGTTGTTGGTTTTTTTTTTTTTTGTTTGTGCCGAGATTTGACCCCCTGACACTCTGCGTAACAGTCCAACACACTACCGCTACTCTACAGCGACCATTTTATTACATATTCGAAATGCCCGTCTTTGGCCTTCAGGCGCGCCTTAACTTGCGCTGGCCAATCATCAATAGCTGCACGCACCTCGTGCATTAGAAAAGTGCTGACAGCACGAATCAAAGCAGTCTTCAGAGAATCAATGTTGGGGTATATTTTGTGGCAAAGCATGTCCTGTCCTGTCCATAGTTAGTAATCCAATGGGTTCAGATCAGGGCAGCCAGACGGCCATTCTTCTTAGCCTTATGGGCTAGCGCAGAATCCTGCTGGCAAGTCCACGGCTGGTTTTGGAACAGGGAATGGTTAAGTGGCTTTCACAACAGCTTCCAAAACGGTTTCTTGGTAAACTTTGGCCGAAGTTTTGACCCCTTGTTCTCAGAAATGCAAGTCAGTGAACCCCATCGTAAGAGACACCCCACCAAACTACGGCTAAAGCCTCAAACAGTTTTATGCACCGATAAACGAACATTCGACAAATCCCGAGTGGGCGCAGCGTTTCGAAAATATCGTCTTTTTTCATTTCATACTTAAAAAGAGCTAAGCATGTGGTAATAACAGGATATGTTCAATTCTACTATTGGAATGGATGGGTGTTCAATGTTGTAACAGTATTTACTAAGTATGTAAATTTTCATTTTTTTATTTTTTTTATGTTATTTTTATATTTATTTATTTATATGGAAAAATAAATTTTCCTCCCCTCTGTTTTTATAAAAGAACAATTATTATGTGTTACTAGACATGAACAAACGTTATTAGAAGTCTTATTTTCTTCTTTTAACGGCACAACAGACCATGGAGTGCCTAGGCCGAATTTTACGCCAGTCATGTTGTGCATGTTATATTTTTCTACGTGAATGCCGAATTCGAACGGTGAAGAAAAATTGTTTTTTTTCTCGGTTTTAATTTCGCATGTGCCGAGATTTGAACCGCGGACACTCTGCGTAGTAGGCCAACGCACAACAACAACAACGCAGGTTAACAAAATACATTTTTTCACCATTTTCCTCTAACACGTCATAATATTGATTTAATCGATGTCAAACTTCAAAGTCAGCTAATTCGGAGTATATTTTGTAGATTCAGGCTTTTAATTACACATTCATCATGTGTAAGCTTTGCTTTTATATCAAGAATAAAAAGTTTGTATTAGAGATGCAAATCAAAGTATTTATAGCTAAAATCGTGTGGTACACGTAATTAATAGAATTATGAATATTCATAGTAATAATTTGTATTAAGGTAAAAAGATACTTTTTGAGTATTCTATAACGTAAAGTGTAGAAATAAAATAGTTAATTTATTTACATAAAAAAGAAATAGAAAAGCGAAATATGAAAATACTAAAGACTTTATTGATTACAATAAAAGACGAATAAAAAACATAATTTTTCGATTGAATGTTATTAATTGTTAATTAACAACAAGAATTTGAAATTAGCTTACATAAATTATATTACACTAGTCAGTACTAGTACTTATGTACATCTAATTTTAACTTTATTAGTCATCATCCGAATCCGGGATTTCATATCTTTCCGAATCAATTGTCTCAACCTCTATCACTTCAATAACTGCAGAATAACAAAATTTAGAATTTTGAAAATCAAGCAAGGAGCGCTAACAAGTTATAATTGGGTTCGAAGACATCAAAAGTATTGAAAATGTCATCTACTCGTTTCTATTTCTATTCGACTCGTTTTCCTACTAAATTGTTCAAAATCTTTATTTTTGCACTCTTTTGCTTCTTCGCTCAATTGACCAATTGGTAACAAGGTTTGGTTATTTCACTGCCATGCATTAATATTCGTATTTTTACAAATAAAATATAAGTATTTGGAATAAAACAAAACGAATAACAATGTCAGTATTATCTTCAAGCACTCTTATTACCAATTCAGAAAGTATTATCTTAAAATTTAGTAGTCATTCAAATAGTCATTAGAGTGGTACAAAGTACATATTTACATGGTTCATGAACTTAAACAAATTTTCAGAAATAGTCTTACTAGGACCCCTGTAACTCTGCCAATACTAAAGATAGTGTTTTATTATTGTGTCCACAAATGAACCAATTAATTATGATCGTAGCGGTAATTTTTTTTTTTTTTTAATTTAACCCATTTTTTAGAAATCGTGTTTTTTGAGCTTTCTTTTCAAAATCAAAACTAAATTTTTTTCAAAAATAATATTATTGATTTTAGAACAAACGAATTTTATCTAAAAACTTTTTGGCCATAAATAAAAGATTATTTTTCCAAATTAAATAAACTTTTTTTTAAGAACGAATTCTTAAAATAATCAGAAAACTATCACAAAATAAGTTCAATTCAGCCTTAAAATAAGAATTGGATGTCTTGATACTAGATAACACATATTATGTATTAAAAACAATCTTTAAAGAATTTTCAATCTTACCAGACTCATCAACGAATTTATTATCGCTTTTATTAAATTTAGACGGTTTTTCTCTGAGTGTACTCTAAAAATATGAAGTTATTTTGAACCACGAACATATACCTTTGACCTTTGAAAACAACCTCTTTCCTCATTCGAGGTGTCATCATTTCTTTTCAATTTCATGTGATTTTTCTGCTTGTATCTCCAAATTTCTAGTATTTTTAGTTTAAGCTATAACTCTTAAACAAAAAGGACTAGAGATACAGAGATTGAAAAGTAAAAGCGCGTGCAATTGAGAAAAGAAGATGAAATCTCGTATGTCCATAGAGGTTGTTTTTCAAAAAGCCAAAGATAAGTACGAGTAATTCTAAAATGTTAAAAAATACATTCTCCTTTTTTTATTCTTAAATTGTATTCCGACTTTATCGGTAATATTTTCTTTTTATTAATTAAAAACTAATCCCAAAAATCTCAAGAGAAAAATATAAGTAATTTTTTCATACATATGTAGATATTTGCACATATGTATACATATTTGGCAAACACATAACCCCGACGACAATAAACTGTCTTACTTAACTGGCACTACAACAAATGATCGGTCTTGGCCGCCTCTAAAAAGCTTCGCCAGTCGCCATTGCTAGGCGCGCGCTGGCGCCAGTTGATAAGGCCAAGCGCAGTCAGGTTGCCCTGCACCTGGTCTTTCCAACGGAGATTAGGACGTCCCCTTCTGCGTGTTCCTCCACCGTGGTTCGAATAAAACACCCTTCTAGCCGGAGCGCTTTCTTCCATTCGCTCAACATGACCCAGCCAGCGAAGCCGCTGGAGTTTTATACGCTTGACTATGTCAGTGTCGGCGTACAGCTCATCGTCTTATTCGATACACGTCGTCAATGTCCACGTCTCTGCGCCATACAGGACGGGAAGGATGAGGGACTTATAGAGCGTTATTTTCGTCGGTCGAGAGAGAGCTCTACTTCTCAATTGCCTACTGAGCCCGTAGTAACACCTGTTGGCAGCTTGATCTCAAGGCTGACATTATTTTTGGTGTTTATGCTGGATCCTAGTGGTGTAGTGGTAGTGCGTTGGACTGCTACGCAGAGTGTTCGAGGTTCGAATCTCGGCACAGGCAAAATCAAAAAAAGTAGAAAAAATAATTTTTTTCTACACGGCACCATCTCTTGTCAGGCAATGGCAAACCTACAAGAGTAAAAATTGCTATGAAAAGCTTTTCACTTCGCCGTTCGGATTCGGCATTAAACTGTAGGTCCCTTCCATTCATGTACAAATATAACACGCACAACATGAGTGGATGCGAAAAGTTCGGCCTAGGCCCTCCATGGGCTGTTGTGCCATTAAAAGTAAAGTAAAGCTGGATCCTAGATATACGAAATCCGTGACGACTTCAAAAGTATAGTTGTCAACAGTGACATTTTGGTATTTCGTTTTGTCCTCGTTCACCACTAGACCCACTCGACGAGACTCCCTTTCCAGGTTGGAGAATGTTGCACTGACTGCTCGAGCGTTTTTGCCAATGATGTCAATATCATCAGCGTATGCTAGCAGCATGACACTCTTGTAGAAGATAGTGCCAGAGATGTCGATGTTTGCAGCACGAATTATTTTCTCCAGCATAAAGTTAAAGAAGTCGCACGATAGGGAGTCACCTTGTCTGAAACATCTTTTGGTATCAAATGGTGCGGAGAGCTATGTCCCAATTTTCACTGCGCTGGTGGTGTTGGTCAGTGTCATTTTGCAAAGACGATTGAGCTTTGCAGGGATACCAAAATCAGACATTGCGGCGTACAAGTGATCTCTAATCGTGCTGTAGAAGGCGGTTTTATAATCGACAAATAGATGATGGGTGTCGATCTGTTCTTCTCGGGTTTTTTTCAGGATTTGGCGTAGTTTTAATATCTGGTCGATGGTAGATTTACCAGGCCTGAAGCCACACTGATAAGGTCCAATCAGTTTGTTGACGATGGGCTTCAGTCTTTCGCACAGTACGCTCGATAGAACCTTATATGCAATATTAAGAAGGCTTAAGTATCCCATGGTAGTTGGCGCAGATCGTGGAATCATCTTTCTTATGGATTGGGAAGAGTACGCTGAGGTTCCAATCACTTGGCATGCTTTCATCCGACCATATTCTGCATAGAAGCTCATGCATGCGTTTTTTGAGCTCTTTGCCTCCGGTCTTAAACAACTTAGCAGGCAGGCCATCTGCACCTGCAGCCTTATTGTTTTTCAGCCGAGCAATGGCTGTTAAGACCTCCTCATAGTCAGGCGACGGTACGTCAACGCTGTCAGTGATTGGGGTTTCCGGAGTGGATTCCGCAGTGGCCGGATTATTGCTGTCATCGCCATTAAGCAACTGCTAGTTCTGTCACCAGATTTCAGTCTTCATCCTTGCAGGAAGAGGCCCGGTCTTCAAACCATCAGTGAGGCGTCTTATTGTCTTATTCTTTCAAAGAATTTTCGGACCTCGTTCCTGTCCCGCAACATTTCGATATCATTGAACTCGCATCTTTCTTGATCTCTTTTCTTGCGCCTGAAAAGACGTTTCTCCTCCCTCCTCAACTCTCTGTAACGCTCCAATAAACTGTCGCATTCAATTTTTTTACAAAACTATCGTAGCTCTTCTTTTTTTTACGAATAATATATGAATGGATATATGTATTTCCTAGAGATGGGCAATATTTACTTCCGTTAACAAAAAAAAAATTGGATATGTAAATTATTTAAGAAGAATAATGCATAAGTCTAAAGAAAGTCTTAAATATTCGAAATTGATCGTATCGTTCAAAAGAATAAAATTGAGCTATGGCGATTATACATATAAGTACGTACATTTCTGATGCTTAATTAATATGTACCTATAAATAGGTTAAAGTGATATCAAATACATAAAATGGTTCTGATTTTTTTTATATAACCTTAATATTGAGTACTAATAGCTTTTTTTCTTTAAAACTTGATCAACTCTGTTGGCATGACGCAAAAAGCTTTTTTATATTATAAGATTCATCAATTTCATTAAATCAAACATACTTTTACTTTTTTACTTTTAATGGCACAACAGCCCATGGAGGGCCTAGGCCGAGGTTTTCGCATCCACTCATGTTGTGCGTGTTATATTTGTACATGAATGGAAGGGACCTACAGTTTAATGCCGAATCCGAACGGCGAAGTGAAAAGCTTTTCATAGCAAATTTTTACTCTTGTAGGTTTGCCATTGCCTGCCAATTTCTTTTGCCGAAAATTTATTTTTTGCCATTGCCTGCCAAGAGGTAATGCCGTGTAGAAAAATTATTTTTTCTACTTTTTGATTTTGCCTGTGCCGAGATTCGAACCCCGGACACTCTGCGCAGCAGTCCAACGCTCTACCACTACGCCACAGCGACCACATCAAACATACTGTAACTCTTTTTCTCAATCCGGTTTACTTCAGGAATGTTTCCTGACCAAGAAAGAAAAGTAATTCCTATCAATTTCTTACATTCTTACTTGGAACTACCACCGATCGGTCTTGGCCGCCTCGATGAAGCTTCACCAGTCGCCACTGCTAATCACGCGCTGGTGCCAGTTGGTAAGTCCAAGTACAGTCAGATCGCCTTGTACCTTGTCTTTCCAACGGAGATTAGGCGTGAACATTGCTCTGAATTATGGCTAGTGGCGATACCATGTTAAAGCCTAACCAAATCATTTAATAAGTCGAAAATAAACAAAATCTTTTTATTTCGCTTTGATATGAATGTTCAGTTACCTTTATTTGATAACATGCGGTCTGAGAGACCGAGTTATCTTATTTTTCTTGTTGTGTCACCGGTACCAACTTGCCTGTCTCATTAGCCATTTTGTCACTTTTTGAATGCGAAGAAAAGATGAAGCAGAAAAAGAAATTATGAAAGCGAAGCCTACCAACAACAACTCTGCCACTAGCATTCAGGAAAAAGCAACCAAAATAATAGCAGACAAATAACAACCACACAAAGGACCGCAAAACACATCTATTATCCGACTTTTTTCATTTTTGACGTTTGATATTTTATTTACAAAGTATATTTGTTTTGTTTTTGCTTTTTCTCTTTCTTTTGCAAAACTAAACAGAAATCCGCTGCAGGTTTGTATTGGAATGGAACAAATTATTAGAACATTGGGCGACCGTATCAAAAGTAGGAGCGGATATGTCGACATTAAAAATACAGAAGGCATAAGTGTCAGCGTCCACTTACTTTACTTTTAATGGTACAACAGCCAATGGAGGGCCTAGGCCGAGCTTTTCGCATGCCCTCATGTTGTGTGTGTTATATTTGTACATGAATGGAAGGGACCTACAGTTTAATGCCGAATCCGAACGGCGAAGTGAAAAGCTTTTCATAGCAATTTTTACTCTTGTAGGTTTGCCATTGCCTGCCAATTTCTTTTGTCGAAAAATTATTTTTTCTACTTTTTGATTTTGCCTGTGCCGAGATTCGAACCCCGGACACTCTGCGTAGCAGTCCAACTCACTACCACTACGCCAAAGCGACCACTAATGACCATTAATGATTTGCCGTCTGTTATTCGAAATTGCAAAATTATTGAAAAGGGGTGACGGCTGCGTTTTCCCACGAGGGGGGATCTCGAGAAAAGTTGAAATAATCATGGAGAAAGAGAAAAATTTAACGACCCTTATACATCAAAAACGCTTTTCACTTGTTAGGCTAATCTTTGAGCTTTATGCGGATGCGCCTCCCGGTCGCGCGGGAGGAGAGTCCGTTTGGATTCATTTGTTATTAAAAAATATAACTTTGATTTCAACAAAAACAATTTTATATAAAGGTTGTTTTTTTTAAAGTATGGTTTTCAATCTGGCAATACTTTTTTCGGAGTTGGTCTTTTTGACAGCTGATTTATGCTCAGTTTGGTTTGCCATTTTATAATGAATAGACTTACTCCTGAACAACGTTTGCAAAAAGTGCAAATTTATTACCAAAATAATGGTTCGGTTCTCGCGATTTTCACAAGAAAATTTTGTTCCGCGATGAAGCTCACTTTTGGTTGTATGGGTACGTTAATAAGCAAAATGGTCGTATTTGGAGTGATCATAATCCACAAGCCACTGTTGAGACGCAGTTACATCCTCAAAAAATCACTGCTTGGTGTACTCTATGGGTAGAGGGAATCATTGGTCCATATTTCTTCAAAGATAAGGCCGGTCATAATGTTACAGTCAATGGGGAACGCTATAGAGACATGATTAATGACTTTTTCGTGCCTGAATTGGAGGATGGTGATGTGGACTGGACGACGTTTGGTTCCAACAAGACGGCGCTACATGCCATACAGCCAACGAAACAATCAATTTATTGAAGGAAACTTTTGGTGAGCGCATTATCTCGCGTCGTGGGCCTGTGGCGTGGCCTCCAAGATCGTGCGATTTCACACCGCGGGACTATATTTTGTGGGGTTATGTGAAGTCGCTTGTCTACGCAGATAAGCCCGAGACGATTGACGCCTTGGAAGAGAATATTCGGCGCGTTATTATTAACATACGGCGCCAAATGCTGCAAAAAGTGGTCGAAAATTGGGCGTCTCAGCTGGAATTTATTCGAACCAGCCGCGCCAATTTTTGACCAATTGGCCGAATGCTTCTAGCTATGTAACCAGAAGATATTAGAATAATTTTTTTTTGTGCAATTTAATGAAATGTTCAACTGTAAAATTAACGCCACTTTTCCCAGTAATCGGCTATTATGCTCATGAATTTGACAATTTGTGTCATTGAGTCTAATTATTTGCAAAGAATGCAATGCTGGTTTTGTAATTTCGATCGGTTTTTGGAGATGAGATTTATTAATAAGAAGAAATGAGATGAGATCTTAACAAAAATGTGAAATATTAATTAATAATTTTCCAACATTTTACGAGGGTAAGTCAATAAGTACTCGTGTTAGGAATGAAGAGGCAAGTTTTTCACAAATTTTGTTTTTCTATTTTTCAACGTAATCTACTTTTAGTACAATACACTTTTCCCAACGTTTCTGCAATTTCTTAACCCCTCCAAAAAATACGATTTGTCAAACTCCTCAAAAACGCTTGTGTCTCGACGATAACCTCCTCGTTTTGAGCTGAATTTTTTTCCCCCGAGCCACGTTTTCATATTGGGGAACAGAAAGAAGTCGCAGGAAGCCAAGTCGGGCGAGCAAGGTGGGTGCGGCAGCAATTCGTAGTTCAATTCATGCAATTTGACAATTCCGTATCCACTTGATGTTCACCGTAAATATTAATTACCGTTCCGTACGACACTCCTACGGCCTCTGCTACTTCGCGCACTTTCGTTTGGCGATCAGCGAGAATCATGTCGTGGACCTTTTCAACGATTTCCTCGGTAACCACGTCTGCCGGGCGGCCTGGGCGCACATCATCAAAAACAGATGTACGACAACGTTTGTCATAGATGGTGAAGGGTCCCATAGACAGCATCCAACTTCGCTATTATTTCTTCGCATGTTTTTCCATCCAAAAATAAAAACGAATTACGGTTCGATATTGTTCTTTTTCCATTTTATCGCGAAACACGAAACACGTGTGATACTAATGGCTGCCAAAAACTAACCTATGAATCAGTTTGAAATTTGGTGTAGTGTCGTGTGACAGTACACGACGGCAAGGCCAACTTCCCTCAGCAACGCCACCTGTCTTCACACACGGGTACTTATTGATCTACCCTCGTATTTTTTTAAAATAATTGAAATATTTTAATTACCTATGTATTGAATACATCCTACTTATTTATTTTTAATTCCTGAAAATTACACACTACTGTGATTAATTTTAAATTCCTGAAAATTACTCACTACTGTAAAATGTACTGTACTACAGTAAAAGAAAGAGAGAGAGAAAGAGAGAAGTCTTTCTAAGTTAACTTTTGTTTTGTAAAAAAAGGGGATTTTGGTCCCCTATTAATTCAATGTAAATCGATCAAAAACTACTGTATCGAAAGAAATACATTAGAAAAAAAAATTTGAAAAGAAATGGCGAAAAATATATGGATTTGAACAATTTTAAATTAATTTTTCGCCATGCTAAAAATCGAAATAGAAATTGAAAAAATTTAAAATGATTTCAAATAGGAAAATCCAAAAAAAATAAATTCGAAATATATCCAGTTTTTGGTTAAAAATATAAAAAAACACCATAAATTTTAAAATGTACATTTATATTATATATGTATGTTAATAATAATGAAAATTTTTTTCAGAATTTGGCTTGTTCAAATTGTTAGAGAATATAAATGTACTTAAAATGAAAATTATTCGAATTGTGTAAAGATTACATTTATCATTGTCAATAACCACATAGTTCAATCTATTACTGAGCTATGATACAATCCACAATAGAAAAGGAGGGTCGAAGCTCATATTATGCTACACGATTTTAAAATATCCGTATAAAAGTATAGAAGAAAAATAAATTTTATTAAATTACTGCAGATTTTGAATAAATTACTGTATTACTTGAGCCACAAAATTACTGTAATTACTGGTTTATAACAAATTATGTTTTTTAATAATTAATTTTTATTTTAATTTTTTTCTTGATTAAATTCAAAATAAACAT
Source organism: Palloptera scutellata (assembly GCA_958295655.1). Classification (NCBI taxonomy): domain Eukaryota; kingdom Metazoa; phylum Arthropoda; class Insecta; order Diptera; family Pallopteridae; genus Palloptera; species Palloptera scutellata. Next base: position 57,074,577 of record OY282450.1, read on the forward strand.
AATTTGTTTGTTTATTTAAATATTGCCTTTTAATTTCGGAGTTGCTTAAAGGCAAAATTAATAAGCGAACATCAACATTAACAACATCATAATTAAATTCCACTTCAACCAAAAATACAAGTATGTTCAGTGTTAAGTATGCACAAAGTTTCTTTCACTATTGCTCTAAATGTGTAATTCCATCTGTACTTCTCTTTTCGCAAAAAAAGGAAAAGTATCAGTCTTTACAGCTTTAAAAGAGTTGTCAATGGATAGTTTCTTAAAGTTTTAATATTTTGTAGCAAACATACATAATATTACAGAAAATATTGTGCGATATATATGTATTATCCCAGTACAATTTTTGTAGGTAAAAAAGTAGCTAAGAGCTTAAACGCAAACCTAGTACCTAAATGAGAAAAAGAAACTATATCTAGCTACAAAAAAGCTAAACTGGCTGATGCAAACTTAGTTTCCACTGTTAACTACGAAATCGTGGGATTCACGACAGGATCCGTTCGTAATTAATGATAGGCTTGATAACATTTCAAAATGTTTACTACTTTTTTTTATAAACTTTATTTGAACAGATTTTGTAAATGTCTTTATGATTGGGTCGATATCATATAAGTATACATACTATTGTGGGCAAAAAGTAGTAAGACTTTGTTCATACTTTCAAATTTTTTTTATTCATTCTTCCAAATATATTTCGTCCCCTTCAAAGTAACCCCCCCCCCCCCCGGCCCCAATACACTTGTGCCAACGTTTTTTCCAATTCTCGAAACAGTTGTTAAAGTCAATTTCCGGAATAGCCTTCAATGCGCTTAGCGATTCATGTTTAATGTCTTCAATTGACTCAAAACGGTGTCCACGAAGCGGTTTTTTGAGTTTAGAATATAGCCAAAAGTCACACGGTGCTAAGTCAGGGCGAATAGGGTGGTTGCGGAACGATATCAGTCGAATTTTTGGCAAAATGGTCTCGTAAAACCAATGCAGTGATTTTGGAACCAATCGTGCATTCACTCTTCTTAGGCCCAAATGATGTTTTAAAATGGTTTTCACTGATCCTTCCGATATTCCAACGATGCCAGTAAGGTCTCTGACTGTTAATCGTCGATGCTCGAGCACCAATTCCTTGATTTTATTGACGTGTTGATCATCAGTTGATGTTGATGGCCGTCCTGGACGTGGTTCGTCGTCAACGCGTTCTCGACCATCTTTGAACAATTTGTACCAATCAAAAACACTTGCTCGCGAAATACAATTATCACTGAAGGCCTTTTGCTGAACGTTTCGGCACCAGAAATTTGATTCCGCACACAAAATTTAATGGAACTTCTTTGTTGAATAATTTCACTCATTGTGAAAATCGCCGAATGCACTTTTTGTACTTCAGAAAGACAAGCGTATACTAAACACTAATGATTATTTTGATGTGACATTTGGCACAGATGTCACCGACAGTCATACCAACCTTAAAAAAATAATATTTTGATGAATGGGTTACCGCGCGAAATTTAAATTAAAAAGTCTTACTACTTTTTGCCCACAGTAGTATATTCTTAAATACATATTACTTGCACACGAAAATAAAATAAACCTTGTTTGCCGAACTTTTTTAACTGTTTTCGGACAAAAGTCTGCTGGGATTTGTGAAAAAAATTACAAAAACTAAATATTTTTTTTATCCTTTTAGTTCAAGGAATATACGATTTATTTTGGCTACCAATCGAACAATATCAAAAAGATGGAAGAATAATGAGAGGACTTCAACTGGGAGCCCAAAGTTTTTCAGCTAGAACCGCTCTTGCAGCTCTCGAAATAACTTCTCGTATCATTCAGTTATTACAGGTGAATAATTTTTCTCTTAACATTACTTATAATATGCACTATGCAATAATAAAAAACAATCTGGGCAGTACTTTTTTCGGAGTTGGTCTTTTTTACAGCTGTCACTTGATTTATGCTCAGCTTGGTTTGCCATTTCATAATAAATAGACTTACGCCTGAAAAATGTGTGCAAATTATTGAAATTTATTATCATAATTCGTACTCTGCGAAAATTGTGTTTTATTGCCAAATTGTCTTCACCGTCGTTGTTCATTTTTGGCTCAATGGATTCGTGAATAAGCAGAATTGCCTTATTTGGAGTAAAGACCAGCCAGAGCCAGTCAGCAGCTACCAATGCATCCCGAAAAATGGCGAACTGTTTGGTGAGGTTTATGAGAAGACGGCATCATTGGGCCGTACTTCAAAGACGATGAAGGCCGCAACATTATGGTCAATGGAGAAAGGCACCGTTCGATGAAAACAGACTTTTTTTTTGCAGAAAATGCAAGAATTGGACTCGGACGATATGTAGTTCTAACAGGACGGTGCCACATGCCACACTGCATGCGAAATCATGCATCAATTGAGAGGCGAATTTGGTGAGCAGTTAATCTCACATTTTGGTGTAGTCAATTGGCTTCGAAGATCGTGCGATTTGACACCGTTAGACTATTTTTTGTGGAGCTATGTTAAATCTCTTGTCTATAAGGACAATCCAAACACGATTGCTGCTTTGGAAGCCAAAATTGGACCTTCAGAATGGGCCACTTGAAGCGTAGCCGCGGGTAACATTTCTGTGTTTTTTTTTTTCATTTTCAAGAACTAACCAACTTGACTTACTTTTAATGGCACAACAGCATCCACTCATGTTGTGCGTGTTATATTTGTACATGAATCGAAGGGACCTACAGTTTAATGCCGAATCCGAACGGAGGTTCGGATGGAACCTCCGTGTCGTGTAGAAAAACTATTTTTTCTACTTTTTGATTTGGCCTGTGCCGAGATTCGAACCCCGGACACTCTGGATAGCAGTCCAACGCACTACCACTACGCCACAGCGACCAGAAATTTTTCAAAAACTAAACTCTTATAAAAATTACCCTTTATAAATCATAAAATAATTGTAGGAACATTGTTTTTTTTTAATTTTATTTATACATTAAACACACAGGGTGTGCCCGTATGATTGCAGAGCATTGCGTTGAATGGAAGGAAGATTGATAGGTGGGAGGAAAGGGAATGCAATCACAGGACACTGATAAAGAGACAGGCATCCGTTGTGGCAAGTGTTATGCATTTACCACAATGAACTTTAGTTTATCAATGTCGACTATGACCGCATGTAGCATAACATATATGCATGTAGCATAGTATTAACATATTCGTGTTTAAACCATCCGCTGCACCTACTTTTCTTTCCTTTACTTTTTCTACACTTCATAATCTCTTCCATTACGTATCTATTCTATTTTAATTCTTTTTCTGCACCATTCCCATTCTTTCTATTTTCTACATCTCGTCTTGTCCAGAAACAAAAAAATCAAGTAACAGATCATCATGATGGTGGTTTTCAAAACTTGAAAAATTTAAATCTGATAAACATACGTTCTATAATATGGTATAGCAAAGAAGATGATAAGTTGGATGATAGGGGAATCAGAAGTGCAAAAAGGGAATCATGGAGGAAGTTCTGCGAGGGATTGGATAATCTTGGTTAGCATTGCTAGAGTCTACAGAGTCCTTTCTAAAACTCACACTAACAGTATTGGCTTGCTGAAAAGACCTGACTGTACCTACACTATGAATCGAAGGGAAACACCATTCAAATGGAGAAAAAAGTCAGGTACATTCACAAATCGGGGTCATTAGCCTAACTCCTTTTCTCCTAGAAACAATGGAGAAACTAATTGATAGACATATTAGAAAGGATTGTTTACGCAACAATCCACATCCCAATAATCAATATGCCTACCAACCAAGAAAATCAACGACTCATGCTCTTCAGGATCTCACGAGGAAGATTGAAAACTCCCTTGATAAGGAATATGGTATCTATTGCTTCCTAGACTTTGAGAGTGCCTTTGATAACAGAGGTTATTCAACCACATGTGACTGTATAAATATTGTAAGAAATATTAAATCAATCTTATAATCTTGTTAGAGTTCTTACCGCAAAAGGATGTTCACAAGTTGGAGTACTCTCTCCATTACTTAGGGCCATTGTTCCATTGTTGTCGATGAACTCCGACATGCACTTAGCTCTCAGTAATTTTAAATGCAAGGTTATGCGGATGACAAATGTCATACTCATTAGAGGAAGATTCGAGTATGCATTTTCATATACATATCTATCAGTTGCTAAATGAATGTGTTCAAATGTTAACCCGAAAAATTATTATTTTCACTAAAAACGGAATAAAAGTCGGATTAGTTGGGCCATTTCTCTTTGGAGAAATCATAAGCTTTTCTAAAGAAGTCAAATATTTGACGAAAAACAAAACTGGAACGCTCATCTAGACAAAGCAAGGGTCTGTCTATGAACCAGTAAAAATTAGTTGGAAAAAGTTGGGGCTTGAATCCATCTTATTTGGGTTCTGGGACATAGCGCTTACTTTGGAATTGAAATGACAGATACCTTAGACAGAAAAGGATCGTCTAATTCTTCTATTGGAGCACGACTATTCCTCGGCTTACCATGGAGTTACTTCAAACAAAATCTGAAGCTGTGGCTGGAATAAAACACTAACATTACTAGATGAAAACTGAAGGTAAATTGTTCCTACCAACTATGTCTTTCCAAAGGACTAGAAAAAAACTAAAGTTAATTGATATAAGAGTGGTTACGAACTTCCCTACAGAACACTGCCAAACAAGGAAGCATCTCTCCAACATGGACCTAACAAGGGAGAATATCTGTAGGAAATGCGACGAAGAAGATGAAACAGCGGAACACATTCTGTATCAGTATGAATCCCTAGCTAAACTAGACTGGTACACTTAGCATCGGAAGATATTGCTGAAATTTACAATTAACTCACCCAAAGAGATAACCACATTTGGGAAAAATAAAAATATAAAAGAGTTGTTCATGTATACAAAGATTTTATGTCTTTGCTCGTATGGCTTCGAGTAAGTACGTTAAATTTTTTTTGCTTCGTACTCAATTGCTCTTGTGTGTCAAGGCTCAATAACCATATAATTCAGTTTATTACTGAGGAATAACTCAAGAAAAATAAGGAAAGAGTGAAAGTCCATTCAAGCACGTTTAGTTGTTAAAATATGTGCATATTATGCGACAATTTATCAAACCCTTTTGAAATATCAATGATATCAACTTGAAAACAATTAGAGTATGCTGAAAAGAAATAATTGGAGAAAACTACCATTTTGGTGACTGTAGAATTCCAGGAAGAACCGCATGTAAACTAAAACTGAGATTTTAGAAAAATAAATTCTATTAAATTCTATAAATTCTACTCGTGAAATTTTTAAATTCAACTATTGTGCTCATTTGCTCTGTTGAAAGTTGAATTGACTTACAAAAAGAATTTATGAGAATTTTCCAAAGACCAAACTCTTCACAAAAATATGCACCATCGATATTCAGATCATTGACTGATGTGACCAGAATTTTCATTATTTTTCAAAAAATTAGGTTTGCAATGAATTCGACAATGAAATTAATTTTATTTCTATTTGCATCACGCGCTGAGTGTTTTGTATTACCTAAATTTGGTCTTTCAATGTTTCACCAAACTTCGTTTGGAATTATAGTGATGTCTGAAGCAAACTGCAGTTGAAAATTTTTTTAGTTCGTATGGTTACGTGCCATAGGTTCAACATTTTGCTTATCACGCTTTCCTGTTGATGATTTGCGAATATTGAAAAGCGATTGTTTTTGACCAAATATTGATCCCAACGTAGCGTCGAATGCAAATTTATTTGGCATTTCGGGCAAAATTACGTCTTCACACTGCTCATATTTTGTTTGCGTTACTTTGTCTGCGTCCATCAACTTGTTTAACTAGTACTGTTGTTTGGTGGCACACTTGCTAAACCTGTAGATGAGTGCGATGTATTAATTTATTCAACATTTCTTGTTGTTGTCGAATTTGTTGTGGCGTTCTGATGCCGCCTGTTGCTGTACCAGTAATTGGTAATTCTTGTAAAAATTCAAAATTAAAGAGTCACTTTCAACTCTTTTTTTTTATTTTGCGTCGCCCATTTATGTTGTGAGCATAGAATAAATACCCAAACGTACTATATACAGTAGCGAGCACAAATGGATACATGTAAGAATATTTTTGGGTTAGGATAAATAGCCAAGAATGTTGAGAAATCAAAAGCTCATTCCATTGAACACATTGGAAACTCATACTCGTATATTAGAATTTTTCTGAGGTAAAATATTTCAAAGCCAACAGCTCTGTTACTGCCAAATGCAAAAGAATTTTTAAAATTTTAATTTTTAAAATTTCTGCAAAAATTCTATGAAAAGTATAAATTTTGGTAAAAACTTCTATGCCTTTGAATCACTATCGGGTTCAATAAACATTATTCGATTTAAAAAATCCTTTGCATTGTAAGTATTTGTATTTATAAAAGGCAGTAACAGAGCTGGTGGCTTTGAAATAATTTCCCTCAGCAAAATTCTAATAAACTGAAACTTATGATCAAAATTTTGGAATTTCAAGACCCATTGGCCTTTCAGCATTGGATCATATAAAAAATATTAGTTTTTCGTTACAAGATGATGTTGGTACCCACATATCTGGCAACACTAGTCCGATTATGTCAAAGAACACATGTTTTAAAAGTGGCGTTTTGGGCTACATTTTGTGTGTAATTCGACGTTAGTGTAAAAAGTTACATTGATTTGAAAATGAGTGAAACATCTGAATAAATATATCTATATTTCATACAGTGAGGATGCTGTGAGTGAACGCGTGACCCAGGAGTGGTTTGGACGATTGCGTTCCGGAAATTTCGATATGAAAGGTGCACCTCGCTCTAGTCGGCCAGTCGATGAAATTTGTCAACTGGTGGAGTAAGATTGACACGCTGTCAGGAGATAGCGGAGGCACTCAACATCAACCACATGACAGACTTGTTGGTACCAACATCATATTGTAATGAAAAAACACGGATATTTTTTATACCATCCAATATTGTGATATAACATTTTTTTTTTCTATGTGATCAATAGAATGAATATAGACTTTTCTGCACTTTTCCTTTTTGATTTTTCAACATTCTTGGCTATTTATTATACAAAATTTTCTCTCATGTTTCCATTCGTGCTCGCCACTTTATATTTATATTTATTTAATTGTAATTGCGAAAATAAACTACTTGAGATCACGCCAGTTCCGAATAATACTTGCCAACCTAACCTTTGTACTTCATTTAGAATTTGCTGGATTTAAACATGACTTATTCAAAGATGTCCAAGTATTAATAACTTTTAACTCGTCATTTATGTTCTGAATACAATTCGTCAATTGATTCTTGTTTACCATACAGCTCGCATAAAGCTGGACATCGTGTGCATAAACATGAACATTTGCTTTAGTAATCAGGGTTGGCCGATCATTGATATAAATAGAGAATAGAAGAGGCCCCAGAATCGACCCTTGAGGAACCCCTTTTTTAATTTGCAAAAAAAAAACTTGAACAGGTATTACCAACATATACAGCTTGCAATATAAATAAGACGATATGAGATATATCACAGAGTCAAAAGTATAGTACTTGAGTATTTTATCTTGTAAAATAATATGTTCCGTGGTACCAAATGTCTTGGAAAAATCTAACATAACTAAAAAGCTGACCTCTCTTTTGCCTAAACCAGATTTGACTTCTATTAAAGCAGTCACACAATTCCTATTTTTCCTAAAGCGCGACTGCCGTTCCGAAAACAAAAATTTTGATTACATTATGCGAAATGTTATTCACGCTTTGATTGGATATACTAACAAAATTTTGATTCAATTCATGCAGATTTAAGCAACTAGTGTCAGTATCAACCATTTACTGTCTTCCTTTACCTAAGTTTTTTATTTTTTCCACTTCTTCAGTCATTGTTGAAAATTTTGTTTCATAGTAATGTCGTTTTCCTGCTTTGACGATTTTTATTACGAAATTTCCTTTTATACGAAAAATATTGCATTCATTGAGTTACGAATAGAATTGTTAAACCAAGGACGACTTTCGCCCGTAATCGTTTTTTGTTTTAAAGGAACAAAACTCAAATAAGTTCAAGATGTTTTTTTCTAAATATGTTATTTTTTCATCCGCAGTTTTGATGAAATAAAGTATATTCCACTCAGTATTTTCAACAACTAAATGGAGCTGGTCATAAGTAATGCAATTATAGTCTCTATAATAAAAAGTTTTATGCATCGCCATTAATTGAAAATTTATTGTTAGAAAAATCAAATCAAATCTTGAAAAAAGTGGCTTCGATAACTGATCATACAATAGAATTTTCTGTTTGTCATTGACAAAGAATAAATCTAGAAATGTGCTGTTTGTCATACTTAAATGAGTGGGAATAGTTTGATTTGCCGGATACATGCCAAGTGTTTGCATGCTACTTGAAAGATTATCTTGTGTCAATAGATCAGCATTAAAATCTCCAGTTATAATAATTTTAGTATACGAAAAGATGAAAGTTTCGATAACATCCATATAGGGTTGAAAATTAACTTTACGGTTTGGTCAATAAACGCAACCTACAAAATTTTTTTTTTAATTTTGAGAATTCGAGAAAATTGTACTCAATTTCACTGTCTTCTCTTGACTTGCTTAAACATTTGACGGAAATACCCTCCCGTACGTATGTATATAGGAACACCTCCTCCATGGCTATACATGTCTGCTCTAAACAACTTATATCCTTTTTAATTAAACAAATTATTATTCATATACGGCGAAAACCCCGATTCTGAAATACATACTATATAACATCGACTAAAGAACTCTGAAAAATGTACGCAAACTCATAGATTTTGTTTACTAAGCTTCGTGCATTTAAATGGCATTTCTTGAATCCAATCTTTTGTTTGCACAATATATGCATTAAATTGCAAGATACGTCTTTGGAACTGGTACAATTATTTTTAGAGGAACGCAACATTATGTTAAACTATTATTAAACCTATAAGCAATACATTTGAAAAATAATTTATAGTATGTTACAATTAGTTTAATACAAACACGGTAAACTAAAATCTTTGAAAAAATAAAGATTATACTCCATATAAGTAGCAATATCATAGTATTTCGCTAAAAGCCAAAAAAAAAAGCCATGTCATAAAAAAGCACTGTATAAAAGAGTGTAACGATTTTAATTCAGAGAATAAAAGACAAAAAGAGCGTTTGCAGCTCAGTTATTAAGTACACTACGAAAAAACCACTCTCCTCATTGTTGAGGTTTGCAGTAGACAGAGATGTATTGATGCCATTGCCATAGATATTGATGTTATTGTTGTTTTCGCAATAGGCAGATCACAAGTGTTGCTGGCGGCAGTAACCACCATACCTTTGAATTTACATCAGTACAGCTTGCGCAAGTACTAATTTATCGAACATAATTGCGTTGTCTACTCGGGAACCAGATTCGTCTTTAGAAAATTTTATGTAAACTGAACCCTTGAGTAAAGACAGAGAATAACTGCCTTTGTTTTTTGTATTCATGTACAAATATAACACGCACAACATGAGTGGATGCGAAAAGCTCGGCCTAGGCCCTCCATGGGTTGTTGTGCTATTAAAAGTAAGTATGTTTTTTGTATCGAATAGCTGCAGTAAAAATGTCCTGATTTGTTTTGCTAAGTACTTAGAAGGGACATAAATACTGTTCCCACATTAAACACACCCATTCCAATAGTAGAATTGAACATACCCTGTTATTACAACATGGTTTATGAAAGCTAACCTCTATACCTATACCTATAGTTAGTTTGTAACGGGAATTCAAAATTGTGTCAGCTTTCACCATGGAGTGGTCAGATATTGAGAACCGTATCGCTGTTATAGCACTTTTTAAGAGTGAAATGAAAAAAAAACAATATTTTCAAAAAGCTCTGCCCACTCAGGCGCTTGTTCGTCGCATCACCCAGCTTCAGTCATGGTTTGGTGGGGTGTCTCTTACGATGGGGTCACTGACTTTCATTGCTGCGAACAAGGGGTCAAAACTTCAGCCAACGTTAACCAAGAAAGCTGTTTTGAAGCCACTTAACCATTCCCTGTTTCAAAACCAGCCGTGGACTTTACAGCAGGATTCTACGCTAGCGCATAAGGCTAAGACGACCCAGACCTGCGTTCAAAACAATTTGCCAACTTTCATTTGCTCTGAAGAATGCCCTGATGCCCTGGCAGCCCTGATCTGAACCCATTGGATTACAAATTATGGACAGTTTCAGAGGACATGATACACAAAAGATACCCCAACATTGATTCTCTGAAGACTGCTTACTAGTATGTTTGCCGGTTTGACCGTAGTTCAATTTTTATTAATCAGAATCACCATTTCTAACATGTTTTTTAATACTAGAATTTCATTGCAACATGTTTATTAATTAAAAACCATGTTAGAATATTCTCTACCTAACACGTTTTAAAAAAAAAAAAGTTGAATCCAACCACTTATGGTTCCAAAGGAAACGGTTGACAGAATTTTTTAATATTCATTTCCATTTCTAACAAGAAAATCCACAAGGGTTGGAGGGCAATAGCACCCCACCTTTGGACGATTATTCAAAGTACATTAATATTTTACAACACTAACTTTAAAATATTAGCTAACTTGTAATTTAAAATTATATTTTTATGATATTTATTTCTAACAAGAAAAACCACAAAGGGTGAGGGGGCAATAGCCCCCCACCTTACATTAATTATTAATTAATTATTATTATTCACCTTACATTAATTATTAATTAATTACCCAAAGTACATTAATATTTTTAAATGAATAAAGTAGTTCTAGTTAGATTATTTGACTTAGTATTTGTAACAACAATTCTCGCATCCCCTCGAAGGGGTTGCGAGATTTTGTGCTAGAATCTAACTATTATTTTTAAATGAATAAAGTAGTTCTAGTTAGATTATTTCACTTAGTATTTGTAACAAGAAAAAATTTTGTGATTTTGTGCTAGAATGCAACTAAAATTTTTTTTTTGAATAAAGTAGTTCTAGTTAGATTATTTGACTTAAGTAGTATTTGTAACAAGAATTCTCGCATCCCTTCGAAGGGATGTGCTAGAATCTAACTAATATTTGTAATAAATAAAGTAGTGCTAATTAGATTATTTAACTTAATATTTGATTTCAATGTTTTCAATCTATTAAAAACTTGTACTCTTGTAAAATAGCGTTCTAAAAAATCAGCGTTTCATTCGGAACGCAAAAACGCATTTGTAGGATTTAAACCTACAAAATGTTAACTTCTCAAAAGTTGAAGCTCTTAACCTACTGAGCTAAATAGCATCACTTCGTGAACCGTTTCCAGAGGGAACATAAAGTTGACAACTTTGTTGGAGCAAACAAAGTTAGTTATTGAATATAATGATGAAAATATATCAAGCTTTTTAAAGTTTCATTAAAGCTCTCGGTGCGCGATCCAATTGGTTCACTCCGCGATTATGTTCTCTCAATAACAATTTCAAAGCAATTATGACTAAGTATTGTTTTGTTTTTTTTTTTGTTGATATGAAATTCAACAACAATGCATGCATTGGAGAACCGGTGCGCGATTTAAGAACTTATGTGTCATTCAACCAACATAAAACTTATTAATGAAATTTTGTTAGTTGTAAATCCTCTTTATAAAATAAATTTACCTTAAATTGATTCATAATTTAAATCTCTTATTAAGTATGTATATCTTTATTATTATATTCATGCAATAGTTTATCAATTACGTCTTTTTTAATGGCTATATAAGCAAATTTAGAAAACGTATCAATTACATTAAGCATATATTTGTATCCTCTATTAATTCTAACATTACCATAACAGTTGTCATAATTAGTAAATAGCTGCCCATAATTCATTTATTCCTTTTTTGCTATTTGAAAATCTTTATTCTTCTGATTCTGATGTATCTATGTTTTCATTTTTTCTATGTACCCGCAGATACAATGTAAATAATATAATTGATTTAAATAAAGTTTTAAGAAAGAGTTAAAAAGCAAACTTCAACAATATAATTTAAATAAAACAAGAAATAATTAATGAAGATCTTCAAGCGATTATACAACCATTAGATAAATAATTTTTTAATACTCAACATTTAAGTGATAGTCTTAATAATTTGAGGGAAGATTTAAATAAATCAAATATATTCACAAAACGAACCGATCACTCTGTTAATTAGGTTGACTCCGTCAACCGTTCGCAACGAAGCGATTGAAAAACATTCGTGTCATGAATCGACTTCATCTCCTTTATTTCCTTCGGAAACGGTTCTCCCTGCGGGAACATAATTGCGAAGCGATCGGTTTCCTTCGGAAACATATTAGCAACTAAACAAACTGAAAAAGAATTGAATTTAACTTTACCTACTACACCAACGGCTGAAGAAAACACGTTCACACAGTGAACCGTCTCCTTCGGTGACATCCTTAAAAACATCGTTAAATGAAACATTGTCTACAACAGTACAATTTATTTCTGGAAGAATTGGGAATATGGGAATGAAATTTTAAATTTAAATAATACAGATATAAAATTATGTGGCAATATTTTTGGTCTAAGGTCTGAGGATGGGAAAGATTTATGGATTGGAAATACTAATGCTAAAATTAATAATAATAAAATTTTTTAAATTATAAAACTCATACTGAACATATGGGAAGATTATGGGAATTGATTACTTCAAAAGAACCATCAACATCAGTAACAAATGATGATTTAAAAAATTATGAAGAAATTATATTATCAACATGAAAAATATAATTATTACATGCAAAATAATGATAAAAGTTCTAAACGTTCTTTAAATCGAGTGTCGGAAATAAATATAAGCATTTTATTAGACCAATATTGTTAAAAAATAAAATACCTAAGGAAAAAATTGGATCTGGTTTATCAGAATTTAAAAAAGGACCTCCCAAAACAATAAAAAATTTAAAAATTAGAACAGATTTACCCGTAGAATATGTTTATTGGAATAATATTGATGAATTAAAAGATAGATTAAATTTACTGTTTGAAGAGTATGAAGCAGGAATGATAGTCCTGAAATGACATAATGAAATTACAAATATCATTGAAGAATTAAGAGAAGAGAATTTGATTTAACTTTGCAAAGCAAAGGAAACAGATTGCATCACAATCTTATTTGAATTTTTTTACTTTAATAAATGGGTACTGATAAGTTCGGATAAAAAACTTCTATTGGATCAACTACATCTAATAAAAATTATATTAATAAAATAATGTCATTAGAACAAGATCTCTCTGAGAACCGTTCACATAATGAAAAAGGTCTAACGAAAAAAATATGGTTGAAAAAGCTTCTGAAGAAAATCACTTCACTTCGTCAAGATAAGTAAAAATAATAAAGCCTAAAACAAATGATACGAATAACAAAGACACTCAAGTTTCATCTGAGATGAGAGAACTGGAAGCAAGTTCAAATGATTTCGCTAATGCAATTAAAAAGTAATTTAAATATGTGACAAATAAAAAAATTTATAAAAAATTTCTTGTTAATTGAAAAGAAAAAAAAAATGATAAATAGAAAAATAATAAACCTTAACTTAAAGTAACTTACTAAACTAAAAAACAATCGAATTTTCTTAATCTAAGATAATATTAGTTAGCATATAAGGAGAGGGATGGGGCTCGTTTTACTTAGCTACTTACTTAGCTTTTTATTTTGAAATGACGACAAGATTGTTTACAGACTTGCATATTTTTCAAATAGAGATAAAACTTGTCATCATAAGATAATATTCTTATTATATCTTCTCTAGTAGTATACAATCTCATATTATATGATCTAATATTATAAATAGTTTCAATTTTATTTTCTAAATTATTTTAAAAGTTTTTGTGTCTTCTATGGTTAACTTTTTACTATATTATTTCTTTATACCTTTACAAACCTTCTTCTCATCATTATCAGTTTTACCATAAATGCATATGTGCATCTTACTTCTTAAACCACAAAATTCTATAATAGAAATTCCATTGTATTCATCTTTAAATTTTTCTGGTACTTTTTTATTAATATTACTTTTCAATCCTTCAACAGGAAAGTTATCAATATATTAAATAGTATGGTATAAATAACTATCTTCTTTCATATCATTGTATACATTAAAATTATCACCAATATTAGAACCTCCAAAATAAAGAATAAATGAATCAGTATCTGTACCTAATAATTTCATTCTATCTCCATATTTCTTCTTCAATTGCACATACATCTTGGACATTAATAATTTTGATAAATCCAAAATATTTTGACCTCTAAATATAAGTTTATTTAATTTAATCTTAGATTTTTACCAAATACTACAAATTTTGTCTCATCAATAATTTTTCAAAATTGGTGCATTCTCTTATCTATTAGTTTACTTATCATATTTACTATTTTAACTACTGTAACATTGAATCTATTTCTAACATTTTCCATCTATTTACCAAACACACTATTATTCATTAATTTGAAGAAATGTTTTTCAAAATCTTTTTTAGCTTCTTTTCCAAGTGCATAGTTTTTTCGATGTATGGCTTTTAGCCATGCTTCTTGTCTACATTTCATACCTCTATAAACTTTAGTTAAGACAACTCCATTTTTCAAATATTCTTTTCATAATTTTATATCTATTACATTGTTTTTCTTTGGTAATAAAGTGCACAGTTTCTTATTTTTATCATTAAATTTACTACCAATATTTTTGGCGCTGGAGCATAGTCATTAAAGAAATCGTGTAAATTTTCTGGTATATGTTTGTTTCTTTCGGAAACGTGCATATCAACTTCTAATGAATGTCCTATATTACTCTCATCTTCGCTATGTGAAGGGTCTTCGTTGCAAACATCATCATAATCATCACAATAAAACATTATTCACATTATGAAAATATTTAATTTCAACTTCTTACTTATTTACTTAACTGGCACTACAACCGATGATCGGTCTTGGCTGCCTCTACAAAGCTTCGCCAGTCGCCATAACTGGCACGCGCTGGCGCCAGTTGATAAAGCCAAGTGCAGTCAGGTTGCCCTGCACCTGGTCTTTTCAACGGAGATTAGGACGCCCCTTCTGCGTGTTCCTCCACCGTGGTTCGAATAAAACACCCTTCTAGCCGGAGCGGTTTCTTCCATTCGCTCAACATGACCCGGCCAGCGAAGCCGCTGGAGTTTTATACGCTTGACTATGTCAGTGTCGGCGTACAGCTCATACAGCTCATCGTTCCATCTTATTAGATACACGTCGTCCACGCATACTGGACCGTAGATCTTACGTAGTATCTTCCTTTCGAACGCTCCTAACAGCCAACAGCCTCTCATCATTGATGGTCAATGTCCACGTCTCTGCGCCATACATTAGGACGGGAAGGATGGAGGGACTTATAGAGCGTTATTTTCGTCGGTCGAGAGAGGGCTCTACTTCTCAATTGCCTACTGAGCCCGGAGTAACACCTGTTGGCAAGAGTTAGTTTCCGCTTGATCTCAAGGCTGACATTATTGTTGGTGTTTATGCTGGATACTAGATATACGAAATCCGTGACGACTTCAAAAGTATAGTTGTCAATAGTTGACTCTTTGTTTGTTGACACAAGGTATTTCGTTTTGTCCTCGTTCACCACTAGACCCACTCGACGAGACTCCCTTTCCAGGTTGGAGAATGATGCACTGACTGCTCGAGCGTTTTTGCCAATGATGTCAATATCATCAGCGTATGCTAGCAGCATGTCACTCTTGTAGAAGATAGTTCCAGAGATGTGTTCGCAGTTCGAATTATTTTCTCCAGCCAATTTCAACTTCACTTAACCATTTATGATCACCAACGATTAGTTTTTGACACATAGCTCAACCATATAAATAATTAGCAAATATAAGATGCAACTAGTAAATTTTTTAGGATTATATACTCCTTTCACCTTCTTCTTTAGTTAATTTATAAACTTGTTCTACAACATCATCATAAAAGTAACAATTATTTGCTTAAGCATAATTATGTGATTTTCCAATTCTCGTTTTCATAAAATTCATATTAATCTTGGTTAATTAATAATTCTAATTTTTTACTTAAATGTGGCAAGCTAACATAATACCAGGTGTACACGAATAAAACTGATAATTTTTTTATGAAAATACAAGTTTACTAGGTGTGCAACTATAAAACCGGGAAAATTTTTAAGAAAATACACGTTTATTTAAGGAAAATAGTTATACAGTCAATCTTCAAAGTGATGACCATTGCTAGCTAGCTACACATTTTTCCCATCTCTCTGTCAATTTTTGAATGCCTCGCCAAAACACTGTTCGTTTTTTGAGTCAAACCAGTCATCATTTTCGTACGAATCGAAGTGCGTGCCCCATTGATGAAAATAAGTGGTAGTCAGATCGAGCCAAGTCTGGTGAATAAGTCGCATGTGGGCGGGCTTCCCAGCTGTACGAATCTACCAATTCCCGAGTCTGTTTTGTTCGATGTGATGGTGCCTAGCTTGATATTCTGCACGTTTTTGGCACAAAGCATGGTAAAAATCGGCTAATTGTTGTTGGTAGCGTCGACCAGTAACTGTTTCCCCTGGTTTCAGAAGATCAAACCAGACAACACTTCGCTGATCCCAGAAAACACAGAGCATTGTCTTCTTTCCGAAGCGAATTGGCTTTGCAGTCGATTTGACCGGTATACCGGGCTTAACATATGATCGTTTACGTTTGGGATTCTCGAAATAGATCAATTTTTTATCGCTAGTAACAATTCGATGAAGATATGACTTTCTTTTGAACCTGGCGACCAACATTTTACAGGTTGTTTTTCGATTTTTTGCTGTCTTTCAGTCAATTCATGCGGCACCCATCTTTCCCACCTTCAAAATCAATCCCATGGCTTTTAAATGTTGAAAAATGTATTGTTGGGTCACATTTAGTTGTTCTGCAAGTTGTTCTTGCGTTTGACCATCATCCTCATCGATGCTTGCAAAGCTTGCAATTCGGCATCTTCAAACTTGTTCGGTGGTCTTCCACTTTCTTTGTTTCTCACATCAAAACTTATTGAACCACGCACCGTGTTTTGCCTAGAGCGTGCTAGCCACAAGCATTCAATGAGATTCCAAAGCAGATTTCTTCAATTGGAAACAGAAAATCAATGTTGTCCGTATATCGTAGTTTGTAGGCACAAAATTCGACATTTTTACGAGAGAAAAATTTTGTTCTTGTATGAAACTTGATTGTTTATGAACTGAATATTGTTGACAGAACTAAATGCGAAGAAATGACGTCAATGATTTGATTTGACTAAGCGTTTAAGGAGTGAGATCGAAAAAATCGGATAACTTTGAAAGACCACTGCTTTGAAACTCTTCATCTGAATAAAAAAATTCAAACAGTAGGCTTTGTGTTGGAGAAATTCTGATGAAATACAATCACATGTTTTTTGACTTGTGAACTTTCAGTTGAGTCATGGCATCGGCAGTGGAAAGACGCGATTTAGTTGTTGAATTATTTCGAGAAAATCTGCAGTGGAGCCAGAAAACCATTGCAAATAAGGCGAAAGTTTCACAAAACCCTGTCTCAATGATTCTTAAAAAATTGAATACAGACTTAACAGTTGCTAGAAAATATAGTTCTGAAAGGAAATGCGGTTTCGTGTCTCCACAAAAGGCGAAGAAAGTCGTTGCTCTCTTAGAGAAGAATCCAGCGTTGTCTAATCGAAAATTGACGAAAAAAGCGAGTTGTAGAGAGTTTTTAATTCGTAAAATTAATAAAGATGTCTTAAAACATACAAAGTGCAGTCAGTACCCGACAGGAACGCTACTAAGAACTTGGTTGCCCAGAGCCGAGCTAACAGTTGAGAACAGATTTTTTCCAAAAATTCGATTGCTGTGTTATGGCCGATGAAACATACGTGTGGTCTAAATTTTCACAATTGCCTGGCCAAGAGTTTTACACCGCAAAGGAACGAGGAGGAGTTGAGGAAAGATTTAGGACAAAACAAAAGTCCAAGTTCCCGAAGAAGTTTCTGGTATGGCAAGCGATC
Source organism: Palloptera scutellata (assembly GCA_958295655.1). NCBI lineage: Eukaryota > Metazoa > Arthropoda > Insecta > Diptera > Pallopteridae > Palloptera > Palloptera scutellata. The sequence goes on from OY282450.1 coordinate 57,092,617, forward strand.
TGTAGTTGTGGGCTAAGGAGTAAAAGTTTCGTAACAAGTGGCACTGTTAACCCCGAAATTTATGTGAAGGAGTGCCTCCAGAAGAGATTGCTGCCCTTCATTAGAAAGAACAATGTATCTACTTTCTTTTGGCCTGGTCTAGCCTCCTACCACTACAGTAAAGTAACGCTTAAATGGTTCGAAGACCAAAACATCAAATTGGTACCAAAAATCGCCAACCCACCAAATTGCACAGAACTTCGGCCTATCGAGAGATAGGCCGAAGTTCTAGTGAAAAGAACATTAAAGGCAACAAACAAGGAAGCTAAATCAATGGAAGATTTAGTGGAATGCTGTCACCAAGAGAGTCTCAGAAATGACAGTAAAGGCGCTAATGGCAGGCATACCGGAAAAGATGTCCGAATTCTGTAAAAAACAACAAACAAATTAGTTTTATTGATCATTTTATCAGAAACTAAATTTTCTTTTCAAAACTGTTTACATTTTTTTATTTGCATAAGGGATTTCAATGCTAGGACAATTTAAAGTTATCCGGTTTTTTAGATCTCACTCCTTAGTTTTACGTAGCGACACACAAGTAATTTATAATTTTTAAAACAGATCTCTATGAAATTATCATAAATATCTGATAACAATGATTTATAATCTTTCTTACTAATATTACCACTTAATTTTGATTTTAAATTAAATTTTTCATCAGTAAGTAAATAGCATTTATCTTCTTTAGATAAATCTTTAAAAACGTTATTAAAATTGTTAAGTTGATCAATATTAATTAACCTTATATTTCTAGTAAAACATGATGACCATTTACTACTAGTCAAGATTTTATAATTGCTGTGTGACTGGTTTGCTTCACAACCATAATTACTTTGTAATTGGTCCCCTACAGGACCAACATCGGATTATCTAAACTCTTACTTTTTTACATGTAACTCAATGTATATTATTAACACCTAATAAATTTTTATCAGCTTTATCTAAGTAGTGAAGTATTAATAAACTCCATTGAATCTATAAATCTTAGTTCTATAGTTTCTTTAATATTAAATAATTTTAAGTTATTTGATTTACATTTATAACGCTCTTTCCTAGTTACGTTATTATATTCATATCTGCAATTATTATTTTGACATTTTAAATAATCAAGTTCACCTACTATTACCTTTTGTCTAAATTTGTCAAAATTTTGTGTACTTGTGGCTATTACAGTAGTTTCTGTTTATGGATAGACAGAATCTAAATATTTTAAAAATAATTTTGAATCACCCTTTCAAGCTATGAATAATTATTGGTAAAAATTTAGGCATTTACAAATTGATATTACATTTATTACATAAAGCCATTATATATTTACCAGTTAAATGATCAACATTTTTGAGTTATATCATTAAATTCAATATGTTACCGCGGGGAACGATTCGCTTAGCGAACATAATCATTTAATGATCGGTTTCCGAAAAATATATTACATATTTGACAATTTTTAGTATTTTCAAATTTCAAAACTGATTCTCTATCTTGGAAAATTATTTTATTATATTCTTTAGCATAATGTAATATTTGATCAACAAATATTTTAATCAGCAACCCCTTCGAGGGGATGCGAGAATTCTTGTTACAAATATACTAAGTCAAATAATCTAACTAGAACTACTTAACTACTTTATTCTATTGCTATTGCCCCCCACCCTTTGTGGTTTTTCTTGTTGGAAATAAATATCATAAAATATGAGTATTATAAAAATATTAATTTAAATTACAAGTTAGTTAATATTTTAAAGTTAGTATTGTATTTAAAAATATTAATGTGCATAATCGTCCAAAGGTGGGGGGCTATTTCCCCCCCACCCCTTGTGGTTTTTATTGTTAGTAATGGAAATGAATATCTTAAAAAAAAAAAAATTTTGGAAACATAACCTATGTTGGATTCAACTTGTTTTGTTAAAAAACGTGTTAGAGAATTTTCTAACATGTTTTGTAATGTTTGTTTTTGTTAATAAGGAATTTTTTATATTTAAAAACATGTTACAAAATGGTGATTCTGATTAAAAAAAATGGAACTGCTCAAACCGGCAAACTACATACTACTCGGCTTTGATTCGTGCTGTCAGCACTTTTCCAATGCACGAGCTGCGTGCAGCTATTGATGATTGGCCAGTGTGACGGGATTTCGAATAAGTAATTGCTTTTTGTATACAATATACACTGGTGTCCATATCTAAAGCAACCAGAATAAAATATCGATATTAGACAAAAAAAAAGTGGTATATATTACACAAAGGCGGTAATTTTTAAAATTTTTATAAATGATATTTTATGTATTGCAAATTAAAAAAAAAAATAAAAATATTAATTCATTACAACATTTTTTTACAAACGAAAAAACGAAATTGACCCGATTTTTGGGTGGTCATAACTAAAGCAACTTTCACAGTCCAACTTAAAATTATACAATAATGTTAATAATCGATAGCATAACCCTTATTTTTGTTGTGTTTATTAGTCTCAGAATCCCTTTTAATCTTGCGATCTATGATGCTCCACAAGTTCTCGATCGGGTTCAGATCAGGAGACTGAGCTGGCCATGCGAGAGTTTTTATGTTTGCGTCACTCAACCAATCTTTAACGAATTTCGAGGTATGCTTCGGGTCGTTATCATATTGGAAGACCCAAATAATAGGCATATTCTCTTTTGCATAAGGAAGCATTAATTTCCCAACACATTTTTGTAAACGAAACGATCCATTGTTGTTATTATTTGGTGAATTGGTCCAACTCCAGCATACGAAAAGCAGCCCCACACCATGATAGTACCTCCACCATGTTTAACTGTCCCTTTGCAATACTGTGGTTTGATTCTTTCATTTTTGGGTCTCCTTACTATAAAATTTTTGTTATCTGAGCCCTTGATATTGAACTTTGACTCATCTGAGAACAAAATATTTCTCCATTGAACAGTATCCCAACTGATATGTGCTCTCGCGAAAGCTAGCCTGGCCTTGCGATTTTTTTTGGAAATAAATGGCTTCTTTGATGGCTTTCGAGCGCGTAGACCAGCTTCCACCGCTCGTCTCCGTACAGCTCTTGCGGTAATATCCAAAGATAACTCTCTCACCAATTCAGTTGAGGTTACAAAAGGCTTTTTCTTTATTTCTCGAACAATTCTTTTGTCAACGCGATGTGTTGTTTTTCGTGGCCTCCCTCCATTGTATTGTCACTACAGAACCAGTTGCAAGAAATCTGCTAATTATTCGAGAAATCACTGATTTTGGTATTGAAAACTTCTGCGAAATATTTTTTTGGGATAAACCGTTTTTATAATCATTTATAATTTGTTCTTTAACCGTATTACAATACTTGTTTCTAGCCATTTAGATAATTTTTTTTTAATTGGTAAGAAAATATTCACGTATATGTCTTGAGAAATTCACAAAAATAATTGTTAACAAACGAATTAAATGCACAAAGTATAACACAAAATAAATAACGGTACTCCAAATAAGAATTGTTGACAACATAGTTTGTACAGTCAAGTTGCTTTAGTTATGACCACCCAAAAATCGAGTTAATTTCGTTTTTTCGTTTGTAAACAAATTTTGTAATGAATTAATATTTTAATTTTTTTTTCTAATTTGAAATACATAAAATATCATTTATAAAAATTTTAAAAATTACCGCCTTTGTGTAATGTATACCACTTTTTTTTTGTCTAATATTGATATGGTTGTGCGTCGGGCTTGGAACCCACCACGTTAAAATACCCACCAATGAATCCTCCAAATAAGCCTCGGATAATGAACGCCTCTAATGTTGACGACTCCCGCAAACGCCCAAAGGACAACGATTTACGGATATGCACCTGGAATGTCCGAACCCTCTACAGGGAAGGTGCCTCTATCCAGCTGGTGGATGTCCTCCAAAAAAATAGAGCTGACATCCCCGCTATACAGGAAATGCGATGGACGGGACAGGGTTGCTCCAAAAGAGCATCCTGTGATATCTACTACAGCTGTCATGCGTCGAGACACGAATTTGGTGTTGGATTTGTGGTTGGGAAGAGACTGCGTCATCTAGTCTCGAGGTTCACGGCCGTGAACGAGCGCCTAGCCACTATCCGCATCAAGGCAAAATTCTTCAACATCAGCCTAATTTGTGTCCATGCCCCGACGGATGAAAAGGATGAAACGACCAAAGATGACTTCTACGAGCTCCTCGACAAAGCTTATGAGCATTGCCCCCGCCACGATGTTAAAATCGTGTTAGGCGACTTTAATGCCAAGGTGGGCAAGGAGAGTCTCTTTGGTCCGACGATCGGAAAATTCAGTCTCCACAACGAAGCCACCGATAACGGTATGAGACTGATCGACTTCGCCGCCGCACGAAACATGACAGTTAGTAGCACCAGATTCCAACATAAAGATATCCATAAGGCCACTTGGCTGTCCCCTGATCAAAACACACGAAACAAAATTGATCACGTTGTGATCGACGGAAGGCACGCTTCCAATGTACTAGACGTACGCACAATACGTGGTGCAAACATCGACTCAGACCACTACTTGGTTGCAGCCAAGATCTGCACACGTATATGTGTAGCAAATCGTGTACGGATAGGTACAAAGAGAAAGCTGGATGTCGAAAAGCTGCAATCACAACAGACAGCCAAAGTCTTTGCCAACCAACTTGCACTTCTCCTTTCGCAAAACACCCCTCAACTTGATGATATATGCGCACAGTGGACGCACATTTCCCGCTCTATGCGTACGGCTGCCGAAGAGGTGCTAGGCTACCACCGTCGATGGAGAAATATGTGGTACGACCAAGAGTGTCGCGATGCTACTGAAGCAAAAAACGCAGTATACAGAGCCACCCTGCAGTCAGTTGCAACGCGAGCTGCTAAGGACCGATACAGAAAGATAAGGAGGGAGGAGAAACGTCTTTTCAGGCGCAAGAAAAGAGATGAAGAAAGACGCGAGTTCAATGATATCGAAATGTTGCGGGACAGGAACGAGGTCCGAAAATTCTTTGAGAGAATAAGACGCCTAACTCTTGGTTTGAAGACCGGGGCCTCTTCCTGCAAGGATGAAGACGGAAATCTGGTATAATGAGATTATGGAGGGAGCACTTTTCGCAGCTGCTTTATTGCGAAGACGGCAACAACCCCGCCACTGCGGAACCCACTCCGGAAACCCCAATCACTGACGGCGTTGAAGTACCGCCGCCTGACTATGAGAAGGTCTTAACAGCCATTGCTCGGCTGAAAAGCAATAAGGCTGCAGGTGCAGATGGCCTGCCTGCTGAGTTGTTTAAGACCGGAGGCGAAGAGCTCAAAAAACGCATGCATGAGCTTCTATGCAGAATATGGTCAGATGAAAGCATGCCAAGTGATTGGAATCTCAGCGTACTCTGCCCAATCCATAAGAAAGGTGATTTCACGATCTGCGCCAACTACCGTGGGATAAGCCTTCTTAATATTGCATATAAGGTTCTATCGAGCGTACTGTGCGAAAGACTGAAGCCCATCGTCAACAAACTGATTGGACCTTATCAGTGTGGCTTCAGGCCTGGTAAATCCACCATCGACCAGATATTCACACTACGCCAAATCCTGGAAAAGACCCGAGAAAAACAGATCGACACCCATCATCTATTTGTCGATTATAAAGCCGCCTTCGACAGCACGATTAGGGATCACTTGTACGCCGCAATGTCTGATTTTGGTATCCCTGCAAAGCTCATTCGTCTTTGAAAATGACACTGACCAACACCACCAGCGCAGTGAAAATTGGGACAGACCTCTCCGCACCATTTGATACCAAAAGAGGTTTCAGACAAGGTGACTCCCTATCGTGCTACTTCTTTAACCTTATGCTGGAGAAAATAATTCGAGCTGCGAACATCGACATCTCTGACACTATCTTCTACAAGAGTGTCATGCTGCTAGCATATGCTGATGATATTGACATCATTGGCAAAAACGCTGGAGCAGTCGAGGTGTCTCGTCGAGTGGGTCTAGTGGTGAACGAGGACAAAACGAAATACCTTGTGTCAATAAACAAAGAGTCACGGCGTCTTGGACAAAATGTCACTGTTGACAACTATACTTTTGAAGTCGTCAAGGATTTCGTATATCTAGGATCCAGCATAAACACCAACAATAATGTCAGCCTTGAGATCAAGCGGAGACTAACTCTTGCCAACAGGTGTTACTACGGGCTCAGTAGGCAATTGAGAAGTAGAGCCCTCTCTCGACCGACGAAAATAACTATAAGTCCCTCATCCTTCCCGTCCTAATGTATGGCGCAGAGACGTGGACATTGACCATCAATGATGAGAGGCTGTTAGGAGCGTTCGAGAGGAAGATACTCCGTAAGATCTACGGTCCAGTATGCGTGGACGACGTGTATCGAATAAGATGGAACGATGAGCTGTATGAGCTGTACGCCGACACTGACATAGTCAAGCGTATAAAACTCCAGCGGCTTCGCTGGCTGGGTCATGTTGAGCGAATGGAAGAAAGCGCTCCGGCTAGAAGGGTGTTTTATTCGAACCACGGTGGAGGAACACGCAGAAGGGGACGTCTTAATCTCCGTTGGAAAGACCAGGTGCAGGGCAACCTGACTGCACTTGGCCTTATCAACTGGCGCCAGCGCGCGCATAGCAGAAGTGACTGGCGAAGCTTTGTGGAGGCGGCCAAGACCGATCATCGGTTGTAGCGCCAGCTAAGTAAGTAAGTAATATTGATATTTTATTCTGGTTGCTTTAGATTTGGCCACCAGTGCATATCAATAAATATATTTTAAAAATTGGTCTTAAACCTTTTATTATTTTTAATTTTATAACATCAAATGCGTGCAACAGTACTTAGTGTCCCTACTAAGTACTTAATTGATAACGTAATCGTAGAAAATCTTTGGTTTTACATTTCAACGCGTCTATTGACTTTAGGACTCGAATCTTCTCAGCTGGAGCCATAAGCTTAGCTATGATGACGGAGTCGTTATTCTTATTTTGTTTTTTCGAAGCGCACGGGAAATAGCAACTTTTGCAGATATTATAATATTTTGGCTATATTTGTAGCTACAACAATTGAAATTAACAAAATATTGGCTCCATAACTTAATGTGATGTGACAATTGTACTTTAATAGGTATTTTATAAATTTAAATCAAATTTAACAAAAATTTCTGTGCACGATGAAATTGTAAACTTTTGCGTTGCACGTTTTTGTTTGTTTTTAATTGTTTTTCTGCTATTGTGCTGTTAAAATTTATTATAAAGGGCAGTATCACACAAAATTTAATTTAAACTCATTGTTTTTGTTCCATACAATATTGCTAGTTGGTATTATATAATTTGGAAAAACTGTAGTTTAATTTTTTTTTTTTTTTATTAAGCTGCAATAATTTTAATCTTAAAGAGTAAAAAATCGAGAATTAAATCTATCTTTTCTAATTTATACTTAAAAAATATTGTAATCCAAACGTTTTTAAGGACTAAATTTCAAAACTATGTATAATGTTTGTTAAGAACGAATAGTTACAAAAAAAAAAAACAATAAATTGTTTACCATTTATTAACAATTAGCAAGTCCCTCAAGTCTGGTTTAGCACAATTGCAAAAATAGCTGTTTCTGAAAATTTAAATAATTACTATTTTTTTATTTATTTATTTTGGATACGTAAATTTTAACAAGAAATTATTTAATATTTATTATATAAACCTGACAGGTTTACCTACATTTGCTTCGAGGAATTTGAAATTAACCACGTTTGAACAAAGAAAGCATTGGTTTTTCACGTAAAATTTGGTAATTTTGTGAACTTTGAAATGTTGCTATTTTAAAAATTTTCACTGAATTTTAGAGAAATTGAATTTTTTTTGCTCTGTTTTCATATCTTGGTGGAGCCTTTGCCCTTCCTATCTACTGAGATCGCCAAGGATATCGGGGTTGTTTCTTTCTAGAAAACTTTATAGTAATTCCACTGGACGTATAAAAAAAATTTTAATCAGATAATATTATATTATATTTATTATATAATATTATCATCACATCGGTCTTGAAATTCCGAAATTTTTATCATAAATTTTGATTTACTAAAATTTTTCTGAGGGAAAATATTTCAAAGCTCTTTTACTGCAAAATAATTTTTCAAATCGAATAATGTTTATTTGTTTGTTACATGTAACTATAAATTGAAAAATCCTGAAAGCGGAGTTAGGGCGTGGCTGAACTTTATGTGTATTACCTAGACACCCTCTGAAATAAAACACCTTATAGCATTGACTGGTAGGCAAAATTTCGATATTTTCCGTGAAATTATCTTTTTTATTGGCTATACTTTTCTTTTATTTCTTTTAATGCAACAACTCTATGAGCTGTTGTTTACAGTTTGCCCTTTCATTCATGTACAAATATAACACGTACAACATGAGTGGATGCGAAAAGCTCGGCCTAGTCCCTCCATGGGTTGTTGTGCCATTAAAAGTAAAGTAAGTTAAATATATCAATAAAAAAAAAAAAAATTTTACCAGTAACTTATATAGTCTTTTATGGATTTCACTTGTTTTGAGGGTAGGCATTAGACCAGATTAATTTTTGTAGAGGATTTTTAAATATAAATTTTCATTCATTTCTGAAAGAAACAAAAAATTTGCCGACATTTTTTTTTAATAGTTTTAGTTTAAAATAACATTTGTAAGTTTAAAATTTTCTTCAAAGTGAATGCAAATATATTGATAAAATAATGTATAAAAATGCAAAACAAAATGAAATTACATTGCATTAATGTGTGTGTGTGTTTTTTATTTTTTTTTGAATTTACTTAATAGACAGTTTTACATCAATCGTAACTCCAAAGTTCTTTTTTTTAATCGAGAAGTAATGTATTAAAAACTTATTCACCCGCTAAAAACTCCTCATGCCCGTACGGTTTATCCTCCCGGAAACACTTTTAAGTATATCGTCTAAATCTAGATCGTGTGATTTTTGTCGGATAAGTTCGTTAGCTGCTACTTTGGCGCTAAATAACACGAGGAGTATAATTATTTTTCGGCTGCTACTTTTACAATTTCTTAGGTGCGTCACTATGTTCGCTATCGTAGGGACTTCGCCGAATGCTTCGGTGATCCCGCTTAATGAAACGGGGACAGTATTGAAGGATTTTAAATCGTTTTCAATTTCGTTGCGGCAATTAGGACAAAACGGATTTCCTCGTGATTAAAACGATACAGATATTGTTTAAAACACTTATGTCCGCTTAATAGCTGCGTCAGAAAAAAGTAAATTTTAAGCCAATCCACCAAACTGTCCAGAACTAAGGCCAATTGAAAGGTACTTGGCTTTAGTAAAAAGGGAGATGAAGGTAACAAAAGTGACCAATGACCTTCAAGATTTCAAAAGAAAGTGGTCTGCAGCAGCTGTGAGGGTGTCGGACACTACCATAAAAACAATAATGGAAGGGGTTCCTGAAAAATTAAAACTTTTTATTAAAAACTAATTATTTGTGGTTTCTTGTTTTTATTTTTTTAATCTAAAAATAAGTTGCAAACTAAAATACTTTAGTTTAAAAAAATCGGACTACTGGTTCAAAAGATTTCATCATTTTTGTACCAGACAATTTTATTCGACGCACAGGAGACAGTAGAGTTTCCAGCTCTATTTACTTCTTGGAACATCGTCGAAACGTGGTTTACGTCTCACTGTTCTACCGTTACTTTCACGGTAGATGTTCTTCTGGGATGCGCAAGCTGATGCCGCAAGTTCGTGTGTGCAACAGAACTACACGATCAGCAAGCGGAACTCACGCCTTTCAGATAGACACGGTGTTCCACCGCACGCACTACGCATTACAGAGAAAGTTCGTTCATCTGTCGTACCGCGCGTATTTGGAATAAGCTCCCTGCAACAATTTTTTCCAATTATTATGGCCCTTGCAAGTTTAAAGCAAACGTTCATAACTACTTCTCGCTCCTTTTTCCTCCCACCTGTAAATTATAATATATTACTAAAGCTAGATTTTTACAAAACTGTTTATTTTACAAAAAGTTGGCCCAAATTGTACTATTGGATATTCTTAGTAAGAATAAAGAAGAAAGAAAGAAGAACTTCTTATTTACAATTTCATAAATGTTTACTGAAGCCAACATAGTTGACTTGACATACATATGCATATCTGTGGCCACTAGGAAAAGTCGACTTGGGATATATAATAATTTATAGGATGTTTTTCATTATAAACCCCAAAATGTTGAGAGTTTTTGAAAAATGTTTTCAATTTAGCAATTCACATAGTATTTTATTAATTAAACTCAAATAATTATTTAAAAGCTTTCAATATTTTGGGATTTATAATAAAAATATGCAATAAGTTTTTAATTTCCTTAATTCAACTTTATTCCTTGTAGCCACAGATATCGTTTTCTAAGAATATAATTGTAGTATAGATTTGCCTAAATAGTGGTACGTTTTGCTGTCGAGGCAATTTCTATATTGCCGCTACTCACTAGTACTGTTGCTGCTTGTTGTTTCTATTTCTGTCGCAGTTACTGTTTATTGCTGCTGCTACTGTTTATTATTTTTGTTTCTGTCGCTGCCGCTATTAATGATGTTGCTGAAGTTGTTGTTGAAGATGTTGTTGTTAAAAGGTGACCATAATTCGGGGTCAAGCATGAAAAGCTGTGCACAAGAAACAGGTAAACAAGTAAGACAGTAAGAAAAGTATGCAAAACTTTTATTTCATGCTTGCCTCTTAGCGGCATCAGTGGCGTGGCCGATTTAATTTGAGATAGGAATTTGGTGCCTTAAAATAAAACTTTTAACTATGAGAAAAATTGTTGTTGTATCACATTTTTCTAACCTTATCACGGTTCCACTTAAAAAGTTATAGCAGCATTCAGGTAGTCTTGTCAGACTTTTTCTCTGGTCTGAGAGTTTTCTCAAATAAAAAAGTAAATACGAATTAAAATGAAAATCTATTAAATCGACGATAATTCTACCATTCTATCAAAAATTTATATTTAAAAAATCTAAAAAGTTCGCAGCTTTCAATTTGGGATTAATAGATTTTACAATACTTGACGCAAAAATTTGCATTTTTTAGTTCTGTTAGAATTAGAAAAATATATGTATAAAATCTACAAAATTTTATACTAAATTTCTAAATTTAAATATTAACATATATTGTAGCATTTAAAAAAATATACATAAGTACATACCATACTTAATTAAATGCGTACTTGTATAGTTTACAGCTGAAACTGCGTTTGATATGGTATCCCCTGGTCCATCCGTTAGAAGAAACAGAAAACTAAAAAATGGAAAGAAGAGGCGATCTCATAGACCAAAAGATATTCGAGAGGGCGTAACAAATGCATATCTGATTATGAAAGAAGTATAAAATATTTATTTAATTTTGACATCAATCAATACATTTTTATTATTTTAGGGAATTAACGATTCTGCTAATACGCTTATAGAAACTGCAGTTGCAGAACACGATCAGAAAGGATATACAGGGGCTGTAGGTGCTGTTATGAGGCAAATACCACAGTTGGTAGTATGTCCTGCAGTTTTGGCAACTCAAGCCACCACAAATATTTTAGGTGGAGTAAAAAGTTCTCTCGTTCCTGATGCTAAAACAGAAGCGCGTGAAAAGTGGAAAGACGACAGTGACTAGCAAATATTTTTAATTAACCCCTATCTTGTATTTGATTTATTTTTTGAAAACTTTATTTTACACTATGATCGAAAACAAAACAAGTATTTGCCAAATAAAATTTTAATGGAGAATTACAACAAATGTATTTTATTAATAGTAAGTGTTTAGGAAGTTGCTCAGATGACCCGATACTGTCATAGTTAACTTATAGAATATATTTTTGTATATTTTATAATTTTCTTTTGCATTAGGCATATGGAGATCATACCTTCGGATGAACTTGTCAACGTACCTCAGCTCTACTTACCACATCACGCTGTTTGTAAAACCACAACTTACAATTTAGCTGGGCCAATAACACAGGGGAACACTGATTCTGCGGCAAGGCATTTGTTAATCAATTTTATGTAATTTTGGTCTGCTGAATACGAAAATAATAATATTTTTGTTGAATTGGCTCTATTTTTTGAGAACACGGCAATTTATTTATCCTGGAAAATAAATTTTAAAAAAGAGAACATTTTTAAAACTTTTTTTTTTAAATTAGCAATAATTTCAACTAAACAAAGTGCTAGAAATGATACAAAGAATAATAAATAAACTTAATAAAAAACCAAAACACATCAATAAGAGTTAAGAAAAACGCTTTGTATAGAATATTCTATTCTGGTACGGACAGTCACTTTGCAAGTTCGAGCAGTAGTCTGCCATCATATGGCGATCCCTAATATCTTGTTCTTCACTATAATTACCCAGGTTGTCAGGAAATTTATCTAGATGATTTTGAAAATAATGCAATTTGACTCTCATATTAGCTCTTAGTTTCAGGAAATTCTGGAGCATTTTATTTACTATTTCTGAATATTTATTCAGCTCCATGATTCCCCAAAAAAAACAACTTATACAAAGCAGGCAAGGAAAACAAGGATATTTATTTTCCGCTTTGCTGACCCATTAAAAAATTTACCATTTTTAAATCTACTTAAAATTTACTACTTTAAATCTACAAGTTTAATATTTTGATGTACTTCCTTAAGAGTAGTTGAATGAGCTATAGAGGATCGAAGCATATTATATAAAATTGACCGCATATGTAGCAGAAATTGTCTTATAACAATAAATTTTGTAACAATAAATCCCAATAAATTAAATAATATAATCAACTGGGGTTTTTAACACACTACCAAACACTCTTATAAACAAGGTGCAATTTGTTAAAATCTCGGGCAACGGTAAGTATTTCTCATGTTATACTTCGAAAAAATACGTTAATGAGGGTAGATTATTAAAAAACTTGTATTTTTTATTTATCGGTTTATCATAGGAACCAGAGTTCCTAGGTTGAGTACTTCATAATCATATCTATCTAAATTGACTCCATTAATTTATGCCGCAGAAAAATGTTCCCCTGTGTAATGATTAAAATTACTAATTGTGAGCGCCCCGGAATGTGTAAAGTTTATATAAATATGTATGTGTCTTTGTTTGCATGTCATTTGGAATTGGTTGGCGGCTTAACTTCAGAAGCATTTATAAGCAGCATTTAGAAGATTTGTATCAACGCTGCAAACTTTCCAGGAGCACTAATTCACTAATTATGATGCAAAGGGTTTACGAAACCAAACCCATAATGAAGACATGATGCTATAATGTAAAGGATGTTAGTAAAGGATGGAACATCATGACATTCTAATAGATCGTCTAATTGAAAACTTAGTTAAAATATAAAACCTGGAACGAAGGAGAATTCTCAGGTCATTGAGAGATAGCAATAACCCTTTTCAACGGCAGAAGCAATTTTCATTAAAAATTTCCGATTACCGAAAAATCTTTGGCTGAAGCTCATCAATGAATTAAAAATGTCCGATAGTCGGAAAAGAACTCTTCTTTAAAATCAGGTTTCTCAGCGTTCGCATTTTCTAGCCAAGGCAATCATTTTGTAGAACCAATGAGCCAATCATCATTTTCTCTCCATATTCGCGAAATATGCGAGCTAATAGTTCAAAATAAAGGGTCATAATGTTTGCTTTCCTGCGATACATGAAGATTATTCCTTGAAACTTGGGTTAGTACTGCTATTTTAACTATAATTTATTTAAACATTTATTTTGATTTCAAATTTTACAGAAAATTCAATTTAAAAGCTACGATTGGATACACGATGTATATATTCCCCTTCTTCAAAAGATAACACCAATCCGCTTTCTTTATACAGGAACCGAAAAGGTGATTATATTATAAATGTTAGAAGCAGTAAGTTTGAATCAGTCACAAATTCACATGTAACTATTCCGCACTATAGCCGCCCTGCAGTCAGTTGCAACGCGAGCTGCTAAGGAGCGATACAGAAACTTGAGGAGGGAGGAGAAACGTCTTTTCAGGCGCAAGAAAAGAGATGAACAAAGATGCGAGTTCAATGATATCGAAATTTTACGGGACGAGGAACGAGGTCCGAAAATTCTTTGAAAGAATAAGATGCCTGACTAATGGTTTGAAGACCGTTGCCTCTTCCTGCAAGGATGAAGACGGAAATCTGGTGACAGATGTTTAGGACATAATGAGATTATGGAGGGAGCACTTTTCGCAGCTGCTTAATGGCGATGTCGGCAATAATCCCGCCACTGCGGAATCCACTCCGGAAACCCCAATCACTGACGGCGTTGAAGTACCGCCGCCTGACTGTGAGGAGGTCTTAACAGCCATTGCTCGGCTGAAAAACAATAAGGCTGCAGGTGCAGATGGCCTGCCTGAGGCGAAGAGCTCAAAAAACTCATGCATGAGCTTCTATGCAGAATATGGTCAGATGAAAGCATGCCAAGTGATTGGAACCTCAGCGTACTCTGCCTAATCCATAAGAAAGGTGATTCCACGATCTGCGCCAACTACCGTAAGATACTTAAGCCTTCTTAATATTGCATATAAGGTTCTATCGAGCGTACTGTGCGAAAGACTGAAGCCCATCGTCATCAAACTGATTGGACCTTATCAGTGTGGCTTCAGGCCTGGTAAATCCACCATCGACCAGATATTCACACTACGCCAAATCCTGGAAAAGACCAGAGAAAAACAGATCGACACCCATCATCTATTTGTCGATTATAAAACCGCCTTCTACAGCACGATTAGGGATCACTTGTACGCCACAATGTCTGATTTTGGTATCCCTGCAAAGCTCATTCGTCTTTGCAAAATGACACTGACCAACACCACCAGCGCAGTGAAAATTGAGACAGACCTCTCCGGACCATTTGAAAAGAGGTTTCAGACAAGGTGACTCCCTATCGTGCTACTTCTTTAACCTTATGCTGGAGAAAATAATTCGAGCTGCGAACATCGACATCTCTGGCACTATCTTCTACAAGAGTGTCATGCTGCTAGCATACGCTGATGATATTGACATCAACTCTCGAGCAGTCAGTGCAGCATTCTCCAACCTGGAAAGGGAGTCTCGTCGAGTGGGTCTAGTGGTGAAAGAGGACAAAACGAAATACCTTGTGTCAACAAACAAAGAGTCACGGCGTCTTGGACAAAATGTCACTGTTGACAACTATACTTTTGAAGTCGTCACGGATTTCGTATATCTAGGATCCAGCATAAACACCAACAATAATGTCAGCCTTGAGATCAAGCGGAGACTAACTCTTGCCAACAGGTGTTACTACGGGCTCAGTAGGCAATTGAGAAGTAGAGCCCTCTCTCGACCGACGAAAATAACGCTCTATAAGTCCTTCATCCTTCCCGTCCTAATGTATGGCGCAGAGACGTGGACATTGGCCATCAATGATGAAAGGCTGTTAGGAGCGTTCAAGAGGAAGATACTCCGTAAGATCTACGGTCCAGTATGCGTGGACGACGTGTATCTAATAAGATGGAACGATGAGCTGTATGAGCTGTACGCCGACACTGACATAGTCAAGCGTATAAAACTCCAGTGGCTTCGCTGGCTGGGTCATGTTGAGCGAATGGAAGAAAGCGCTCCGGCTAGAAGGGTGTTTTATTCGAACCACGGCGGAGGAACACGCAGAAGAGGACGTCCTAATCTCCGTTGGAAATACCAGGTGCAGGGCAACCTGACTGCACTGGGTCTTATCAACTGGCGCCAGCGCGCGCCTAGCAGAAGTGACTGGCGAAGCTTTGTCGAGGCGGCCAAGACCAATCATCGGTTGTAGTGCCAGCTAAATAAGTATGTAAGAGGCCAGCTTTGCCCACAACTCATCCACTAGTTTTTGCCTAGTGGCCATGAACTGCGTATTGCGTTCGTATTTTGATTCGCTGTAAAATATGAATTTATTCAAATATTTTACAGCGAATCAAAATATTTTAACTTACTTTTCTTACTCGCCAACATTTTTAAATTATCAGCGGTGCCAACCATTCACAACTTTCAAAACAAATAACTTACTTACTTACTTTTAATGGCACAACAGCCCATGGAGGGCCTAGGCCGAACTTTTTCAAAACAAATAAGCTTTAAGAAAATGTTCAGAAAGTATTTTGATGTCAGGGTGGAAGTAGATTTGGGGTTACAAAAATTCACTCACATCAAACCTGACAAAATAGTTCTTGAGTTGTAAAATTGATTTACATCAATACAAATAAATAAAATTCAGTTCAAATAAAATGTATTGATTCATTTACATGTGGGTGAGAATGATTTAAAAATATAATTGTGAATAATTTTTCGAATGAATGCTGGCTGAATGTTACCACAACCACTCCCTTTTCAAGAAAGATTCGAGTATTATTATTGGTCGCTTAAGACAACCCTAAATCGGAGTTCGTGAGAAATGCTGGTTTTAGTCTGCCGACTGAAATTGTTGTCTTGCTACCAAGTTGTAATTTTAGTACTTTCGGAAGCTTCGTACGATGAGATAAGGTCCTTCATAAGGTGGCATGAATGACGGCACGTAGACGTGCGTGCATGTATCTAGCGTTTATTTGATAAAAGTTTTCTGCGTCGTATGACTTACGTTGTCGAATGTTTATTTTTTGCTGTCTCATTTACGGGCTATTGAATGAAAAACTCGTTTGGCAACTGTAAGCTAATTCTGTAAACTAATTCTGCCTAACTAGTTCGAATCTCGGCACAAGCAAAATCAAAATGTAGAAAAAATAATTTTTCTACACGGCACCACCTCTTGGCAGGCAATGGCAAACCTGCGAGAGTAAAAATTGCTATGAAAAGCTTTTCACTTCGCCGTTCGGATTCGGCATAAAACTGTAGGTCCCTTCCATTCATGTACAAATATAACACGCACAACATGAGTGGATGCGAAAAGCTCGGCCTAGGCCCTCCATTGGGCTGTTGTGCCATTAAAAGTAAAGTAAAAGTAATTCTGCCGGGGAGCTGTTGATGTCGACTTTTACAGTCGACCTGTGTCCTAGTAATAAGTGCAAATGGTAGAGAATCGATCCTGTTTATCCTATCTGCACACAAAAGAGCTGCCTTATATACTTATATCATTTTATCGGATTAGTTTGGCGCCATCTTTTAATTAAGCAATTCTCTTACGGAATGTACGGAGTTGTTCGAATGTATTGTGTTCCGATAAAGATTTTTCATAAAGAACGATTTTAACTGCCTACCCTGATTAGTTGTTATTGCCTTTGGTGCACCAAACCTCGATACCCAGGTCAAGTATTAACACTTTTGCTACAGTTTCGGCAGTCATATCAGTGTTCGGTGTTGCTTCAGGCCATCTTGTGAATCAATCGATAATGGTCAAACAGTACCGGTAGCCTTGTCATACTGGTTAAAGTCCAATCAGTTTGATATTAACATGCCAAAAGCCTTTCTCTGGTACTTTGTACAATTCAAATGATGACTTTGTGTGTCGATGTACCTGATATTTCTGACATTCATGACAAGACTTTACATATGACACGATATCTTTTCTCATATTCGGCCGTACGTAGCGTTCAGTAAAAATTTTTGTAGTTTCTCTCACGCCGAGATGCGAAAGCCTGTGTGTGACGTATCTGGTTTTGTTTGTGCATTTAGAGTGGATTTCATAAGAAAATCAAATTCTTTTTTAGCTGCTTCCTGCTTTATTGTATCTAATCGCCTTGCTCGTGCAGGAACTGGTTGACCAGAGGTTTCTATTCGGTGTACGACTTTCGATTTTGTTCCTCATACTGGTGATGACATCTCCGTAATATCTGAGAATTCTTCCAATATTTTCATTTTTATTCATGATAATGAAATTCGCTCAGTACTGCAAATCTTGTTATATTACAGCAGCCGTTACTTGCTCGGGAAGTCTTTCTGCCCATAAACCTCGAACCGCCTCTTCACTCATTGCCGTTCCAGCTTTTCGTTGCATCGCATGGTACAAATGACTAGGTTTTAGATCACCTAGTGGTATGTTAGAAAGAAGGAGGAAGTCGTACTTCCTCCTTACTAGTGCTCCAGTAATTATCTCTCGCAATTGTGATAGTTGCGTTGGTGGAACTTGCGCCAAAATTATATTAATTTTCTATATTAAATTTCTGTGTATCTGACTGAATGCAACTGGCTAGGAACCAAAAGTCCATGACCGCATTAATTGCCAAATTATTTTGACCTTCGTTCATGTTACTACCGGTTGACATAACCGTCGAATTTGCGATGGAGCGTAGAAATGCACCTTTGTTGCACCGGCTGTATCGCTTATACCATCGCTTGCATCACCCAGAAACAATATTGGATTGATCTTCATTTTAATTTGCCATATTCGAATCGCAAATAAATAGAAATATTCGGTTGGAGAATCAACTTATGTTAAAAAACTGCAGTACAGTTAGGTAATTTACAGTAAGTTGCTGGAGTGGTCTGTACGATGACTATTTTATGAGCAAGAACATAATACAGTTATACCATAGTACTATTTGATTTATGTTGCTAACGGTATAATATGGTGTGATTTGGTTAGCTATATGCGCTTTGCCACCGATAAACAATAAATCGTATGGTTTGTTTTAGAATCGTCGAGAAAATAAGGTCATTGCCCGTTGTAATTTTGTGTGTTACTTTGCTCGTTTACAATAAATGTAGAAACGCTTGCGTGTTTTCACTTATCCAGATCGAGAGTGACTAACTTCCATTTATCCAAATAAATATAAGTGTAGTGATGACTTGGGTTCTCCTGGTTGTGCTGGAGTTTTGACGGGTACTTGCACCGATGGGGGACTAACTGCTACTGTTGGGTGGTGGGATGTGTCCTTTCGTAATTATTCCGCCGTAAAAGTGTTCCATCATCTGTTCTGATTGCTAATGACTGTGGAGTATATTTAGGAATGCTTTCTACTGTTCCTGTTATCCAGTCACGATGTGCACGTTGAATTCAAACTCTATCTCCAGCGTATCGCTTTTGTGACTTTTGATATTTTGTAGTAATTGGTTTTAGATTGGTGTCGATATTTATTGATGTTTTGATGTACGTCTTGTATTGTTTTGGGCTTCAGTGTTCATTTGATGTAAGAAGCATCGTTCTTGTTATTCTGCTCATTAAGAGCTGATTTCCTGACTGCATATCTTCGTTTCTTGGTGATTTTCTTCAATTCAATAGTGCAATTGGCTGTTTGAATATAGCGCTCGGCAAGACCCTTAAATAGTGGTTAGCTGGGGCTGGAAGTCTGGTACTGAATGTCCCAAGACCAATGGTATGCCATGAGTTGCGGACTTATTTTTCAGCACATTGATAGATTCGGTTGAATTTGATTGTATGAGTGTTTTCAAGTCTAAGAAGCCAGAGTAGCTATTTACGATTAAAAGATAATTAGTGTTATGAAAATAAAATACCTTATATAGTATGTACCCATGTATACACCCATGCATATACGATATACATACATATGTATGTGTGTAGATATATAAATTATTAGTACCTATAACTATGTACACATATTTTTTTATCATTCACCCCATTAGTTGAGAATCAACGCTATTTTACACGACGTGGCTGCCATTTTGGAAAAGATAAAGCTTTATTAGAGGAAGCGTGTTATAGGCGGGACCCGTGTGCACCATTTAGAATGCTTTTGGATTGTACATATTGCTATGACGATTTGTGTAATACTACTGGCGATACTGGCAGGTGGGTCGATTATTTTGCTGTCTATATTGATTTTAAGTAGTCTTTATAATTTTTGTATAAATCATAAATCACTACGAGTTATGAGGTTTGAATTTTGAATATATCTTTTTGCACTTAGAGATATACATTGAAAAATCTTTAGCAAATAATTGTGATGTAGAAATATTTGAAGTTTAAATAAATTGATTTTAAGAGGAGTGTTTCTAAGTTTTGAATAAATCACTAAATAAATATGGCTTGTAAGATTTGAATTTTGAATATATTTCTTTGTGCCTAGAAGTATATAAGGGAAAATTCATTAACAAATAAACATGATGTACTTAGAAATATTTGTAATTGAAATGGAAATTGAAAGTAAATTATCCTTACTCACATTCGAACAATCTTCAATCCCAATTAAATTAGTTATTTGTAGTGAATTATCGTAAATTACTAAATTACGCATTGCAACATTCAGTAATCGTAGTGAACATGCAGCAGCCTTAGTGAAAACTCGATAAATTGTTTATATTTGTACATTCACAATAGCGGCTTCATTTCACATAAATTTAATTTTCAAACAATTTATTCTAGTGAGGTTATATTTTGTATAATTGTAAGCGAATATGAAAACAACGACAGAGGCATGTATCTTGGCACATACATATTCTCGAATATATTTACAATATGTATTAAACTATTAAAATATTGTTTTGAGTTTGGCTTTTCTTTATTGGGCTCAAACATAGCGAGCGGCTCGGCATGCTTTAAGAATTCTAAATTATTTGACTAGTTCCCGTAAATTATTTTTGTTTTTTGTACACGATCATTTCTATTTAAGTGTATGCATGTATTCATTATGTAACTGTGTAATTGTATCGTATATTTAAGAATTTCGGAAAGATTTTCTTTTGCATTGTTTGTTGTTGAATTTGGATGCGTAAAATAGTTGTTGTTGTTCAGTAAATTCAGTCTTGATGTAATAACATTAACATTATTATAGTAACATAAAAAAGACCAGATAAAAGAGGATAAATTAATTAAAATTTAATTTAAGTAATCAAAAGAACAAATATGTATATTTCATTCATACCTGGATTGAATAAGAAGCTTTTTTCCTTTCTCCATTTGGCATTTTTTGATGTCCAACACATTTGTGTTGTGATCGTCGAGGGGGGCCGATGTCACCAACGTTTTGTGTATAAACTTGCGCAAATCTGTCTCTTTTTTTCTGTGTTTTTCGCTTCTAATCTATTTCTAATAAAAACAATCAAAAACTAATAAATTAAATAATATATAACATAAATATAAAATAACGGGAACAACAACAATCAATAATAACAACGAAACAGCACCCACAGTCAGCAGAATTGCATTGCTGTTGATTTCCTTTCCTTCTCTTTCGTTGGCGCTACATGCGGTCATAGTCGCATCGATAAACTGAAGTTCATTGTGGTAAACGCATAACACTTGCCACAATGGCTGTCTATCGCTTTATCGGTGTCTTACTATTATTGCATTCCTTGCCTCCTATCTTGCTTTAATTTTGTTTAGGCTTATAAATTTTGGGAAATTTTAGTATAGCTTTTTGTAATATTCGCGGACTCATCAAACTTCTTCTCTGTATATGCGTTTATAAACCTCCATGAACTTCATATAATGGCACTAGGATTTTCGGGTATCGGCTGATGTAGTTATTCTCTCCCCACAGGGGTCTTGCCCTTTTTATTAATGAGGACGTACCAGTGCCAGCAAAAACTTTATATGACGGATGCTGAGTTCAGCTCCATGTGGGTTAAGTTCAGCATTCAGTCTCATTTGCTGCACTTCTGTTTTCTTTATAGAAGCCCGAATTCTGATAGGGATTCTACTTTTAATAACTTAGATTCCCTTTCCAATTCAATCGCTTCTATTTTGGAATCATATCCGTGCAGTAAAATGGTGTTTGCTTGTGATTTCAATGCTCACAATTCGGATTGGTTGTGCCACTCAAGTCACACAACACCCGAAGATCTGTATGTCGAGTTATTTGCCGAGTCGAACGACCTGACTCAATTAGTGACCGACACACATTCCGTGTATCACAGGGCAAGCCGAAAACATCCTTGACCTATTACTTACCTCTCATCATGACAAATATGATGTAAGTGTCCACGCACCTCTTGGAAACTCGGACCACTGTACCATTTTAGCATCCTTTCCGTATTCTAGAATCCACAACCTTTTGACGATAGCTCCAAAGCGATTAGTTTGGCTTTACGAAATAGCAAATTGTAATGGTCTCAATAACTGTAACTGAAAATTTTTATTGGAAATTGTGTTTTCCCAAAAAACTATAGAAATAGTTCTATTAGGAATGCGGTCTTTCATTCCCAATAAAACGATTAGCGTTAAATCCAAAAAAAAATGCATGGTTTAATGCGACTTGCAGACAAGCAGTCAGGTCCAAAGAAGTCGCTTTCAGGAACTGGCAATGTAACAAGAATGCCAATACTGAACAGTTGCGTAAACAGGAAGGAAATCGCTGTAATGTCACTCTAAAGCGCGAAAAGTTTATTTTGGTCATTTGTAAAGAGAGTAAAGAATCAAACGACTTCGTCAATTCTAACTCTTTTTACAGGTGATCGCCTCGTCACTAGCTCGGTAGATAAAGCGAACCTTTTAGCTAACATTTTCGCAGAGAATTCTTCTCTGCAAGCTAGCGATTAACCACTGCCCGTTATCGAATCTGTATCTTGTGCTATGCCTCAGATACATTTCCGAACTCAAGTAGTTAAAAGGGTTCTTGCAAATCTTAACATAAACAAGACTTCGGGACCCGATGGCATTCCAGCCCACGTATTGCGAGCTTGTTCGACAACGCTGGCGCGACTGTTGCGCAATCTTTTCAACATTTCATACACAACTGGTGTGTTTCCGTCTTGTTGGAAAGTTGCCAATGCCCAACCAGTTCCTAAAGAGGGTAAGACTACAGACCCTGCGAACTATCGCCCCATCGCAATCTGTTATACTATATCCAAAGTCATGAAAAGTGTAGTTAACTTTTACTTGGTGAAATATCTTGAGCAAAACGAATTGCTTAATGACCGCCAATACGGTTCCCGTCGAAATGGCTCTACGGGCGATCTCATGGCGGTCCTCACTGAGCACTGGTACCATAGTGTCCATGGCTTCGGTGACAGCAAGGCGGTTGCTCTGGATATTTCACAGGCGTTTCACAGAGTGTGGCAAAAAGCACTAATGTCAAAATTAATTGCGCATGGGGTCGGGAGTAACTTCACACGATGGATCTCGAACTTGCTAAGTTGCCACACTATCTGAGTTGTGATAGACGGCATTGTTTCGGAAGGTCTTGCCTCCCCTGCCCTTTTCCTTGTCTTCATTAATGACCTTCTGTCAATAACTCATAACCCCATTTACTCGTTTGCATATGACAGCACCATTTCTAATTTATATACCTGTTCAAAACGCCCTAGCTCCTTGGAGATTGAGCGGAAAATAAAGATTTCCAGTCAATCTCTGAGTGGGATCTCACGAATCCAATGTGATGTGTTCGTTGGAATAAAAACATTTTTGACGTGTCTCGGCTTTCTTAGGGGGTATAAAAAATATTTCACTCCGGCTGATCTCCGCATGATTTACACCACCTATATACGTCCTAAATAGCACCTATGGGCTGAAGCGTCACGAACGCAACTGGTGCTCCTGGACCGTATCCAACATCGAGCGATAAAGCTTAGTTTCCAGCTTTATTTATTCCTTGGAACATTGTCGAAACGTGGATTGCGTCTCTCGGTTTTACCATTACTTTCACGGTATATGTTCTTTTGAGATGCTCAAGCTGATGCCGACAGTTCGTGTGTTCAACAGAACTGGAACAGGTCAGCAAGCGGAATCACGCTTGCTGAATCTTTAACGACGAGCTTGGGTCTTTTAAAATTTGACCAGTTCGAGGTTGTTAATTTGAGACAACGCTATGATTTGGATGCTCAGTGGTTGAGAAATGATCTTAATTCGAGAAAGCGCATCCGATATAATATTGTCTTTGCCGTGTCGTAGATCAGTTGAAAATTGGCTTTTTTTCTGGTTTCTGTTGAAACGCAAAAATTAGGAGCTTATGATCAGTGTAAATAATGCAATTTTGTCCGTCAATCACAAATTTTAAATATTTAACGGCTTGATAAATCGCAAGTATTTCTCTATCTTAAGTGTTGTACCGCTTTTTAGCATCTGTCATGCGTTTTGAATAGAAACCCAAAGGTAACAGCTTATCACCGTTGATTTAATGCAAAACCGCACCAACTGTGAACTCACTTGTGTCAACATCGGCTAAATCACGTTTGTATTTTTCGAATGCATGTGTATAAATAAACTCATTTACAACTACGGTAATATACCGTGATGTCATGAAGAAATAACTTGGGTGGTTTATGATTGACTGACGGTATCTAAAAACCAATCAATGTTTTTATTGAACTTTCTTAATGCTAAATTTGCATGTGGTTGAATATTGCTTATTACTAATTACTCTATTTTGCTGACAGGAAATGCATTGTTGACAAATACTTGCATTGGCATTGATTTGGTTTTACCGGTGCATTGCTCTTAAGCCTCATATTGCAATTTGTCAACCATTCCGTTATTCCGCATATTCCGTTGTTATGTTATGCTTACGACTCAAATTGGAATTTAGCTTAGTAGAATTGGCTTAGTGCATTGACTTTATGTTTGTGCAATGCGATATATTTTGTTGCTTTGACCTAAACATTCTCTCCCGCGTTCAGCGAAGATCAAGCAAAGCCTTATACTTTACTTACTTTTACTTTTAATGGCACAACAGCCCATGGAGGGCCTAGGCCGAGCTTTTCGCATCCACTCATGTTGTGCGTGTTATATTTGTACACGAATGGAAGGGACCTACATTTTAATGCCGAATCCGAACGGCGAAGTGAAAAGCTTTTCATAGCAAGTTTTACTCTCGTAGATTTGCCATTGCCTGCAAAGAGGTGGTGCCGTGTAGAAAATTTTTTGTTCTACTTTTTGATTTTGCCTGTGCCGAGATTCGAACCCCGGACACTCTGCGCAGCAGTCCAACGCACTACCACTACGCCACAGCGCAAAGCCTTATACTCGTACGTATAATTGCGGGGAAGAATCAAGGCAATGAAATTCCAATTGAGTCACAGCCTTTAGTAGATTTGATAAACGTAATGGGAACGATTTTGTTACGAATTTTATAGTTGTGCTTGTGGCAAATTATGTCTGGTTTGGGCTGTGGGGGTAGTTGAATGGTTTTCTGACGGCCTTGAATGTGTCTCCAGATCATCCATGCAACAATGCAGATGTGTAGATAGCTGTGTGGTGATGAACGTCGTGCGGGTGTATTTCGTTGGGGAGGTCGTTGAATGTATGTGATTGTATACGCTTTTGTAGAGCTGTGAGTTCCTGCAACCGTGTGCTATACTGATCTTCCATGTTAGTTGGGGATAGCGGTTGTGGTGGATTGGGTACTTTTAGTTCCGAGAGATGTCCGAAACTAGTGTATAAAGCACTTGGGGCTGATGACAATACTTCATTTGTCATTAACGTTAAGTTGTGTATTTAATCACACACTCTGGAGTTAACTGGAAATCCGGAACCTTCCAGTGGTATTTGTGATACTTGATCGTTGCATACTGCTGTCATCTTTATTGAAGAGAATAGTGCAAAGATGTACTTGTTTCTCTGGTTGGTTTGGATCCATGCATGATCGTCAACTTGCACAAATTTACAACGCGTACTAGTTTCATTATTGGATAGCTTGACTTTGCATGCGCACGTTGCTGCCCCTTGTTGTACTTATATATTGGTTGGCTGTTGGGACACAAGCATGGGTCCCTCCATATTGACTGGAAAATACTTGTCCCGATGCAAAGTAATGGCAAGTAATGCTGTTGTTGGTCTGATGGCCACCATAGTGTTATTCACCCAGGTGGGAATGGGTATCAACCGGTATAATTCAAACTGATCTGTTTCAGTTAATGGGACTATTATTTTAAAAATTACATTTTTATTCGTGATGCCTCCCTTGATTGGCATTATCTTGTACCTATAGATTGACAGAAGGTTTCCGTGATAACCAGGAATTTGCCTTATTGGCGGCAGATGTGCTGTGATTTTTGCAAGTTCATTGTTAAATAGCTGTGGTGATAATAACTGGGGAGTTATTTGTTCATGGTGAATATTGATCAAAACATTGATAATGGATGATTGTACCCTTTGTATGTTTGCCGATGTGGTGGTCAATTGAATAGCCCATGATAGGAACACTTGGAACAGCCTTTCATTATGTGAATCTTGTTCGTTAGCAGTGAGTCATTCTTCGACCTTTGTAAAAGTCTTTTGGGCAGCTATCTGATCGCGCATGATGATGTTGATTGTTGCATCAATAATCGATGTTTGTTTCTTTGCTAACTGGGCCAAGTGATGTTCATTGTTTTCAATGGTTGTAATTGTTTCTGACATTTTGCTTGCGTGTTTCGAGTCCATCACTCCGAATAACGAGCGATATTTCCAACAAATTTAATTACTCCTCTCCTTTGACGATGGGGGGCCAGTAAACTGTTGTCCAAGGCTAATTCTGTGTTGATGTGACGAAATTGTGTGACCAAATCTTATGTTGCAATTGTGGTCATATGTGCTGCATGGCGTCGGTACCGTTGCGCATATGCTGAATTTCAGTAAGTAATGGTTTGAGGTTATAGTAAATAACCAGATTCCATTCACTGGCGTTGATCTGAATTAAATCGATGTGTTCAAAGTGGAGGCCAACAGCTGAATCAAATTTGTTGACTTGTATTGGACTGCAAAGCATGCGTGGCAACATGAGAAGAATTGCTAGCATCGCAACTGGACTGTACGTTAATGCTATCCTGGGTTTCTTTGTGGATACTTCAGTGTCGTCCCTTGCTCGTAATTGTTAGCTGTCTTGCCGTTTGACCTGATGTTTGGTAATTTCTGTTTCTTGCCTCGGGGACAAGGATTTGTTAGACTTTACCCGTTAACTTGACTTCTCGGCTGATCCTTGGTGTTCTTCTGTATTGATGGGCAATGGAGCAAGGCGGTGAATTGCTCGTTTGAACGCTGATCAAATTGTCGTCGCCCATGTACACATTGACAATTCTTCCCAGCGGCCATTTCATTACCGGCAGATTATCTTCCTTCACAATGACCGTGTCTCCTATTTGGATGTTTGCAGAGGGTGTCTTCCAT
This sequence comes from Palloptera scutellata, assembly GCA_958295655.1. Taxonomy (NCBI): domain Eukaryota; kingdom Metazoa; phylum Arthropoda; class Insecta; order Diptera; family Pallopteridae; genus Palloptera; species Palloptera scutellata. The sequence goes on from OY282450.1 coordinate 57,119,585, forward strand.
TTATACCGATGTTGCAGCTCACTCCTGACTCCACCTCTGCCAGAATTTTTGTTTTATTTGAGCGAATGCCTTCCAACGTGCTGAGAGTGTTGAATTTGGAGCTCCAGGAGTTAGAACTAATAAGACGTTTGGATCATCTGACATCGGTGTAATTGGCTTCGATTTCAGTAATGACCGTACCCAGTTCTTCTTTTGTAAGCGATGACGTTGACTCACTGCAGATTAATAGGTGCTTTGCAGCCTTCTCTGCTGCTTCTGATAGTCCTCCGAAATATGGCGCCCGTGGAGGAATGAAATGGAACTCTTTGCCCTTATTGTTACATGCTATTGTAATTTTCATATGGCAGCTGTCAGCTACCTGAATTGTCTCCCTCAGCTCAACAAGATGATTTTTGGTACCAACAAAATTGGTGGCATTGTCGCAGTATAGTTTCTTAATGTGATTATGACGACATATAAATCTCCTTATCGATCCTATGAATGCTTCCGTGGTGAGATCGGAGACCAATTCCAGGTGCCTTTGTTGCAAAGCAACAGAAAACGGCAATGTACGCCTTTGTGGCTCGTTTTCTTCTTATCCTATAGTGCACCTGAAATGGTCCACAGAATTCCACACCAGTGTTTATGAATGGCCGAGCTGGGGTGACCCTGGTTGATAGTAAGTTTCCCATCAGTTGATTTAACATGCGTGGCTTGGCTCTCGTGCATCTAACACAATCGTGCACTATCATCTTTGCAATATTTTTCCTTTTATGATGCAGAACCGTTGCCTGGATATTGCCAGTAGCTCCTGTGGTCCACAATGAAAATTTACTTCGTGGGCCCTAACCAATATTAATTTTATGAGTGGACCGTTGTATGGCAGCAACATCGGGTGTTTGGTATCATACGACAAACTTGATGCCTCGAGCCAGGCAACAAATCAGCACCTTGATTTCCTCCTTGAAGCTAACACCTTGAATTGACTTTATTATTGTGGTTAGGGCATCATCCAATTCTTGAGGCGTTAATGATATTTGAGGTGATCGTGCTTCCCTTTGGCATTTTGTGTGTTTAATGAATCTCAAAACGTAAGCTACAGTTTTTTGCAGATACTTAAATGAATTTTTATTTGATATATCAGATCGGAATTCATCTCTGCTTGGAACTGTCAACATTGATATTGCTTGCGCCTGTTTCTTTTCCAATTCAATTGGTATGTTAAGTTGTGCTGAGAATCGTGGATGCCATAGCTCCTGTTTTCCGTGTAAGAACATGAAGTTGTGTTGTTAAAGGGACTTCTCCTCTGAAGATGTGTCTTGGGACTTGGAAATTTTTCAGGTTGGCCAAGTTCGTCCGAAATATTGCCCATATATTGGTCAGTTCTGCCGATAGTGCTTCGTCCCACGTTACCTTCAGTAGCCGTAACTGCAGAATGAACATCTTTGACTTGAAGATTACCGGAGCCAAAATTCCGAGTGGGTCGAATAACCTTGCCTTGACGGTCTCTTTGTTACCACATTAACTGGATTCAATTTTACTTTGACACAAAACTGATCAGTCTTGGCTAACCACATTAGTCCGAGTGTTTGTATTGAATCAATGCTGTCATAACTGAAGTACAAATTCACTTCCTTGACGCCGTGAGGTATATTGTGGAGATGTTGAGGGCGATTTGCAGACCACTTGCGCAGAAGAAAGTCATGTTTCTTCAAGATATGAGTGAGCTGTCGCTGAGTTTTAATGACCGTTGCCAAACTGTCTGAACCCATCATCGACGTAAAAATTATCCTGGAGAAACCGTGCTCCTAATGGATAATTAATGACGTTTTCGTCAGCAACACGCTGCAGATATTTGGTTGCGAGATATATATTCAGATCAATATTTGTCTATAAATTTTTTCAATATCTGTGGTAAAGACAAACCGAGGCAGTCGAAAGCCAAGACATTAAAAGCCTTTGTACATTAAATCATTTAATGATTGCCCTGATGAAGTTTTTGCCGACTCACCAAAGACTACACACAGTTTTGTTGTGGTGCTGTCTGGTTTTAGCATGCAATGCTGAAGGATGAATTAGGGGGCATTACGGAATCGATATCTACTTCATTCATATGTTCCAACCTTTCGTATTCCTCCATGAATTGGATGTATTGATTTCGCATTTCTTAATTTTTTAATAGTCTACGTTCGAGGCTTAGGAACCTATTGTAGGTCATATATCTTGATTCTCCCAAGGCAGAAGTGTTTTCGAGAAAAGGAAGTGATACGATGAAGCGACCCTCTTCATTTTTGCGAACATTATAAGCAAAATGAGACTCGCATTGCTTCTCTGCTGGTGAAGCCTTTTGCCACTTGTTTGCACTTCATCCATTTTCCAAAGCCGCTCTGCTACTTATTGCAGTGACGCATTTATTTTCTGGGTTCTGCTCCGAGTACTGCATATGTCAATGCATCTGATGAATCTTGATTTTGATCTTTCCAATTATGATCCAGCCAAGTGTTGTATTTTGTAACACTGGAAGATCATTTGAAACTGCAATTTCCCCGATCGCCATTAGCATAAAATATAACACAGCTCCAATCAGGACGTCGCTTTTTCCTTGTTGGTGAAAATCTGGATCGGCCAGCTGTATGTTGGACGGAATGGGCTAGGTAACAACATCAAAAGGCTGATTTGGTTGGGCAGGAATGATGCTTGGCAGTACAAATGCTTCAAAGTTTGTTGAGAAATTTTTGCCCGGGGATTGCAGCTTAACAAAAAAGGGCAAAACTGTGAGTTCTTTTTTGTCCATATCCGATGCCTTCAATGTCAAGTGAAGTCTTTGACGGATTAATTCCCAATCTTTTAACAAGACGTTCAGAGACAACATCGTCTCCGGAGTCCAATATTGCTCTGAACTCATCCGACCTTCCGTTAGCCGCTGTAATACTGATTTTCGTTGAATAGGGCAACTCGAAAAAGGAAAAATATTACAAGCATCCTGAAAATCAGGTTATGGTGAAGGATCTGATGGTGTTGATAGAGTATTTAATACTCATTATTGCCTTGCAGTTCACAACGTCCACTTTTTCTTATTAGATTACAATTTTTTAATGACAAAGTTGCCTAAGGTTTTGCTTATAAATAATTTTTGTATGTAAATCTTGGAATTTAAGAATTCCCAGTAGTATTCAATGCTATTGCTATTGTTTATTGAACACAAAAGAAATTCGAAAGCATAGATGTTTTTAAAATTGCTACAAAAATTTTATGACAAATATTAACTTTGTTAAAAACTTCTAACTAACTACAAACAACCCAACTGTAAATTGAAAAATACCGAAAGCTAAGTTCGGGCGTTGCTGAATTTTATATACCCTACACACCCTCCGAAATAAACACATTTTAACATTGAATGGTAGTCTAAATTTCGTTGTTTTTTGCGTTAAATTCTTTCACATGGTCTCTAATACAATGCGCTAATAGATCTTGGGTTGCCTTACAGTGATTTAAATTTTTTTTTTATGCACTTAACCATTTCCCAGTAATTTGTAGAAGCTTGCCTAATCGTTTTGCTTGCTGACCATTTAAAGCTGCCGGTAGGGTATTTATTATCGCCATCGCATTTTAACCGAGCTAGCGACGATCTATTTACCAAATAGATCTACAGGTGTTAAGAAGAGAATGATATTCATGGATATGGAAGGTGTTGTTCTTCAGGCACATGTGATCAACAATGATGCCGTTCTGTGAACCCGGCCCAGTACCTTCTTCTGAAATTTTATTTTTAAAGGTAGGGATACTATGCTACAGTCCTATTTACGTGCGATTTACCTAGCTTAGAATTGATCACCATATTTGTAAGCAGATATTCTAAAAATTTATAATAATCTACTCATTGATGCAATTAAACTTAGTATTAGATGATACATTGTTAAAAGCTCGTTCTACTTATATCGAGGAAAGCAACTAGTGTAAATTCCTTTTGACTCAAAGATTTTACTATCATAAACTAAGGAATGAAGAGCAGTTTCTACTGGCTTACCCTTTGTGTAGGCATGCTGGGATAAGATAACATTCTGGGGTTTAGATTATCCTTAATGAATGTACTTATCAATCAATGATGTTCGGATTACGAACATTCTGCTTTAAAAAAAAACAGCTTGAATCATTTCCTGATATAATTCATTCCAGCAATATTTTTATTTCTTTGCCTAAAAAATTATTGTTTTATTTTATAAAAAATTATTACTGTTATGAAAAATACCTGCATGGCAAATGATTTTGTTTACTTTTTGTTGTGGGTTGCAAACTCATAAAAAATTATTTAGCTCGGTTCTTATTCTTGACTCTCAGTTAAAGCTATTTAAAGCCACTGTGAATTCGGACTAAAATAATGAATTCTTTTAAGATGGCTTCTTTCAGGCTACTGCTACTTGCCTAATAGAGATACAATATTCATAACACCACAGCCATTAACTTTGTATTATTTTCAGTGTTGATACAATTGAAAAATATTTTCCACCAAACAAACATAAAAAGACTACAAAAATCTACCAATTTTATTATTTATTTCAAAATTTATTTTCGTTGTTTATTTTGGAACATCATTATGTTGATAAAACGGAAATTTAGAATTTAGATATGTAGTACCTTATGCGAAGTTATTATTGACAACATCTTCAAATCATTATTATCAAACTCAAACTTAAATTTGGTTTGCTGCAAAAACTCAAGTTAATATGTCAAAATGTTTGAGTTTTGGGGTATTGTAATTTCTAAGTTTCAAAGACATTTTTCACCTTTTTTGTATACAACATTCTCGACTGGTAGGAAGCCATTTTTAAATCATTTAAAAATGACTTAAGAATATATTGAAATTTTTTTCAACATTTGCTCTATTGACTCCTTGGAACATCGTCGAAACGTGGCTTGCGTCTCCCTGTTCTATCGTTACTTTTACGATAGATGTTCTTCTGAGATGCGGAAACTGATGCCGACAGTTCATGAGTTTAACAGAACTGGAACAATTCAGCAAGCGGAACTCACGCCTTCCACGTAGACACGGTGTTCCAACACACTAAGCATTACAGAGAAAGTTCGTTCATCTGTCGTACCGCGCGTATTTGGAATAAGCTCCCTGCAACAATTTTTCCCAATTATTATGACCCTTGCAAGTTTAAAGCAAACGTTCATAAACACTTCTCCCTCCTTTTTCTTCACACCTATCAATCTTCCTTCCAATCAACACAATGCTCTGCATTTATAGGGTGTTGATTATATTAAAAAAAAAATTTTAAATCTCGGCTATATCATCTTCTGTTGTTATTATTGCTGCAACATATTGATTATTTTCAATTTGTAGGGGAAGTATTAATTTAATTACAGGCATTTTGCTGTTTGCTGCCACTATTCTTCGACTATTCTATGTGGCCATTGATTTCAAGTGTCTCGTGTTTAGTGCTAGTACCGTTGCTCGAGTCACCTTTATCGCTCGAGTCCTATATTTTAGTCGAGTCCTTTATTTTATTTTCCTATGCTACATTAGTAAATTATGATGATATGAAGGTGAGTGGAGCAGACGAGAGGGAGGAGGAGGTAAAGGAGTAGATTACGGCCGGAAAACATTAGTTCGGGGTTGTAGGGAAATTCAAAATAAATATGAACAAAAAATAATATAAGAACGAAGAACGAAACGAAACAAAGCGATATTAAGGATATGTAAAATGTACATTGGAATAAAATTGGTAAGCCTAAAAATACGTAATGGAGATAACATTTAAGAATTTAATATTTAGGATAACAAGTAACGTTGTTTGTTTTTTATTTTCATTCAAAGAAATGGTGTTCAAAGAATGAACACCATTTGTGGATTTATTGATTTGTGGTTTATTCTCTATGTATTTACAAAATATAAGTAATTAATAAAATAATTTAAAACTTAAAACGATTTATTCTCACTTCGTCGAGACCTCATCACCTTTGATGAGAAATAAAATAATAATGAAAATGACATGACATATACATAAGTTAGCACAACTCCCAACACCAGCAACTTAACGTCCAACACCAACATATAGGTAGCAGGCTACACGCGCATCCGCTCGAAGTTTAATTCCCACGAAACTACTGACACTATGTCTGAGAGGTTTGAGGGTGACAACAACAAGAAGCAAACCAATGGATGACTGCAGCTACTGACAGATCCAGAGCTATACCCACGAAAGTGCTGACAATATGTCTGCGAGTGATAACAACAACAACAGGCAAACCAACTGCTGCAGCTACAAAAACAATAGTAAATGCACTTGAGTTGCTGAAGTTGCAATACGATAAACCAGAGCAATAAGAGTAACAGATACGACGCTGACAGAAGTACGGCTACAGCAGAATCTTGGTTTCGTCAGCTTAGCTTGTGCTAACTTAGAATTATTTTAATCAGTTTATTTTCCACGCTCATTTTTTTCAGAGCAAGGGAAATAAAAAACTCCTACATAGTAGGAAATAAACCAAAAAAATATTTGTTACCTGGCGCCCAACGTGGGGCAGCGTATAAAAAATGTCCTTATAAACGCCTTAGGAAAAAAAACGCTGCCAACCTTCGGCGAAAACTCTAAATGAAATTCGAAAAGTGAAAGTGAAGTGAATTATTTAATAAAGTAGTATTACACAAATCGTCATAGCAATGTGTACAATCCAAAAGCATTCTAAATGGTGCATACGGGTCCCGCCTATTACACGCTTCCTCTAATAAAGCTTTATATTTTCCAAAATGGCAGCCACGTCGTGTAAAATAGCGTTGATTCTCAACTAATAGGGTGAGTGATAAAAAAATATGTGTACATAGTTATAGGTACTAATAATTTATATATCTACACACATACATATGTATGTATATCGTGGGTATATACATGGGTACATACTATATAAGGTATTTTATTTTCATAACACTAATTATCTTTTAATCGTAAATAGCTACTCTGGCTTCTTAGACTTGAAAACACTCATACAATCAAATTCAACCGAATCTATCAATGTGCTGAAAAATAAGTCCGCAACTCATGGCATACCATTGGTCTTGGGACATTCAGTACCAGACTTCCAGCCCCAGCTAACCACTATTTAAGGGTCTTGCCGAGCGCTATATTCAAACAGCCAATTGCACTATTGAATTGAAGAAAATCACCAAGAAACGAAGATATGCAGTCAGGAAATCAGCTCTTAATGAGCAGAATAACAAGAACGATGCTTCTTACATCAAATGAACACTGAAGCCCAAAACAATACAAGACGTACATCAAAACATCAATAAATATCGACACCAATCTAAAACCAATTACTACAAAATATCAAAAGTCACAAAAGCGATACGCTGGAGATAGAGTTTGAATTCAACGTGCACATCGTTGACGTGCACTGGATAACAGGAACAGTAGAAAGCATTCCTAAATATACTCCACAGTCATTAGCAATCAGAACAGATGATGGAACACTTTTACGGCGGAATAATTACGAAAGGACACATCCCACCACCCAACAGTAGCAGTTAGTCCCCCATCGGTGCAAGTACCCGTCAAAACTCCAGCACAACCAGGAGAACCCAAGTCATCACTACACTTATATTTATTTGGATAAATGGAAGTTAGTCACTCTCGATCTGGATAAGTGAAAACACGCAAGCGTTTCTACATTTATTGTAAACGAGCAAAGTAACACACAAAATTACAACGGGCAATGACCTAATTTTCTCGACGATTCTAAAACAAACCATACGATTTATTGTTTATCGGTGGCAAAGCGCATATAGCTAACCAAATCACACCATATTATACCGTTAGCAACATAAATCAAATAGTACTATGGTATAACTGTATTATGTTCTTGCTCATAAAATAGTCATCGTACAGACCACTCCAGCAACTTACTGTAAATTACCTAAATGTACTGCAGTTTTTTAACATAAGTTGATTCTCCAACCGAATATTTCTATTTATTTGCGATTCGAATATGGCAAATTAAAATGAAGATCAATCCAATATTGTTTCTGGGTGATGCAAGCGATGGTATAAGCGATACAGCCGGTGCAACAAAGGTGCATTTCTACGCTCCATCGCAAATTCGACGGTTATGTCAACCGGTAGTAACATCAACGAAGGTCAAAATAATTTGGCAATTAATGCGGTCATGGACTTTTGGTTCCTAGCCAGTTGCATTCAGTCAGATACACAGAAATTTAATATAGAAAATTAATATAATTTTGGCGCAAGTTCCACCAACGCAACTATCACAATTGCGAGAGATAATTACTGGAGCACTAGTAAGGAGGAAGTACGACTTCCTCCTTCTTTCTAACATACCACTAGGTGATCTAAAACCTAGTCATTTGTACCATGCGATGCAACGAAAAGCTGGAACGGCAATGAGTGAAGAGGCGGTTCGAGGTTTATGGGCAGAAAGACTTCCCGAGCAAGTAACGGCTGCTGTAATATAACAAGATTTGCAGTACTGAGCGAATTTCATTATCATGAATAAAAATGAAAATATTGGAAGAATTCTCAGATATTACGGAGATGTCATCACCAGTATGAGGAACAAAATCGAAAGTCGTACACCGAATAGAAACCTCTGGTCAACCAGTTCCTGCACGAGCAAGGCGATTAGATACAATAAAGCAGGAAGCAGCTAAAAAAGAATTTGATTTTCTTATGAAATCCACTCTAAATGCACAAACAAAACCAGATACGTCACACACAGGCTTTCGCATCTCGGCGTGAGAGAAACTACAAAAATTGTTACTGAACGCTACGTACGGCCGAATATGAGAAAAGATATCGTGTCATATGTAAAGTCTTGTCATGAATGTCAGAAATATCAGGTACATCGACACACAAAGTCATCATTTGAATTGTACAAAGTACCAGAGAAAGGCTTTTGGCATGTTAATATCAAACTGATTGGACTTTAACCAGTATGACAAGGCTACCGGTACTGTTTGACCATTATCGATTGATTCACAAGATGGCCTGAAGCAACACCGAACACTGATATGACTGCCGAAACTGTAGCAAAAGCGTTAATACTTGACCTGGGTATCGAGGTTTGGTGCACCAAAGGCAATAACAACTAATCAGGGTAGGCAGTTAAAATCGTTCTTTATGAAAAATCTTTATCGGAACACAATACATTCGAACAACTCCGTACATTCCGTAAGAGAATTGCTTAATTAAAAGATGGCGCCAAACTAATCCGATAAAATGATATAAGTATATAAGGCAGCTCTTTTGTGTGCAGATAGGATAAACAGGATCGATTCTCTACCATTTGCACTTATTACTAGGACACAGGTCGACTGTAAAAGTCGACATCAACAGCTCCCCGGCAGAATTACTTTTACTTTACTTTTAATGGCACAACAGCCCAATGGAGGGCCTAGGCCGAGCTTTTCGCATCCACTCATGTTGTGCGTGTTATATTTGTACATGAATGGAAGGGACCTACAGTTTTATGCCGAATCCGAACGGCGAAGTGAAAAGCTTTTCGTAGCAATTTTTACTCTCGCAGGTTTGCCATTGCCTGCCAAGAGGTGGTGCCGTGTAGAAAAATTATTTTTTCTACATTTTGATTTTGCTTGTGCCGAGATTCGAACCCCGGACACTCTGCGCAGCAGTCCAACACACTACCACTACGCCACAGCGACCACTAGTTAGGCAGAATTAGTTTACAGAATTAGCTTACAGTTGCCAAACGAGTTTTTCATTCAATAGCCCGTAAATGAGACAGCAAAAAATAAACATTCGACAACGTAAGTCATACGACGCAGAAAACTTTTATCAAATAAACGCTAGATACATGCACGCACGTCTACGTGCCGTCATTCATGCCACCTTATGAAGGACCTTATCTCATCGTACGAAGCTTCCGAAAGTACTAAAATTACAACTTGGTAGCAAGACAACGATTTCAGTCGGCAGACTAAAACCAGCATTTCTCACGAACTCCGATTTAGGGTTGTCTTAAGCGACCAATAATAATACTCGAATCTTTCTTGAAAAGGGAGTGGTTGTGGTAACATTCAGCCAGCATTCATTCGAAAAATTATTCACAATTATATTTTTAAATCATTCTCACCCACATGTAAATGAATCAATACATTTTATTTGAACTGAATTTTATTTATTTGTATTGATGTAAATCAATTTTACAACTCAAGAACTATTTTGTCAGGTTTGATGTGAGTGAATTTTTGTAACCCCAAATCTACTTCTACCCTGACATCAAAATACTTTCTGAACATTTTCTTAAAGCTTATTTGTTTTGAAAGTTGTGAATGGTTGGCACCGCTGATAATTTAAAAATGTTGGCGAGTAAGAAAAGTAAGTTAAAATATTTTGATTCGCTGTAAAATATTTGAATAAATTCATATTTTACAGCGAATCAAAATACGAACGCAATACGCAGTTCATGGCCACTAGGCAAAAACTAGTGGATGAGTTGTGGGCAAAGCTGGCCTCTTACTTACTTATTTAGCTAGCACTACAACCGATGATCGGTCTTGGCCGCCTCGACAAAGCTTCGCCAGTCACCTCTGCTAGGCGCGCGCTGGCGCCAGTTGATAAGACCCAGTGCAGTCAGGTTGCCCTGCACCTGGTCTTTCCAACGGAGATTAGGACGTCCTCTTCTGCGTGTTCCTCCGCCGTGGTTCGAATAAAACACCCTTCTAGCCGGAGCGCTTTCTTCCATTCGCTCAACATGACCCAGCCAGCGAAGCCGCTGGAGTTTTATACGCTTGACTATGTCAGTGTCGGCGTACAGCTCATACAGCTCATCGTTCCATCTTATTAGATACACGTCGTCCACGCATACTGGACCGTAGATCTTACGGAGTATCTTCCTCTCGAACGCTCCTAACAGCCTTTCATCATTGATGGCCAATGTCCACGTCTCTGCGCCATACATTAGGACGGGAAGGATGAGGGACTTATATAGCGTTATTTTCGTCGGTCGAGAGAGGGCTCTACTTCTCAATTGCCTACTGAGCCCGTAGTAACACCTGTTGGCAAGAGTTAGTCTCCGCTTGATCTCAAGGCTGACATTATTGTTGGTGTTTATGCTGGATCCTAGATATACGAAATCCTTGACGACTTCAAAAGTATAGTTGTCAACAGTAAAATTTTGTCCAAGACACTTTGTTTGTTGACACAAGGTATTTCGTTTTGTCCTCGTTCACCACTAGACCCACTCGACGAGACTGCCTTTCCAGGTTGGAGAATGCTGCACTGACTGCTCGAAAGTTGATGTCAATATCATCAGCGTATGCTAGCAGCATGACACTCTTGTAGAAGATAGTGCCAGAGATGTCGATGTTCGCAGCTCGAATTATTTTCTCCAGCATAAGGTTAAAGAAGTAGCACGATAGGGAGTCACCTTGTCTGAAACCTCTTTTCAAATGGTCCGGAGAGGTCTGTCTCAATTTTCACTGCGCTGGTGGTGTTGGTCAGTGTCATTTTGCAAAGACGAATGAGCTTTGCAGGGATACCAAAATCAGACATTGCGGCGTACAAGTGATCCCTAATCGTGCTGTAGAAGGCGGTTTTATAATCGACAAATAGATGATGGGTGTCGATCTGTTTTTCTCGGGTCTTTTCCAGGATTTAGTGTAGTGTGAATATCTGTTCGATGGTGGATTTACCAGGCCTGAAGCCACACTGATAAGGTCCAATCAGTTTGTTGACGATGGGCCTCAGTCTTTCGCACAGTACGCTCGATAGAACCTTATATGCAATATTAAGAAGGCTTAAGTATCTTACGGTAGTTGGCGCAGATCGTGGAATCACCATTCTTATGGATTAGGCAGAGTACGCTGAGGTTCCAATCACTTGGCATGCTTTCATCTGACCATATTTTGCACAGAAGCTCATGCATGAGTTTTTTGAACTCTTCGCCTCAGCCAAGCCATCTGCAGCCTTATTGTTTTTCAGCCGAGCAATGGCTGTTAAGACCTCCTCACAGTCAGGCGGCGGTACTTCAACGCCGTCAGTGATTGGGGTTTCCGGAGTGGATTCCGCAGTGGCGGGATTATTGCCGACATCGCCATTAAGCAGCTGCGAAAAGTGCTCCCTCCATAATCTCATTATGCCCTGAACATCTGTCACCAGATTTCCGTCTTCATCCTTGCAGGAAGAGGCAACGGTCTTCAAACCGTAAAATTTCGATATCATTGAACTCGCATCTTTGTTCATCTCTTTTCTTGCGCCTGAAAAGACGTTTCTCCTCCCTCCTCAAGTTTCTGTATCGCTCCTTAGCAGCTCGCGTTGCAACTGACTGCAGGGCGGCTCTGTAAACAGCGTTTTTTGCTTCAGTAGCATCGCGATACTCTTGGTCGTACCACATATTTCTCCGTCGACGGTGGTAGCCTAGTACCTCTTCGGCAGCCGTACGCATAGAGCGGGAAATGTGAGTCCACTACGCGCATATATAATCAAGTTGAGGGGTGTTTTGCGAAAGGAGAAGTGCAAGTTGGCTGTCTGTTGTGATTGCAGCTTTTCGACATCCAGCGTACGTCTAGTACATTGGAAGCGTGCCTTCCGTCGATCACAACGTGATCAATTTGGTTTTGTGTGTTTTGATCAGGTTACAGCCAAGTGGTCTTATGGATATATTTATGTTGGAATAGTTTTGTCGAGGAGCTCGTAGAAGTCATCTTTGTTCGTTTCATTCTTCTCATCCGTCGGGGCATGGACACAAATTAGGCCGATGTTGAAGAATTTTGCCTTGATGCGGATAGTGGCTAGGCGCTCGTAAGTTTTGTCGAGGAGCTCGTAGAAGTCATCTTTGGTCGTTTCATCCTTCTCATCCGTCGGGGCATGGCCACAAATTAGGCCGATGTTGAAGAATTTTGCCTTGACGCGGATAGTTGCTAGGCGCTCGTTCACGGCCGTGAACCTCGAGACTAGATGACGCAGTCTCTTCCCAACCACAAATCCAACACCAAATTCGTGTCTCGACGCATGACAGCTGTAGTAGATATCACAGGATGCTCTTTTGGAGCAACCCTGTCCCGTCCATCGCATTTCCTGTATAGCGGTGATGTCAGCTCTATATTGTTGGAGGACATCCACCAGCTGGATAGAGGCACCTTCCCTGTAGAGGGTTCGGAAATTCCAGGTGCATATCCGTAAATCTTTGTCCTTTGGGCGTTTGCGGGAGTCGTCAACATTAGAGGGGTTCTTTATCCGAGGCTTATTTTGAAGATTCATTGGTGGGTATTTTAACGTGGTGGGTTCCAAGCCTGACGCACAACCATTCATTCAAGGCCATGGAGAAGCCGCCGCACACGTTAGTTAACTCACTGACGGTTGTCAGATCGCTATCCAGGGACGCCACGAGGAGGCTGTGTGTCGACTTGAAACGTAGAAGCGCAAGGATCGACCATGGACGCACCTGCGACAGTCACGAACTTTACCTTGTGTCCAACGCCCCAGGCCCCCTTGCTGGCCTCTAGTAAAAGTAAAAAAATTACAGGAAAGCAAATTTTGGTCTATTTAATAAATAAAATAATATACAATAAATACATTTTCATTGGTTAGTCATGTACAACAATTCAACACTAGACAGGTAATACGTTGAAGGCTCGGATACTGCAGTTAACCCATTTTCACACAAAAGGCACTTAACACATCTTTGCGCTTAACCATCCCTATTGAGATTACATATTTTACTGTAATGAATTTACAATGAATTGATGCATCTACTTCTGATGCATGCACCATCTCTGAAGGTGTTAGAAGAAACATTGCTGGAAGATGCATTTTTCACCAAGGTTGTCAATCTCTACTAAAATTTGCTGTTCATGTGGTTGTGGTGCATCATTGTCTACCAATACAATGCAAGAATACGTAAATAGGTCTACCTTTTCATGGATATAGTAGGAAAAACGATCTTTGGGCAGGCATCGGAAACGCGATTTCAGCACAACAAATGCTCTTTCAATTACGCGCCTATTCAATTTTTCCAAGCGTTAGCTACACGCAAGGGTACCCTTGGTCTCTTATGAGCCAACTGTCTACGTTTGGTCTATGTTCTCTAAGTAGCGTTGTGCGAGCGGATGATGTTGCCAGATTGCAAAATAGTGGCAAGATCGCGGATATTTTGCATTAACTGATATAAATATCGGTGGTATGGAAATTTGTTGACTTAGTAAGACAATATACAAAGTTCAATTAAAATGAATAGTTACATGTGAATTTGTGACTGATTCAAACTTACTGCTTCTAACATTTATAATATAATCACCTTTTCGGTTCCTGTATAAAGAAAGCGGATTGGTGTTATCTTTTGAAGAAGGGGAATATATACATCGTGTATCCAATCGTAGCTTTTAAATTGAATTTTCTGTAAAATTTGAAATCAAAATAAATGTTTAAATAAATTATAGTTAAAATAGCAGTACTAACCCAAGTTTCAAGGAATAATCTTCATGTATCGCAGGAAAGCAAACATTATGACCCTTTATTTTGAACTATTAGCTCGCATATTTCGCGAATATGGAGAGAAAATGATGATTGGCTCATTGGTTCTACAAAATGATTGCCTTGGCTAGAAAATGCGAACGCTGAGAAACCTGATTTTAAAGAAGAGTTCTTTTCCGACTATCGGACATTTTTAATTCATTGATGAGCTTCAGCCAAAGATTTTTCGGTAATCGGAAATTTTTAATGAAAATTGCTTCTGCCGTTGAAAAGGGTTATTGCTATCTCTCAATGACCTGAGAATTCTCCTTCGTTCCAGGTTTTATATTTTAACTAAGTTTTCAATTAGACGATCTATTAGAATGTCATGATGTTCCATCCTTTACTAACATCCTTTACATTATAGCATCATGTCTTCATTATGGGTTTGGTTTCGTAAACCCTTTGCATCATAATTAGTGAATTAGTGCTCCTGGAAAGTTTGCAGCGTTGATACAAATCTTCTAAATGCTGCTTACAAATGCTTCTGAAGTTAAGCTGCCAACCAATTCCAAATGACATGCAAACAAAGACACATACATATTTATATAAACTTTACACATTCCGGGGCGCTCACAATTAGTAATTTTAATCATTACACAGGGGAACATTTTTCTGCGGCATAAATTAATGGAGTCAATTTAGATAGATATGATATGAAGTACTCAACCTAGGAACTCTGGTTCCTATGATAAACCGATAAATAAAAAATACAAGTTTTTTAATAATCTACCCTCATTAACGTGTTTTTTCGAAGTATAACATGAGAAATACTTACCGTTGCCCGAGATTTTAACAAATTGCACCTTGTTTATAAGAGTGTTTGGTAGTGTGTTAAAAACCCCAGTTGATTATATTATTTAATTTATTGGGATTTATTGTTACAAAATTTATTGTTATAAGACAATTTCTGCTACATATGCGGTCAATTTTATATAATATGCTTCGATCCTCTATAGCTCATTCAACTACTCTTAAGGAAGTACATCAAAATATTAAACTTGTAGATTTAAAGTAGTAAATTTTAAGTAGATTTAAAAATGGTAAATTTTTTAATGGGTCAGCAAAGCGGAAAATAAATATCCTTGTTTTCTTTGCCTGCTTTGTATAAGTTGTTTTTTTTTGGGGAATCATGGAGCTGAATAAATATTCAGAAATAGTAAATAAAATGCTCCAGAATTTCCTGAAACTAAGAGCTAATATGAGAGTCAAATTGCATTATTTTCAAAATCATTTAGATAAATTTCCTGACAACCTGGGTAATTATAGTGAAGAACAAGATATCAAGGCCTTAGGGATCGCCATATGATGGCAGACTACTGCTGGAACTTGCAAAGTGACTGTCCGTACCAGAATAGAATATTCTATACAAAGCGTTTTTCTTAACTCTTATTGATGTGTTTTGGTTTTTTATTAAGTTTATTTATTATTCTTTGTATCATTTCTAGCACTTTGTTTAGTTGAAATTATTGCTAATTTAAAAAAAAGTTTTTTTTTTAAATTTATTTTCCAGAATAAATGAATTGCCTTTTTCGCAAAAAATAGAGTCAATTCAACAAAAATATTATTATTTAACTTTTTTTTTTTACTTATTTAACTTTTTGTAAAATAAACAGTTTTGTAAAAATCTAGCTTTGGGAATATATTATAATTTTTAGATATAAGTAGGAAAATAATGAAAAGTATCCTCCTTTTTTTCTTTTTTTTTTAATTTTATTAACACACAGGGAGTACCCCTATACCTATACATGCAGAACATTGTGTTGATTGGAAGGAAGATTGCTTTAAACTTGCAAGGGTGATAATAATCGGAAAAAATTGTTGCAGGGAGCTTATTCCAAATACGCGCGGTACGACAGATGAACGAACTTTCTCTGTAATGCGTAGTGCGGTGGAACACCGTGTCTATCTGAAAGGCGTGAGTTCCGCTTGCTGATCGTGGAGTTCTGTTGAACACACGAACTGGCGGCATCAGCTTTCGCATCTCAGAAGAACATCTACCGTGAAAGTAACGGTAGAACAGTGAGACGCAAGCCACGTTTCGACGATGTTCCAAGGAGCCAATAGAGCTGGAAACTCTATTGTCCCCTATTACTTTCTCGCTCTGCGTTGGATACAGTACAGGAGCTCCAGTTGCGTTCGTGAAGCTCCAGCCCATAGGTGCGAATCAAGCTCCAATTTAGGACGTATATAGGTGGTGTAGATCATGCGGAGATCACTCGAAGTAATATATTTTTGACACCGCCTAAGAAAGCCGAGACACTTGGCTGCTTCTTTCGACACGTCAAAAATGTGTTTATTCCAACGAACATCACAGTGGATGGACATGCCTAGAACATCAAGAGTCGCTGTCTCCGAAATACCTACCCCACCCATATCTAGGGGTTAACGGGGTACTGGAAGACTCGTTTGTGAGATAACAGACAACATTGGGTCTTACGCGCATTGAACTCAACTCTATTCGTGAAACCCCACTCGGATATTGACTGGTGATCTTTATTGAGTGAGCCATTCATAGCGTGCCTTTTCCTCTCTATCTCCATCTCCAAAGAGTTAGGGCGATTTGAACAGGCATATGAATGAGAAATGGTGCTGTCATCTAAAAACGATTAAATTGGATTTTTCGTAAGAATTTTTTTTAATAAAGATAAGGAAAAGTGTAAGGGAGAGGACCGAACCCTGCGGCACTCCAGCATTAATGGCACGATCTTCCGAAACAATACCGTCTATCACAACACGGATAGAGCGGCCGCTTAGAAAGTTCATGACCCATCGTGTGAAGTTACTCCCGACCCCATGCGCAATTAGTTTTGACAACAGTGCCACACTCTGTCAGTGTGGCACTGGAGAGAAGAATTCTCTGTGGAAATGTTAGCTAAAAGGTTCGCTTTATCAACCGAGCTAGTGAGTAACTTTAAAACAAACTCCTGTAACTATAAAACACACTCCTGTGTAAACAGCCCTTAATGTAATAGTTAGAATTGGTAAAAATCGGTAAAAAAAAAACTATCAGTACTAACCGATGTTTTTTGCAAAACTATAAACATCGATAATTTCCCCTTCCATAGCGCTGAGCAGACACGTCGACGTCAATTGGGCAGAGACGTCGAAGTCGGCTCATGTGCTCTATCTTAACATCAGCGTTACAATATTGACAAATGAATGTGTAAATTACAGTTATTTCGTTCGGCACGCACTTCTACAGATTTTACTAAAATATTACACTTTATACCTAAATTTTACAGTGTTTGCAATAAGTATCATGCAATGGAATGATAAAATTTTTTTTGTTTGTCATACAAATTTAATCGTATTTCAACATTTATTATATGTAAATTAAGTATATGTAACGAAAGCATTCCTGTGTATACAAATATACAGATCTGTCAAATCGACTGGTTATTTGATTTTAGGTTTGGTTATGTCAGGTTAGAGTCTTGTCTTTCTCTATTACTTTACTTACTTTTAATGGCACAACAGCCCATGGAGGGCCTGAGCTTTTCGCATCCACTCATGTTGTGCGTGTTATATTTGTACATGAATGAAAGGGACCTACAGTTTAAAGCCGAATCCGAACGGCGAAGTGAAAAGCTTTTCATAGCAATTTTTACTCTTGTAGGTTTGCCATTGCCTGCCAAGAGGTGGTGCCGTGTAGAAAAAGTATTAAAAAAAGTATTTTCTACTTTTTGATTTTGCCTGTGCCGAGATTCGAACCTCGGACACTCTGCGTAGCAGTCCAACGCACTACCACTACGCCACAGCGACCACTTTCTTGTCTTTCTCTATAAGCTGTAATAATCAGGATGCTTGACCAGGGGCTGGCGAAATTGGTACATCTGACATAGTGAACTCAATGAAACAAAACATGAACGGAAACAAAAACATTTTCTTATTTCATATCGATATTTTTTAATTTAACGAAATTAAAGTTTCAGTCCATTGCAATCTTTATCATTAAATGTTGAAACAAATTTCAATATATTCTTAAGTCATTTTTAAATGATTTAAAAATGGCTTCCTACCAGTCGAGAATGTTGTATACAAAAAAGGTGAAAAATGTCTTTGAAACTTAGAAATTACAATACCCCAAAACTCAAACATTTTGACATATTAACTTGAGTTTTTGCAGCAAACCAAATTTAAGTTTGAGTTTGATAATAATGATTTGAAGATGTTGTCAATAATAACTTCGCATAAGGTACTACATATCTAAATTCTAAATTTCCGTTTTATCAACATAATGATGTTCCAAAATAAACAACGAAAATAAATTTTGAAATAAATAATAAAATTGGTAGATTTTTGTAGTCTTTTTATGTTTGTTTGGTGGAAAATATTTTTCAATTGTATCAACACTGAAAATAATACAAAGTTAATGGCTGTGGTGTTATGAATATTGTATCTCTATTAGGCAAGTAGCAGTAGCCTGAAAGAAGCCATCTTAAAAGAATTCATTATTTTAGTCCGAATTCACAGTGGCTTTAAATAGCTTTAACTGAGAGTCAAGAATAAGAACCGAGCTAAATAATTTTGTATGAGTTTGCAACCCACAACAAAAAGTAAACAAAATCATTTGCCATGCAGGTATTTTTCATAACAGTAATAATTTTTGATAAAATAAAACAATAATTTTTTAGGCAAAGAAATAAAAATATTGCTGGAATGAATTATTTCAGGAAATGATTCAAGCTGTTTTTTTTAAAGCAGAATGTTCGCAATCCGATCATCATTACTTCTAAGGGTTTTCGAGTGACTGATAAGTACATTCATTAAGGATAATCTAAACCCCATAATGTTATCTTATCCCAGCATGCCTACACAAAGGGTAAGCCAGTAGAAACTGCTCTTCATTCCTATTATATGATAGTAAAATCTTTGAGTGGACAACATGAGTGGATGCGAAAAGCTCGGCCTAGGCCCTCCATGGGCTGTTGTGCCAATAAAAGTAAGTAAAGTAAAGTAAAGTAAAATCTTTGAGTCAAAAGGAATTTACACTAGTTGTTTTCCTCGATATAAGTAGAACGAGCTTTTAACAATGTATCATCTAAAACAAAGTTTAATTGCATCAATGAGTAGATTATTATAAATTTTTAGAATATCTGCTTACAAATATGGTGATCAATTCTAAGCTAGGTAAATCGCACGTAAATAGGACTGTAGCATAGTATCCCTACCTTTAAAAATAAAATTTCAGAAGAAGGTACTGGGCCGGGTTCACAGAACGGCATCATTGTTGATCACATGTGCCTAAAGAACAACACCTTTCTTAGCCATGAATACCATTCTCTTCTTAACACCTGTAGATCTATTTGGGAAATAGATCGTCGCTAACTCGGTTAAAATGCGACGGCGATAATAAATACCCTACCGGCAGCTTTAAATGGTCAGCAAGCAAAAAGATTAGGCAAGCGTCTACAAAATACTTAGAAATGGTTAAGTGCTTTCAAAAAAAAATTAAATCACTGTAAGGCAACCCAAGATCTATTGGCGCATTGTATTAGAGACTATGTGAAATACGGAAGTGAGAAATCCCGCGCGAGTGATACGTAGCAACGTGGATATAGTGGAAGCATGGTAATGTGAACTATAATCTGACACAATATCTGAGGTGTGCTTCCGCCAATACTTGTTTAAATAAAAGCATAGAAGACCAATATTGTCTATTTTGCAACAATAAATACGAGAACCTAGAGCATATACTAAAGGTGCTGGTTTTTGTGATATTTTTTCACAATCAAAAAAATTAATGACCATTCCGACGTCAAAAATCCCCCATACAAATCCATCCGGTAATTGAAATATATATAGAGCTTATAGAGTACCATTCAATGTTAAAATGTGTTTATTTCGGAGGGTGTGTAGGGTATATAAAATTCAGCAGTGCCCGAACTTCGCTTTCGGTATTTTTCAATTTACAGTTGGGTTGTTTGTAGCTAGTTAGAAGTTTTTAACAAAGTTTATACTTTTTATAAAATTTTTGTAGGAATTTTAAAAACATCTATGCTTTTGTATTTCTTTTGTGTTCAATAAACAGTAGCAATAGCATTGAATAGTACTGGGAATTCTTAAATTCCAAGATTTACATACAAAAATTATTTATAAGCAAAACCTTGGACAACTTTGACATTAAAAAATTGTAATCTAAAAAGAAAAAGTGGACGTTGTAAAATGCTGGGCAATATTAAATCTCTATCAACACCATCAGATCTTTCACCATCACCTAATTTTCAAGATGCTTGTAAAATTTTTCACATCAACGCATCAAACAGTCAAATTCATCGAGTTTCCGTCAAACCAGCAGCATTAAATCAGCGCCAGAATTATATTTCATGCAAATGGAACCTCAATTCACTTTGCCTGGAATTACTTAGGATGCCACCAAATTTAATTATATTTTTGGACCCAGAATTTCTAGAAACGGTCATTGTACGGAAACCCACCTGTTCTGAATAAATACGAAACACTCAAATAGCGTATTTTAGCCGAATTAACACAGTAAAATCAACATAAATTAAGAATTTTGCCAAAGGAAACTGAATTGGGCAATGTCAATCCATAACAATTGTTTTGAAAAATGCGTGAAGTTTCAAAAACGCTCTTTCAAATGAACCACTTAAGACTGTCTGGATCGAACGTGTACCGGAAGAAATACTCCCAGATATTTCGACTGATTTAAACAAAATTACAGGCATGGCAGACAAAATTCTCGAAATCATAACTTCTCGTCAAATTAACGGAGTAGCAATGCCATCAACGTTATCCCAATCCTATAAAGATGAGATGAGTCGACCAACAAATTTTCGCAGTTTTCAAATAGTCGTGGCCGATCTCAAGGTCGCGATGATTAACAAAACCGCAAGCGATTATTATCTCCCCTAATAATAGCAGTCCATATTGTTATTATTACTTCAAGTTCAGCGCTATGGCATGCAAATGCACCGAATATTGTAAATTCAAAACAAACACTGAAGAAACAAAAAAATAAATTGCGCCACCTCTAAAATAGCAGTGAGCGATCTCCAAAACATCAGAAAATTTTATTTGATTTCTATATATCCCAAATCATAGTTTGAAAGAGCAAATTGAGCTAATTTTTATCAACTCTTCGACGCAAATGGCATACCGATAAAAACATTCGGCAAGACAACATTAAACGTTAATTATGGACTTCGTCGTAATTTCAATTAGCAATTCATTATTGTGTATGTTACTCAAGCTATCATCGATGTCGATTTTCTCAATTACTACGACCTTCTACTTGACATCAATAACAAACGGCTCATTGACTCAATTACAAAATTATACGTCAATTGCATCTGTCAATTCGCTATTGAGACTTTATGCAAGCATCATCAGGTAAGTTTTTCTCGAGTTTTACACTTAAAAATTAATTGCTGCAAAGAAAGCGGGCAGCCTAGTAGTCCATATTTGCAAATCCACTTCATATGGTAAAAAAAAAATTGGTGAATGGCGTTCATGCAGTGACTATTGTCGTCTTAACGCAATAGCGATACCAGGCACATACTCACTTCCGCCCATTCAAGATTTCGCTCAAAATTTGGCACACACGAAAATATTCACCACTATTTATCTCGTCAAAGCATAAAAAGTACCACTCGATGCTAACGATCGTCAAAAAACTGCAATTACAACACCATTAGGCCTTTTCGAATTTAATTACATGCAATTCGGTTTTCGTAATGCGTCGCAAACATTTCAACTCTACATGAATCAAATTTTCCACGACTT
This sequence comes from Palloptera scutellata, assembly GCA_958295655.1. Lineage (NCBI taxonomy): Eukaryota > Metazoa > Arthropoda > Insecta > Diptera > Pallopteridae > Palloptera > Palloptera scutellata. Next base: position 57,141,802 of record OY282450.1, read on the forward strand.
AGATTTCTTTTATGTACGAGTATACATCGATGACATATGTATTGCATCAAATGACAAATCCGAAGATACCTAAACGTCATCTAGAAATTGTTCTTCAGCAGTTGCAGAAACTTAACGTCAAAATCAATCTTGCCTAATGAGATATAGGCAAATCAAGAGTCTTATTTCTTGCACACTCAGCCAGTGCTGAAGGCGTGATTTCACCAACCGAAAAAGTTGATGCAATTTTAACTTTCAAGAAAGAGCATTGGAACTTCGTCGATTTCTTGCTTTGATGAACTTTTATCGTCGTTTCATTCCCAATGCTGCAGTTACGCAGGGAAAATTGCAAGTTCTAATTACAGGCAACAAAAGGAAGGATCAATCTTCTGTCATTCTGAACGAAGATGCAAAGATCATTAAAGCAAAAAATGTATCGCACTGCACAAACATAAAGTCAATGCACTGAACAAGCTAAATTCCAATTTGAGTCGTAAGCATAACATAACAACGGAATATGCATTGTTGAAAAATTGCAATATGAGCCTTAGCAATACACTGGTAAAACCAAATCAAGGCCAATGCAAGTATTTGTCAACAATGCAATTCCTGTCAGCAAAATAGAGTAATTAGTAATAAGCAATATTTAACAACATGTAAATTTAGCATTAAGAAATTTCAATAAAAACACTGATTGGTTCAGTCAATCATCAACCACCCAAGTTATTTCTTCATGACATCACGGTATATTACTGTAATTGTAAATGAGTTTATTAAAACATTGGGTGACCCCGAAGCGATCAGGAGTAATCACTCTAAAATTAACTTTTAATGATACTTATTATGTAGAAAGTGTAACATTCAAACATTTATTGCTAATATGTACGAACGTAATAAAATTTACTAAGCACATACGTACTAGTATGTACGCATCCTTGCAGTGACGCATTCATGTCATTGGGTTCTGCTCCGAGTACTGCATATGTCAATGCATCTAATGAATTTTGATTTTGAGTGCCTCCAATCTTTTCTATTATGACCCAGCCAAGTGTTGTATTTTGTAACACTGGAAGATAATAGCTTAAAATAAAACTTGGCTCCAATCAGGACATCGATTTTTCCTTGTTGGTGAAAATCTGAAATAGGCCAGGTAACAACATCAAAATGCTGATTTGGCTGGGCAGGAATGATGCTTGGCAGTACAAATGCTTCAAAGTTTGTTGAGAAATTGCTGCTCGAGGATTGCAGCTTAACATTTACAAGTTGAGTTGCCCTTTTTTTCATTTCTGATACCTTCAATGTCAAGTGAAGTCTTTGACGATGTTGATTTGCGATCCGGAGTCCAATATTGCTTTAAACTCATCCGCGACATGGAGTTTGTTGCAGCTGATGTGACTGCAGCGTTGGAGCCAGTTGCCTTGACTTTGGCAACTGGTGAGTTAGCTGGACTTATGGACTGATTTGGCCTTGAAGTCTGGTCTGAAGATTTTGATGGTTGGCTTGGCCTTGAAGACTGGCCAAAGTGTGAAGCTTGATTTGATCTTGAGGATTGTGAGTTGTTCCCCAAGTATAGCTAAGAGTTTTTTTGTCACATTTACTGCATCTCCTTAAAGTGCAGATTTTCGCTATGTGGTCATTCTTGACGCAGTTAACGCATGTAATTGATGAGACAGCTCTGGTTGTTGACTGTGTAGCTGAAGGTCTTTCCCTTTGACCAATTGATTCCATTGACTGAAACTGGATCTCAAGGAAGAACAGGAATTTGCTCACTTTTTGGAGTTATTTCGTATTTTCAGGTGGCTGCTCTAAATGTATGTGGGTGCCACGGTCCAGTTTTTTAATCAATATTTGAAGTAAAAGCGGGTCCCATGTGTCAGATTTAACTCCCAGGTAGTTCAAAGCTAACAGACACTCTTTCGTTGTGTCATGTAAACACTTGACGGCAGTAGCTGATGAAGTGCCATAGGACTGGTCCAATAATTTTTGAACTAAAATTGCGACCAGAATTCGTGTGTTGTTGTACCGGTCCTGTAATAGAGTCCAGGCAGCTTTGTAATTATCCTCGGCAAGGGTGAAATGACTGATCAATCTTCCTGCTTCTCCAGAAACATTGGCCTTTAGGTACCACATTTTTTAACGAGGCCAGTACTGATGTGTTTCTTTTTTTAAGCTGATCTACCTTGACGGAGAGATTGACCAGTTGTTCTCTGACCATATCTTCTACCACACTTTGTCGAATTCTGTTTGATCGAAATCTAACTCTGCTGGATTCTCCAACTTTTCGCAGGCTTGATCCTGTAGCTGCTCTAAATATTTCCATAACTGTTGAATGGTGTTGATATTGATGTTGTAAAATTGAGCCGGTTCTTCTTCATGCTTGGCCGTAATGCTGTCATGCGGACCATGATTTGTGTCGTCACATGTATATACATATGCACGTAAGTGCAAAGCCTAAATAATTTGCAATGATGCAAGACCATTTGCATCACATTGTGAATACCGCCAATAGAGTGCACAGTCGTAACACTTTTCTTTCTGTGTTTTGGAACAAAATATGTTCTTTTAGTTTTCTAATAAAAAACTTCAGTTACTTTTTTTTTATGAATTAACTAATTAACATATACGACGTTAATCTCTGGTTATTTTTAATTACTTCTACTTAATTTGTTACTGATTACCCACTAATCATATAATAATTCAAAAATGATTGCTGATTCTTTTTTCTAATCGAATGATTACTTTTTTGGACTGGAAACTTTCGAACAGCTGATAGGCAATTGTGTTGAAAACTTTTTAAGACTTTTTTGTAAGGTACTCAAACAGAGGGCTCAAGTTTTGGTCAGGAACACTAAACTTCAAAAACGCTAACCTTGACAATATGCACCTTTTCCCCAACATATTGGCAGACGGCCTCGAGATAGAACCCACAATGACAGGTCCAAGATGCACCTGGATGGGTTCGCATCATATTGTGCAAGTTATATTTGGACATAAATGGAAGGGACCTATAGTTTCATGCCGAATCCGAACGGCGAAGTGAAAAGTTGTTCTTATGTAATTTTTATTCGTGTAAGTTTGCCATTGCCTGCCAAGAGGTTTGGAAATTTTTTTATTTTTCCAATTTTTTTTTTTTGGCTGTGCCGAGTTTTGAATTAGGGTACTACGCGTAGCAGTCCAGGACTCAGACTTAGTAACCTAAAAGTTATTAGTTAACCAATATAGGGAGTTACTCTCCACTTTAAGTCATAGGCTGGACATTGGCCTTATATCGGTTCTAGGCCACATTAACATTGAAGGTAATGAAAGAGAATTAGCGAGGCGAGGATCAATCCTGGATATAACTCCGGCGCAATCAGTATCAATTTTCATGAAAAATATTAGGGCTGATATACTCTCTTATGTGATGTTAAGATATAAACACAATTGCAGCGTATACACGTTTGCAAATAAGAACTCTTATAATATTATTTATTTAGATTAGTACAAGCACTTAACAACAAATACAAAGATTTAATTCTAATTATTAGTGCTTTACAACTAATTCATAAAGGTAATTTTTTTTTCTGATATTCTGGCTTGCGAAGTGGATGGAAGGGAAGTGTACTTAAATAAAGCATTATTTAAGCTTTGGGATCGTAACATTTGGAGTGACAGTATCTGTTAGAAGCATTCTGGGCATGGGTTAGTTGCCACCGTAATCTGTTCGGTGAGTATTAAGGCGAGAAAAGGGCACTGTCCTAAGGTTAAGTGGGTCGGTGTTAATATAAATAGTTTGGAGAAACGCGGGGCAGTCAATGTTTCCAGCTAATATTTGATGAGCAAATATTGTATCGGCATTTTTTTTACGTATTTCAAGAGACTACGTTAATTAATTTTAGGCGAGGCTTATTAGGGGTTTAAGTTATAGGGATCGGACAAATCGAATAAATCTGCGCTGTACTACTTTCTAAGGGAATGGGTGTTATAATAAGAAGACCAGACTTGGCTAGCATATTCAAGAATTTGTCTAACAACTATAAAATAAAGAGATTTTGTGACATATGGGTTTTGAGATTTCCTTGGACCAGTGTTTCACAAACCCAATAGCAGAATTGCCCTATTTATAATTTCGTCAATATGCGAACGAAAATTTAGTTCCCTGTCACAGTTAACGTCCAAGTCCCGTAGCAGATAAATAACACTTATATGTATGCACCACCGTCAGTCGCTGCTCGGTTTCCACTACCGAGTGGAAGGGCTCGTGTTGGTGATGGCGGTGAAGGTACATAATTGGTACTATGCGAATAATGTATGTCGGAGCCTGAGTCCAGTAGGGTTCTGACGAAATGGTATTGGAACCATGGCATGAAGTTGACTGCACTGAGCTGATTGCTGTAGTATTCGAGCACCTCGCAAGCGGATTGGATATTGCTGAAATGGCTGTTCGGCTAATGGCTCCGTCCTGTGAAAATATTGGCAGGCCTTGTTGTGCGAGTGGGCAAAAGACACTGGCAAACCAAGGGACGCATATTGCGGACAAAACCAGGAAAACCCACAAAAGATTGAGGGAGAGATGTGACGAGAATATGGTGTCGTAGGCTGTAAAGAAGAAGAAGGATCACTCCCCGAATAAGACACAGCTGGTAACCATACAAACACCAGCCAGTGGGGAAACAAAAAATTCGTGAAAATGTAAGCAGCCTAGCAAAATAGGAAATGCCGAAGCTGAAAAGACAAATGCTGTAATACCACAAAGAGAAAAATGGACCGAGGTTAAGACACGTGCTCGAACTAAATGTAAATTATCGCGTCCAGATGCTGTAGTAATAAAAAAAAACAGGCGAACTGTCGTATTCTGAAATACTGAAAATGGCGAAGTCTCAGCCAGACCTCAAAAAGTTGGGTGAAAGCATGAAAGGCATTAGAAAGACTGTGAAAGGCAAGCTAAGTAAAGCAGATGATTCACAAACCGGAACGTTTCTAGAGATGGTTGAGAAGCTACTTAGACGAAACAATGTAATACGAGCTTTGACTCATGAGGTTCCGTTTGAAATCAATGATATCGATGAAGTAACCAGCTGAGATGAATTTCACATAGCACTATGTCGGCAAAGAGCTTTGAAGAGCTGCACTTACCTTCTTCGACGATCAAATCTATGAGGCTGGCGTACGGGGGAACGTAGATAGATATGTTAAGCATTCCAATTGAGACAGCTGACAAGCTTGCCAGTATTGGTAAAGTACGGGTAGGGTGGTATCCGGGTCAAACTGAAACCAACTCGCTGCCCCAATTGTCTTGACTATGATCACATCGCAAAAAATGCAAAAACACGAAAGACTGTACCTTACTAACTTAATTACTTAGCTGGCACTACAACCGATGATCGGTCTTGGCTGCCTCCACAAAGCTTCACCAGTTACCTCTGCTATGCGCGGGCTGGCGCCAGTTGATAAGACCAAGAGCAGTCAGGTTGCCCTGCACCTGGTCTTTCCAACGGAGATTAGGACGTCCCCTTCTACGTGTTCCTCCACCGTGGTTCGAATAAAACACCCTTCTAGCCGGAGCGCTTTCTTCCATTCGCTCAACATGACCCAGCCAGCGAAGCCGCTGGAGTTTTATACGCTTGACTATGTCAGTGTCGGCGTACAGCTCATACAGCTCATCGTTCCATCTTATTCGATACACGTCGTCCACGCATACTGGACCGTAGATCTTACGGAGTATCTTCCTCTCGAACGCTCCTAACAGCCTTTCATCATTGATGGCCAATGTCCACGTCTCTGCGCCATACATTAGGACGGGAAGGATGAGGGACTTATATAGCGTTATTTTCGTCGGTCGAGAGAGGGCTCTACTTCTCAATTGCATACTGAGCCCGTAGTAACACCTGTTGGCAAGAGTTAGTCTCCGCTTGATCTCAAGGCTGACATTATTGTTGGTGTTTATGCTGGATCCTAGATATACGAAATCCTTGACGACTTCAAAAGTACAGTTGTCAACAGTGACATTTTGTCCAAGACGCCGTGACTCTTTGTTTGTTGACACAAGGTATTTCGTTTTGTCCTCGTTCACCACTAGACCCACTCAACGAGACTCCCTTTCCAGGTTGGAGATTGCTGCACTGACTGCTCGAGAGTTGATGTCAATATCATCAGCGTATGCTAGCAGCATGACACTCTTGTAGAAGATAGTGCCAGAGATGTCGATGTTCGCAGCACGAATTATTTTCTCCAGCATAAGGTTAAAGAAGTCATACGATAGGGAGTCACCTTGTCTGACACCTCTTTCAGTATCAAATGGTGCGGAGAGGTCTGTCCCAATTTTCACTGCGCTGGTGGTGTTGGTCAGTGTCATTTTGCAAAGACAAATGAGTTTTGCCGGGATACCAAAATCAGACATTGCGGCGTACAAGTGATCCCTAATCGTGCTGTCGAAGGCGGCTTTATAATCGACAAATAGATGATGGGTGTCGATCTGTTTTTCTCCGGTCTTTTCCAGGATTTGGCGTAGTGTGAATATCTGGTCGATGGTGGATTTACCAGGCCTGAAGCCACACTGATAAGGTCCAATCAGTTTGATGACGATGGGCTTCAGTCTTTCGCACAGTACGCTCGATAGAACCTTATATGCAATATTAAGAAGGCTTATGGATTGGGCAGAGTACGCTGAGGTTCCAATCACTTGGCATGCTTTCATCTGACCATATTCTGCATAGAAGCTCATGCATGAGTTTTTTGAGCTATTCGCCTCCGGTCTTAAACAACTCAGCAGGCAGGCCATCTGCATCTGCAGCCTTATTGTTTTTCAGCCGAGCAATAGCTGTTAAGACCTCCTCATAGTCAGGCGGCGGTACTTCAACGCCGTCAGTGATTGGGGTTTCCGGAGTGGGTTCCGCAGTGGCGGGATTATTGCCGTCATCGCCATTAAGCAGCTGCGAAAAGTGATCCCTCCATAATCTCATTATGCCCTGGATATCTGTCACCAGATTTCCATCTTCATCCTTGCAGGAAGAGGCCCCGGTCTTCAAACCAAGAGTCAGGCGTCTTATTATTTAAAAGAATTTTCGGACCTCGTTCCTGTCCCGCAACATTTGTGCGTCCACTGCGCGCATATATCATCAAGTTGAGGGGTGTTTTGCGAAAGGAGAAGTGCAAGTTGGTTGGCAAAGACTTTGGCTGTCTGTTGTGATTGCAGCTTTTCGACATCCAGTTTTCTCTTTGTACCTATCCGTACACGATTTGCTACACATATACGTGTGCAGACCTTGGCTGCAACCAAGTAGTGGTCTGAGTCGATGTTTGCACCACGTTTTGTGCGTACGTCTAGTACATTGGAAGCGTGCCTTCCGTCGATCACAACGTGATCAATCTGGTTTCGGGTGTTTTGATCAGGGGACAGCCAAGTGACCTTATGGATATCTTTATGTTAGAATCTGGTGCTACTAACTGTCATGTTTCGTGCGGCGGCGAAGTCGATCAGTCTCATACCGTTATCGGTGGCTTCGTCGTGCAGACTGAATTTTCCGATTGTCGGACCTAAGAGACTCTCCTAGCCCGCCTTGGCATTAAAGTCGCCTAACACGATTTTAACATCGTGCGGAGGCAATGCTCATAAGTTTTGTCAAGGAGCTCGTAGAAATAATCTTTGGTCGTTTCATCCTTCTCATCCGTCGGGGCATGGACACAAATTAGGCTGATGTCGAAGAATTTTGCCTTGATGCGGATAGTGACTAGGCACTCGTTCACGGCCGTGAACCTCGAGACTAGTTGACGCAGTCTCTTCCCAACCACAAATCCAACACCAAATTGATTTCTCGACGCATGACAGCTGTAGTAGATATCACAGGATGCTCTTTTGGAGCAGCCCTGTCCCGTCCATCGCATTTCCTGTATAGCGGTGATGTCGGCTCTATATTGTTAGAAGACATTCACCAGCTGGATAGAGGCACCTTCCCTGTAGAGGGTTCGGACATTCCAGGTGCATATCCGTAAATCGTTGTCCTTTGGGCGTTTGCGGGAGTTGTCAACATTAGAGGGGTTCTTTATCCGAGGCTTATTGGGTATTTTAACGTGGTGGGTTCCAAGCCCGACGCACAACCATTCATTCAAGGCTATGGAGAAGCCCGCCGCACACATTAGTTAACTCACTGACGGTTGTCATATCGCTATCCAGGTGATGCCTCGAGGAGGCTGTGTGTCGACTTGAAACGTAGAAGCGCAAGGATCGACCATGGACGCACATGCGACTGTCACGAACTTTACCTTGTGTCCTACGCCCCAGGCCCCCCGGAAAACTGCACCGTTATATGCTATAATTTGGTGAAAGCGGACATAAGTCAAAAACATCTAAAAAGGATCACAAATGTATACTTTGCCTAAGGAGTAAATTAAAAGATGTAAGGCATTCCACGCATAGCTATAAATGCCCGTCATTTATTTACATATTTTTTATTTTATTTTATTATTATTATATAAAACAAGCTGTCTCTGAGACATTTAACAATACATTTATAAATAAATTGAATTTAAAAAATAAAAACGAACATGCATGGTGACCAGTGACACATCCATATTTTACATTATTACATTTACATATTTATGTTTCGCAATTTTCACCTTAAATTATGAGATATTGAAGGATTTTTCATTTTAGTCTGGAGAAAGTCCACTGCGAATTCATCAACTTAGATGCTACTTGATTTGGATGGTTCAACATTCGTATTTGGTATGAAATAGATTTAAACTTAATTTCGTTTTTGACGAAAGGGAGTTGTAAATCACGATGTTTGTAACATACCAAGGTGCGTTCACAATCATACGAAGCATTTTGAACTGATAGCATTGCAATATTTCGATATTTGAATTGGCGGCTGTACTCCACAGTTATACTACTGTGGGCGAAAGTTAGTAAGACTTTGTTCATAATTTCTAATTTTTTTATTCATTTCTCCAAATCTATTTCATCCCCTTCAAAGTCTTCCCCTGGCCCCAATACACTTGTGCCAACGTTTTTTCCAATTCTCGAAACAGTTGTTAAAGTCAATTTCCGGAATAGGCTTCAATGCGCTTAGCGATTCATGTTTAATGTCTTCAATTGACTCAAAACGGTGTCCACGACGCGGTTTTTTGAGTTTAGAAAATAGCCAAAAGTCACACGGTGCTAAGTCAGGCGAATAGGGTGGTTGCGGAACGATATCAGTAGGATTTTTGGCAAAATGGTCTCGTAAAACCAATGCAGTGATTTTGGAACCAATCGTGCATTCACTCTTCTTAGGCCCAAATGATGTTTTAAAATGGTTTTCACTGATCCTTCCGATATTCCAACGATGCCAGTAAGGTCTCTGACTGTTAATCGTCGATTCTCGAACACCAATTCCTTGATTTTATTGACGTGTTGATCATCAGTTGATGTTGATGGCCGTCCTGGACGTGGTTCGTCGTCAACGCGTTCTTGACCATCTTTGAACAATTTGTACCAATCAAAAACACTTTCTCGCGACACACAATTATCACCGAAGGCCTTTTGCAACATTCTGAACGTTTCGGCACCAGAAATTTGATTCCGCACACAAAATTTAATGGAACTTCTTTGTTGAATAATTTCACTCATTGTGAAAATCGCCGAATGCACTTTTTGTACTTCAGAAAGATAAGCGTATACTAAACACTAATGACTATTTTGATGTGACATTTGGCACAGATGTCACCGACAGTCATATCAACCTTAAAAAAATAATATTTTGATGAATGAGTTTCCGCGCGAAATTTAAATTAAAAAGTCTTACTACTTTTTGCCCACAGTAGTATGCCGTAGGTCCATATCAAATTAAGGATAGTCTTTTAAAGAAGCAGTTTCTTTTCGTAACATAGTTGCGAATTACGATTCAGTAGCCAGAAGCTACTTATAGTTTAAGACCTAGAGCTTTGCGCTTCGTAAATATGTGCGTTTTCCATGTGGGACGTCTATACAGATGCATTCCTAGGTAATTCGCATTGTTTGCTTGACGGCTTTGTATTGCGTTTAATTGCACAGGTGGGCAAGTATTGCGCCGTATTGTGAATATTACTTGCACTGATTTGGTTTCGTTCGCCATAATTTTCCAGGTTTTAAGCCACATGGATATTTTATTTAAACATTCTTGGAGTTTGAGTGTGGCAGTGCAGGATCCTCATAAACTGACAAGGCAGCTGTGTTGTCTGCGAAGGTTCCAATAACAATTCCATCAGTTGTGGGCGATTTCAAGAAAGTGTAAAAGTTTCTTGGAAGCGTTTTTCAGCTTTATATAAAAGCCCCTCGTGCCACATACGGTCAAAAGCTTGTGATATGTCTAGAAAAGTCGTGGTGCAGTAGTTTTTGGATTCGAAGGCTGCGTTTATTTGTTCAATAAGTCTATTAATTTGTTCAATTGTACCGTGACCTTGACGGAAACTGAACTGATGATCAGGAATGAGATGTTTGACACAATAATAGGCATTAGACTTTTCATAAACAACGTTTCCAAGACTTGGGATGGATTGGTAGCAGACTTATGGAAACCGGTACTTCATTATTTTCATTTGCAGAAAAGCGAAGTAGCGAATGTTTTTAGTATTTAAAAGTAAATATTAAATATATTATTTATAAAACTATTGCAGAAAAATTATATTATTTGCATAATTTATCAATTATATTATTAATTTCACTCTCCATATTGATAAAATCGTTTAAAGTTTTTTGGTATACCATTTACTGTTGCCGTTACAAACAAAATAGTTTTAAAAAATAACTGAATTTCGACCAAAAGCAACTCTGTAACGAACTCAAATGAAACTATCACAACGAGCACGAGAGAAAAATAAGATGTGTTCGCCGAACAGCGAACACCAGCATAACCATCCATGACCTTACAGTTTAAATATTGTTTGCAAGTATAAGTCAAGTTCTCAAGTTTTACTCTCTCTAAATTTTTCGTTTTATATTGAAGCAACAACAACATTAAACATTAAATCGCGAAAGTTTGCGTAGTGTTTGCAGCATTAAATTCTTCGCGCATGCTAATCTGGTTTGTTTTGAGAATTTTCCATACAAATTTTGTCAGCTGATGTACGAACTCATAAATTTATGCGGTTTACGCGGTTTGTAAGGTCGTTGCATGTTTGATTTTATTTTTATGGAATTATTGACTAAATACATTGTACAAAACCTTAAAACTGAGAAAAGTCATAAAAACAAAAATTCATTAATCTGTTTAATTCAATTTTAGCCCTAAAAATGGGTTATTTAACGCATAATTTGACTTATGTAATTTTATTACAAATAAATTTTATAGCGTAGTTTTTTAGCTTGGACATTAAAAGTGATAAGCTCTAACAACTTTAAGCAATCAACATTTCCACAAATAACATAATAAACAAATATATCTGACTGTCTTTTATTTGTAGGAATTCCCTAAGTAACTCCACTGTCCATCTTGGTAAAATTTTTCATAAATACATATAACATTCTTTGGTGCAAATTACATTGTGCCACAAAAAATAGCTTTATTAACAAGGGGTATTTCAATAGGAACATAACAATTTTACAATCTAAATAAAATACAGAATAATTGAGATATCAGGTTGATATTTAGTTATGTTTCACATGTTATATTTTTATATTTAAGTATGACACTCGATATTGCGAGTGTCATACCACATGGATATGGTATCTCTAACGTTGTAGGCTTGTTGGCGTAAACCAACGACTTAACGCACCATGGCGATAATTTTCATCAACGAAAAAATACTATCCAATGACACCTCCGCTATGAAATCCACACCACACGGATACTGTTTGTGGATGTAATGAAGTCTCTTGAAGCACATCTGGGTTTGTTGCTTCCCAATAACTCGTATTTTGCTTATTGACAAAGATATTAAGTCAAAAATTAGCTTCACCGCTGAAGATGATTTTTTTATGAAATTCTTCAAATTTCAAGTTTTTAATAATTTCCAAACGTTGCAACGCGTTGCGCGTACGTGAACTTCACCATGATAAAAATGGTTTTGGCATTGCTAGATCAATAAAAAAATATTTAAGGATGCGTTTGTATTTAAATACAAAATTCTTAGGTCCCTATCCTTTATATAGAAATAGTTTCGTATATAATTTTAGATGAATCTACACACTATGATATTTTTACAACTGAAATTGTTGACAGGCGCAAAGCAACTACAGTCAATGTGCGGTGAATCACACAGCCAGAGCAAAGGAAGAGTGTTGCTCTGATATGATGGGCTACGCTGTGCGGCTAGCCTAAACCTTGAAAACTGTATAAACACGTTAACATTTCAGAAAATGTTGACGAGTTTGCACACTTATAAACTGATGAGTCATGAGTTTATATGACACCGGTGAATAATCCTCTCGGAATTATATAATATTATACTTATAATATAAATAAGAGAATTCATTAAAACTCGAAGAGACGAAAAACTCAAAAACTTTACAGATTTCGAACTAGTTTACATGAGGTCAGGGGGCCCTGGGGAAGTAGGACACAAGGTAAAAGTCGAGGCAGTCACAATTGCATCCATGTTCGATATTTGCCCTTCTATGTCTCAAGTCGACACACAGCTTCCTCGTGGCTCCCACTGGATAACGATCTCACCCGTCAATAAGCTAACTATTGTGTGTGGCAGGCTTCTCCATGACCTTGAATGAATGGTTGTGTGTCGGGTTTTTCAACCCATCACGTTAAAATATTTCCCAATGAACCCTCAAAAGAAGCCTCGGATAAGGAACCCCCCTAATGTTGACGACTCCCAAAGGATAATGATTTACGGATATGCACCTGGAATGTCCCAATCCTCTACAAAGAAGGTGCCTCTATCCAGCTGGTAGATATCCTCCAAAATAATAGAGCTGACATCACCGCTATACTGGAAATGCGATGGACGAGACAGGGTTGTTCCAAAAGAGCATCCCGTGATATCTACTACAGCTGTCATGAGTAGAGACACAAAATTGGTCTTTCATTTGTGGTTGGGAAGCGGCTGCGTCATCTCGTCTCTAGGTTCATGTCCGTAAACGAAAATCGTGTTAGGCGATGTTAATGCCAAAGTGGGTAAGGTCTCTTTGGTCCGACGATCGGAAGATTCAGTCTCCATGACGAAGCTACCGACAACGGTATGAGATTGATCGACTTCGCTGCCGCACGAAACATTACAATAGCATGAGGTTTCAACATCTCGATATTCATAAAGACATTTGGCTGTTCCCTGATCAAAACACACGAAATCAGTTTGATCACGTTGTGACGGAAGGCACGCTTCCAGTGTACTAGATGTACGCACTATAAGTACGTGGTGCAAATATCGACTCGCACTCCTCCTATCGCAATGATACCGAAATGTTACGGGACAGGAACGAGGTCCGATAATTCTTCGAAAGAATTAGATGGCTGACTGATGGTTTGAAGACCGGGGCCTCTTCCTGCAAGGATATTATGATTTTCCAGAGTATAATGAGATTTTCGAAGCCGATTAATAACGGTAATAATCTCGCCACCCGTGGAATCTGCTCCTGAAACCGCAATAACTGACTACGTTTAAGTACCGCCACCCGCCTATGAGGAGGTCTTAACAGCCATACCTCGGCTGAAAGACAATAAGGCTGCAGGTGCAGATGACCTGCCTGTTGATTTGTTTCAGATTGAAGACGAAGAGCTCACAGTCAGTGTAGCATTCTCCAATCTGGAAGGGAGTCTCGTCGAGTGGGTCTAGTAGTGAACTAGGGCAAAACGAAATACCTTGTGTCCACAAACAAAGTATCACCGCGTCTTGGACAAAATGTTACTGTTGACAATAATACTTTTGAAGTCGTCAAGGATTTCGTATATCTAGGATCCAGCATAAACACCAACAATAATGTCATCCGTGAGATCAAGCAGAGGTTAAGTCGTGTCAACATCCTTCCTGCCCTAATATATGGCACCTAGACGTGGACATTGACTACCAATGATGAGAGACTGTTAGAACCCTTCGAGAGGAATATAATCCGTAATATATACGGTCCAATATGCTTGGACGACGTGTATCGAATAAGATGGAACGATGAACTGTACGCCGACACTGATATAGTCAAGCGTATAAAACCCCAGTGGCTTCGCTGGCTGGGTCATGTTGACCGAATGGAAGAGAGCTCTCCGTTGTAGTGCCAGCTAAGTAAGTAGTAACATGAAAAATATATTTTAATCAGCCATTTGACAGTTGTGGTTTATGTATTGTAATGTATTAAAACATTCACAAAAAAAATAAAAAATTTTATACATTAAGATTGCCATAGTAGGAATAACAAAAATGCTCATATGCAGATCAGATTCAAAGAATTGCTGGTTCGGAAACTATCGTCTGTTCGTGGAAGCATGTATGTATAAAATTCATTCATAAAATATACTCTAATTGATGAACTTGCCAAAAACAAACAAACAAAATTTTAAAAAAATTAAAAATAGTTTTATTTACTTCAATTATTAGACCAAAGTGAACACTTATAACATTACGACATAAACAAACATTTGTTTATTCTTCCAAACACGTTCTTGATATCGATTATTAGTCCAAAATAAAAGATATATAAGTATGAATACTCAATAATGAGTACTGAATATACGTAAACATTAGTTAGTTGTTTTTTAGTGAATATCGGGAAAATTGCTTAAGTGAAGTGTTGATGGAGACTATTTTATTCACTTGCATTCGAGCTAACCTAGGTAAATAACTATTTTGGTTTATGATTTACTAAAAATTTCAAAGATGATTAATAAATAGAGGAAAGCTTAATGTTCGAGAGGAAGATACTCCTTAAAATATACGGTCCAATATGCGTGGACAACGTGTATCGTGTAGTTTTACTTTTACAAAATATAAATAATTCATTATTAACCATAGACCAAAATAAACGTCATTACGAAATGAAGAAACTTTTGTTTGTTTCCAATTATGGGATATAAGTTAAAAACAAACCAAAAACCTCTTTTGGTTGTCGGTTGGTTGCTCGGTACAGAACCGATCAGCCAGTTTTTTCCAAGCCTTGGTGCAGAACCAATGCTTGGGTTTCGAGGAGATTTTTAGATGATGTCTTTCCACAAAATAAAAGAAACGACTGGATCGCTCAATACTTGATTTGCTAATAATATTTTATTTCCACAAATTGCTTATTTATATATTAACTACAATGCTGGTGACAAACGCAAAAACGTAGTAAACAAATTTACAAACTATAAATGCTGGCACAGCACAACGTCAAGCGTGTGACCGATTGCAAGGTTCTGGCTGTCCCAGAATTCCAGAGTGTCATGTTGCTACACGCGCTGCCGTAAATAAGGCATATCGCTGGTGCAATATGACCCTCCGTGAGAATCCTACACACAAGCAAATTCACACACAACCGGCCGCTCTTTTGGGGTTATGCTGCGTCAACATTAATAAAACAATTGTTTTGTAAAAATGTGTTTGATGGGTGATTCACAGATTCCTTCAACTAGCAAAGTTGCGTTTAAAATGTATGCATGTATATATTACATATCATTCGCTAGCACTTTGGTACCAAATTGTTTCGACTTCAGACTACACTGAAACATTCGTGTAAACTTTCAAGGCTTCTTTCGAGCTTAATTTACCTCGAAAATTTTCGAGGTACGCCTAAACTATTTTCCCTACAAAATTTTACCTATTTCGAGGCTCGATATCTCGCGAGGTTTACGCTATTTCGTTGTTTCGAGCTTAGATGAATGATCTTACTGTTTCAAATGTATACGACGAACACTAGATAAGCGTGAAGGCTCGGAATTCCATAACACTTGTTTCAGACGTAACGCTTTTCTCGTATATTCGCTTTCTAGGCATTCGGCGTCCCAAAACATCCCTAAAGGGTTTTGTAGATTTCTTGGAATTCACTAATTTGATTTTGTGTTCATCGGACGCATATTGGCTTTGTGTTTTTTCACCTCCTCTATTAATTTTTCTTCCACTAAATTTTTCTCTTCGGAATTATTTAATGGTCAAATAATCAGCAGTAGAATTTTTACTTCGGCGAAAACAAAGGTTAATCAGCTAGAGTTGATTAGTTGTTATTTATCGTCCCAGGTCAAAAAATTATATTTAACATATTTCTTTGTTTGTATGTTGAACAGTTTCTACATCAAATAAATGTATTATATCTTTTTGATATAAATAGTCTGTTATAGATTATGCCATTATTCTACAAATTATAACATCTATCACAATTTCTCAGCTGTGTGCCTTCGCAACATGAGAAAAGTAGTTCAACTTTTGACGCTTTCGGCGTATTTCGAAGGCCGTAAAGTTTGTTTCCTACAAAACACACTGATTGAACCTTTTGCAGGAATACCAGAAATTTGAGTCTGAAACGCGTGTTATGGAGTTTGAGTTTTATGGTGTTGCTTTTTACGTCAATAACAGAAATTTCCCTCGAACTGCCCTCACTGAGCATTATGCTCCGTAATATACGAACTTCTGGCAACACTTTAGGTTAGAAAAAATATGTGGCAACTGAGGTAGAATCATAATACATTAGTCAAGTGTTGTAGATGTTTTAAGGGTTTTCGTAGTGTTCAAGAATTGATAATTATTCTTAAACAAAGAATTACGGTTAAGGTACACAATTGTGATAGTGTGAGACTAATATTCAAGATGTCAGAAATCAAATCATTAGAACACTCGACTTTAAAAGTTCCCTATGAGGTTTTGAATAAAAGATTTCGAATTGCTCAAAAAACGCTTGACCGTGAAGTTGACCAGGTTCAGAATGTTTCAAGGGATGTAGAAAAGGCAATGAAATCAGGCTGCATATCGGCACCCATATCGGAAGTAAGCAAACTAGTAGGTTGTGTTGTTCAGCGACTACATGTACTAAAACGCAAAGCAGACGAGAGTATTGTTGATGAAATGAATGCAAGCTTGGTCTGCAAGCGCAAAATTGATCACTTGAAAGGCATTGTTCCATCAGAAAATACTACCAATTTTGAAATTTGGCAGGCATCTGTAGATCAGTGGAAACGAGTAAGTAAATTGGTTTTTTTTGTTTTTAATTTTAAGAAGTTAATTTTATACATACCATACTAGTGTATTTTAGGGATGTTCAATAAGCATCGATTTATCGAACCAAAATCAAGGATGTTTTCCGAAGTAATGGTTGCTCCTAATCGGAACAATATTCATCATATTGTGTCAAATAATTATTGAAATAAAGCGACAAAAGCAATAATTCTTTTAATAATATTAAAAATATTATTGAAATTTAGATTCTGTAATTTTCTATTAAACACTTCAAAATCAAAAATGAAATAACAATATTTTATCTTTATCTCAAACATAGAATGCATATTTTAACATAACTCCAATATACCAAAACCCGAACAAGTATATTGAAACAAGTGCAGTTTCATAATTCGACACTCCTGAATATGCTTCGGTTTAGAGTTTAAGTCCAAACTCTTAACAACATCATTGGAAATCTATGATTTTATTGAATCTATTGCGTTGTACTGTTTACTCATTATCCATTACTCTTTAGCCATTATTAAGATTTCATGTTCAGCTTCTTTTTATCACTTAATTTTTCATTATTGTTTTCCTCATTTTCTGTTCTGTTTTAAATTCTTGAATGCTTCAAAATTGTCTGATTTCTTTGGCAAACAAATAACGAAAATCTGGAGTAGTCTTCTATGAAAGACCCGAAATATACCTTTCTTCCTAAAGATTGCATTAGCGTCCTTTTGGGAAAGGACGAGGTGGCACCGCTGTACTCGTAAAAAGCATAATCAAACACTATGCATTAAAAGAATATGCGAAAGAACACTTCACGCAACGTCAATTTGTATCAAAAACTTCCAAAATATTACATTTTCAGCTGTGTACTGTCCACCAGGGATCAACATTACAAAGGACAAATTCAAACATTTTTTCAAGAAGAAGGATATAACCACATCGCTCACAATAGAAAATATCATTAAGCTTAAAAGAAGACTAAGAAAAGATTAGCAAGCCAGTAGATCACCTATTACTAAGGAACAACTAAACACCTTTACAAAAAAGTTAAACATATCTCTTAAAATTAGTAAAGAAAAACACTTGGAAATATACTTTCGAAATCTGTCAGCTACAAAGCAAAATGATTACTCATTATGGAAAGCTGTTACAGGGTTAAAAAGACCAATAAGTAGAGAAGTTCCGATCCGCTTACCAAATGGAGGCCCGATAAAGAAAATGGCAACGCATTTGCTCAACATTTAAAAAGCGTATTCAAATAGAATCCACCTACAATGCACACAAACACTTTACAACAAAATCAACCAATAGTAACATTATCAGATAAACATGCTATTCGCTTCACAATAAAGGAAATAACAAAAACAATTAATGAGTTAAATTTAAAAGAGAACATTGCTTAGATAAAATAACACCAGAAATGGTTGCTAAACTTCCCCAGATAGCAGTCAAACATCTTCAGCTTATCATGAATGGTTTATTAAGATTAAATTATGTTCCACCTGTTTGGAAAATCTCTGAAATAATGATGATCATCAAACCTGGCAAAGCTGATCGTACAATAAAATCATACAGACCAATAAGTTTTATGTCAGTTCTCTCGAAACTTTTTGAAAAGTCCCCGATAGCAGTAAAGTACTACCCTTGCACCAGTTTGGCTTCAGAGCAAAACACGGAAACATACCAGGTGTACAACTATGAATTTTTTAAAAGAAAATACACGTTTATTTAAGAAAAATGGTTATATATTCAATATTCAAAGTAATAGCCATTGTTAGCTATATGTTTTTCCCCATCTCTCTGGCAATTTGTGAAAGCCTCGCCAAAAAAAACCTGTTAGCTATTTGAATCAAACCAGTCATCGAGCCAATTTTTCAAATCGAAGTGCTGCTTCGCAAGTGAGTGCTCCATTGATGAAAATAAGTGGTAGTCAAATGGAGCCAAGTCTGTTGAATAAGCTGCATGGGGGTGTAATTCCCAGCTGTACGAATTTTCCAATTCCTGAGTCTGTTTTGTTCGATGTGATGGTGCATAGTCAGTCAGAAAAATCACTGTGTTGCCTAGCTTGATATTCTGGACGTTTTTCGCACAAAGCACGGTTCAAATCGGTCACTTGTTATTGGTAGCGTTGACCAGTAACTATTTCACATGGTTTCAGAAGGTCAAACCAGATAACACCTCGCTGATCCCAGAAAACACATAGCATAGTCTTCTTTCTGAAGCGATTTGGCTTTGCTGTCGATTTGGCCGGTGTACCGAGCTTAACATATGATCGTTTACGTTTGGGATTCTCGAAATATATCCATTTTTCATCGCCAGTAACAATTAATGAATATACTTTCTTTTTTCGATTTTCTTGCTGTCTTTCAGTCAATTCATGCAGCACCCATCTCCCCACCTTCAAAATCAATCCCATGGCTTTCAAAAGTTGAGAAATGTATTGTTGGGTCACATTTAATTGTTCTGCAAGTTGTTCTTGCGTTTGACCATCATCCTCATTGATGCTTCCAAAGCTTGCAATTCGGTATCTTTAAACTTTTTCGGTGGTTTCCATGTTCTTCGTTTTTCACATCAAAATCGCCTCTTTTAAACTTATTGAACCACTCGTTGCACTTTGTTTTGCCTAGAGCGTGCTGCCCCATAAGCTTCAACAAGCATTCGATGTGATTTCAAAGCAGATTTCTTCTATTGGAAACAGAAAATCAGTAATGTCCGCATATCCTAGTTTTTAGGCACAAAGTACGACATTTTTACGAGTGAAGAAAAAATATATATGAGGAAAAAGAGAGGAAGATAATAGCGTTGAGGGTCTCCGGTATAATGTTTCATATACATATTTTATTCATGAGATAGTGGATAAATGAGCAGAGCAGTGTACGCCCGTTCTACACCCACTTCCGATCAGGTTCATGACAAATTTTATGATCATTACAGAGATTAAGGCATCTGGAGATCATTGTGACCATAATTATACAGTTCTATGAATTTTGACGTAGAACACGTAAACTTTGACTTAGTGGTCTTGCTCAAGCATGAAATGAAATTAAAGACTTAAGATTAAGTACATTTGAATAGTTGAATCTAATAGAGAGCTTATGTAATTGAGTAACAGACATCTCTCTTCGTACGATGGCATGGTGTACCTGAAATTTCGTCGACAGCGAATTTGATAAAATTATTTTGAACGCTCTCCATTAGATTGATAGGGTAGATTGGGTGTCAGATAACGTCAGTGAAGTGAAAGTAGTTTTAAGTGTGAAAGCATCAACGAATTCTTTGTTTTGGTTTTATTTCGTTCACCGATAAACTTTTGTCTACGCTGCTGCAAAATTACTGAAAACCTTCTCAGTTTTTAGTTCCCATTTACACTTTTCAATACTTGATCGTCCTGTTTTGTTAATCCCTTTTGAACTGGGAATTTGATTATTAATAATAGAATGACTACTGTCGCTGGTGGTCGCTGTGGTGTAGTGGTAGTGCGTTGGACTGCTACGCAGAGTGTCCGAGGTTCGAATCTCGGCACAGGCAAAATCAAAAAGTAGAAAAAATAATTTTTCTACACGGCACCACCTCTTGGCAGGCAATGGCAAACCTACAAGAGTAAAAATTGCTATGAAAAGCTTTTCGCTTCGCCGTTTGGATTCGGCATTAAACTGTAGGTCCCTTCCGTTCATGTACAAATATAACACGCACAACATGAGTGGATGCGAAGAGCTCGGCCTAGGCCCTTCATGGGCTGTTGTGCCATTAAAAGTAAGTAAAGTATAACTACTGTCAATACTGGCTACGACCAACGTCCTGGCTTGGATTAATGATTCAAAATTTGTTCTATAAGCTAATTAACTTTCAAATTCATTCTGGCTTTTTATTCTATTTTTTCCAACAAATACGTTGCAATTTAATTTAAGATGTTTTGAAACAAAAGTTAGTGGATGTGATTACTACTCGCAACTTAAAAGCCAACATTAACACTTTCATTACATATATTCGTTCTCATACGTATAACATTACAACATTAACTTTTTTTACTCTTGCTTTATACCTTTTTTATAGGTTCGAATGGATCGTATGGTAATTGAACACTTATTACGAATGGGATATTATGAAACAGCCGAATGTCTCTCAAATCGATCAGAAATACGTCACTTGACTAATTTAGGTACGTATATTTAAAATCTGTAACATTAAAAATGGCTAACCAACATTTTTTTCATTTATTGTTACTTACGAAGTACACTAAAATTATAAATTGAATTACCGCTATAAAATATTTTGTACTTTAAAAATGGAACTTTTCAAATTGTTTTTCTTGACTTTTTAAACTTATTAACTTTAAATTTAATTATAAACTAAATTTTTCATCATATAAGTTTTCGGGAACGACCACTACAAACAAAAAAAAATATAAAAATATATATATAAATTTTTCATCATATAAGTTTTCGGGAACGACCACTACAAACAAAAAAAAATATTAAAAATAAATATATTCTTTTATTCGCTGCATGTTAAAATTTTAGGTTCTCCCAGAATGCCGAAAATTATATTTTTTTGGAATAGATTTATAAAAAAAAAAGTATACACTTAACCTTCGCATTAATGAAGAATTTTTTTACATAAACTCATAGTATCTACCCTTGTAGATAAAAACATTCCACACATTTTTTATGGGAAAAAATAATAAAATATTTTAATGTTACAAAGCTGGTTAGTTATGATGAATCTAGGAACGTTGCAAACAAAGTCGCACACATATGCAATCATAAAACTGTTAAAATATGGTCAGACTTCATATGGCCATATCCAATTCTACACTGGAAAATTAGGAAATACCTGAAGCAGAGTGAGCGGGTTGTGAAGGACCAAAAACACATGACAAAATGTAAGGACAATTTCTTAACTAAGCTCCAATTGCTCCAGGAATTCATAATTTGGAAAATTAATATCGTCGGTATTTTGAAGAAATTAAAGCGGCCCACAAAGCAATGAAAACTTAAAAAAGGCGACATAGAGAGCTTGTCAATTTTTATAACAGACTACTAAACTAAAGAATGTGTGATTAATGATATGATAAAAAGCTGGTTTTGACTTGTGCTTCATAGACTCCAAAAAGAAGAGAGCTACACGGCAAGCTTGAGTGAAATGCGAGACGCCTGCGCATAACATATATCCACACAGACGACGTGTGAAGATTGTGGGCCTATATGCATAATGTCACAACTTGGGTAGATGAATGATATATGATTTTCTTACTTTTTATAATTTTTGTTTTATATTGTACATATAAAATTTTTACATGTTTCCCAATAATTTCAGATGATTTTCTTAACAACATATTAATATATATATAATATACTATTAATTTAGTGGTCACTGTCGCATAGTGGTAGTGGTTTGGACTGTTACACAGAGTGTCCGGGGTTTGAATCTAGGAACAAGCAAAATAAAAAAAAAATAATAATTTTTCTATACGGAGACAATTTTTTTATTTTTATTTTTTATTGATACATTCAACACACAGAGTGTACCCCTCTGAATGCAGAGCATTGTGTTGATTGGAAGGAAGATTGGTAGGTGGGAGAATGAGAGAGGGAATGATAAGCTTTTTACTTCGCCGTTCGGATTCGGCATAAAACTGTAGGCCCGCCCCTTTCGTTCATGTACAGCCCAACATGGGTGGATTCGAAAAGCTCGGCCTAGGCCCTCCATGGGCTGTTGTACCATTAAAAGAAAAGGAAGATACTATTAATTAACGGACATAATAATACAGAATTGAAAAGAAATTGTAAGGAACCGCTGTAAAAATCTCAAATTTGATAACTGAGTCGGAAGAATTTTCAGATTTTATGAAATCTTCCATAGTTATTACCAACAGAAATCGACCGGGTAGATACTATGAATGGGAACGTTAAAAATATTTAAAGATGTTAAAAAGCGATCGTATTTACGATCACATTACTTGTGTATGCCTGTTGTTTTCATACCGGTAATACGCTTGGTTCAATTATTAGAATAAACAGATCATGTCAAAGCCGATCACTACCGTGGCTATATATAACATACTGACTAAACTGAATTCATTAAGTAAACTGGTGCATCCTTTTGTCAGTCAATTCATTCATCACCAAAACTGGCCAAACAATTTACTTGACCATCTAAACAAGCTACTGCTGTGTTTACTAATATTATTGTTGTCGTCGCTGATGCTGCTGATATGATTGCGGTCTTGTCAAAGCCTACACAAATTAAAGCTATCACTAGCAGTAAAGATGTGACTAATATAACATCTCTGCCTCAGACTGGCACATCATTTGCAGATACTGCCGCTTGTCATGTTTTTCATGTAGATTGTAATGTTCAAAGTAGTGTCTTTCAGGCAATTTATGAATTGCTTGTCAGAAAAAAACCGTCCGACTATTATGAACTAATAAATTAAATTTTGATACTTTCAACTTAAGTAAAGAGTATCCCAGTGAGGGCATTCTGCATCGATCGAAATATATGATAGTCAGATGAGGCAAGGTCTGGTGAATACGGCGAGTGAGCCGAAACTTCTCATACACTATTTACCAAATAATTGTCAAACGTCGAAACCAGAATTCGCATGTTTTAATCGATGGAAGTATCTTCACCGTAAACTTCCAACAGCAATCGATGACTTTTAGTAGCACCTTTTTTCAAATTAAAGCAGAAAAGCAAGAACTTCCCGCATATGCTGTTTATTTGCCACGTATGCTGACATGTTTGTGGCGCAAAAAGGTTATGTTGTTTTCACTTTGGCAAATTGATATAATCAAAACAAAAGATATGTACATACTTGATGTAACTATAACATGAAAGTAGTTACAGTATTCCCAGATGTGATTTAGTACAAGTTATGTCATCAATTGTGAATCTTCCAATTTCAAGTTATACACATCAGCTGGTCTAAAATGCTATAAACTTTTTGCTTCATCCCAACTGAAATAGCTTAATTTAAAATCATACCACCCGCAACTGCGTTTGACCATATTGTAGCCGTATTGTACTGTGTTTCATGAATTTATTCAGCGAAAAAAAGGAATTTCATTACAAGTTCCACCTAAATCAGAAAACGATTGAACTCCATTGCCTCAGTTTTTTTCGTTAACGAAACCGTCTCTACAACTACGTATGATGTCTCAGCTACAAGTATGTAACAACATCACCGTTCTCGGAGATCTTATTTTATATACTACCAAAAATAACTCATCTTCATCTTCCAATGTCACTACATTGTTACGTTTACAGGATCCCCGGGATATTGTGTTTATCGTTGTCCGCTTGCTTCTGGTCATGAGCGAGGAGGCGATGTTCTTATTGCTGTGATAATCGATTCCAGAGCTAAATTGTTCAACTGCCATTTCGCGATACTTGTGCACTTAGTACGGACGTAATTACTGTTAAGCACATTTGATTATAAAATTAAAAATAATTAATTTTTTTGGACCTATTTTTTTAAATATGTGTATTGATATATGTACCTATATATTGCATACAAGAAGCAATTACTTATTCGAAATGCCCACCTTTGGCCTTCATGCACGCCTTAAGTCGCACAGGCCAATCATCAATAGCTGCACGCACCTCGTGCATTGGAAAAGTGCTGACAGCACGAATCAAAGCAGTCTTCAGAAAATCAATGTTGGGGTAACTTTTGTGGCAAACCATGTCCTCTAAAACTGTCCATAATTTGTAATCCAGTGGGTTCAGATCAGGGCTGCCAGACAGCCATTCTTCAGAGAA
The DNA here is from genome assembly GCA_958295655.1 of Palloptera scutellata. Lineage (NCBI taxonomy): Eukaryota > Metazoa > Arthropoda > Insecta > Diptera > Pallopteridae > Palloptera > Palloptera scutellata. Next base: position 57,166,555 of record OY282450.1, read on the forward strand.
AATGAATGCTGGCAAATTGTTTTGAAGCCAGGTCTGGGTCGTCTTAGCCTTATGGGTTAGTGCAGAACAGGTAATGGTTAAGCTTCACAACAGCTTCCAAAACGGTTTCTTGGTAAACTTTGGCCGAAGTTTTGACCCCTTGTTCGTAGAAATGCAAGTAAGAGACACCCCACCAAACCATGACTGAAGCTGGGTGATGACCCTTGGGGTTAGTTCAGATGCTTCCTTAGATGGCTATGCATACACCCTCATTTTACTAGTTAAATTTTTAATGCACGGTAAAAATGTACTTTAATTCCTTGAATTTAGCCATTGTGGAAACATTTGTATGAGAAAGTGCGTTGTCTTGATGAAAAAGGGCTTTTTCTTCTTTAAATCGGGTCTCTTTTCGCGAATTACTACATCCAGTTTATCAAAAAAAACTGCAATCTTTGAAATTCTTTATTCTTTTAAGCTCCGTACTTTTATTTGTTTAACTTTGTTTTTATGTGTTCCAAAAATTAATAATTTGAAAAAGTGACTATTGGTTTCTAAGTATACTAGCTGTGCTCTATTTGTGATCTTTTAATTAAGGCAATTTCAGGCTTATTGCTTATTTATTTTTTTTCATATTTCGTATATATATTCATATATTATATTTATACTTTTAACTTGTGAGAAACAAATTTTGTTGTTATATTTCAAAATTTGTTTCGCTTTTTATTGTATATTTACTGTGCCCTATTTTTATTTTTTTTATCTGTTTTCACTGCTTCTCCAACTATAAATTTAATAGTGATTGATCTACTACAATTACAGTGGGTGCTATTTATCTTGTTTCCATTGGGAACTTCTAATTTTTGACTGCAACTAATGCATATAATCTGATTATAATTTAATAATATAACCTAACTATTATCTGCACGTATCCTAATTGTGCCGTTAGGGGCAATTCTGAACGCTTGCTGGTTATGTGACGGGCTAGCTTATTTAAAATGTGCGGCATTTTCTGGCGACATTGGTCATGTTTGAAATCTAGGTCGACTGATCTACATATATAAAATTTTCAAACAAGTCAAGGTGGGTTTTTCGGAGATTGGGATGGAGTTATCCACTCTGATATCTAAATTTAAACATTATGAAAAGTTTTTCAATAATTACAAGTGTTTTGATGAACCGGTTGTTTCCTCTAGAAATTCCCGTTCAAGTGCTTCCAAAAATGAAAAATCCAGTAGTGAACAGTCCGTGTGGACGAGGCCCTAACTCCATCTTCGGCGGCTACTCCTGCCATTGTCATCACAGGCCGGTTGTTTTAAACACTCCGATTGCTTTGAACACGCTGAATACTTATACTCTAACTACTAGTAATTCAAAATCTACACCTTTGTTTCCACTTAAAGAAGCTTTTACTAAGAAGTCTAAAAAACTAGCCGTTATTCAGCCCAGGAAGTCCTTGTTCATGTCTCGCTTTGCAGCTGACACTACTAAAGATTATGTAGTTGAATATTTAACATCTAAAATTAACCTTAAACGTGATGACATAACTGTATTTAAACTAAACTTTAATTATAAAAGATACTCTTCATCCTTCAAAATTACTTTGCCGGCTAACATTTATAAAACTATTTCTAGTCCATCTTTTTTGCCAGATAAATCTTTTGTGAAAGAGTTCATTTCTCGGGAGAGCACTAGGTTATCTAAAACTGCAACACTGTCTACGAACCAAAAAATAATAATTAAATGCACCGAATGTAGTGGTCGCTATGGCGTAGTGGTAGTGTGTTGGACTGCTACGCAGAGTGTCCGGGGTTCGAATCTCGGCACACGCAAGATCAAAGTAGTAGAAAAAAAATTTTTCTACACGGCGCCACCTCTTGGCAGGCAATGGCAAACCTACAAGAGTGAAAATTGTCTATGAAAAGCTTTTCACTTCGCCGTTCGGATTCGGCATTAAACTGTAGGTCCCTTCCATTCATGTGCAAATATAAGAAGAAGAAGTAAGAATGTAGTGTTTTATGTCAAATTGTTAGAAGTCTCAACACTGAGCTAAGAGATTTATTCTTACCCAGCTTTCAGCTCGAATGTGATGTTGTCTTTACTGCCATGGCTGAGACCTTCCGTAAAAACATAAATTCTTTCGTTGGTAATACTACTTTGGGAGTAGTAGGTCCTGTTGCTTTTCCGAGGAAGCGACGCTTTCAACTGCTTTAAACAACGAATTTTGTTTTGTCAATCCATTTGTTTTTACATAACATGTTATTATGTTCCTCTTCCTCTTCCTAAGTATATCAGATGCATGTTTCAGGGATCCGTTAAATTTGTTCCTGATGGTCCATTTATACTACTATTTACTTAATTATATTGCATTTAATTATAACTGCATTGCTATAATAAACTCCATAACTATTAAAGGCCTTTCCCAACTAAAATCCTGGATTTCATTTTCATTGACGATTTTTCTAACTCAAATGGTTCACGTTAATTACCTTTGGTCCTGCCAGAGGATCCTCATCATCCTACCGTTGAAATAAATTTTTCAATTGCAATCGCATGCCATGAAAAAGAAAAATTTATTTCTTTAAATTACAAGTTTAAAAAAACTGACTATATAAAACTGGAAAACTACATTTCCAAATCGTTTGAGCAATTTAAAAATTCTATCCATAAGGGTTTTAGTTTTTTTGTCCCCATTGTAATCTGAATAAATCGAAATTTCCGAATTGGTAAGCTGAGAAACCAAAAGACTCATTATTATAAACGCTATAAGAAATACAATAATTGGTTATAAAGAATATCTAAATATGATTAAAGATTCGCTAAAACAGGATGCTAAATCCTTTTGGGACTTTGTGAACATAAAACGTAAATATGCTGGATTTCCGTTAAGCCAATGTCATTTAATGAAATTGAATTAGAAAGTGAAGAGACAATTTGTAATCTCTTCTCAGACGCCTGGAAGGTCTCTTACATTATTCCGCTAAATAAATCTGGCAGCAAATCTTTAATTAATAACTATCGCAAAGCTTATTTCTTGTCCAGATAAAATTGTTTTAAAAAAATACTCAATACAGCATTTTAAAATTTTTCCATTTTAAAAATACAATGTGACACGTCAACTTCAAGCAGCTGTTAAACAAAGAATGGATTGCCAGATTGATTTGAAACTTTACACGTGTTCATACGAAAGATGAAATCTTAAATTGAACATAAATTCACTGCTCCACTATTGCTATCTACGAGTATGTATGTGTCAGGCTATAAACTTTTCAACTGACAAGTATTTTTTCAAATAATACATATATATACGAGGGTAGATCAATAAGTACCCGTGTTAGGAATGAAGAGGCTAGTTTTTCACAAATTTTATTTTTATTTTTTAATATAATCTCCTTTTAGTACAATACACTTTTCCCAACATTTCTCCCACTTCTTTAACCTCTCCAAAAAATACGATTTGTCAAACTCTTCAAAATACGCTTCTGTCTTGACGATAACCTCCTCGTTTGAGCTGAATTTTTTCCCCCGATCATGTTGGGAAACAGAAAGAAGTCGCAGGAAACCAAGTACACAGTAAGCAATCGCGGCACCCATCGGGCCGACACCTTTCTCATGCTTAACCTATCATGTAATTACATTAATTACCGTTCCGTACGACACTCCTACGGCCTCTGCTACTTCGCGCACTTTCGTTCAGCGATCAGCGAGAATCATGTCGTGGACCTTTTCAACGATTTCCTCGGTAACCACGTCTGCCGGGCGGCCTGGGCGCTCCTCACCAAAAACAGATGTACGACCACGTTTAAATTCGTTGAACCAATATCTTACGGTTGTCATAGATGGTGAAGGGTCCCCATAGACAGCGTCCAACTTCGCTTTTATTTCTTCGCATGTTTTTCCATCCAAAAATAAAAAGCGAATTACTGATCGATATTGTTCTTTTTCCATTTTATCGAAACACGAAACACTTGTCATACTAATGGCTGCCAAATAAAAACTAACCTATGAATCAGTTTGTTATTAAGTTTGGTGTTGTGTGACAGATGGCAGTACACGACGGTAATGCCAAGTTCCCTCAGCAAAGCCACCTGTTTTCACACACGGGTGCTTATTGATCTACCCTCGTATATAGGTATATAAGAATATATATATAAGAATATATATGTATATATATATATAGTACAATATATATGTATAAGAATATACTTATATATATATATTTTTACATATATTTAGTGTACTTAATGTTCACCTGTGGTGAAGTGGTCGCTGTGGTGTAGTGGTAGTGCGTTGGACTGCTACGCAGAGTGTCCGGGGTTCGAATCTCGGCACAGGCAAAATAAAAGTAGAAAAAATAATTTTTCTACACGGCACCACTTCTTGGCAGGCAATGGCAAACCTACAAGAGTAAAAATTGCTATGAAAAGCTTTTCACTTTGTCGTTCGGATTCGGCATTAAACTGTAGGTCCCTTCCATTCATGTACAAATCTAACACGCACAACATGAGTGGATGCGAAAAGCTCGGCCTTTGGCGCTACATGCGATCATAAACGGCCCCTCCGTGTAGAAATTTTTTTTTTAATTTTTGATTTTGCCTACGCTACAGCGACCACTATATTCTTACGCAGATATCGTAGCCAGCTTCGATTCTCCAAATCTAGAACTAATCAATAACTTTGTTATAACTTCTAAGGTAATTTCGTCAATTTTTGTTTTGAAGTCAAGTTACAATTTTGAACGTGGTAGTTTTCCTCCAATGCTTTTCAAGCTTTGTTCTGGTAGTATACAATGTATACTATACATAGCTGAACCTATTCCTACTCTTTTAAATTTTTTCCTAAAAGTAGTTATTTTCTTAAATTCGTAGAAGAATTGCTTTGTGGTTCCAATTTTTAAATCTGGTGACGTAGAATGTCCATATTTCACTGTGCCACAAATTTCGAACTTCGAATTTAGGTCGACGGTGTATGAATTTGGATCTAGCTCCGATACCTTTGGAGTCTGAGAAAAAGTTCTGAAAAAAAACAAACATAAAAACTGACTAGGGTCGCCAAACTCATGAACTACCTCCAACTCTCTTTTTAAGATTCAGGAACCCCCGATGTGTAATACTTAAATTTTTTAAACTTTTATCACCAGACAGTCGCTCGAATGGTTGACACTCAACCTGATTTTTGGAAGGAATGATGACCGACGACGCTCATTTCTCACTAGCTGGCGCCGTTAACCAGCTAAATTTCCGCATTTGGGGAACGGAGAATCCACACGAAATCCATGAAACACCATTGCATGACCAAAAAATGACTGCTTGGCTCATTTTTCTTCAGAGAAGCGGAAACAGTCGATGGAAATCGATATCGGTCATTATGTCTGCCCACAAATATGTGAAAAAGGTCTGGACGGTTACTGGTTTCAACAAGACGGTTCGCCGTGTCACACAGCAAATCAAAAATGCAGTTTCTGCAACGAAAATTCCCTGCCCCCAGTAACCCTCAGACCATTGAGGAACTCAAGGCAAACATTTGTGCCGAAATCATGACCATACCGCCCAAGATGCTCAAAAAAGTGATGGAAAACGCAGCAAAAAGGGCACATTTTGCTTTGGTCAATAACAACGGCCACTTGATTGATGCTGTATGCAAAAACTAGTCAAAATAAATTGTGAAGGATCAAATTAAATACAAGTGCCTCATATATGGAAATCGGTATTTTTTGGAAAGATATTCAATATTCACAAACAGACTTAAAAGATGGCTGTATGGTTATGTAAAAGGGTTTCAATAGGGTAAATTTTGTATTGAAATAAAACATAGAGTAATTGAGATATTGGGCTGAAATTTATTCCAGGTGTAGTACACATGTTACATTTAAGTATGGTATTTGATATCGCCCACATGACCACAGAGATCCCGTTAGCAGCGATCGATTCTTTGGAGCCAATTTTTCACCACTTATCCACACATATCGGATGGAACGTTGGCAATTTCGCATTCGATATTGTTCCTGACCTTATCTAACTTTGTTGGCTTGTTGGTTTAACCAAAATCTTAACGTAAACATCTGAGCTGTACGCAGGGTGTTTTATTCGAGCGACGGTGGAGTAACACGCAGAAGAGGACGCCCTAACCTCTGGTGGAAAGACAACGTACAGAGACACTTGGCCTTACCAACTGGTATTAGCGAGTACATAGATGAGACAACTGGCGAAGACTTATCAAAGTGGCCAAGACTGATCATAGGTTGTAGCGCCAACTTAGCGAGCATGGTCGCTGTAGCGCAGAGGTAGTTCGTTGGACTGTTACGCAGAGTGATAGGGCGCACCGAATATCTTGGCATTGCCAGCCTACAAGACTAAAAATAACCTATGAAATAACCTTCGCCGTTCAGATTCGGCATAAAACTGTAGGTCCCACCCATTCATGCTCGACATGAGTGGATGTAAAAGCTTGGCCGCATGTAGCGCCATTGTCGACAGTCATAAACTGAAGTTCATTGTGGTAAGGGCACAACACTTGCCACAATGGCTATCTATGTCTTTATCGGTGTCCTATGTGATTGCATTCCCTCTCTCATTCTCCCTCTTCCTCACACCTGTCAATCTTGCTTCCATTCAACACAATGCTCTGCATTCATAGGGGTACACCCTGTGTGTTGAATGTATCAATAAAAAAAAAGTATATGAATGGATCGGATGATATTAATAACTTATTAATCAAATACTTCTTGGTATCAATTCGTGAGACCGTTAAAGTAAGCTAGAGCCGATGCTTGTTGTCTTTGTTTCTAGCTTCCTGAGCGTCTTCTGAGAGGTGCCCAATTGGAAGTATGCAATGATCGATTATGACCTTTCCATGCCAAAGTACCTTATGTGCAGTAATAATCGGCATGTATTACCAGGAACATTTTTAAAATAAGCTCTTGGGTACATTTATCTAAAATATATTTGAAATCAATTGTTGTTCTTGTTCCGTTACACAAATTGTATGTTAAAAAATTGTGTGCTTCAGTGGGACGCCCTACAGAAGTTTACTTCTTTAGAACGTTTACGTTTTAGGTTTTCAGATTAGGTTTGGATATCTTGTAAAAACCGCTGTATATCGCAAACATTACAGGCGTGGCCTAAGGTATTTTTAACAAACATGTTTTGAAATTGTTTATGTGGTGATTTATGCAAACGATAATCCGTGTATAGTTCAGTTTAATGATTCTCTGATTAACATCTGGATTAACTTTATTTTGATCGTTAGCATTTTATCGTAACACAATACAACGCCCTCTGCAAAATCATCATCTCCTCAATATATTCATACTCAAAACATGCGAATTTATTTGCTACATCATTATAATTATAATCTTACCATCATCATGATTACTTATTATCATCATTGTAATAATCATCATCAAAATATTCAGGTTGTATGATCTCAACATGTGGAAAATTTGCTAGTTGCCCGTCTGAGAACTTGCGAATTTATGAGGTTGACTAGAAACTTGGCAAATTTCGTCTGTGTTTTTGTGCTGATGCAAGTGATTTTCTTTCCACACAGTAAAGATTTTCAGTCAAATTTTCAAGTAAAACTTCTGTCCTCTTCTTTCGTTGAGAAGCTGTGAATTCGGCCACGTCAATGACTGGATGGTGCTGCATAATCTGAGGACCCTCGTCCGAACTCAATGACATGAGTGTTGATGAAATTATTGGCTTCAATGAACTCAATTGCCATTCATTGTCTCTCCGCATTAGTCTTTACGAGTTGTTTTCACGCGATCTCTTGGTGGTGGGTTTTAGGTTAGCTCAATCTGAATATTGTTGGGCGTCCATCTACATTCTCGCTGTCTCTCAGCCGCCGTTTTTGCTGAAGATTTTATCATAACTCAATCACCATTTGTTTGTGCCTCACGTTTGTTTTTTTTTTTTAAATTATTCTCCCTCATTATTTCAGAAGTTCCTAACGATTATTGTTTGAAATGCCAAATTTTACTAGAAACAGATAAGCAGCGCCCTCTACCAATCGATTATGAATCCAACGCCAATCATTTATGTGAGTATATGTATCCTCATGTTTCTTATTTGATTGTTGGAGGGCGTTACCCTTCACTTCCGTGACATTTTCCGTTTTGTCACCATCATCTTTTACCCCCTCGTAAATATAAAAATAATTCTAAAGAAGTAAACTTCAAAAGCCCGGTCTGTTCTTTAGCGTTGAGAGCCAAAAGTTGACGTGATAATTCGGTAGTCATTCCGAGAAAGAAAATTTCAGCTATTGCAAAGACGGGCAACAAAATATAGGGAACAAAATATTCAGTCTACTTTTGTTAAACATTATTGAGAAAACGTCACTTTGAAAACATAAAAACAGAATATTGCCTTTATTAGTAGTGGGACACTTTTATTCATAATTACATAGATTTTATTATTAAAGAATTGTTTATCAAAACAAGCAGTCATAAAAAATGTTATCCAACTTTAGTATTGGCCTGTACTTCAGTAAGAAAATATTATTATTTTTGTATTTTACACCTGCTATTCGTAGTACCTTTAGAATGAGGTGTCTAATGTTATATATTTGTATTTTAAAATTAAAAATTTATTTTTAACATTGCGTGGTTATTTTCATTAAAAAATAAAATAATTATTTTAGGTTTCTGCGATTTAATTCTGAAAATCGAGCACCGCAAAGTTTAAAATTCTCCTCATCTGTTTACAGATGATGTCAAGCTTTTTCAAAAATATATTAAAAATGTGCCATTAAAAGAAAAAAGAAGTCAGACAAGCTGAATTATTGTAAGTCAAACGAAAGTGCTGATCATTTTAAAATTCTGATTGTTGAATTTCTTCAACATAGTTTCAAATGCAAAAAACTATCGAAGGAAAAACTGAAGAAGGGCAACAATACGACGTAAAATTAAATGCCATCGATGCGGAAAATCAGCAACTGCAATATTCAAATAAAAAATGGAGTGGTAGACTCGAGTGGTTTTGTAGCATCGCATATTCATTAATTCAGAAATTACTCAAAAGGGTTACTAATTTGAGTGACTGAAGGTGTGCCATTTGCACACCTTCATCGATGTCGATTTTCCCTATTATTATAACCTTCTAGTTGACCTCATACGCAAACAGCTCATTGACTCAATTACAAAATTATACGTCAATTGCATCTGTCAACTCAGTAACTATCAACGCATCAGCACAATCAATAATTCAATTATTTTATCCAACATTTTCATTAATTATAGAGATTTCATGCAAACACCATCATTCAACATTTCAAATCATTACGACCGGTCAGCCAGTTTCTTCTCCGGCACGTCGTTTAAACACTGGAAAATTAGTATTAGTCCATGGGCAAGTCCTCTTCATATGGTGAAAAAGAAAAGTGGTAAATTGCGTCCATGCAGACCAGACACATACCCACTTCCGCACATTCAAGATTTCGTTCAAAATTTGGCACACAAAAAAATATTCACCACAATTTATCTCGTCAAAGCATACAATCAAGTACCACTCAATGCTAACGATTGTCAAAAAACTGAAATTATTACACCATTCGGCCTTATAGAATTTAATTATGTCAATACACGTCATTCGATCTACGTAAGGCTTTGCAAACATTTCAACACATAAATCAAATTTTCCACGATTTAGATTTCGTTTATGTTTACATCGACGATATATGTATTGCTTCAAATGACGAATCCAAAGATAAACGTCATCTAGAAATTATTCTTCAGCGGTTACAGAAACTTAACGTCAAAATCAATCTTGTCAAATGCGATGTTGGCAAATCAAGAATCTTATTTCTGGGACACTCAGTCAGTGGTGCTTAAGGCGTGATTCCACCATCCGGAAAAGATTTTAAAATTCCATAAACCTGAAAAGGCATTCGAACTTCGTCGTTTTCTTGCTTTGATGAACTTCATATTTATGATTGACGGAAAAAATTGCATTATTTACACTGGCCTTAAGCCCCTAATTTTTGCATTTTAACACAAACCAGAAAAAGCTTTACCACGACAAATACGTCATCTTGATATTATGGTATAAGCCAATTTTCTGATCTACGACACATATCTGGCAAAGACAATATTATAGTGAATGCGGTATCTCGAATTGAGAGCATTTCTCAACCACTGAGTATCAAAATGATAGCGTCGTCTAAAATCAACAACCTCGAACTTGAACAAATTTTAAAAGGCCCAAGCTCGTCGTTACAAATAAGAAAAATCTCGTTGCCAAATTCTAACCTACAATTGTATTTTAATACTTCCACTAACAACATTCGTCCATTCATTGTTCCAATATTACGAAAATCAATATTCAAATTGTTTCACTATCTGTCACATCCTGGAAAACGAGCAACAATTAAGCTCATCACCGAAAAGTATGTGTGACAAAATATGAAGTCAGACATTGCAAAGTGGACAAGTAGATGTACGAGTATTCAATGCCAAAAATGCAAAACCTGTCGTCATAACAGAGCCATTCTTAACTCTTTTAATGTTCCGAATCAGCGCTTTCAACATATCATAGATATAATCGGGCCTTTGGAAAATCCACAGATTCTTGCTGTACATATACATATAAGTATAGTGGTGCGATATAATATATATATATAATATATTTAGTATTTAGGGCAATGAGTCAAAGTACCTTACAATGTGGCACTACGGCCAGTCAATTGTGTGTTATGATAGGTTGGCGTAAAAGATCTTGTGGATGGAATAGAGGTTTAACTTAGCTGGAAAAAGCAGAAGCAGCTGGAGAATATTATCGAAATTGTTGGTGTACCTCATATAAATAACGGTAATGCAGATGAATTATGAAGAAAAAATGTATGTCGACGCTCTGGGTGTTTTAATCCCTGCGGTAATACAGATGAATGATGAGGAAAAAATGTATGTCAACGTAAGGAGATTGATGCAAAAGAGTACATCTAATTTTTTTTATTTCTTTTTTATTGAAACATTCAACACACAGGGTGTATCCCTATGAATGCAGAGCATTGTGTTGAATGGAAGGAAGATTATAGGTTTCCACAATACTTGGTGCGAACATCGACTCACACCACTACTTGGTTGCAGCCAAGGTCTGCACATGTGTAGCAAATCGTACGGAAAGGTACAAAGAGAAAGCTGGATGTCGAATAGCTGCAATCACAACAGACAGCCGAAGTCATTGACAACCAACACGCACACCTCCTATCGCAAAACACCCCTCATTACCCGCTCTATGCGTATGGCAGCCGAAGAGTTTCTAGGCTGCCACCGTCGACGGAGAAATATATGCTACGACCATATACTGATGCGATAAACGCTGTTTACAGAGCCACCCTACAGTCAGTTGCAATGCGAGCTGCTAAGGAGCGATACAGAGCTCCTTAATATTGCGATGACGGCATTAATACCGCCATTGCGGAATTTACTCCGGAAACCCCAATCAATGACGGCGTTGAAATACCGCCGCCCGACTTTGAGGAGGTCTTAACAGTGATGGCTGGCTAAAAACAATAAGGCTGCAGGTACAGATGGCCTGTTGTTTAAGACTGGAGACGAAGAGATTCTATGCAGAATATGGTCGGATGAAAGCATGCCAAGTGATTGGAACCTCAGCGTTCTCTGCCCAATCCATAAGAAAGGTGATCCCACGATCCGCGCCAACTACCGTGGGATAAGTCTTCTCAATATTGCATTTAAGGTTCTATCGAGCGTACTGTGCGAAAGACTGAAGCCCATCGTCAACAAACTGATTGGACCTTATCACTGTGGCTTCTGGCCTGGTAAATACACCATCGACTAGATATTCACACTACACCGAATCCTAAAAAAGACCCGAGAAAAACAGATCGGCACCCATCATCTATTCGTCTATTTTAAAGCCGCCTTCGACAGCACGATTAGGGATCACTGGCGTACAAGTGATGTCTGATTTTGGAATCCCTGCAAAGCTCATTCGTCTTTGCAAAATGACACTGAACGACACCACCAGCACAGTGAAATTTGGAACAGACCTCTCCGCACCATTTGATACCAAAGGAGGTTTCAGACAAGGTGACTCCCTATCGTGCGACTTCTTTAACCTTATGCTGGAGAAAATAATTCGAGCTGCGAACATCGACATCTCTGGCACTATCTTCTACAAGAGTGTCATGCTGCTAGCATACGCTGATGATATTGACATCATTGACGCCAACGCGCGAGTAGTCATTGCAGCATTCTCCAACCCGGAAAGGAAGTCTCGGCGAGTGGGTCTAGTGGTGAACGAGGACAAAACGAAAGATCTTGTGTCAACAAACAAAGAGTCACTGCGTCTTGGACAAAATGTTACTGTTGACAATTATACTTTTCAAGTCGTCAAGGATTTCGTCTACCTAGGATCCAGCATAAACACCAACAATAATGTCAGCCTTGAGATCAAGCGGAGATTAACTCTTGCCAACAGGTGTTACTACGGGTTCAGTAGGCAATTGAGAAGCAGAGCCCTCTCTGGACCGATGAAAATAACGCTCTATAATATAAGTTTTCTGTAATTTCATTCTTAGATGAGCCTACTCGAACTATGTGACCTACTGGTCTCGATCATGTTAATTCCCTTTTTAACTTTATACCAAATTTAATTGCTGGTTAAAATTTGTATCTTCAAATAACAGACCATAAGATGACTGGGATTCAGTTTGGAAGTTTTTTCACGGTTAATGCAATTAAATACAAAAGTATTTCCGGTGTAACGACAAATAATTTCGAATTACTGAATGAAATGTTACCTTATGAAAATTGGCAAAACGTCTATGCTAAGAGTGATATCTCGAAGACGTACACAATCTTCTTTGATATTTTAAACTCCCATGAAATGAGAACTCTGCTATATATACCTTTGTCCCACGTAAATCTGATTTGAAACTTAAACCCTGGATTAATCGTTCCTTTATAAAGAAAAATAAACTTGGGGGAAAAACGCTAAAATATCCACGTAATTACAATCACTTCATAATCGATATATTGGGTGTATAAGTTGAAAATTAAAAATTTTATTTACAAAAATATAATAACTAATCGGTTGAATACATTATTCAAAGTAGTGTTGAATGGAAGCTATGACATTTTGTCATCTTTCAGGCCATTCATGGATTCCTTTTCAAAAACCGTCCATCTTTTGAGGCTACGAACGAATCAATCAAACGTTTGATACTACGGCGAATGAGCCAAAGCTTCCTTTCTACTATTTTCCAAATAATTTTTAACCGGTGGTTAACATGAGGCCGCGCGTTGTCTTGTTGAAAAATTACTGTATTGTGCCTGGTCGCATATTCAATCGTTTTTCGGCCATTGCTCTTTTAAAACGAATTGGACTAGTTTTTGTATACAGAATAAATCAAGTGACCGCCGTTATTGACCAAAGCAAAATGTGTCCTTTTTGATGGGGTTTGCATCAATTTTTCGACCATCTCGGGTGGTGTGGCCATGTTTTCGGTACGAATGTTTACCTTGAGCTCGTCAATGGGCTGAGGGTTGTTGGCGACAGGGAATTTTCGTTGCAGAAACTGCATTGTTTGATTTACAGTGTGATACGGCGCACCGTCTTGTTGAAACCAGTAACCGTCCAGACCTTTTTCACACATTTGTGGGCAGACATATTTATTTATTTATTTGGCTTAGTACAAGCGAGCAAATTACTTAAAATTACTTAAATCTATACTTAATTTAGGGAGATGGATTTTTTCATGTATTATTTAAGGATGGGAACAACATATTGTTATTTATTCAGCAAAAATTATACTTAAAAATAGTTAAATACATGGCTTAGCAAGAGGAGGAAGGGGAGTAGGCTTTATACAGAGCATTCTTTAAGCTAAATTTGCTATGGTGAAAGTCAAAAACATTTGGAATGTCGTTGGCTATTCGAAGCATTCTAGACATTGGTTCGTTGCCGCCATAATCTGTTCGGTGAGTATTGAGACGAAAAGCGGGCACAGACCTAAGGTTACTTGGGTTGGTGTTAATGAAAATAGTTTGGAGCAAGGCGGGACAGTCAATGTTTCCAGCTAATAATTGGTGAACAAATACTGTATCGGCGGTTTTTCGGCGTATTTCAAGGAACTGTACATTAATTAGTTTTAGGTGATCCTTATATGGGGGCAAGTTAAAGGGATCAGACCATGGTAGGCCACGCAAGGCAAACAGAATAAATCTGCGTTGCACTGCTTCAATTCTAAGAGAATGGGTGTTATAATAAGGAGACCAGATTTGGCTAGCATATTCAAGAATTGGCCTGACAAATGTAAAATAGAGAGATTTTGTGACATATGGGTTTGAGAATTCTTTGGACCAGTGTTTCACAAACCCAAGAGCAGAGGCCCTATTTACAACGTCATTAATATAGGAACGAAAATTTAGTTCCTTAACACCCAAGTCTCGTAACGAAATTACAGAGGGAACAATGTTATCGCCTATAAAATATATCCTAGGCAGTGAAGGAGTTCGTTTTCTGGAATATGTTATGAATTGACATTTATTGACATTGATCTCGAGAAAATTTTTATCGCACCATTTTGAAAATTTATTCAAGTCATCTTGTAGTGGGCGATAGTCAAGGGGTATTAGAATGTGTCGGTAAATTTTCATGTCATCAGCATAGATAGAGAGCTGAAAGTTTTTGATGATACAATCTACATCGTTAATTGTCAGGACAAAAATCAAGGGACCAAGGTGGCTATCTTCAGGGACACCGGATGTGGCAACAAATAGTTCAGATGTGGAAGACCTAAATAATACGTTATATTTTCGGCCGTTTAGAAATCCGTGCTGTTTAGGTGAGAAAATGGATTTACAATGGAAAAACATTGCATCATAAACTATGCTTTCGAAAAGCTTAGGTATTCAGGAAAGCTTAGCGATTGGTCGATAGTTGGAAATTTAATTTTTTCTACCCTTTTTGTGAAGTGGAGTAATGTAAGAACTCTTCCAGAGTGTGGGAAAAAATTGCTTGTGAGATAGAAAGTTGGAATAGAGTACAAATGGGTTGTGCTGGGACGTTTTGACATTCTTTTAAAACTATTGCAGGTAAGCCATCTGGGCCGGGAGAGTACTCGTTCCTAAGTTTTTGTTTTTTTTCTTTTACAACTTCAAGGAGTATTTCGATTAAAGTTAGAGACGTTTGGGAGCAATTACTCATGTACGAAAAGTAATCAGAGTCAGGTTCTAGTACATAGCTGGTAAAAGACTGGCTAAAGAAATGGGCAAACAAATTTGCAATTTCCTTTAGGTGTCACCCAATTTCCTTGAGGAGGTGTCACCCAATTTCAAAGTAGTCGGGTAACTATCTGATTTCCTTTTAACGTTAACTGCATTCACAGGGTTCAGAAAAATTTTTGTATGCAATTTGGTAATTTTGAAAATCAGAAAAAGAACGAGATTGTAAGTAGGCACGCCATAGTTTATTCCTTCTATTACGAAGTCCTCACAAATCCTTGCTGCACCAGAGAGGGGACGATGAAAAGTTTTTGTGAGGAACAAAAGGGACAGATTGTTGAATGCAATTGAAAATTTTACAATAAAACTGAGTAATTGCAACATCGATAGTTATATTTTTACTCAAATATAAGCTGAAAGTTAACTAAGCTGAAAGTTAACTAAACTGTTTAATTCTTCGAAATTCGGCTTACGAAAATTGAATCTGTATGAGTATTCCGAGTCTAGTACTTTATTAACATTGTCGTAGGAATAAGTAATTGATAGAGGTGGGTGATAATAGCCTAAATTTGAAAGAAGATGGTGGCTCTCTGATGTAATGCAATTGTTGACATCTGAAGCGAAAACAAGGTCAAGTTGACGGTAAAGGTTATTAGTAATACCACTTAATTGGTAAAGACCAGGGTTTAAGAGACAGTCAGTAAAAAGAGTTTCCTTGTCTGAGCAGGGATTAGATACGAAATAATACGATTCGTCATTAGATTGTACCCATTTGAGATCGGGAAGGTTAAAATCCCGAACAATTATGACAGTGTCCGAGGGGTCAATAGCATCTAATATAGAATCAAAAGCATATACAGCCTGTTGATAGCCATTAATAGGTTGAGAGGGACGAATATAACAGCAGAATATGTAAAGGTAGCGTTTTAGATAGTTATTTTGACGCAAATATAGCGAAGCGATTATGTACTGGACGCCACGACCGGAGGAATTTTCTTCTTTGTTGAGACCGTCGTCTCGGAACACCTCAAAGGCAGCGGTAAATAATTCTGTATCTTTGTAATCGGAACACAAGTTGGTTTCAGAAAAGGCAAATGTGTCGTAGGGAAGCTTTTGGGAGTTTAGAAACACTGTGGAGATTTAAGTACGTAGCCCTCGTACATTCTGGTAGTTTATAGATTGGGGGAAGTAGGTTAGGAGCGATAGTAATTTTTGAAGTTAGAACGTGTTCTTTTGAAGGTGCCAAAGACGTTTGGAGCTTAAGTGTGAGGCGAATGTAGTTAAATCATTATTTACCTCAAGAGGAGAGATATCAAAGCTCTCTTGAAAACGAACAAATATTTTTCTCAGCTCACTTGGACTAGTTGGGAGGCCTTCTTGATTTATTAATGCCAGAACGCTTGTTTTTTACTAAAACTACCATCTATGCAAATAGAATCCGATTTATCGTGCAGATAGGCAAGATAAATACGTGCCTATCTGCACGATAAATACGTACGTTTTCGTAAATTCTGCGATGTCTCAAACGAGATAGGATGGATAACCCGGTTATCGTCACCGTTATCTGTAAGTTTTTTAGTAAGTTTACTTATAGCTGGGAGGAGTGGGTCTAAAAAGGCTGGCGGTGCATCAAGCTTACTTTGGGAGGGCTTTGAAGAACTAATATCATTGTTTTCACTAGGATATTGAGGAGGAAGATGTCGGATTAAGAACGTGAGAACGAATAAAATTTGGGTAATTAACGGTGGGAAGAGTGCTAACAGAATTTACCGTCTGAAGTGGAGAAGGAGAGGGATTCGACGATAAATTAAAGAATTCGCGATTACGTTGAGTAGTTGGGCGTTTGGTAGTGGATTTAGCAGGGCGAAGTGTGCTTTGTGATTTAGTAGATTTATTAATAGGAGTATTTGAGGGTTGGATTGATAGTGGAGAAAAATATGGAAAAATATTAGTTTTAAATTTCCAGTTCGGATCAAGGGTGGAATTATTTTCAAGGCTAGCTGAGCACTTAGAGGTTGGTTTATTAGACTTAGGCTTACGAGTATTAATTGATTTTTTTACGACCTTAATTTAGGTTTAGGTATTGTTTGGTTTCCTTTCGGCTTGACAGTCCATTTCGTGACAACCATTTTCCCCAGCAAGGTAACACTTCCCTGCGCTGTTAGAAACATCCATTCGAACTTAGACGGAATGTTGAGTTTATAACTACAAGCCGTTTTGGTTTGAGAAACTCTCTGGCATTCAGTTATATTGATGGTGAATTTCTGGAGAAAGAATTTACAGACCCAAGAAGAGTCAGCATTTCGGGAAACTCCTTTGAGGAATAACTTAGTAAAATCCTCTTGATTTTCACTGCGTAACTTTTTGAGCCTATCTTCCCCTTCAGAAGGTGTCCACGTTGTACGAAATTGGTTAATTACATTGCGTGGAACGGCTACAGAATGACGAGTTTCGACGCCATGTCCTTGTGACACAGTGACATGTCAGCTATTGTTTCCATCAATTCGGAATGTATTGACGTTGACATGTTGGCTGTTGTACCATTCATCAATTTGAATTATTGAATTGTTCAGGGAAGTTGCAGGCTGGATAACATTAACGATTTCTGCAAGCGTAGACCGAGTTGTGGAATGCTCATCACTGATATCGTTGATTCTATGGATCAGTGTTTGTATTAAAGGGTCCGACATTTGAGGGGAGACAGTGGTAATTTTAGGGGGTGAAGATGATGAGGATGATTGAAGAAATACATCAATAACCTGTTGCAGCGATTTGATACTTTTGCTGATTTCGGCAATGGACGAGGAATACTTTGCATCCCAGGTCTGGAGTATTTTTTTAATTTCTTCAAGTAAGTTCTCTCTGACAGGTTTATTTTTAGACAATGCACATGTAAGACTATCGAAGTATAGTGCCATTTCTTTAAAGCTTTCCTCATCGGCCAAGGATTGCTTATGGTGCTTTGAAATCAGGTTATCCTTGTCGTAGTTAAGCCTCTCAATGTGGCTCACAATATTGTCGTGCATACACTTTAATAACTTCTCCATACTCTGGCACTCGGTACGTATAAAATGCTCTTCAAGATATGGATGATACAAATCTCTGGGGGCATCCATACATACACCATGGAGCTTTCGGTTACAAAAAGCTATGCACATCACCCACTTTGATGTATTCGACAGACTGCACTTAACTCATTATCACTGTCAGCAATATCAGCACACAAAAGTAGGTCAAAAATTTTGTAGGTCAACGCACGTAGACTGAGTTTGATACTTGCCAAAAAGAATTGTCGTTGGTCAGCGGAAAATAATTTGAATCGCACGATAATTCGGAATTAACAAAAACGAACAAATTGTGTCGATCAGCGATATTAAATAATTAAAAACTCGGAGCAATTAAAAACACGTCCGAGCCGTTCAAGAGTTGTAACAGTAAAAAGTATGATGACCCAACATCCACCGATATCGATTACCGATATCGACTGTTTCCGCTTCTCTGAAGAAAAATGAGCCGAGCAATCACATTTTGGTCATGCAATGGTGTTTCATGGATCTCGTGTGGATTCTCCGTTCCCCAAATGCAGCAATTTTGCTTATTAATGGCACCAGATGGTGTGAAATGCGCCTCGTCGGACATCAAAATTTCCTTCCAAAAATCAGGTTGTTTGTCAACGATTCGAGCGAATATTCTCGGCAATATTGTCGGCATTATTCTTTGAGTCAATTGCTCTTTATAGAAGCCAATGCAAATCATCCTTCGAAATGCGCCGCAAGGTGGTTCCACGGACTCCAAAATGCTGAGCGCGGTGACGATACGACACGTGGGTTCTCGGCAACACTCTATCTTACCGTCTCAACCAGTTCATTGGAACGTTTTGAGCTTTGATGAACGGCTTGTCGAAGATCTCCCACTGTCCCATGCTTAACAAAATTCGACACCAAACGACGAATAGTGTTGTCAGACGGGTCTTGTTGGCCGCGATATTTTTGACGATATGCACGTTGGGTTAACACAACTTAACGTCTATTTTCAATGGACATAGATCAATAGACGTAGATCTTACGGAGTATCTTCCTCTCGAACGCTCCTAACAGCCTCTCATCATTGATGGTCAATGTCCACGTCTCTGCGCCATACATTAGGACGGGAAGGATGAGGGACTTATAGAGCGTTATTTTCGTCGGTCGAGAGAGGGCTCTACTTCTCAATTGCCTACTGAGCCCGGAGTAACACCTGTTGGCAAGAGTTAGTCTCCGCTTGATCTCAAGGCTGACATTATTGTTGGTGTTTATGCTGGATCCTAGATATACGAAATCCTTGACGACGTCAAAAGTATAATTGTCAACAGTGGCATTTTGTCCTAGACGTCGTGGCCCTTTGTTTGTTGACACAAGGTATTTCGTTTTGTCCTTGTTCACCACTAGACCCACTCGACGAGACTCCCTTTCCAGGTTGGAGAATGCTGCACTAACTGCTCGAGCGTATTTACCAATGATGTCAATATCATCAGCGTATGCTAGCAGCATGACACTCTTGTAGAAGATAGTGCCAGAGATGTCGATGTTCGCAGCTCGAATTATTTTCTCCAGCATAAGGTTAAAGAAGTCACACGATAGGGAGTCACCTTGTCTGAAACCTGGTATCAAATGGCGCTGGTGGTGTCGGTCAATGTCACTTTGCAAAGACGAATTAGCTTTGCAGGGACAAATAGATGATGGGTGTCGATCTGTTTTTCTCGGGTCTTTTCCAGGATTTGGCGTAGTGTGAATATCTGGTCAATTGTAGATTTACCAGGCCTGAAGCCACACTGATAAGGTCCAATCAGTTTGTTGACGATGGGCTTCAGTCTTTCGCACAGTACGCTCGATAGAACCTTATATGCAATATTAAGAAGGCTTATTCCACGGTAGTTGGCGCAGATCGTGGGATCACCTTTCTTATGGATTGGGCAGAGTACGCTGAGATTCCAATCACTTGGCATGCTTTCATCTGACCATATTCTGCATAGAAGCTCATGCATGCGTTTTTTGAGCTCTTCGCCTCCGGTCTTAAACAACCCAACAGGCAGACCTTCTGCACCTGCAGCCTTATTGTTTTCAGCCGAGCAATGGCTGTTAAGACCTCCTCATAGTTAGTGGCGGTACTTCAACGCCGTCAGTGATTGGGGTTTCCGGAGTAGATTCCGCAGTGGTGGGATTATTGCCGTCATCGTCATGAAGCAGCTGCGAAAAGTGCTCCCTCCATAATCTCATTATGCCCTGAACATCTGTCACCAGATTTCAGTCTTCAGCTCTGAAGGAAGAGGCCGCGGTCTTCAAACCATCCGTCAGGCTTCTTGTTCTTTCAAAGAATTTACGGACCTCGTTCCTGTCCCGTAACATTTCGATATCATTAAACTCGTGTCTTTCTTCATCTCGTTTCGTTTTTTGCGCCTGAACTCTCTGTATCGCTCCTTAGCAGCTCGCGTTGCAACTGACTGCAGGGTGGCTCTGTAAACAGCGTTTTTCGCATCAGTATATGGTCGTATCATATATTTCTCCGTCGACGGTGGCAGCCTAGAACCTCTTCGGCTGCCGCACGCATAGAGCGGGAAATGTGCGTCCACTGCGCGCATATATCATCGACTTGAGGGGTGTTTTGCGATAGGAGGAGTGCGTGTTGGTTGTCAATGACTTCGGCTGTCTGTTGTGATTGCAGCTATTCGAAATGCATCTTTCTCTTTGTACCTTTCCGTACGATTTGCTACACATACACGTGTTCAGAGCTTGGCTGCAACCAAGTAGTGGTCTGAGTCTATGTTTGTACCACGTATTGTGCGTACGTCTAGTACATTGGAAGCGTGCCTTCCGTCTATCACAACGTGATCAATCTAGTTTCGTGTATTTTGATCAGGCGACAGCCAAGTGGCCTTATGGATATCTTTATGTTGGAATCTGGTTCTACTAACTGTCATGTTTCGTGCTGCGGCGAAGTAGATAAGTCTCATACCGTTATCGGTGGCTTCATCGTGGAGACTGAATTTTCCGATCGTTGGACCAAAGAGACTACTTGCCCACCTTGGCATTAAAGTCGCCTAACACGATTTTAATAGCGTGGGGGGAGGGGGGGCAATGCTCATAAGTTTTGTCGAGGAGCTCGTAGAAGTCATCTTTGGTCGTTATATCCTTCTCATGCGTTGGGGCATGGACACAAATCAGGCAGATGTTGAAGAATTTTGCCTTGTTTTTTTTTTTTGTTTTTGTAACGAATCATAACGGACCCTCCTCCCGGCCAACACGACCGAGGGGCGCAACCACATAACGTATGGATCGGTGACCGACGCAACCGCTTTACACGGAAATATGTAATGAGCCGTGTATATCCAAATAGGCATTCTTTACAACTACAGATATAAAATCATCAGCTGTTTATTGATTTAATATGATAAGTAAGTTTGTTTTGATGTGTTCCAGAGAATCAGATATGCTGAATAAATTTTAATGTTCATTAAAATCTCTACATATTCCACGAAAAGGATCATTTTAAGCATAATTTGTTTTGCATATGCTAAGTTTAATAGGAATAAAAGAACGTGAGCTTCTACAGAGTTTATTAAAGTTTATTTCATTTAGTAAATACGATGATGATAGAATGCCATTCAAAAGCTTTACAAGAAATGTTATATTCAGCATTTTTCTTCTGCTTATCAATGTCGGTAGATTAATAAGTTTTAATCGATGTTCATACGGTGGAAGCTTCAATAGAGTATTCCAACAAAAACTCGTCAGTGTAAAATAAGAAATTGTTTTTGAACCGACTCAATTTTATGATGATGATGCGGATAGTGGCTAGGCGCTCGTTCACGGCCGTGAACCTCGAGACTAGATGACGCAGTCTCTTCCCAACCACAAAGCGAACACCAAATTCGTGTCTCGACGCATGACAGCTGTAGTAGATATCACAGGATGCTCTTTTGGAGCAACCCTGTCCCGTCCATCGCATTTCCTGTATAGCGGTGATGTCAGCTCTATATTGTTGGAGGACATCCACCAGCTGGATAGAGGCACCTTCCCTGTAGAGGGTTCGGACATTCCAGGTGCATATCCGTAAATCGTTGTCCTTTGGGCGTTTGCGGGAGTCGTCAACATTAGAGAAGTTCTTTATCCGAGGCTTATTTTGAGGATTCATTGGTGGCAATTTTAACGTGGTGGGTTCCAACCCCGACGCACAACCATTCATTTAAGGCCATGGAGAAGCCCGCCGCACACATTAGTTAACTCACTGACGGTTGTAAGATCGCTATCCAGGGGACGCCACGAGGAGGTTGTGTGTCGACTTGAAACGTAGAAGCGCACGGATCGACCATGGACGCACCTGCGACTGTCACGAACTTTTCCTTGTGTCCGACGCCCCAGGCCCCCCCCTCCCTTCCTTCTTCCTCCCACTTATAAATCTTTCTTCCAATCAACCCTTTATAATTTTGTCTGTACCAAGATTTGAACCATTGTGCAGTTGTTATACCCTTATTTAAAAAAGGAAATAGAAAAGATTAACAGTTATACACCAATTTCGTTACTTTCTTCAATTTCGAGAGTTTTTAAGAAAAGTGTAAAGAAAAATATTTAGAAATAATTAAATTAACTTTTTTAGCCCGATGCAATTTGGATTTAGATCTGGCCTTTCAACTGAAGAATCTTTCTAGATTTCTTTTATTTTGCAATTTTTACAATCTATTTAGTTGCATCTTGTTACAGCATGTACCATATATAAATAACGTTGTAAATTTTGATTGTAGTCACTGTATCAAATTTTTGACGTATTCGTCTAAATAAAAACCAATTTTTTCCCCAGTTTTCTTACATATATTATATATTCAACATGCTCTTTAAATTTTAGGTCTATCAGTGGTAACTCCCAAGTATTTAATTTTGTAAGCTTTTTGAATAACGTTATCATTTATCTTTATTATTACTTCTCTTTTCATATTTATTTTCATTAATTTAGTTTTATGTTCATTCAGTTTAAGTTTGTTACTTTTAAGCCACAGATTCTGTACGTGAATATCATCTAATAATTTATTTATGCACTCAATTAAATTTTTTCCTTCCACATAAGTATATTAAAGTGTCGTCAGCATACATTACATTTTACTATCTTTGACGACATTTTGTACGCAGCACCACCTCTTGGCAGGCAACAGTACATTTACATTATGTAAATAATGAATAAAAGTGCCCCAAGAATAGAACCTTGTGGCACTCCTATTTCTACATTTTGAAAAATTGAGATGCAGTTATTAACTTAAATTCTTTGAGATCTAGTCGTTATATTAAACCACTTCAGTTCGGTATCTTTTATTCCGCGTATATATGTCTTTATAAATAAATTCGAAAGCTCTTTTAAAATCTAAGAACAATGCCATAATTTTAGTCTGTTTTTCTTTGTTTTTCCATTCGCTTACAAGAAAATTAATAGCGGTTTCACAAAATTTTTTGAGATCATCTTCATTTTTAATTTGGATCTTAGTTTCACTAATTTTACCCTTAGTCATCGGAGTAACATAAAAAGCATGTGACCCAATTAAATGCTTGAGGTAGTTCACTAGTACGCTAGAGTTCTGCTCTATGAGATATATGTATTGGTGGCGGTTTTGGGCCTTAGTATCGGACTGTACATTAACATTCTTATCTTCAATATTAAGAAGCAGTAGAAAGTGATTTTGGCTTACCATCTTTCAGAGCTTTTATGTTGCTTAGCAGGAATTGAAAAATGCTGATTTTGGGCTTCGTTTTCTTTTAGTAATTCTAATAACGGTTGCCACTTTGGTACAATCCTACCAATAAATTTTTGTGCGCTAGGTACATTGGTACATGCTTTTAAAATGGACAAGCAATCTTTTATAGTGGTCGCTGTGGTGTAGTGGTAGTGCGTTGGACTGCTACGCGGAGTGTGCGGGGTTCGAATCTCGGCACGGGCAAAATCAAAAAGTAGAAAAGATAATTTTTCTACACGGCACCACCTCTTGGCAGGCAATGGCAAACCTACAGGAGTAAAAATTTCCTATGAAAAGCTTTTCACTTCGCCGTTCGGATTCGGCATTAAACTGTAGGTCCCTTCCATTCATGTACAAATATAACCCGCACAACATGAGTGGATGCGAAAAGCTCGGCCTAGGCCCTCCATGGGTTGTTGTGCCATTAAAAGTAAAGTAAATCTTTTATAGTATTTAAGAATTTGAAAATACTTATTTTCAAAATCCTTATTTTTTTTTTAAAAAAGTAGATTTTAAATGTTTTTAAATACTAAAAATGGCGTCACTTGCTGAACTCAAAATGTGTAATGCGAAAATGCAACAATTCTGAAATATGACAATTTAATGTTAAAGAAAGAGGCACAATATTCCTTTTTAATACAGATACATATGTAAAAGTTTGATACGCCAGTGTTTCAGCTCGAACTTACAGCACTTTTTTTGGTTTATTTATTTGCTGTGTGTTCAAGTGTTTTCGACATAAAAACGCAAAACATAGAAAGTGAGCGAAAAAACATACAAATTTAGCAAATTCCCTAAATAATATTTTTAATATATTTTAAAGGTTTGTAACAAGAAGCAAATATCTGCAGCAAATGAAAACGAGAGTTTGGAGACAGCTGACAGCGAAGATGAAAAATGGTTTCTTTGAACAAATAAATAAAACTAAATTTATTTCGTATTACTTCAGCAATCCGAAAACTGAAAAACTGTAAATTATTATACTATATACATACATATGTATAATATGATTAATTTTATTATTATTTATTGTGTTGTTTATGTTTTTTCTTCTTATTTTTTTAAATGAAATAAAATACGAAGATGATAGAATATCTTTATTAAACTAAAAACTTTATTAAACTTAAACTTTTTTAATAAATATCTTTATTAAAAATGTTTTTAATAAAGATATTTATTCGATATAAAAAAATGTGTACATTTTTCCCCCATTTGGTAAATTTTTTTTGTAAATATTGGTATAAATTATAATGAGTAAGTGGCAACCGAAATTGTAGTATTCCTGTTCAATACAGTCTGTGTTATTTGGTGAAACAATGGCGGGGGAAGTGCATTACATGCTCCACGAAGCTTCCACTGACTTCGATTGTGATTGGACGGAACGTTGACGCTCCTGCTGAGGTACCTGTTCTTGTTGTAATTGCTGAAGTTGCTTTTGTACTAGTTCGATTTGTCGTTGTAGCTGCTGTTGTTGCTGCTGCTGATGAGGTTGTTGCAGCTGTTGTTTTTGTTGTTGACGATGTTGTAGTTTCTGCTGCTGTTGTTGTTGCTCTGGTTGTTGCTGCTCTTGTTGTTGGAGCCGTTGGTTGGCGATAAGTGGTTCTTAGTGAGAGCACGTTAGTGACACGGATATTGCTATTATTTAATTTCGTTATAACTATCTCTATCAGTACTAATAATTTATTGATTTACTGTTTTTTAATATCCAATTTCATTTTGAGATTATTAAAATTTCACAAATTAACAAGTTATAAGTGTAAACAAGAAGGCAAACAAGAATTACCTTCTGTTTTACTGCTTTTTTTTAGCCTTAGTGTAAAGGAACCGCCTTATGTAGACGTGACTTCTTCCATATAACTGCAAACGATACAGTCTGCATAATCAAGTCTGTACAAATCATGCAATAATATGTGCGGTGACAGTTCTTTCACAGTGGATAAAGTAGAAAATATTAAATACCTGGGTGTGATAGTTGGCAAAACTTTGAGTAGGTCTGGACACGTATTAAGTTTAAAATGGTATATTCTCTCGACTATAGTATTCGATACTTTTATCGTCTTACAAAGTTTTGCCCAAACAACACCCTCAATATGTTTTACTACAGTCGATTTCATACTAAGTTGCAATATATTATAGTATACTCGATTGCACCACTGCCAATGTTTTTCTATTATTTTAATTTTGGTATTTTTTACACATTTTCAAAAATTTTACACTTTTATTCCTATAAATTTTTTAAAAAAATTTTCTTTTTAAAATAAACCATGAAGAAATTGTTGTCTTGCTGCTATGTACTGTAAAATTCATCATCTTATCTGCTTTTTACTATAAGATATTTTTTTTAGCTCCTTTTAAATATCATTGTTTTAATATTGAATATTAATTATATTAATATGTACCATCAAAATAATTGTTTATTTGTTTTTTTGTTTTCTTTAATGGCACAACAGCCCATGGAGGGCCTAGGCCGAGCTTTTCGCATCCTCTCAGATCGTGCGTGTTATTTTTGTACATGAATATAAGCTACATACAGTTTTATGCCAAATTCGAACGGCGAATTGAAAGGCTTTTCATAGGCAATTTTTACTCTTATAGGTTTGCCATTGCCTGCCAAGAGGTCGTGCAGTGTAGAAACAATGTTGGTTTTTAATTTTTGATTTTCCCTGTGCCGAGATTCGAGTGCAACGCACTACCACTACGCCACAGCGACCACATTTACTGATGCTAAACTGCGTACTAGCTCCCACTCAAGTGAATCTACTGCTTTGTCAAGTATTTCAAAATTAATTATTTTAAAATCACGATACAAAAAAGATTGAACATTTAAAACGAGCTGAAAGTCGTACACAAGATAAGTAAATTAGGTCAGTTTGGAATAATTACCATACAAGCTGAAATTTGAGAGTTGTTTGTGAAGTGGGTAGGAATATAATAGTTAGATAAGAGAGCGCAGAGAATGCATACTTAATAAAATGTAATTTTCAACCAATATGTTACTATTAAAATCACCGGATACAATAATGTTTCGATATGATAATGTTATGGTCTCAAGAAAATCAACGAATTGCACAAAATCAATGTTTCGCTTTGGCCTACATATAAACACAGCCAATAAGAATTTTATCATTATAACTAAAGACATCAACACACTTGTATTCAATGGGACTATCACTGGATGACATTCACTAAAATTTTTAATTTAAATCACTTCTCACATAAATTGCTACACCACCCTCTCTGTCACAACGAAAAATTTTAGAACCTTTTACATTAAATAACTCATGAAGTGATGATGGTCGCTGTGGCGTAGTGGTAATGCGTTGGACTGCTACGCAGAGTGTCCGGGGTTCGAATCTCGGCACAGGCAAAATAAAAAATAATAAAAAGTAGAAAAAACAAAAAAAAATTTTCTACACGGCACCACCTCTTGGCAGACAATGGCAAACCTACAAGAGTAAAAATTGCTATGAAAAGCTTTTCACTTCGCCGTTCGGATTCGGCATTAAACTGTAGGTCCCTTCCATTCATGTACAAATATAACACGCACAATATGAGTGGATGCGAAAAGTTCGGCCTAGGCCCTCCATGGGCTGTTTTGCCATTAAAAGTAAAGTAAGTAACTCATGAAGTAGAGAACAAAGTCGCAGATACACAAATTCAAAAATACTATATCTAAACTCGTAAATTTTTTTAATTAAACTTTGAGAATATATGTGACATGTTTTAATACCGTTATTTTGCTAACTTAATATCTGAACCATGTTGTAAGTGTAGTGTTTTTGGAGCTATTAATATCACTATTTAGCAAATTCATCAGTTATACAGCTACGTAGCAAGAAAACATTGCATTGTATGCCATTAAGTAAACGAAATTGAAGAAAGTGAAGAAATATTCTATCAAGTGTGTTTTGTCATCGTAACATATTATGTAGTTGATCTCGTTCTATGATATCAATTTTAAGATAACTCTATTTTGAACTAGCGTCATTTTTACTTTTTATATACTGCTTTTTCGAATAGCTGTTCTAGGTTTTAGTAAGCTAAGTTGTACTTTATTTTTACATTACTTGGCTGTTTAATGGACTACATTTCCTAATTTTTATTGTTATTAAAAAAGTTGAATAACTCAATAAACCCCTATTCACTTAAATATTTCGTTACTCGTTTAACTTAATTTGGTCAACACATCATTTCCACTTGATCGTGGTCATTATTGGCATTAAGTTGTAGAATTATTTACATAAGATGGCGTTTAAAAAATCTTCCAAATTGGAGATGGAGATTGTGGTGAGCTTAGTAAAAAGCTACAACTCACACGCATCCAATCTTTATTGACCATCGTAGCCATGCGTGAACTCGATGAAACAGCTTTCACAGTAAGGCTTGACCAGATCGACCTTTTCGAGATGAGAAGGTTTCTCAGGCATACCTCGCGGAAGATTTATATTCAATATTCATGTCAATTGTTGATGGAGATGCCGATATAACAAATATTTAACAGTTTCAAAATCTTCGAGAGCAACTTTTCAACTTTGTTCTCGACTCTCTTTATGCCAACATCATAGACAGTCAACCTTCGGATACAATTGTCATCTTTAAGTTAAATATACAGCTTGCAAATCCGCTCTTTTATAAATTCCAGTGCATTCAGTTATTGACAGATCTCTTTTCTGATTTCATGTAAGTTGCCAAATTCGTCTAGGCACACCCTTACTGCAAAAATCCAAATAAGGGTGGGTCGTTGCTGATAGAAGTGTCAATGTCAAGCGTTCGTGTTCTCTTAACGGAGCAAGATGATATCCAGAGAGATAATGAATATTAAACGAGTTTGTTTCTAAGTTTTGGGAGGTTGAAAACCATCTTGATATTTCCACAAAAATCACCAAGGAGGAAGTCGATTGTGAGAAACATTTCGTAGAAAATTACACTCGTTTGGAGTGTAACTACCACACTCAGCGATTCTTATAATCAGGCATTATATCGCCCTGATGGTGTCGCGGCTCATTTATTAATACGAATGGTGCAAAAGGCAGTGCTTACGCAGGAGTATCGTCTTTTATCTTAAAACAAAAATACATATTTCCTCGTCATCTCAAATGTCATCATTTAATCTTTTTTAGATAAATTTGTTCTAATTCATGTCGGAGGTCGACTTCATAACTGAGCTCTGGATTTTGAATCGAATCATGTTGTCCAAGCAACTCCCACTTACAAATTCGATAATAAATTACTTTCATCAGAAATGTTTACAGGGAGCAGAAACGCTGCTAGTTGCTATACGTTTGTAATATTGGCCTATAGAAGGTAGAAAAACAGTAAGCTGTGTAGTCAACAAATGCGTGAGGTGTGCATATGCAATATGCCAGCGGGAAGAATACAAGAAAAATCGGGATTTTATCATCACAGGCGATGACTGTGTCGACCCATTCTTCTATCGCTCAAAGAAACGAAATCCACCCGTCAAGTGTTAAATAAGCCTCTTTCGGATTCTTCGCTACAAAAGCGGTGCACTTAGAGCTGGTTAGCGACCTGCCGACATCACCGTTTTGGGCTGCCTTAAGGCGTTTTGCATGCACCCGATAAAAAACAAAAGTGCTTTGGTCACATACTTAGTGTAACAAACTTTGTTGTTGCAAAACATTGATTATGTAATTGAGCTGAAATAGTTGTTTCGTAACCAAGACCATATTAAAGTAGTTTCTCAGCAGCGTTTGGAAAATGGCACCGACTGGCAGTTTATACCTCCAAAGTCGCCCCATTTCGGTGACCTTGATGGGCACCATTTTTCTTTCCATGCTAACTTTTGATAAGCCTAGGACATTTATCTGTCAAATTTCCGAAATAATGAATCGGCGTCCCGTTCATATCGTTCACAACATATTCATTGTCTTGATCGTTGGCAGAAAATATCTTCTTCAGCAGCTGTAGTGAAGCGTCGACGCGCGAAAAATGAGAGCACATCTCCTCTTAAATGGCGCCCGGGCAGAGTCATTGACTTCATTAAGGGCGGAGATGATGTTGTTTGAGTGGTAGTGCTGCGAATCAGTAGTGAGGTGCTAAAAAGTGTAGTCGCTAAGCTATACATCCTGCCTACCGAAAAGCGTGAACTTTCCAATAGGGGAAGAACGCTCAGAGGATAGCTAAAAATGTATATTAATCTTAATTGTAATACTATTTTCCAACACTAAATATAATTTTCTCCTTTGTCAACTAGCATGTAGTATCTAAATTACAACCGATTTACTACATTGGGATAAGTTTTGTCATCGCTAACATTTCTACAGAGTATATTAAAGTTTATTTCGTTTATCAAATGAAATAAAATGCAATTCATAAGCTTTAGAAACAATTTTATATTCAGCGTTTTTCTTCTGGTTATTAATGTCAAAAAAGGATAGCGTTTTTTTGTTGTACAAGGGTCCTTAAATTGTTTTGACCATTGATCAAACCTAGCTCTTTAATCAGGTCATGATTAATTTTATAAAATGCTTTGCTAAAATCATTATGTACATATAATATAACATCAGTTTGTTGGTCATTCATAAATCAATTCATTACACAAGTACTGAATTGTAAAATGTTCGTCCCTTAAGGAACCCATGTTGCGATATGTTGATCAATGTTGTAACAGAGTGCATTTGAGTAGCAACAATTAATTCAAATAACTTAGGTTTCACAATTAATTTCGCAAAATACCTCTATAATTTGAGATATTAAATTTAACAACATTGAAGAGGAACAATAAAAGATTCTTTCCAACAAACTGGGAAATAACCCGATTTTAAACATATGTCAAAGATTTTCGCAAGCGGTTTATGTAAAAGTTCAGCACAATTTTTTAATATAGCATGGCCAAAAATATCTCAGTAAACTTCACTGTACTCAAAAAATTTAAATCGCTGAATTTGGTTATAATATAAGTATGCAGCTCTTTTTAAAATTACATTCTAAACAACGGAAGTTGACAAAAAAAAAATTCTTTATATCAAACTCAGAATCGCCATGGAAGCTAAACGCGACATAATTATTGATTTATTAAAAAAAATAATAAAAATTGTGACACTAAGGTATAAAAACGCAAAAACCACTTGGAATAGGAGAACGATTTATTTAGAGGACAATACGATATAAGGAAACTGGTAGCTCGAAGATTTAAAGAAATTGGATGCAGTAGGACTGTGCGAACAAGTGAAGTCATTAAACAGGTTTCGATTTCGACGTAATCCAGCACAACCAGCTCGTTCAGTAGTAAAGGATATGAAATTATCCAAGTTTTCCATGCAGTTTCTTCTGAGGATTTACTTACGACTCAAGGAATATAAGAAGCAGCGAGTTCATGTGCTAACAGACAATCAAAAACAAATTACACGTAATAAAGTTTAAGGAGTTACATGCCTGGCGCGGTGGAGATGAAAATAATATTTTCGGACGAAAAACTGTTCTTTCTGCAAGACAACCACAACCAGCAGGATAACCGAATGTATTCAAGAAGTCCTACGAAGGCCCCAAAAGATAAATTGGCTGTAGAACGATTTCAAAACTACCAAGAAGAGAAATTACCATACCTTTTCATCGATCGCGGTATAAAAATAGCTACCAACTACATACTTATTACCTCGAGCACGTTATACAAAATCATCTTCCTCATGCCAGGAGATTAAACGGTGACGAATATTTTTGATGCAGTGAATATTTGCCTGATTTCATCTCAGCCAAAGAACGACCAACAGAATCACCGGATCTCAATAATTTAGATTTCTGCGTATGGGGCTATATGTTAAGCAAAATTGGCTCAACAAAAGGCTTAATAATTGATGGATTCAAGCAGCGTTAGATAAAGATTTGGGCCGAGATGAAATATGGTGTTTGCTGCCTGTGAATCGTTCTGCGTTTGCTTCTTGTAATAAAGAAATGGTGAAAGATTCGAACTTTACAATTTTTATTTTTTTTCGACGAATCCCAACGGATACTCCTCCCGCCCTATACAACACTGAGGCGCAACCGTATCGCGCGCGCATGGTCCGGTGACCGAAACAATCACAGTCCGTACTGCAACGCTTTCCGCGAATCAGGTGGGAAAGTCAATAGCAGCTACAGATTAGGCTTATGGACAGCTGCGGGGAACATTAGTATTACTACACATGAGATAACAAAGATGGTTTTAGGGCATTAACGGGGATAATCTTTTAGCACATATTATTTATTGAAATCATTGCACATACAACGCACAGAGTCAAACAGTGCATAATTTATTTTACAGAGACTTAGCTTGATATAGGTATGAGGTTTCTAGAAGCGCGACTAGGAACACCAATGTTTATATCATTTAATAGATATGGAGAGTCGGTCTATCCATTCAACAATTTGAACACAAAACATGCGTTCAAGATAACTCTTCGGCTTTCAAGTATAGGCAAATTGAATAATTTTAAACGATCTTCTAAGAAGGAAGCTTAATTTCGGAAAGTTGATAAATTTTTTAAATAAATAAAAATTAATTTTGTTGGGTACTTTGGATTTTATTGGCAGTTATTATTTTTATTATTGGGCACACTGTACAACTTGGAATATTATCGGGCCCAGATGTAAATGACAGCTCAAGACACTAAAGATATTAAAGAATATCTAGAGAATCTATGGTTGGAAAATAAATAGTGTTATACGAATCAATGGCGATGGGGTAAAATTCATTGGCACTGAAGCTAAGTGTGGAATATGTTGATTTGAAAAAAATCAGGAAACAAGTTCGCAATTTCAATGACATCACTAGACACAACATCACCAAGACACATGGACGGAGGGAAATCGCTGATCTTACGTTTTGAATTTACAAAGTCATATAAAGATTTAAAATCGTGGTGAATTTTCAGTTTTATACAATTTAAATAGCTTCTATAACATTCATCATTCAGCTTTAGATAATCCATATTTCTGCTTTCCGATTTTTTAAGTTTCTTAATTCCTTTGTGAACCAGATGGGTCCAGTCTTCGTAAGAGAAGTTTTAACTTTAGATACAGATTGTTCAAATGCTTTATATAAAGTATTATTAAATAGAGATTCACAGCTGTCAATGCCAAGATTATCAAACGGTTTATTATACATATGCAATTCTTCTTTCTTTTATTTAATAGCACAACGGCCCATGAAGGACCGAGGCCGAGCTTTTCACATAATTATTTATTATAATTTATTCTTTTTTTTTATTAATATAGAGACTATGATTGTAATGTGGTAATTCAAAGGATAATGCTAAGGCGGGATCATGGCTCCTCAGATGAAGCGTAAATAGGGTTCGGAACGAGAAATACAAATTTTTGAGCCATCTTCTCTGAATTTTGCATAGGCACACTACATTACTAACATCGTAATGGTATTAAAATTGTTAAAAAGCTCCGACAACTCCTTACCAATCTCACTAAACCCATTCCTAGTTGTATTGAACATCTTACTTATTTCTACTTCGGCCAATCTACACTTTAAACCGTGATTCTACCGGAGAGACCAGTACACTTTTTTGTACGAATCCCACCGGAACCTCCTCTCGCCCAACACGACAGAGGGGCCCAACCGCATAACGCAGGGATCGGTGACCGACGCAACCGCTTTACACGAAAATATGTATATGTATATGTATGTATGTATATCCAAATAGGCATTCTTTACAACCACATATAAAATCATCAGCTGTTTATCGATTTAGCGTGATAAATGATTATTTCGTTTAGTAAATACGAAGATGATAAAATGCCATTCAGAAGCTTTACAAGAAATGTCATATTTAGCATTTTTCTTCTGCTTGTCAATGTTGATAGATTAATAAGTTTTAATCGATGTTCATACGGTGAAAGATTCAAAAGAGGATTCCAACAAAAACTGATGGGTCTAACAAGTGAAGTGAATAGCATTTTTGTGGTATAAGGGTCGTTAAACTCCTTTGACCAGCGTTTAACAAATTCTAAAGAACTTTTAGCTTTGTTCAGACAGTAGTTAATATGTAAGTTAAAACTTAATTTGGAGTCCATTGTCACATCCAAATCAACAAATATCAATACATGACTCAGAGTCTGATCCTGTAAAGAATATTAAGAAGACATAGATTGTCTCCTTGTAAATGTCATAAACTTACATTTATCTAGATTGAGTAACATCAAGTTTAATCGGCACCATTTTGAAAAATTATCAAGATCTTGCAGAAGTTTTTGTCGGATTATATGCAGAGTTGTAAGATAAAAACAACTTTACATCATCAGCATACATTACAATTTTGCAATTTCGAATAACAGATGGTAAATCATTGATAAACAATGTTTTTTGATATGGCATTTCGGAAAATCATCTTTTGTTTTCTGTTAGTGATATATGACTCTATCCATCTCAAAAGCAAGGGCGGAAATCCAATCAAACCTAGTTTTTAAATAAGAAGGCCATGATTGACTTTATCAAATGCTTTAATAAAATCAGTATATATAACATCAATTTGGTAGTTATTAATAAATCCATTCTTTACTCATGTAGTGAATTCTAAAGGGTTCGTCGTTGTAAAGGGTGTTTTTTTTAGAAGTGTTGTTTTCAATCTGGCAATACTTTTTTCGGAGTTGGTCTTTTTGACAGCTGTCACTTGATTTATGCTCAGTTTGGTTTGCCATTTCATAATGAAAAGACTTACTCCTAAACAACGTTTGCAAATCGTCAAATTTATTACCAAAATAATGGTCACCAATCCCGATTTGCACAAGAAAATTTTGTTCAGCGATGAAGCTCACTTTTGGTTAAATGGGTACGTTAATAAGCAAAATTGTCGCATTTGGAGTGATCATAATCCACAAGCCATTGTTGAGACGCCGTTAAATCCTCAAAAAGTCACTGTTTGGTGTGCTCTATGGGCAGAGGGAATCATTGGTCCATATTTCTTTAAAGATGAAGCCGGTCATAATGTTACAATCAATGGGGAACGCTATAGAGCCATGATTAATGACTTTTTCGTGCCTGAATTGGAGGATGTTAATATGGACGACCTTTGGTTCCAACAAGACGGCGCTACATGCCATACAGCCAACGAAATAATCAATTTACTGAAAGAAACTTTTGGTGAGCGCATTATCTCGCGTCATACGGCCCCAATTGCTGCAAAAAGTGGTCGAAAATTGGGCCTCTCGGCTAGAATTTATTCGAACCAGCCGCGGCGGCCATTTGCTCGAAATCGTTTTTGAAACATAATGGCAAATCCATATCTTTATAATAAAGCTAAATTCTTGACCATAACATTAAATTATATGCGTTTTATTTCTTCTTGAAAACCAAACTTCTAAAAAAAAACACCCTGTGGATCTCCCCCTAAGGAACCCATGCTGCGATGTGTTGATCAATGTTACAACAGAGTGCATAATTTGGGTAATACCTCTATAATTTGACCTTTTTTATGAAGAGGAACAATAAAAGATTCTTTCCAACAAACAGGGAACCTGATTTTAAACATTTGTCAAAGATTATGGCAAGAGGTTTACTTATATAAAACAATTTTTTAATATGCAACTTTTTGGGCCCAGATTTAAATGACTGATCAAGAGACTTAAGAGGGAGAAGAACATCTATGTTTGGAAAACAAATAGTATTAAACGAATCAATGCCGACGGGTAAGAATCATTGTCATTCAAGCTAAACGTGGAATATGTAAATTTGAAAAAATCAGCAAACAAGTTCGAAATTACAATGTCATTACTAAAAACAAGTTCACCAAGACACATACTTACTTACTTAGCTGGCGCTACAACCGATGATCGGTCTTGGCCGCCTCCACAAAGCTTCGCCAGTCACTTCTGCTATGCGCGCGCTGGCGCCAGTTGATAAGGCCAAGTGCAGTCAGGTTGCCCTGCACCTGGTCTTTCCAACGGAGATTAGGACGTCCCCTTCTGCGTGTTCCTCCACCGTGGTTCGAATAAAACACCCTTCTAGCCGGAGCGCTTTCTTCCATTCGCTCAACATGACCCAGCCAGCGAAGCCGCTGGAGTTTTATACGCTTGACTATGTCAGTGTCGGCGTACAGCTCATACAGCTCATCGTTCCATCTTATTCGATACACGTCGTCCACGCATACTTGATCCGTAGATCGTACGGAGTATCTTCCTCTCGAACGCTCCTAACAGCCTCTCATCATTGATGGTCAATGTCCACGTCTCTGCGCCATACATTAGGACGGGAAGGATGAGGGACTTATAGAGCGTTATTTTCGTCGGTCGAGAGAGGGCTCTACTTCTCAATTGCCTACTGAGCCCGTAGTAATACCTGTTGGCAAGAGTTAGTCTCCGCTTCATCTCAAGGCTGACATTATTGTTGGTGTTTATGCTGGATCCTAGATAAACGAAATCCTTGACGACTTCAAAAGTGTAGTTGTCAACAGTGACATTTTGTCCAAGACGCCGTGACTCTTTGTTTGTTGACACAAGGTATTTCGTTTTGTCCTCGTTCACCACTAGACCCACACGACGAGACTCCCTTTCCAGGTTGAAGAATGCTGCACTGACTGCTCGAGCGTTTTTGCCAATGATGTCAATATCATCAGCATATGCTAGCAGCATGACACTCTTGTAGAAGATAGTGCCAGAGATGTCGATGTTCGCAGCTCGAATTATTTTCTCCAGCATAAGGTTAAAGAAGTCGCACGATAGGGAGTCACCTTGTCTGAAACCTCTTTTGGTATCAAATGGTGCGGAGAGGTCTGTCCCAATTTTCACTGCGCTGGTGGTGTTGGTCAGTGTCATTTTGCAAAGACGAATGAGCTTTGCAGGGATACCAAAATCAGACATTGCGGCGTACAAGTGATCCCTAATCGTGCTGTCGAAGGCGGCTTTATAATCGACAAATAGATGATGGGTGTCGATCTGTTTTTCTCGGGTCTTTTCCAGGATTTGGCGTAGTGTGAATATCTGGTCGATGGTGGATTTACCAGGCCTAAAGCCACACTGATAAGGTCCAATCAGTTTGTTGACGATGGGCTTCAGTCTTTCGCACAGTACGCTCGATAGAACCTTATATGCAATATTAAGAAGGCTTAAGTATCTTACGGTAGTTGGCGCAGATCGTGGAATCACCTTTCTTATGGATTGGGCAGAGTACGCTGAGATTCCAATCACTTGGCATGCTTTCATCTGACCATATTCTGCATAGAAGCTCATGCATGCGTTTTTAAAGCTCTTCGCCTCCGGTCTTAAACAACTCAGCAGGCAGGCCATCTGCACCTGCAGCCTTATTGTTTTTCAGCCGAGCAATGGCTGTTAAGACCTCCTCATAGTCAGGCGGCGGTACTTCAACGCCGTCAGTGATTGGGGTTTCCGGAGTTTGTTCCGCAGTGGCGGGATTATTGCCGTCTTCGCCATTAAGCAGATGTGAAAAGTGCTCCCTCCATAATCTCATTATGTCCTGGATATCTGTCATCAGATTTCCGTCTTCATCCTTGCAGGAAGAGGCCCCGGTCTTCAAACCAAGAGTCAGGCGTCTTATTCTTTCAAAGAATTTTCGGACCTCGTTCCTGTCCCGCAACATTTCGACATCATTGAACTCGCGTCTTTCTTCATCTCTTTTCTTGCGCCTGAAAAGACGTTTCTCCTCCCTCCTCAACTTTCTGTATCGCTCCTTAGCAGCTCGCGTTGCAATTGACTGCAGGGTGGCTCTGTAGACTGCGTTTTTTGCTTCAGTAGCATCGCGACACTCTTGGTCGTACCACATATTTCTCCGTCGACGGTGGTAGCCTAGCACCTCTTCGGCAGCCGTACGCATAGAGCGGGAAATGTGCGTCCACTGCGCGCATATATCATCAAGTTGAGGGGTGTTTTGCGAAAGGAGAAGTGCAAGTGCACCAAGACACATAGACGGAGCGAAATCGCTGGACGTTTTGAATTCACAAAGTTATAAAAAGATTTAGGTTCGTGATTAGTGATTAATTTTAATTTTTTTTATACTATTTAAATAGTTTCTAAATCATTCATCATTCTGCTTTATATATTGATGACGTAGACGGGAATAGTTACAATAATCCATATTTCTGCCAGTTCTTTTATAAGCTTTAAATGCTCGGGACTTCCGATTTTTTAAGTTTCTTAATTCCTTTGTGATCCAAATGCACCCAGTATTCGTGAAATAAGTTTTAACTTTAGGTACAGATTGTTCAAATGCTATATATACAGTATTGTTAAATAGAGATACGCAGCTGTTAATATTCAAATTATCTAACGGACACTTTTTTTCGGACAAACGAAACTCATTCTATTATTATCGTTAAAAAGTATTAAAATATTATGCAAACAAAATAGATTAAAAAGAGTAAAAAGTTTGTCAACCACTGCACATGTAAACTGTACCTTTTGCAAATATGTATGTATTTATATATGTATTTATGATGAAAAGTTTGGGAATCGCTGCAAATGCAAATTAAGGATTGCTGATATATGTATATGTACACACATATGTAGGTAGGTATATGCTGAGAGTGCACAAGCAGTTGATATATAGCAGTAAATATCGGAATAAAAAAAACAGAATTCGTTCTATATACTCTTATATGTATATACATAATTATAATAGAATGTATATTACATACATACTTACATTACATTTCTAACAAATAGCAGTGTAAGCAAAATAAAGTATTAACAATTGGAAATACTTTTAAGGAAATATTACTGTAAATTTAGCGTTATGGCGTTGTAGATTTGGGGTTAATCAATTTCCCAGAAGGAAAATTATCCTATTCTGAATCTCCGATAGAACATTGTTGCTTCGATTCAGCTTTTAAGCAGCAGTTGTGATATTTTCTAATTTTTTTTCTTTGTTGATACATTCAATACACAGGGTGTACCCCTATCAATGCAGAGCATTGTGTTGAATGGAAGGAAGATTGATAGGTGAGAGGAAGAAGGAGCGAGCATGAGAGAGTGAACGTGATCACATCGATAAAGAGATAGGCAGCCATTGTGGCAAGTGTTATGCCTTTACCACAATGAACTTCAGTTTATCAGTGTCGACTATGACCGCATGTAGCGCCAAAGGCCAAGCTTTTCGCATCCACTCATGTTGTGCGTGTTATATTTGTACATGAATGGAAGGGACCTACAGTTTTATGCCGAATCCGAACGGGGAAGTGAAAAGCTTTTCATAGGCAATTTTTACTCTTGTAGGTTTGCCATTAATTTTGTTGAGGTGCCGTTAATTTTGTTGTTGTGGTTTTTTTTTTAATTTAATTTTTTCATTTTGTCTGTGCCGAGATTTAAATTTCTGACATTCTGCGTAACAGTCCAACGCACTACAGCTACGCTACAGCGACCAATACATCAAATAAAAGAAAATAAATAAATTAATACAAATAATTAATAACTAATTGTTTAATTACATTAAGAAGAATCCGTAGTATTGCATTCAGAGCGTTGGCAGAGGAGGTGGATTTTTCATCTTTCTCTTTTTTTTGTATAGTCTCTTTGGATGTCTATGATCTTTATTTCTGAGGTAACATTTTTATTTAGGTTTTTTTTTTCTGTTTTATGAGAAAATTCCATATGATTCCGTGCTTGCTTACAAAGTGTGCGATTATTTTTCCGTCACGTCCATGTTTTTAATCTTTTCATTGTCTTTCTGACTGTTAGCCGCTGCTGAATTTTGTAGATGATTTATACTCTACCACAATCCACCTTTTTTTCAGAGATTTTTCTTTGGTGATATTTCCTTGCTCCCACAGTTGCCTTGCTTTTCGGGCAACCATAATAGGAGCATTAAATAATGTATTTGTAAACAAATTGCTATCTCAAATTTAAATTATGTATAAATTTTTTAAGTTCTAATATTGTTTCATACTTCAAATTAAATCTTTTTTTTTATATATATTTTTTACAGATATTTTCCATACGTCTCGTGAGGTTGAAGACGATTTAATAAAGCACAGAACTACCAAATGTGTGCTTTGGTGCATTGACAATAAATCTAAATTAAGAAAAATAAATTCCAACATTGAATTTAATTTACGTGTTCAAGAATTCGTGGAGCTAATTCGTAATAACTGCCGTACTGATGCTGTTAAGCATGCCAGGAAACATTTTCCTGCATTTGAAAAAACTCAGTTAAATGAAATTTGCAAATGTATGGCTTTATTGGCATATCAACCAGATACAAGTAAGATTATTTAAATGATACATATGGTATATTACAAAATAATGTCCTTTTTTTCCGAAATGTTGGTATTGGTCGCTTTAGCATAGCACTGGCACTACGCTACAGCGTTGGACTGTTATGCAGAGTGTCTTGGGTTCAAATCTCGGCACAGGTAAAATGAAAAAGTAGAAAACACGGCATCACCTCCTGTTGGCAATGGCAAACCTATCAGAGTAAAAATTGCCTATGATAAACTTTTCACTTTGCCGTTCGGATTCGGCATAAAACTATAGGTCCCTTCCATTCATATACAAATATAACACGAACGACATGAGTGGATGCGAAAATGCTCGGTCTAGGCCGTCCATGCTGTAGCGTATCTTAGCAAACATGCTCTAAGCACGTCAGTTCGGCTTCAGAAAAGAGCGATCCACCGTTAATGCAATACAAGCGATGTTGAAAATAGCACGCGAAGCTATCAGTGGAGAACGGCACGGAGAAGTACTGCGCAGTCGTGACTTTGGAAATTACAAACACCTTCAACTCGGCGAACTGGACTCAGATTATTGGTGCATTAAAAGGATTTGAAGTACCGGAGTATTTATTGCCACTTATAGTAAACAAGGTATTGGTGTATGATACCGATGACGGTGTGAAGCGGTACCAGATCAAGGGAAGGGTTCCGCAGTGTGTAGTGCTTCGACCAACGCTGTGAAACGTAATGTATGACGGCGTCCTAAAACTGGAACCCCCGAGGATACAACGATCATTTGCTATGCTGACGACATCGCGATAGTGGCAGTAGCTAAATATGTGGACTTGCTACAGACCACATGCAATCATTGCCATTTCAAGGGTGAGAAGATGGCTGAATAACTCGGGATTGGAGTTGACAGAGAGGAAGACCGAGGTCGTGCTACTGAGCACTAGCGCAGTCATCACGGTTGGAGACATCTCATCACCTCGCGTCCACTCATTAAATACCTAGTAGCACTTATATACACCATAATCACATTCAAAGAGCATGTGAAAGTCGCCAATGGAAAAGCATGCAGAACATCGGAGGCTCACCGGAAGACAGGCATCGGCAGCTTTCGACGGTTGCTAGACAGTAGGATGACTAGTCAGAAAAGATCTGACCAAAGGCAATGCTACAAAAAATTAAGAAAGGTAGTGCACCAATATGGAATGGCAGCGTAAGTGGGAGTTATCCGAGAAGGGTCGATAGACTTTCAACTTTATTCCTAACATAGGATATGACGCAAAGACGGTGAATTGAATTACCACACAACGCAATTGCTAAGTTTCCATGGGTGTTCCAAGCAATACCTGCATATATTCAATCTTGAAGAGAAAGACCCGTTTTACCCAAGCTGACCTGGAAAACGAGCAGCATATACTATTTCACTCGCGCTTCCGGAAAACAGGGACGAGTTTAAGATAGCCTTCGGCGAACCTCCTTCTGAAATCAACTTCACAAATCAGGTATGCAATAAAATTGAAAAATGGAATGGTTGCTGTAAATGTCATAAATACTTTTTACAACGCTGAACATGCGCGTAAAGCTAAACCCACAGTAAATACCGAAAATGCGGAATATGCCAAATATATGAAGAATATAATCGTCAACAGGACGATGCAACCGGACTGATATGGACAGAACCATAACTAACGATTGTTCATTACGCTTATTACGGCCTTCCGACGTAATACCTAACGATGGTTCCGGTAGGAATATCCGTACGGACGAGAGGTGATTTTGCGTAAGAATGTCTCACACTGACTGGGCTTTTTATGCTTTCCTACTAGTTCAGAAAAAAAGAAGAGATATTTCGTGGCTATGGCAACCAATGACATGAAACATAGTATCATCTGGAAGCTTCTGGAATATTCGTGCAGGCAACGCGTCTATGGTATATGTACACCCCTGCTCAAATTACTAGTTACACTGAAAGGCTTTTTATTCGAAGTGGTTTTTGCAACCACTATCGCGCAATTAAAGATAAAATTAAAAAGAAGGAAAGTCACTTCGTGACATTGGCCGATTGAT
Organism: Palloptera scutellata; assembly: GCA_958295655.1. Lineage (NCBI taxonomy): Eukaryota > Metazoa > Arthropoda > Insecta > Diptera > Pallopteridae > Palloptera > Palloptera scutellata. The sequence goes on from OY282450.1 coordinate 57,208,658, forward strand.
GGGGAGAACCCATAATTTTGTTAGAAAAGTGTGAAAGCGAGTCTCGAAGAAGGCTTAAAAGAACTAACGCAAATCTCGATCGTCACATTATGACTATCTGTAAAAAGGACCCATTTAAAGGAAATAGCGGCCGAAATTGGTTAGTGCCTAAACGATTCCCAGTTAACTTACCAGGACGAATGCCAAAAAAGTTCCTTTCATGCAAAAAAACAATTTGAGGATGAGGTTAAATTTTGCAAGGAAACACAAAATCTGGGTGGGGCATAATGGTGAGAAATATTTTATGGAGCGATGAAACGAAAATTAATCTGTAAAAAGGCAAAGAATTTCACGTTCGTTTCACGTAAAAAACAGTGAAGAATGGAGATGGAAATATTATGGTTTGGGGATGGTTTTCTTTGTATGGAGTCAGTCCTATACACCAAACTACTAACCATATGACAGCAGCCGAATACAAGGACATTATGGAAAATGCAGGGCTGTCCCATGCGGAGGAAAACATGCCTTTACGTTGGGCCTATCAGAAAGATAACGACCCAAAGCAAAAAAATGCTTTGAAGACCATAATGTAAATGTTTTAGAGTGGCCAAGTCTATCCCCGGATCTGAATCCAATAGAAACCTGTGGGGAAACTTGAAAAAGAAATTGGCGAAAAAAGTTTTCTCTAATAAAGAACAATTATGGGATTTGTTCAGAAAATGTGGTATGACACACCCATAGACACCTGTCGGGATTTGATTAATAGTATGCCAAGGAGAGTGGCTAAGGTAATTCAAAATGGTGGTGGATACACAGGATATTAGTTAAATGATTCAAAATATCCAATAATTTTTTATTATGGATAATTTTCGCAATACGTAAGTCTAAACGATAATATGCACAAAAAGCGATTGCTGGTGGTGATGCAAATTTGTCAGTTCGTCATCGTGTACAACAATTAAGCTTGTGTGCATCCACTTTATGGAATATTTTGGGTAAAGATCCTGGTTTACGTGTTTACAAGATTAAATTTGTTCGCATTTGGTGAATGGGACGAAGGAAACATTGCCATTGATCCACAATTTCATTTGAAAATTTTGTTCAGTGATGAAGCACTTACGTCAATAAAAAGTATTACCACATTTGGTGCGATGATAATCCACAAGCCCTTCTCGAAACACCATTGCATCCAGAAAAAGTCGCCGTTTGGTGCGCTTTATGAGCCAATGGAATCCTTGGTCTTCAGAATTTATGATGGTCAGAATGGATACAGAGACATTATTACTAATTCTTTCGTGCCTCACTTGGAAGGCAATAATGTTGCAGACATGTGTTGCTGCAGGGCGGCATCACATGTTATATAGCGCGCAATAAAATTAATTTACTGAAAAACATTTGACGAACGATTAATTTCACAAAATTTACCTTTTAACTGGCTACCTCATTCGTGCGCTTTAATGCAATTAGATTATTTTCTTTGGGGATATGTACAGTCGTATGTCTATTCCGATAAACCAGAAATTATTGAGCCCTTGGAAGTTACCATAACATTCGACACTAAAACTCGAAATCATATTCAAACATTAATGTCTAAAATTTATCTTTAAATAAAGCTAATTTCATGGGTGTTAAAAATATTTTTCTGTGTTTATATTAATTTTAAGTGCTCCGTCTCTAAAAATTCTTATTTATAAAGGAATTGATTAAATTATTGTGATTAAAATTAATCGAAAGAGCAGAGGAGTTGTTACGCTTACCCGAACGTAGCGACGTAAACTCTTAAAATTATCGTGTTTACTTAACTTAACGCAATTACGAAAATTTTATCGTTTTCATCGAGCCTAGTGTCAAAGTCAATGCGACTTATTATCGGGAAAATGTTTTTGAAGCTGCTTTAAAGCCGTGGGCACGCAAACGTTTCGGTCGTACACCATGGACGTTCCTACAAGACTCGGTACCGTCTCATAAAGCTCGTGTGAACAAAGAATGGTTAAAAACCATGTTCCACACTTCATTTCGTCCACACAATGGCTTTCGAATTCACCAAATGCAAATCCGATGAACTATTCCATTTGGGCCATTTTGGAGAGAAAGGTGAGGACTAAAAAATATGCTAGTATAGATGCGCTGAAGAAAGCCATTGTACAGGAATGGGCAAAATATTGCAAGATCATATTCATGCAGCCTGTAACTCATTTTTTAACCGTTTGATTGCAATAGTCAAGGCAACGAGCTAAAGTTAATGGATTCTAAAATTTTTTTATTTCCACACATTTTTGTAATTTAAATCAATAACAAATAATATTACACAAAAAAATTTGGTAGTTTGAATAGGTAACAGTTCAATCGCCTGTAGTATGTATAAGAAAACCTAAACATACAATACAGTGACTAGCAAAGAACCAATTTGTGTGTAGTATACAATTGGAGAATTATATTTGGTTTTTATTAAATCAATATTTTTTCCAATTGTTCCTAAAAATTATTTAAACATTAAAAAGTTTATTCAATATCATTTGTTGTATTACCTCAGGTTTTTAATTTTTCCTATGATCCGCTTTTATAAAATTGACTTATTGTGGCCCAGGTTATCTTCTAGCTGTTTTTTTTATCACTAAACACCAGATTACACCACTTTTTATTGCAAAAATGGTATTTGTTGCTAAATGCAATTCGACTATTTATATGTGAAGGTAATATTTAGTCTTGGCTTAGGCACCATGGAAATATTCCATTTTCATTGTTACCCGTTAATATTTTCATGTAGAATTTAGATTATTCTATTCCACGTTACATGGAGCACCTATTTGGCCCTTGATATTTCCGCTTTTCTATAGATTTTTAATGGTATATCTATGGCGGATAAGTCGGTAATTTTAATACCACCTTGAGTGGACTAGTGCGCAGATTGTCCAGGGTACGAATCGGGTAACAGGCAAAATCAAATAGTAGAACAAATAATTTTTCTACACGGCATCACTTCCTAGCAGGCAACAACAAACATACCAGAGTAAAAATTGCCTATGAAAAGCTTTTCACTTCGCCGTTCGGATTCGACATAAAACTACAGGTCCCTCACATTCATGTATAAATATAAGACGCACAACATGAGTGGATGTGAAACGCTCGGTCCAGGCCCTCCATGGGTGTTTGTACCATTATAAGAAAGAAGAAGACAAAAATAATTAAATCTAAGTACCTTGTATTCTTTATGACAAGTAACAATTTGTTTTTAATTTAATTTCCTTTCTCTAATCTAAAATTGAAATTTATGTCATTTCTTACGAATAGAAAGTTATAACTTTTCATATCAAAGAAATGTTTCTTATTTTAAAATTAGTATTCAGTTCGAGATGTTTGGTAAAATCTAACTTTTTGCCAAAACGTGCAATTGTGAAAGAGTTAGCTTATAAACATATGACAGATTGTTTAGAGTTTTGCGCATTCTTATAACTTATTTTTTTGAAACTAGTAAAAAACTAAAAAAATGTCAGAGGGTTAAATTTAAAGTTAAAGAACCCATATCATAAAAGTTTTACTTGTAAATGTGCACATTTTAGCTTTCACTAAAGCTTGGCTTAACCCATCTGAACTTACTTAGCTGGCACTACAAGCGATGATCGTTTTTGGCCGCCTCTATAAAGCTTCACCAATTGCCTCTGCTATGCGGGCGCAGGCACCAGTTGATAAGGCCGAGTGCAGTCAGATCGCCCTGTACCTGGTCTTTCCAACAGACATTAAGTAGGACGTCCTCTTCTGCGTGTTCCTTCACCGTGGCTCTAATAAACCTCTTCTAACAGAAGCGCTTCTATTGGCTCAACATGACCCAGACAGCGAAGACGCTTGATTTTTATACTCTTGACTATGTCAGTGTCGGCTTACAGCGCATACAGCTCATCTTTCCATCTTATTCGATACACGTCGTCCACGCATACTGGACCGTAGATCTTACGGAGTATATTTCTCTCGAACGCTCCTAACAACCTTTCATCATTGATGGTCAATGTCCACGTATCGGCGCCATATATTAAGACGGGAAAGATGAGGGACTTATAGAGCGTTATTTTCTTCAGTCGAGAGAGGCAATTGAGAAAGCCTACTGAGCCCGTAGTTACACCTTTTGGTAAGAGTTAATCTCCGCTTGATCTCAAGGCTGACATTATTGTTGATATTAATGCTAGATCCTAGGTAAACGAAATCCTTGACGACTTCAAAAGTATCATTGTCAACAGTAACATTTTGTTCAAGACGCCGTTACTCTTTGTTGGTTGACACAAGGTATTTCGTTTTGTCCTCCTTCGCTACTAGACCCACTCTCTTTCCATATTGGCTTATCCCACGGTAGTTGGCGCGGATCGTGGATTCAACTTTCTTATGGATTGGGCAGATTACACTGAGGTTGCAATCACTTGGGCATGCTTTCATCCGACCATATTCTGCATAGAAGCTCGTCCATGCGTTTTTTGAGCTCTTCGCCTCCAATCTTAAACAACTCAGCAGGCAGGCCATCTACACTTGCAGCCTTATTGTTTTTCAGCCTAGCGATGGCTGTAAACCTCCTCATAGTCGAGTGGCGGTACTTCAACGCCGTCAGTGATCGGAGTTTCCGGAGTAGATTCCGCAATGGCCGAATTATTACCGCCGTCGCCATTAGCAATTGCGAAAAGTGCTCCCTCCATAATCTCATTATGCCCTGGACATCTGTTACCAGATTTTCTTCTTCATCCTTGCGGGAAGAGGCGCCGGTCAAACCATCAGTCAGGCATCTTATTTTTTCAAAGAATTTTCGGACCTCGCTCCTGTCCCGTAACGTTTCGATATCATTGAACTCGCGTCTTTCTCCATCTCTTTTCTTGCGGCTGTAAAGACGTTTCTCCTCCCTCCTCAACTCTCTGTATCGCTCCTAGCTAGCGTGTGCAGACCTTGTCTGGTGTGAGTCGATGTTTGCAACACGTATTGTGCGTACGTCTAGTACATTGGAAGCGTGCATTCCGTCGATCACAATGTGATCAATCTGGTTTCGTGTGTTTTGATCAGGAGACCGCCAAGTGGTCTTATGAAATCTGGTCTTTGTGTTGGAATCTAGTGCTACTAACTGTCATGTTTCGTGCGGTGGCGAGTCGATCAGTCGCATACCGTTTTCGGTGGCTTCGTTGTGGAGACTGAACTTTCCGATCGTCGGACCAAAGAGACTTCCCGTGCCCACTTTGGCATAAAAGATGCCTTAAACGATTTTAATATCGCGGCAGGGGCAATGCTCATAAGTTTTGTCGAGGAGCTCGTAAAAGTCATCTTTGGTCGTTTCATCCTTCGCATCCGTCGCGGCATGTACAAAAATTAGGCTGATGTTGAAGAATTTTGTCTTGATGCGGACAACTGTAGTAGATATCACAGGATGCTCTTCTGGAGCAACCCCGTCCCGTCCATCGCATTTCCTGTATAGCGTTGATGTCAGCTCTATATTATTGGAGGACATCCACCAGCTGGCTAAAAGCACCTTCCCTGTAAAGGTTTCGGACACCCCAGGTGCATATCCGTAAATCATTGTCCTTTGGCCGTTTGCGGGAGTCGTCAACTTTAGTGGGGTTCCATATCCGAGGCTTTATTTGAGGATTCATTAGGGGATATTTTAACGTTGATTCAAGGCCACGGAGAAGCCCGCCGCACACATTTGTTAGCTCACTGGCAGCATAACAAATCGGCTACTGCCTTACTATGCAGTAGTCATGCGAAACTGGAGACATGTCCTCACATAATACTAATTCAAGAACCATGGGTATGATGCAAGCGTATCTGTGGCCTTGGTGCCATTACATGGGGACAAATCCTAAAATGTGAAGAGAGTAATCGACCGCGTGCTTGTATTATCATGCCGCGGATGATTGAATACACGATGCTCAGACAATACTGTTCTCAAGACATTGTTGCGGCAAAAATAAAGTACTGGAAAGGTGGGTATAGTGTCGAAACTATACTAGTGTCGGCCTACATGCCATACGACTCTACACTACCTCCTCCAAAGGAATTAGTGGAAGTCGTCCAGTGGTTTGGGACTTATAATGGGCTGTGATGCAAATTCACAGAACATTGTATGGGGTAGCAGTAAATGTAATCCCAGGGGTTCCAGACTACTGGTATTCATTCTGGCAACTGATTTGGTGATCCAAAATGTTGGTAACAAGCCAACTTTTGTGACCAACAGAAGACAAGAAGTGATTGATCTTACGCTAATTAATATGAAGGTGGCAGATCAGATCACCCAATGGCGAGTTTTAGAAGAGGTCTCTCTCTCAGATCATCGCATTATCGAATTCCGGCTGGGTACTGACATTATACCGATACCTAGTGGACGGAATCCGCGCAAGGCGGACTGGGATAGGTTTGGTGAGTTTCTTGACGAGCGCATACCAACCCTTAATAAACTCCGAACTACAGTTAAGATCGAAGAAACGACCAATAGATTGGAAAGGACTTTGATTGGCTGCTACGAGGAGGTATGTCCGCTTAGAGCGAACAGACAAGGCAAGGCAGTCCCGTGGTGGAATGCTGAACTTTCGAAGCTTCGCAAACGATCTAGAAAACAACTGCATAGGGTCCTAAAAACCCGAAAGGAAGTTGACTGGACCAGTTTCCATATTGTTCAGAAGGAGTATAAGAAGAAAGTGAGGTCCGCCAAACTTGACTCTTATAGAAACTTCTGCAATGAGGTGGAGGGATTGAAGGAATCAGCAAGACTGTGTAGGGTTCTGCAGAAAGACCAAACAGTTAAGCTTGATTCTCTTTGCATGTCTGATGGTACTTTTACCACTTCCAGATCAGAGATCTATAACACACTCCTAGCGACCACTTTCCGTTAAGCAGGATTATACCCACTACGGTGAGTAGTGATGGGGTCAATGCTACGAGTGGTAGAACCACCAGGTCCAATTGGTATTCCGCGTCGGAAGTAGTGACAGAAGAGGCAATCAAGTTCTCTTTCTCCTCTTTTGAAAACTATAAGTCCCCAGGACCTGACAAAGTTTACCCGATAATGCTAATAAGAGGTGGAGACAGACTGAAAGGGGGCTTGAAAAAGATCTTTACGGCCTGTCTTGCCCATGGCTTCATACCATCTCTTTGGCAACAAGTCAGAGTAGTCTTTATTCCTAAACCAGGGAAGGATTACACACTGGCTAAAAGTTTCAGGCCGATTAGCTTGACCTCTTTCATGCGAAAAAGCCTAGAACGAATGGTAGAGAAGCACATTCGGGCAAAGGTACTGCCAGTGTGTCCTCTCAGTAATAACCAACATGCCTACCAGGGAGGAAAATCCTGCGAATCAGCGCTGCATGATCTTGTAAACAAAATAGCAGCAGGACTGGAAGCGGACAAGTATACTTGGATATTGAGGGGGCTTGTGACAACGCTGCCTTTGACTCTATGTGCTCAGCTGCCAGAAGGCATGGAGTGAGTGAAAACTTAACTAGATGGATCTACTCTATGCTCTCCGAGAGACTGCTGACCGTTGGCGAGGGCGAAGATTCGGTCACGGCGGAGGTTAGACAGGGCTGCCCTAAGGGGGTGTTCTCTCTCCTCTACGGTGGTTCTTCGTTATTGACTCATTACTAACGGAAATGCAAGATCTCGGATTTCACGTCCAAGCGTATGCGGACGACGTCTGTGAACTCACATCTGGTAAATCCTTGCGGATGGTCTGTATTAAAATGCAGAAAATCCTGGACAAAATTTATGAGTGGTGCACTGGCCAGGGTCTTTCTGTCAATCCTAGTAAAACGACTCTTGTTCTATTTACTAGGAAGCGGAAGCAGGAGGGTTTAAAACCGCCAGTACTGAAAGTCTTGCCATGGAAGTGAAATATCTGGGTGTAACCCTAGATCGGAAACTAACATGGAAGACGCATGTCTTAACGAAGCTAGATCGCGCATTGAAGGTTTTCCACCAATGTCGCCGAGCCTTTGGTAGGACCTGGGGCCTGAGACCTACTGTGGTCCTTTGGATATACATAGCACTTATCAGACCGATAATAACATATGCTTCGGTGGTTTGGTGGCGCCGAACTATGGTTAAATTCTTAGTCTTGGCGCTGAACAGGCTACAAAGAGGAGTATGTATTGGCATGACGGGCGCCATGAGTACCACCTCTGGTGACGCCCTTAACGCCATGCTTGACTTGCTCCCACTGGACATACAGATCCAACAAAAATGAAGGCGACATGTCGGCTATACTCTTATGGGTATTGGCTCGAACTTCGGGTCATGGAGAAATCTTCAAAAGGTTATCAGAGCAAGATCCATTGCTACTGGCCCCGAAAGATTGCCTCATACCCGTGGTTACTTTCGGAATAAAATATGATGTAAGCTTCCCGAAGCGTGAACAATGGAGCAATCCAGAGGTCGTGTTTTAGAATCTGACGGATATATTCTTTACGGACGGATCCAAGACCGATGAAGGTACTGGAGCTGGATGGCACTTAAACGAAGGTGTCAATTGCTACTGTTCCTTGGGTGGGTTGGCAACTGTCTTCCAGACAAAAGTTTTCGCCATCTTTAAAGTAGTGGCATGGATATTTGAAAGAAAATGGCGCGGGAAACGTATAGGTGTCTGTAGTGACAGTCAGGCTGCACTTAGAAGGAGAACGCGAGAATTACTTCAAAGATTGTCCAAGAGTGCAAAAGGAAACTTAGATCAATCGCAAGACTGAATCAGCTCCATCTTATCTGGGTTCCTGGGCACTGTGGAGTTCCTGGCAATGAGATGCAGATGCCATGCATTGGATAAAATCTTATGCTAATGATTTACATATGAGACGCTGGTCCAATCTGGACATCTGTAAAACGTGTGTTTTGTGACTTGTCCAAAAAGGAAGGCAGCAGAATTCCTTCTTAAATTAGGAAGAAGTCATCTTCGCCGGATGATGGGACTCATCACAGAACATAATCCATGGTTCCAATATATGACCACCATTGGCATCACCGAGGATCCGACCTGCACATCTTGTCTGGAGGAGGTGGACAACACAGAGCATTTTCTCTGCACATGCCACGCCTTTGCCAGAACGAGATGGCGCATTTTGGGTTTCGATGTCACAGGAATGGACAAAGTTCACTCCTTCCCCTTCTGCGATCTTCTGAGATTTGTGAGAGAATCCGGAAATTTTGAGGAAGAGAACGTAGTCCCCCTATAACCCCTTTTTCGACTTTTTCCCTCTTATTTCTAACCCCTATATAGCCTGTGTGCGTGAGAAACTGTCCTGCACTCGTAGGTCAGGTTCTCGGCCTTCTTCACATGCATCCCAGCTCACTGGCGGGTGTCAGATCGCTATCCAGGTGACGCCACGAAGGGCTGTGTGTCGACTTGAAACATAGAAGCGCAAGGTTCGAACATTGACGCACCTGCGACTGTCACGAACTTTACCTTGTGTCCTACGCCCCAGGACCCCTGAGCATGATGCTGAAATTCTTTGTCATGACTTACAAATTTTTAGAAAAGAATGCGTTCATAATCATGGCGGCTGGCATAGTATTCTGATTACCGTTCAGTTTTTATATTCATATGAAGTTTACGCATTAGATTATTCTGATAACATTTAATTCTTATGTGTCCGCATAAGGATCGATAAGCACTATTTATTTATTACATGTTCGTATATTCCGCATAATTCAACTGATGATCTTAAGCATACATATTTCTTTGCAAAAATTTTATCTAAAATAACCTCTGATTCGCTGATTGTTTTTGATTATTTTAATATGCCAAGTGTTACTTGGAATTTTTGTGGAGAAGTTCTTTGCACTGCTATAGAACACAATAACTATTTGGATACATTTTCTGAACTAAGTTTTTATCAGTAAATATCATTCTTGATAAGAATGGAAAATGTTTGGATTTTGTCTATGTGGATAATGGCTCAAACATTTTTATTTCTCGTTCCGAACAGTACACTTCACCTGAGAATGGTCATCATCCTACCTTTGATTATCGTTTGAATTACCTTATAGTCTAAATATTGATATAAAAACTGTTAAATTAAAACACTGTTTTCAAAGAACTAATTATAATAAACTCGTTGATATTATTTCTGATACCTCTTGGCCGTTAGATAATCTGGAGATTGGCAGCTGTTTATGTCTATTTAATAATATGTACTTTATAAAAGGCATTTGAACAATCAGAACAAACTTTTACGAAGACTGGGACCGTCTTTTACAACTTATAAAAGAAATGGAAGAAATATTGATTATTGTGGCTCTTCCCGTCTACGTCATAAATATGTCTACAGCTGAATTATGAATGTTATAGAAACTATTTAAATTGTATAAAAATGGAAATTCACCAAGATTCTAATTTTTTTTTACATACAAAAAATTACTTATTATATATTTTCCTTTTAATGGCACAGCAGCCTCTGGAGGGCCTAGGCCCTGCATCTAAATAAAATAGATAAAATAAAACAGAAAAATAGTTTTACTACTTTTTGAATTTGCCTGTGTTGAGATGTGAACGTCTCAACGCTCTACCAACTACGCTATAGCGACCACATTTATATCGATTTATTATGTATTCTAAATCGGTAAACTGCTGATGATTTTATATCTGTAGTTGTAGGAATACCTATTGGGATATACGCAGCTCATTACATAAGTATTGAATTACAATACATTGTGTAAAGCAGTTGCGTCGGTCACCGATCCGTGCTTTATGTGGATGCGCCCCTCGGTCGTGTTGGGCGGGAGAAGGGTCCGTTGGTATATTTTCGTTAATGAAAAATTTTTTTTTGTTTCTTTTTTTTTATAAATGAAAATTAAATAGTCTTGCTATGTAAATTAATATGTATAAAAAAAAACAATATTTTTATATCTTCTCTTTTAGTTCACCTAGTTCATTTTATAGGACTTCCCAAGAGTCACATTTTACCAGGAGTACAAGTATGAAACAAGTAATGGCATCTGTGTGTCGCTAGTAATGCTATACGCTCTGTCCAACCAAGTCATTGTTCTGTCAACAATATTCAGTTCATAAACAATCAAGTTTCATACAACAACATTTTTTTTCGCTCGTAAAAAGCCGAATATTGTGCCTGCAAACTGCGATATGCGGACAGCATTGATTTTTTGTTTCCAATAGAAGAAATCTGCTTTGGCCCGCTTTGGCAAAACAAAGTGCAACGAGTGGTTCAATAAGTTTAAAAGTGGCGATTTTGATGTGAAAAACGAAGAACATGGAAACCACCGAAAAAGTTAAAAGATACCGAATTGCAAGCTTTGGAAGCATCAATGAGGATGATGGTCAAACGCAAGCAAAACTTGCAGAACAATTTAATGTGACCCAACAATACATTTCTCAACTTTTAAAAGCCATGGGATTGATTTTGAAGGTGGGAAGATGGGTGCTGCATGAATTGACTGATAGACAGCAAGAAAATCGAAAAACCACCTGTGAAATGTTGCTCGCCAGGTACAAAAGAAAGTCATATATTCATCGAATTGTTACTGGCGATGAAAAATGGATCTATTTCGAGAATCCCAAATGTAAACGATCATATGTTAAGCTCGGTACCAACGCTACCAACAACAATTGCCGATTTGAACCGTGCTTTGCGCCAAAAACGTCCAGAATATCAAGCTAGGCAACTTACTTACTTAGCTGGCACTACAACCGATGATCGGTCTTGGCCGCCTCCACAAAGCTGCTATGCGCGCGCTGGCGCCAGTTGATAAGGCCAAGTGCAGTCAGGTTGCCCTGCACTTGGTCTTTCCAACGGAGATTAGGACGTCCCCTTCTGCGTGTTCCTCCATCGTGGTTCGAATAAAACACCCTTCTAGCCGGAGCGCTTTCTTCCATTCGCTCAACATGACCCAACCAGCGAAGCCGCTGGAGTTTTATACGCTTGACTATGTCAGTGTCGGCGTACTGCTGATCGTTCGCAACTCGAATTATTTTCTCCAGCATAAGGTTAAAGAAGTCGCACGATAGGGAGTCACCTTGTCTGAAACCTTTTTTGGTATCAAATGGCGCGGAGAAGTCATTTTTCAAAGACGAATGAGCTTTGCAGGGATACCAAAATCAGACATTGCAGCGTACAAGTGATCCCTAATCGTGCCGTCGAAGGCGGCTTTATAATAGACGAATAGATGATGGGTGTTTGATCTGTTTTTCTTGGGTCTTTTCCAGGATTTGGCGTAGTGTGAATATCTGGTCGATGGTGGATTTACCAGGCCTAAAGCCACACTGATAAGGTCCAATCAGTTTGTTGACGATGGGCTTCAGTCTTTCGCACAGTACGCTCGATAGAACCTTATATGCAATATTAAGAAGGCTTAAGTATCTTACGGTAGTTGGCGCAGATCGTGGAATCACCTTTCTTATGGATTGGGCAAAGTACGCTGAGGTTCCAATCACTTGGCATGCTTTCATCTGACCATATTCTGCATAGAAGCTCATGCATGAGTTTTTTGAGCTCTTCGCCTCAGGCAGGCCATCTGCACCTGCAGCCTTATTGTTTTCAGCCGAGCAATGGCTGTTAAGATCTCCTCATAGTCAGGCGGCGGTACTTCAACGCCGTCAGTGATTAGGGTTTCCGGAGGGGATTCCGCAGTGGGGGGATTATTGCCGTCATCGCCATTAAGCAGCTGCGAAAATTGCTCCCTCCATAATCTCATTATGCCCTGGATATCTGTCACCAGATTTCCGTCTTCATCCTTGCAGGAAGAGGCCCCGGTCTTCAAACCAAGAGTCAGGCGTGGTATTCTTTCAAAGAATTTTCGGACCTCGTTCCTGTCCCGCAACATTTCGATATCATTGAACTCGCGTCTTTCTTCGTCTCTTTTCTTGCGCCTGAAAAGACGTTTCTCCTCCCTCCTCAACTTTCTGTATCGCTCCTTAGCAGTTCGCGTTGCAATTGACTGCAGGGTGGCTCTGTAAACTGCGTTTTTTGCTTCAGTAGCATCGCGACACTCTTGGTCGTATGGTAAATAATGGTCCATCCTGTATATACGATATTTATCACAGCTAATTTAGCAGCTAAACGAGAAGAATGTATTGCAAAAGCTATTTTTATAGATGGTTTTTTTCTTGGTTTATTTTATTTGAATTGGTTGGTAGCAATTTTATTAATATTGTTAATGTTATTCCACGAATATAAGGAGTTTTCCACAACCCAAATTGGTTATAATGTTTCCAAGCTCTAATTTCTGTCGTTTTATTTTATACTTTATCGCTTTGGCCGAAAATTTTTATATCTAACAAGCTGACCGGCCGACTTTGTAGTGCTTAATTTGTAGAATTTTTTTTCAATAAAAAAAAGTATTTTGACGTAAATAAAACATATTTTAAAACACATGGTTTATTGTAATACTAAATTGTGTACAATGTTTTTATCTCTCCATTTTCGGCAACAGGCTACATACAGCTGTCTTTGAGAGAAGCATGTGTTTTCCAATTCGAAACCACATATTTCTATATACTGGCCTAATCTTTTTTTTAAATAATTTAGATTCTGAATTTTTTCCAGAAATTAATGATTTCAATGAATGATTATCCATATTACCAATCATAACATTAACATGAGCAGAATATTCAGTCTCAGGATCATATTTATATGTCAGCCAAACGCCGATGTCATACTAAATATGTAGATAAACAACTTACTTTACTTTTAATGGCACAACAGCCAATGGAGGGCCTAGGCCGAGCTTTTCGTAGATAAACAACGGTTGATTTTATATACAGATTAGTTGTAAGGAATACAAATTCGGATATACGCAGCTCGTTACTTATTTTTGTGTAAAACGGTTTGATCGGTCAGCGATACGTGCATTATGCGGATGAGCTTCCTCGGTCGGAAGGAGGGTCCGTTGAGATTCGTTTCGTTGGTTAAAAAAAACCTTGCTAATTTGCATTATGTATGAGTTTTTCTGCTGTTTTTCTGTTTTTACGTGTAGATGGGGAGACGTAGGCGGAGTCCCATACAATAAAAAGAGGTATGAAAAATAGACGTTGCGTACTAGTAAACAAAGCAAAATAGTCGAAAGTACAGATTATATACGAAAAGTGCAATTTTGCTCAAATGAAAGGTATTATTTGATAAGTATGATATCATGAAATTGGGAAAATTAAAAAAGCACTAAAGTTACTTAGTGGAAGTATTTGAACATACAAATATTTTGCACACACACATTTTCGGAATATGAGCCAAACCAGACCATAAAAACATAGTTTTTTAAATATCCCCACTCCATTGCCACCATTTTGTGTAAATATATTTTGCATGTACCTGACATATATTTTGAATATGAGCTAAATCGGACCATAAATATAATTAATTAAAGATATACGTATCTCGACACCAGCTGGTGCCCGACTAAAAACTTTTCCAGCATCATAACGAACAAAACAGAAAAAGAATTACGGATATAGTCGCAAGGTCATCTAAAAATCCTATGGAAAAAAGCACTTTCAGTTTGTCCCGAATTTTCCAATTTTTCGAGCAACTTTTCCACCAACCTTTACTAGAAATAAGCCAACTTGGCCCAGCCGTTCTCAAGTGATGCTATTAAAAATATTAATTAGAAAGCTGATTGGAACGATTTCAGCTATCAATTATTGTGTACCAAAACTTTATTGATTCACTGTATATCAATTTTTTTGTTTTTGACGGTGTTGTGCCATTAAAAGAAGACATATGTTTTATATATAAAATACAATTTTTCAAATACATGCAATTTTATGAGATCTGAAATTATCTATAACAGCTATTCGATCCCTGCATAATTTGAATGTACATATGTGCGAACTAAATATCCTTCTTCTGAAATTTTTTTTAGATATAGAGCCGTACAAAAGTCTTTTTGATGTCCAACGCTGGGATCAACTTGTGTTGAATTTTCGGAATGAGAATTATCGTCTATTTCAACTTTCTTCGCAGTCGCTGTTAAGTGTTGCTATTCAAGTAAGTATTGATTCAGAATAAAGGCTTGAGTATGCATACGTATCGCAACGTAATCGCAAAGCAATCTATTGAAGATATAACTCTCCGCTTTGTTACGATTTTGATAATCTCTTGCACCCACTGCTCATATCACAGATCGATACGTGATATTTGGCAACGTTTCGCTACGTTGCGTTATGTATGCATAATCAAGCCTGGAGTTATAAAAGGCATTCTTATAAAAATATCAGAAGTTAAGTACGGACGCGTGGCGTAGTTGGCAGTGTGGTTGGTTCGAATCTTTTTATTACGCTTATATATTAGCTTGGTCGCTGTGGCGTAGTGGTAGTGCGTTGGACTGCTACGCAGAGTGTCCGGGGTTCGAATCTCGGCACAGGCAAAATCAAAAAGTATAGAAAATAATTTTTCTACACGGCACCACCTCTTGGCAGGCAATGGCAAACCTACAAGAGTAAAAATTGCTATGAAAAGCTTTTCACTTCGCTGTTCGGATTCGGCATTAAACTGTAGGTCCCTTCCATTCATGTACAAATATAACACGCACAACATGAGTGGATGCGAAAAGCTCGGCCTAGGCCCTCCATGGGCTGTTGTGCCATTAAAAGTAAAGTAAAGTAATATATTAGCTTGGTCACAACAGATTTGCAACAAATCTTGTAAGCTATTTTTAAGGCACTTCCTCATTTTGATACTAGCTGAGATACCTTCAGCAGCATGAGTAATGCAAAATTTGCAGGAAAAAGGGTCGATTAATTGTTGTTGCTGTTGCTGCTATTGTTCTTGGATGTGTGTTTACAATTTTATCGAAAATCAGTAGAAGCATGTACTTCATAGTTCATTTGCAGCAGAATATCAACGACAGAAATAATAATTGTATGTAAGTTTCCAGGGCCGGCTTAAGGTATCATGCTGTCCTAGGCGAGCTTTCGTCGTGCAAAAAAAAAGTAACTGCTGATCGCTTGGATCGCCCGTTCAAGTCTTAAAACTTTCAAAATTTATAAATTTCTACTGGCAATTAAAAAGTATTCGGCTTTTGGTGTTGCCACAAATCTGGCAATATCTAAATGGTTAAATATCTAAAGAAATGTGCAATGTGCTTTATTACTATAGAAAATGAAAAATCGCTGCAAAAACATGCCGAAAAACGTTTGCAGTTTACGGTGAGGATGCTATGAGTGAATACCGCACCCAGGAGTGGTTTGCTCGATTCCGTTCCGGAAATTTCGATATCAAAGATGCATTTTGCTCTGGTCGGCCAGTCACTGATAAAGTCGATGCAATTTAGCGGCCTGTGGAGCAAGATCGACATGCAAGCTGTCAGGAAATAGCGGAGGCCCTAAACATCAACCACATATCATATTTGTGGGTACTAACCGCGGGTACTTTTTGTCTATGTTCATATGAATTGTAGTTTGTATCTATTTAATTCTTACAAACTATGAACAGCCAAAAGACAAAAATTATTTATCAACAATATGAAAATAGGCAAAAAGAAACGAATAGCAGTTTGAAATGGGTTAAGCCTGAGACAAATTAAAATATATATGTATGTAGTATTCACAGAGCTCGGCATCGTTAATCACGAAATTAACTTCCTTAATCTGAAAATCGTTAACCAAAAAGATAACTTCGTTAACGTTAATTGTTAACGCTGAAAGTGTATTTTTTTTTTGTTCGTTTAGTTTTATTTACAATCTATCCGTAAAAAATATAATAAACAAATTTGAAGAAATGGACAATTAAGAAATATAGTGTTCCAGTGAGTAAAATCACTAATATACTTACACAAACTTAAATTGGTTTTATATAATTTTAAATTACATTTGCATACATGGCAAATCTAGCCCCTTCAGCCATCTTAATTCATCGGTATTCTCAAGTAAACATATAGCTAAGATATTTCGTTTACAACTGTGGGCATTCCCAGATTATTATGGATTGTATGATTGCTGTCGAACCATGGTGCACCCCAAGTTGAATTAATGATCTTGCAGATCAGCAAGTTATTTTTAACTCTAAGTTTTGATTCAGGTTCTGTCTTCATTTGAACTAATTTATAACTTTTAAATGTTCTCGCCATGTCAGACGCCCAAGTACTTAATGTGATCGATTGAACGAACAACTACACCATTAAATTTTAATAGGCAGTCAACATTTCTTAAAGCGATTGTTTGAAAGTTTATGTGGCTAGATTTATTTGTATTAACTCGTACATTCCATTTCTCTAACCAATTTTGAACGAATTTGAGATGCTTCTAAAGGGTTATCAGATGACGCAAGTATTGTCGTGTCGTCGGCATATGTTGCCACTAAAACGTTTTTCGCACTGGCAACTGACATATACAATAAGATGTGTACACTACCTTGTGGCTCGTCAAAGCAGATTTTACAATATTTCTGATGTTTTACTACCTTATTTTTTTTAATGGCACAACAGCCCATGGAGGGCCTGTGCCGTCCTGAGCAGAGCTTTTCGCATCCACTCATGTTGTGCGTGTTAAATTTTTACAGAGAAATTTGACTGGAACCATTTAGTGCGAAGGCAAATATTTACGCACCCAGCGTTTCTAAAACGTATCAGCTATTTGGCTCTATATCCGAAAGTTTCTGCTTAGTGACCATCCGTTATCATCCTTACTACCTCCCTAGCAAATTCTATTAAAGCTTCTGAGTAAAAAATTATTTGGAGTGAGTGCCTGACTTTCCTCTAACACATATGTAAGTTGTCGTGAATTAATAATGTTTTCGATGTCAGCCATCACCGACCTAAATTTTTCCTCGCGCAAAGCATTCTCGTGTAGAACATCAAACAGGATCGACTTAACAGAGCGTACCATCCGCTCCCATGTCCTGCTCATATGCGCGCACCAGGCGGTATGAACGTCCATTCAATTTCAGGATATTTTTTTCCAGTGCTTAATGGACAAGTATACGACTCGCTCACCGAAAAGTTGTTTAATTATGGGATATTATACGTTCTAGCACTACCCTGCGACAGATAAATTTGTTTAAAACCATGAGAAGTGGAGCTGTTGATAATCCTATCTGGCTATCTGCCACATCACAAGCATCGATCCGCCCTTTAGCCATAAGCGGACCAAAGTCGTCTTGGTATGCTGACATCTTCAGAATAGCACTGCCTCACGGAAGAGACCCATTTTTCAGTAAACACCTTATCTCGTCAGAAAATATCTCTTCCTGGCAATTTTGGCCTCTCAATCGCCGTTGCATTTAATAAGTTTAAAGTATGGAAACACTGCTGCGATAGCCTAATTATTTTTCTTAAAAATTTTAGCACATACCTTTGCGTATTTCTTAGCCTTTACCATTTGCTGAATGAAAACGCTGTGAAGAGATAGCTGCGAGTGATGATATTACTTCTGCTCTCAACTCGATGTGATGATGAATGGTTTCCACTTAGCTGCCAGCTGAGCCTATTAATTTTGTTTCAAGCCAATCACATACTTGTAAAATCAGGAATTTGGGTCCCGTAAACCAAGGTGAAGTAGAAGTAAAGTCAAAATTTACTCCATTTCGTCCGCTACGTTTACAGCTGTAGGCACCCACTTCCATTTGTTGACTTGCGAGCCTTAAACGATCTCACCCACTCGTAAGGCAACAAACTGGCGACATTTCCATTCAGATCGTACAAAACATTTTTTAAGTGTGTCCACAAAAGATTTTTTGAGTCTGTCCACAAAACACGTCGCGTTACTTTGAGATCCAGTTCGTTTTCAACCAATTTCGATAGTCGTAAACCTAATAAATCAACTATCAGCTTCAGTCGAGGTATTGACATTGGTTTCGAAGGAGCCACGCGTGTCTTTGAAGAAATCAAACTGCAGCGAATATTGTCATTCTTGTTTACTCGAAGATATGTGACTGCTTTCGCTGGCGTCCACGAAAATGTTCAATTGAACGCTTCGAATGTGACTCACTATAGAATAGCACAGAGCTATCCGTACTTCAGTAATCGATCGCAGATGGCGAACCCAGGTCCACCACTTCTCCTACTCTTGCGCTCGTAGTTTCTCATCCCATGTTATACCCGAACCCCAAACGTCCTGCATGATAATTTTGGCATATATAACAAAGAATCCTAGCAAGCTCAAAGTATGTCGTAAGTCCAGCGCGACAAGTCGCATTTAGTTCTGTCAACAATATTCAGTTCATAAACAACCAAGTTTCATACAACAACATATTTTTTTCGCTCGTAAAAATTTCGAATTTTGTACCTACAAACTGCGATATGCGGACATCATTGATTTTCTGTTTCCAATTGAAGAAATCTGCTTTGGAATCTCACCGAATGCTTGTGGAAGCTTACGGCCAGCACGCTCTAGGCAAAACACAGTGCAACGAGTGGTTCAATAAGTTTAAAAGAGGCGATTTTATGTGAGAAACGAAGAACATGGCAGACCACCGAAAAAGTGAAAAGAAGATGCCGAATTGCAAGCTTTGCTCGATGAGGATGATGGTCAAACGCAAGAACAACTTGCAGAACAATTAAATGTGTAAACGTTTGAAAATTAGTAAATTTTTAAGCAATAACTCTTTATAACAACTGCAGAAATGTTTATTGTAAATGACACTTCGCGACAAATTTTATTACGACAAAAATGTTTTCTCTAACTTCTTAACGGTTCATTTAAGAATTTTACGCTTTTTAAGTTTAGTATTAATTTTGTAAGTAATAAAAAAAATAGATAAGTAAATATTTCAAATATTTTTATCTAGATAATCTATAAAGGTTTTTGATTTCTAGAGTTTGTTAGTAAGAAATATTAAAATTGTTCCTCGTTACAATGCTTTGAAATTTATTGCAATACTTTGAATATGTGTTTGTGAAAAATAATAAAAAAAAAGGAAATCATAACACAAGAAAAGTTCAGGCACTTTTGGCAATGACCAACGTCCAAGAATAAAAATTGTTTAAAAAACGTTTTTCACTTCGTAGTTCGAATTCGGTATAAACTGTAGGTCCCTTCCAAATACAACAGGCACTATATGACTGTATGCGAAAATCTCGGTCTGTTGTGTACTATTAAAGATGTAAGATATTTAATCCTTGTCCGAATTTTAATGGAAAGATACAAAACTTTTGTTGCAAAATCATGTTTTTTCCACTTAGCTAAGATATTGCAATTTTTTAAAATAATCATCAAATGAGAAAAATGGTCGCTGTGGCGTAGTGGTGGAGCATTGGACTGTTACGCAGAGTGTCCGGGGTTCGAATCTCTGCACAGCCAAAATAAGAAATTAAAAAAAAAACAATTTTTCTACACTGCACCACCTCTTGGCAGGCAATGGCAAACATACAAGAGTAAAAATTTGCTTTGAAAAGCTTTTCATTTCGTCGTCCGGATTTGGCATAAAACTGTAGATCCCTTCAACTCATGTACAAATATAGCACGCACAACATGAGTGGATGTGAAAAGCTCGGCCTAGGCCATCCATGGACTCCCGTACAATTAAAAGAAAAAAAGAAGATATGGAAAAATACCATATAATTAAAAAAAAAAATTGATTAAATGGCTTTGTCGACTTTAGTATTTATTCTTATTTCAAACCTTCTCAAAAAAATACACCAATATATGTACAGGGTGGAACATGGTTTTTTAACCATTCTTGGTTCACACGAGCTTTATGAGACGGTGCCGAGTGTTGTTGGAACGTCCAAGGTGTACAATCGAAATGTTTGCGTGCCCACGGCTTTAAATAAGCTTCCAAAACATTTTCCCGATAATAAGTCTCATTGACTTTGATAACAGGCTCCATGAAAACGATTGAACAGCGTCCATCGGCGGTCACATCTGCCCATATCATTAATTGAGATGGAAAATTACTTCGGGTGGGTTCAGTTAAGTAAACACAATCATTTGAAGAGTTTATGAACTGTTCAATAGGGAAATTTTTCTCATCAGAGAACACAATGTTGGGAAATTCGTTATGTTCGTACACGCGTAACATCTCCTTCGCTCTTTCGAGTCTAACTTTTTTGTGATTTGGTGTAAGACCATGTGCCTTTTGGAACTTGTAAGGCTTTACCTTGAGCTCATTTTGGAATATGCGTCGAATGCTTCGCTGGGATATTTTCATACATATAATGTACAACATTATAACAAAAAGAAAAATTGTATAAAAAATATGTGAACAAACTTCTTTTTTTTTAGTTTTCAAAAATAATTTGAAATGTCATTTTGAATATATCTTATAAATATTGTACCATGAGTTTACAAATTATCAACTTTGAAATAGGTTAAGGCCAATTCTAAAATATTAGCGTCGAAAGTTTGTTAAAATTTGTTCATTGAACAAAGCATTACTTTGATCGTTGTAAAAATCTTTGCTTAAGTTGGACTAAATAATAAATGATAGATAGAAGACATAGTAACGGCATCTCTCATTATTATCTGAACAATAATTTATATCTTCCATTCATTTCTTTGTGTAATATAGTATTATATACCAATAATTTGCACAAAAAAAGAAATAAAGAAGATTATCGGGGACTTACTGACTAGTTATTTGATAAAAATAATATTTTTATTTTAGTCAATAAGTTATAAAACTATACAACTATAAATTTCTATCTTTGTACAGTACCTGCTCACGCTATTAGAAAGTTGATAAGCAATACAGTACAATGCTTCTAGCGGTGTAACCACAAAGATATTCGAATCATTCGTTTTTTGTGTAATTTATTGAAATGTTCAACTGTAAAGTTAACGTAAATTTTCCCAGTAATCCGTTATTATGCTATTGAACTTATTGAATTTGTATGAATATCTACTACTGATTTATTTTAGTTCAAAATAAACCGAAATGTAAAAAAAAATTTATATTTTCTATTTATATAATAAAATATTATTAAATTGCTTAATTTCATTGAATGTCTAAACGGTTTTTTGGTGGTCGCTGTGGTGTAGTTGTAGTGCGTTGGACTGCTACGCAGAGTGTTCGGGGTTCGAATCTCGGCACAGGCTAAATCAAAAAGTAGAAAAAATGATTTTTCTACACGGCACCACCTCTTGGCAGGCAATGGCAAACATACAAGAGTAAAAATTGCTATGAAAAGCTTTTCACTTCGCCGTTCGGATTCGGCATTAAACTGTAGGTCCCTTCCATTCATGTACAAATATAACACGCACAACATGAGTGGATGCGAAAAGTTCGGCCAAGGCTCTTCATGGGCTGTTGTGCCATTAAAAGTAAGTAAGTAAAAGTAAAGTCTAAACGGTTTTTTATGTATTACCATAACTTTATAATAGCGTGAGTACAATAATAATAGTCATGGGCACAACAGCCCATGAAGGGCCTAGCTAGAGCTTTTCGCATCCACATATCACGCCTCACGAAGGGCGAAGCTTTTCATAGGAACTTTTTACTCTTGTAGGTTTGCCATTGCCTGCCAAGATGTGCGTATTTTATTGTACATGAATGGGGGACCTAAAGTTGTATGCCGAATACGAAGGGCGAAGCTTTTCATATGAAATTTTTACTCCTGTAGGTTTGTCATTGCCTGCCAAGAGGTGGTGCAGTGTACTTTTTGATTTTGCCTGTGCAAAGATTCGAACCCCGGGCACTTCGGACGCGTCTGTAATTATCCATTAAAAACCTAATAGCCTGATTTGCAGTGAGGATTTGAAACTTTAAACTGCTTGGTTATAACTTGTGACCACAGATTAATGTCAATGTGCTATTCCTATTAAACCACTTGGTATTCCAGATGATACCTGAACCCAGATGAACCCTGAATCGGGGTTTGTATTGAGGTATCCGCTTCGTTTATGATCATTTGAGAGCCTCTTCTGACCATCTCTTTCGCTATCTCGTTCACTTAAATATCATTAGCCCAAGAATCCAGCAGAGGGAGACCTTGCGATGCTCAATGTCCACAGTGAAGCCTGTAATTTTATTGCAATCTTCGATTTAACCACCTTGGATTCTATCGCTTTCAGTACTGCCTGGCTGTCAACATATATAGAGATATGCGTACCCGGATTGTAGTTTTGTAATAGCTTAGCTGATTTCTTAATTACATAGGTCTCCGCTTGAAAGACGCTGCAGGAGTCTGGTTGTCCATATGACTACCTTATCCGACTAGACACCAGCCGAGTTCCACATGAATTACCTGTTACAGTTCGATAGAAAGTTCGAATTTTAGTCGTAAAGTCAAGGATAGAAGTCATGTTGTCTGTGGCTTTATTTAAGTTAGCTATCTAAATTTTAGCCCTCTGTTATATCTCACCCAAAATTATACAGTGCCAATAGCTGGCTAATTTCCACACGTTGGACTTGTAGCGGTAAGAGACCCGTAGGTAATGATAAGTTTGATGATTATTCCATATATAACTTTAATATACGCTGACAATGCCTATCTTTTCCAAAAGCACTTTTATATAGTATAGTCACTGTCACTGGCTTTTGTCTGTGTATACCAAATTTGGGTCCAATTGCTTCACTCTTTCCTTTGATATTTCAATTATATTGGAAGTGGGCGTGGCTTTTACCTAATGTTGGCAATTTTCAGAACATCGTTCCAATGATGTGAATCAAGTTTTGTTAAATTCACTTTAGAATTAATTACCTTTAATTACCTTAAATTACCATTCGAACTTAACCTCTTTCTGACAATAACAATTGTCCGTTTGGTTGAGATTGGTTAAGATTTACTGGAGTTATCCTTCCATAGACAGACGAACGGGCATGTATACATCGACTCGGCTATTCACACTAATCATTTATTCATACCAGCGACGCATATTAATGGGAGTTACAAACAACCGTTACTCTATTAACACTAATATACCCTGAACACAGAGAGTGCTTACCAAAGAGTGTTGTTTATTTGTTTTTTGTGATTTTTTTCGACGTATCCCAGCGAACCCTCCACCCCCCCTATACGACCGTGGGGCGCATCCATATCGCGCGCACGGACCGTTGACCGAAACAATCACAGTCCGGACTGCGATGCTTTACGCGAATCAGGTGGAAACGTCAATAGTAGCTACAGATTTGGCTTATCAACAGCTGCGTGGATCATTAGTTAGTATTAATTCAAATGAGATAACAAAGATTGTTTAAGGGTATTAACAGGGATACAAAAATCTATTAGCACATATAGTTTATTGAAATCATTGCACATACAACGCACAGGATCAAACAGTCCATAATTTGTTTTACAGAGACTTAACTTGATAGGTATGAGGTTTCTAGAATCGCGACTAGGAACACCAATGCACAGTTCATTTAATTCATATATCATTAATATATATGCTTTACTAAAGTCAGTGTAAATTACGTCCGTTTGAAACCCGTTAGAAACCCCCTTTATTTTAGAACTCGATAATTCTAAGAAGTTTGTTACAGTGGATCTCCCATTGAAAAACGCATGCTGATTTAGGGAAATAGGGGACTTAACAGAAAAGGAGAGTTGATCGGTGATGACTGCTTGAAATAATTTAGGTATAGCACTTAATTTAGCTATGCCTCGATAATTTGAAACATTAGACTTTGAACCACATTTGTGAAGTGGAATTAAAAATGAATCTTTCCAACAAGCAGGAAAATGGCCAGATTTTAATGATGCATTAAAAATATCCGTTAGAGGCTTGTATAGAAAATCTGCACACATTTTAAGAATAAAGGTGGGGATGTTATCAAGTCTGGGTAAAAAAGATGTCTTTAATGATTATAAATGTGATAATACATCCTCAGGAATGATTAAAGGCATATCGAGCGAGCTCAATGAAAACAGCCAGTAAGGATAAACCATAATACTATCATATGAGTCAGCAGAATAAGTAGACATAAAAATTCAGAAAAAAATTTGAGATTGTTGTATTATTGTTTGACACACAATCTTTCCTTTTAATAGACGATGGGAACTCAGTATTTTTTCGTTTAATGTTCACAAAGTCATAAAAAGCCTCAGGCTTGCTATGAATTTCTAATTTAATTTTATTTATATAGTCATTATAACATTTACGATTCAGATTGTGATAATTGTTTCTAAGAGAGGAATATTTAACATAGTCTTTTTATTCCCAGACCTCTTAAAAACCTTAAAAGCTTGGGTCTTTGAATTTTTTAATCTCTGTAGTTCTCTAGTAGACCATACTGGACCACTCGCCTTGGGAATATTCTTTTGCTTGGGAACACACAATTCAAAGCATTTATAAAGAAAATTATTAAAGTTTAAAACACAGTTTGTCCAGGTTGAAATTGATAGCTGGTCAGCCAGCTTCCGTAAGCATTTTTCTCATGTCAAAATTAGTTTTTTAAAGTTATAAAAATTTGATTTGCTAATGTATAACTGTGGGCGATTCAGTTCACTACGTAATTCAAAAATGGCTTCAAGAGTGGGATGGTAATCATCTTAATAGGACACAAATGGTTCGTAAGAAGAAACTGACATTTTGGATGAGTCATCAGTATATACCAAGTCCGGAATTTTATTATTTTTATTCGTGATATAATTTACTTACGTTAAGTTAACCTCAGATAGTGAATCCAGAAACTCATTGTAATTTTCTCGTGTCGCACAAGGTAACAGTCCTATACCGTCTTCACTCAGATTTCAACTAATATGAGGCAAGTTGAAATCTCCAAAAAAAAATGCGAATACATAAGAATTCGAACTCTTTAACTTCTTGGATACAGATTTCTTTAGACACAAATAAGCATTAAACAGCAATAAGAACACCGCCACCAGTCGTATACAAACGGTCTTTTTGGAATATCTGATATTTATCACAGAAAATTTCAGAATTTTGAACATTGGGTTTAAGCCAAGTTTCAGCAAAAACTATCATCTGGTACAAAATGCGTATGAACTTTAGGATCATTTAGTTTTTTGGGAAATCAGCAGGCCGAGAAATACTAACAGCATTATTTAACCCAACTTTCGTTTGGCAAACAAATTCTCTTATTTCTCTCATATGAAAAGTTAAACTTTTTATTTGAAAAATTCGCGGATTTAATTCTGGACTATATGGATGTATCCGGGGAAAATCTGGAAATAAATCTATTTTTCCTCGGAAATACAGCAGTCAGATATTTAAGCTTTTTAGCAATTACATCTGGAGCTCTCGCTCACAGATGGAACCACTAAATTTAGCTCCTTATCTGATGATTTTGGAGTCAATTCGTTTGTCCCAGATTCAGGAATCAATAAAGAAGTAGGCGTCCTAGAGTTTATTTCTAACGCGTGGTAGTCAACAATTGTGGTTTCAGTGGAAATAGTTGGTTTTTTGGCAGAAGATCTAGTTGTAGGTCTTTTTTTTCTTAAATGATTCATTCACAATTTTAAAATCGCCAAAAATCTTTTCTAAATTTTTGAATTTACCAGTTAATGTAGACAGATTCTTACCAATTTCAGAAAAAGCTTTTTTTAATTACTTGAACATCATTGCGAACTAAATTTCAGCGGACCTACATTTCATGCATGTCCAGCGAAGACCCATCCACTCTTTAATGTTATCGGTTACACTAATTGAGAGACCGGCGCACTTATTATGCGCAAGACCGTCGCATAACCAGCACGAAACAGAGTAATCAGTATCACATTTCAGATTACAACCATAAACACAATTCATTCTGAATGTTCACTGGGATATTGCACAAAACAAAATATAAAATATAAAAATTAACTAACAAAGGCAATAAAAACTAAATAAGAATAATAATTTTTTCAAATAAAGTCGGGAATTTAATCGCGTGGGTTGAAGTGTTATTTAAATATTTTTATTGTTCCTTTTGTATTGTCCTGGTTAACGATTTTACTTTAAAAACGAATTATTACTTATATAAAATTATGACTTTATTTTTGATAATTCTTTGCTCTCTAGTTTGATTTTTTTAAATTTTTCTTTTGATTTCTAAATTTGGCATTAACACCAAAATACAACTATGATATTTGCCATAAGAAAATATAAGGTAATTTTTTTTATTTCATGTTGAATTGTTAGTGACAATTTGGACATTACATATTCACTTCAAATTTTCTCTTTACTTAAGACCGCACTTTGGTATATATTGGTATACAAACATACATCCAGATTTTTAATTTATTTTTATTATCTAGGCTGGCCTTTCTGCTTTAAAAACTCCACAGTGTTACTCATCATCTTGCAAAAATCTAAATTGTCCAGTTTGCCAGGAGGATTTTAACCACATTGCTAAGCAATTACCATATTCTCATTGTGTACAAAGCCGTCTTATATGCAGGTAAATGAAATACATACGTATGTATATACATACGTATATACATGGAGCGAAAAAAATGCCAAATACAAATAATCATCTATTGTAGGAAATTGAATTGAATTTGATAATTATTCGCATTTGCTAATGCCAATTATTCGCATAACTATAGATAATAAATTTTATTTTGCTTTTTTCCGCTTCCTGGTTATAACGTCAAAACTTTGTAATTCTGTTTTTATTTTTTTGTTCATTAAAACAAATTCATGGTAGAAAAATTAAGATGCTATGTGAGTATGCTTGTGTAATTGGACAAAAAAATTTATTTTCATACTATGAGTATTCAATGAAAGACTTAAATGCGCCGTATATAATGTAAATTTGCTTTGGTGTATAATACAACATGCATGTTGTATTATACACCAAAATAAATGTATGTATGTATATCATATTATACGTCTCTTACGGTGCATTTACGTCTTTGATTGAATACCCATACTATGTAATTTCCGTGTTACATCATTTACAGCTTGAGGGAATTTCAGCGAAATACTGAATTTCTAATTTTAGGATACGCCAAAAATAGAATTTCATTTTACATTCAACAATTCTTTACTTCTACTAAAATACGCTTAAAACTCTCATACATAGAGACACGAAAAAAGAATCGGTACTGCATGGTATCGATACCTCTTATGTCTGATACTGGTATTTTCTACTCGATAGTTTTAGAACGATACTTTGGGAAACGAGAACCTAAACTCTTAAATCGTATCGAATTACAACACAAAATCTCAAATTTCAAAAACTTCCAATATTTCACAGTTTGACCATATTTTCATGTCTGGAAAATATTTACTACATCATGTATTTCCAAAAATCTTGCTTCCTCGAATTTTTTAATTCATTTACCTACTTTTTGATAATATCTTGGAAAGTATTTAAAATATTTCGAAGCAATAATTTTGTTTAATATTTTCTTATATTATAATTTCACTTCCCATGAGAGTATCGTAGATAAATTGAATCAAACTATGTATGTATGTATATAAAATAATGTATGTGCAATAAGTAATATGTATTCCAAAATATGTATTAGCAAAAAGCAAATGTATGTAAAACATAAAAATTTCAGTTTTTAAATTTAAAGCTTTTATATCTCAGAAGCAGCAGAAAATATTATTCAATGAATTACGGACAAGGAGATAATTTTACTTTTTTGAACTTGAATAATAATGATTAACAAATGTTAAAAAAACAAAAGTTTTTAATAATTTATTTATTTAAAATGGTTTGCAATTATAATGCGAAAATTATGTTTGTTTCCCCGTATATTAACAGTATTTTACGTTAGAAATTTGTGTTTCACATAAGTAAGCCCAGAACGACTAATTGAAAAGTAAATAATGATTTTAAGTACTTCGTGTTTATTCGTTTCTGTGTTATTTTCGGCAAATTACAACAATCACAGTAATATTATCATCATCGGTGGTGAAATAGCAAAAAGTTTGCAAAGGGAAGGTTTTCAACGACTTAACCGCCAAAAAATTGCGGCTCTGTCCAAAAAATCAGTGCTCGAGAGCACCGAAAAATTCAAAAGAGCACTAAAAACATCCAGGACTCGGGAATAAAAATATCGTCAATGACAGTCAGACGTCGATTGTATCAAGCAAACATTAAATGTATTCGACCTGTGTCAAACTTCGACAGCCATGGTAAATTTCAAGAAGAAAGTAATAAAATTAATCCATAAGAAATTATGGATTCCATTTATTATTCCATTCCATAGTCTAATGGTGTTAATGAAAAACATCCGTGATGAGTAAAGGTATTTGAATTTAGGAACAATAAAATTTTGGGAACTTGCCGACTGAGAGAAAATCAGCTTATTATATGTTGGAGTCTTTTAATTAATTTAAACAGAAAAATACAGTTCCTAGCTTTCAGGTAGTCAGAGATATTGCAGCCTAGAATCCGAATCATTGAAGTTATGTGATCAAACCTTCTTAGACCATAGAGGTACCGTGTTACATTATTGAAAGCCACTTCAAGTTTGTGAAGCGAATGAGAGATAAACTTACTGTAAACAAGCTTAGAGTAGGTTACAAAAGGCAACACTAACTGGATTGCTAGTTTCCGCTTGGTTTACATAGGAGTACAAGCAGCCGAGACTTAAATTACGGAGTGTTAAAAACAATTTTCTTAAAACACTATTGACATGGTCGACACAGTCGAGTTAATACAGGAACCTAAATTAGTTATTTTGTCAACAAATTTGAACTGCACAGTTCCTAAATGTAAAGGGGGAATATTACGAGTAATTTTTTCCTTTGAGATGGATAAAACAAATGACTTATCAGTAATTAAACTCAAAGCATTGCCAGAAGCGCAATTAAAAATAGATAGTAAGTCATCATTTATTCTTGCACTGAGGTCATCAACAAGGCCAACACGACTTAATACACAAAGCTGTATATCATCAGTATAAGCATGCACAGACATTTTTACAAGTAACAAATATATTATTGATAAATTTACTAAACAATAACGAACCAAGAACAGATCCTTCCGGAACACCTGAAGCCACCGGTTAAAATTGAGAATAGGGATTGCCTACTCTTACTCGTTGGAATCTACCTTCAAGATAGCTCTTCATTAGCCTTAATGAGCTTTCATAGAACCCAAAGTAGGATTTTAACTTTCCACATAACAAAACATGATCCACAGAATCAAATGCTTTAGAAAAGTCCAAGAGGCAAAGGAGAGTGAGATCACCCTGGTCAAATGGTACCCGAATATCATCGATGATTTTCACCATGCCAGGGGAACAACTATGACCTTTCCAAAAACCAGTGAAAATGGCTATAAAAGATTGTTTTCATATAAGTAATTAGAGATCTGCTCGGACATGAGTGTTTCACATATTTTTGATAACGAGGACTGGAATACTAATAGGTCGAAAATCATTGCCTACACATGCAGATGTTAAGTCACTGGCAATACTACTTGCAAAAGAAGAAGTAGTGAAATGATTCAACGTGTCAATGGAGCCAAGATATAAGGCAAAACAATCTTTACAAACTTAACTGGCACACCATCTTCACCCGCTGCATTAGATTTTATCTTCATCACACATCTGACAACTTCACTTTTATAAACCGCAGAGTACTGAAAGGCTTTATTTGAGGCGAAAGTATCATGCAAATTATTGACATTAGGGCTGACAAGGCTAGGCTTACAAACAGAAATAAAGAAATCATTTAATCACGTCAAGAGCTAACTGGCAGAGGGAATCACTTTTGCGGTACACACCTAAGTTCTTAATGTTCCGCCGTAACTGTTTCGAAGAGAGTGAAGTATTCATCTTCGCCGAATAGAATTTCTGCTTCGCCAATCTGACCAGTAGGGAATCTCTTTTTCGAACAATCTTTTATAAGCCCCAGTTCACATTAGTCGGCTTCTTTCTCCAGATAAAGTGTAATCTATTACGTTTTTTAATTGCCATCTCAACATGTAAAACATACCACGGGCATGATTTATCTTTTACATGAACAGTACGGAATGGTACATAAATATCTAATACTTCATTCAAATACTTTACAAGAAATTCAAGTTTGTCATCCACGGAACTGAAAAACATACAATCATTCGAAAGGCATGGTCAGAAAACAGATTGCTAACATTGATCGCATTGAAATCACGAGATGAATATGTGCTTGCTATATGTATGTTTACGGCTAAGATTTAAAGCACAAATATTTGGTTATATCTAGAGACTTGTGTCGAGTCAGAGACAATAAATAAGTCTAATAGACTAGGCCTGGCGTTATTAGCTTATCGTGTAGGAAAAACAGAGTTTACAACTAAAAGACCATTAGAAGCAATAAGATCACATAACGTCGCAGTATAGTGATCATCTGAGAGCAGGTTCACATTAAAATCTCCACATATCAAGTAATGATCATATTCAATAAGTCAAATAGCTTATCAAAGAAAGGGACAAAGCTGAAACACTTGTTGGGATTGTAAACACATGAAAGCAAGACTTTAGTGTTATTATCAGAAATTTCAGCAATAAGATATTCTACATATATCTGATTCATCCGATTGACAGACCAGCTTCACATTCAGGTAGTGTTTGCAGTAAATTGCAACAAATTTCAAGCTATAATGGGACGCCCGTAATTCAAACTTAAACCACGTTTCAGTAACACATATGACATCAACATAACACATACTCGAATGTCACTATACAAGTCGACAATGTAAATAATAGAGTTGTAAATAGATAAAATGTTAAAAATATAATTGAAAATAAAAGATAAATCATATAAGCATAAAGTAAAACAAAAAAAGGTATTGAAGAAATGCCTAACTAGCTTAGCTACAAAAATTTTACTATATATCTACGAGTATACTTAAATCTAATTATCACAGCGAGTATTAGAGATTCAACAATTATCATCTGAATACACGTAGCATGCAACATCATCGTCATTGGGCCCCGTCGGATCGGTGAAGTAGCTATTTAACGTGAGTCTAAGTTAAACTAAAAATTCTAAAAATATATACTTGTAATGTTAACATGACGTGGTCGCTGTGGCGTAGTGGTAATGCGTTGGACTGCTACGCAGAGTGTCCGGGGTTCTAATCTCGGCACAGGCAAAATCAAAAAAAAAAAAAAAAAAAAGTAGAAAAAATAATTTTTCTACACGGCACCACCTCTTGGCAGGCAATGGCAAAACCTACAAGAGTAAAAATTGCTATGAACAGCTTTTCACTTAGCCGTTCGGATTCGGCATTAAACTGTAGGTCCCTTCCATTCATGTACAAATATAACACGCACAACATGAGTGGATGCGAAAAGCTCGGCCTAGGCCCTCCATGGGCTGTTGTGCCATTAAAAGTAAAAATGTTAACATGATGTAAATATATATTTATATAGTATGACATATTTTTGTTTGTGGGTGTATAATCACACCAACACGCATATCTCTCGATCATTTTTTTATCTTTGCTTTCAATTATAACTGCTCTCTCTAAAATAATATTCAACATGCTCTCTCAGATTTACTGTTTTTATTTTCTCTTTATTTGGGCACTTAATTATACCGAATAATATTATTAGGCCAATAGGAATATTTATCAATAGGTGATGTATTAGGAATTCCAATTATTAATAGTATTACTAGTACATTATCTTAAAACTAAATAAAAAATTCATAAATTCTTAGTAATACGTCAATGAAATGAAATATTTAAAAATAAAATAATTAGGATAAGTTTGTAAAAATAAGTAATAATGAAATTTTAAAATATTATTATTTGATAAAATGTAAGGGTGAACAGTAGATAAGTGAATCAATGGAATATCGACAGTATGGTAATTATCGATATCGATATTATTTTAGTTTATTATTTATTTGGTGGCGGTAGTTACATATTTGTGGTCGCTGTGGCGTAGTGGTAGTGCGTTGGACTGCTGCGCAGAGTGTCCGGGGTTCGAATCTCAGCACAGGCAAAATCAAAAAGTAGAAAAAATAATTTTTCTACACGGCACCACGTCTTGGCAGGCAATGGCAAACCTACAAGAGTAAAAATTGCTATGAAAAGCTTTTCACTTCGCCGTTCGGATTCGGCATAAAACTGTAGGTCCCTTCCATTCATGTACAAATATAACACGCACAACATGAGTGGATGCGAAAAGCTCGGCCTAGGCCCTCCATGGGCTGTTGTGCCATTAAAAGTAAGTAAGTAAGTTACATATTTGTTCAATAGTTTTCTTATGGAGATTACTTTTTAAGGTTTCCCCTACTGCATGAGCTGCATACAAATAAAATTTAATGTAACTCTTCACATCATATCATTGAGTCTAGCCCGACTATGAAACTTGCAGTTTATTTGTTAAATTGACTTGTGCTCAATTTAATATAGTATTTCCTTCGTTTAATGTTGTACATGTTTTGAATTTTGGACAAATTATTGCCCATGATTTTCTTACCATAACTATGCAATATAAACACTTATTCACTCGTTTGTTTGTATAATCTTTCGGGCCTTTTTTCTCTGGATTATTTCGGATATACGATCGTGCAACACAAGCTATTATTTATATAAACACCTTCTAAACTATTTCTACTTACCACGATTTATTCACGAAGCTAATGACTATATATTTTTTGTCTCTGTTTTATTACTGTTTATTGTTCACCTTACAGAGTAGTCAAATAAAGTTAAATCTAGAGACATTTTTTTTTTTAATAATAAGAAAAAAAAAACATTTATACTTTATACTATACCTACATAATTTACAATGACGGTTACTAAAAGTACGGAAAATCTTGCTAGTGCTCTTGAGAGTGATCCTCTAAATAATACAGTTTGCGCTATATGTAGGGAAGTTTTTTGGAATGATGTAGACAAAGCAGAAACTTCGTGCAAGCATCACTTTTATATTAATTGCATTAAGACTTTGTAAGAAACAAATCATACATTCCCTGTGTGTAGGAACGCTTGTATGTAAAATAGCAGATTTAAGAATAAATCAACCAGCTGATGTTAATCGTGAACCTCGCTCACAATCCTATCGTGGAAGAGGTGGAGCAGTTTCGCGCGATGGTCCTCACACGAGACTCTATTCACTACAAAGTTACCATCTAACTCTTCGCTAAAACAAATTGCAACACAGACCCAACTCATTGCATTCAGAAAGTATAGATGAGAGCAGATTTCAACAAATGATATCGTAGTCTTTGACTGTTTTTAGAAATGAGTAGCAGCTTCAATTTCAGGTGAAATCAATCATTATTTAAAAATTTGAATATAGGAGAGAACCCTCAAGTTCACGTAATAAAACATATCAGAGGTTGCATGATGGTCAGCATTCCAATCGCATATCACCTATTGGGCAACAACCTGAACCTATGACTCTGCGAGAATCTACTGCACGCTCAAATGAGCGATGGTCATGATGCATAAAAATTATTTTTATTGTTTTATTTTTATAATCCATTGTTTGATTAGATGCTACCATTCACTTAGCTTCGTCTAGCATCAATCTTGGTGTGGGGATGTGTAACGGTCAACCTTCAGTGATCGTTTCACACCCCGATTGATAATGGTAAAAAATGGCTCTAAATTTTAGTTTATTATTTATTTGTATACTTGTTCAATAGTTTTCTTATGGAGATTACTTTTTAGGATTTCCCCTGCATACAAATAAAATTTAATGTAACTCTTCACATCATGTCATTGAGTCGAGCCCACTCCCATTTTCCCTGAGCTAAGACTGAACCATTGCTAGGTATGCAGCGACCGCCTCACATGATATGAGCCTTGAAGAAGGTGGAAGTTCGTTACAGAATATTCACCGTTTTGCAAATAAATTTTTAGTATTTAAATTTATTTATCCCAACGTTGTTCAGCGTATTTCGTTAACCGCAAATATAAAACTAATTTTCCGTAGTGGTCGCTGTGGCGTAGTGGTAGTGCGTTGGACTGCTACGCAGAGTGTCCGGGGTTCGAATCTCGGCACAGGCAAAATCAAAGAGTAGAAAAAATAATTTTTCTACACGGCACCTCCTCTTGGCAGGCAATGGCAAACCTACAGGAGTAAAAATTGCTATGAAAAGCTTTTCACTTCGCCGTTCGGATTCGGCATTAAACTGTAGGTCCCCTCCATTCATGTACAAATATAACACGCACAACATGAGTGGATGCGAAAAGTTCGGCCTAGGCCCTCCATGGGCTGTTGTGCCATTAAAAGTAAGTAAGTTCCGTCTTAATACAAATGACATTAGAGTCAAAATATCCAGTAGTTCAAATAAATGATCTGCGTATAAGTCGATATAGCTGTCTTTCTGTCTGTCTGTCCGTACGTAAAACTTTACCAATCTCAACCAGACTTAGCAAAGACATTTCTTATAGTTTGGAAAAGGAAATGGGTATAATGGGGCAAGTGAGCACAGTACCTCCCAAGTACCTTACAAGTAAAATTTTAAGAGTTGTATTGAAGAAAATGATAAAGAAAAATAAACTGTATATTCGGTATACTATATACAATAAAATAACCCAAGAATAACTGTTGTGAAAATTATCAATATTTGGCAATACACGCCCACTTCCCGTACAAATGAAATGCATAAAGCGTAACATTAAAGTAAATAGTGAAATTCGGTACACACATTTCAAATGTCTTCAAAAATATTTGTGGGGAAAATACCATCATCGGCAATAACCACGTCTTCCTTCCATACAAATTAAATCTTCAGAGGACAATATCAAAATAATAAATAGTAAATTTAATTCATCTAGATAGTAAAATAACAAAATTTATGTAGAAATTATAACCCTGTAGTTCTCCATATATTTTTAAAAGAACACAGGTGACTTAACTTTTGCAAAAATAGGCCAATTGCAGTAGAAGGGAAAATTGCTCGCATTCGGTGAATTTTATTTGTATTAACTGCTTAAATAATGTTTTAATATGAATACTTATGCATTGCCAAAAACTTTTACACTCCCTAAAATTTACAACATATTTTTTTAAATGTTTAAATTTTATATAGAAGTATGTACATGTAGAACCAAAATTTAAAAAATGTTAAAAATCGTATCACGGCTTCTGTTCAAACTGCGTTAAACGTTGGGACGTTGTACATGAAAATTTAAAGTTTTATATTATTCCATAAATAAGACAAATAAATGATAGAAGAAATATATTATATATTGGAAATTTGGCAATGAAATAGATTTAGAGTAAAAAAATTTTGTGTAACTTTAGACTGGAACATTACA
The DNA here is from genome assembly GCA_958295655.1 of Palloptera scutellata. Lineage (NCBI taxonomy): Eukaryota > Metazoa > Arthropoda > Insecta > Diptera > Pallopteridae > Palloptera > Palloptera scutellata. Next base: position 57,244,588 of record OY282450.1, read on the forward strand.
CGTAAATTTGCGACACTATTTATATATATTTTTTCACAATAAAAAGAATATTCTCTACTCATATGATTAAAAGTTAATATATAAAATATAATAATAATTAGTAATTATAAATATTTAACTTGTTGCAAGTATCTGCATTTCACTCTGTTTTCATACCACAAAAAACATTTGTATTAAAAAATTAACTCTGAAATTTATTTTTTTTATTCTAAAATCAGTGCTGACCGATGCTATAGGTTTAAAGAGAATATGAACATAAAAGAGCAATGTATAAAAAAAATATGTTTTTCCCCTCATTCCTGTTTAGCGCGAAAATAGAAAATGCAACAGGATTGCCAAGGTTTGAATTGCATGTTTTAAAACTATCTGAATGTTTTTATACCCAAAAGATTTAAAAATTTTGCATTTAGTTAGATTTTCAGCAAGTACCATCTATTAGCGGTAATTTTATCGGTTTGCACATATTTTAATTACAATATATCAATTTATTTTTGTAAATTTCTAGAACGAAATGAATACGAATATAAATATTGTTTGTTCCAGCACGAAAAACAGTATTTTTAACTAATTGAAATGCAAATGCAGTTAAGTTATCACCAAACAAAACGTTTTTTCAAACCCCAATTCATTATTATTTATTAAATTTCTAAGGTAAAATACTTCTTTAGATGCTACACTAAGTGTCATGTACATATACTGCCTCGGTGCTACTTAACGCGTTAGAACTTTTGCCTCTTGTTTCCCAAGAAATTGCTGCTCCAATTAATAGGAACGCATAGCTTTCTATCGTTTTCGTTGCCAGGGGTTATCTTAGCACATGTCCTATGTTCTTTATGTGGGGGCAAGTTGTATCGAGAAAGTTTACTAACCATATGTACTATATCGGAGCGAGTTGCGATGCCAATAATTGTCAAAGGCCCAATCAATGACTGATAAGTTTTTGTGTTAACTTTTCTGCAATCGGGACATTTATCGCATTTTTTTAACTTTAAGCCAGGATCGAGTACCACAGCCTCCAAAACTTCATCGCGGTACACTTCTTGGTTCATTTTGATGCCTTGTTCCACAAAAATGAAGGATTTGTTGAATGGCGAATGACCAGGACCCTCTGTTGACTAGCTTTTGTCATTTTGACGGTTATGCGCTTGTTCAGCAGTAAGCAGCTTATCATGTGGGAAAACGATTTTTCCCCTGGCAATTCCTGCGCCCCGACATTGAAGTAGGCGACATCTTTGGAGCCGTACGCGCTTGTTTTCATCAGTAAGTAGCTGGCCTTTTTGGAGCTTGTAAGCATTGAGTGCTAGTTCGTTCTTTGCTATGAGTCGAACTGATTCATGATTGATACCAGTTTTGTGAGCAACTTTTCTTATGAAAACCGTTGAATTACGCTGCACCCGCTTTTGAATAATTTTGCGATTCCTGGGAGTATTGACAGTGGGTTTTCTGCATCTTCCTGGACGATCACCTTCATGACCCAGCTCCTTAAACCGTTTAACTGCACGAGAAACTAACGAACGAGCAATACGAAGCTGCCGCACAATTTCACAATTGCGTTTTCCTAGTTAGTGCAATTTTATAATAACTGGCCGATTATTTGACATCGTAAAATAAATACTACTTACTTACTTAACTGGCACTACAACCGATGGTCGGTCTTGACCACCTCTATAAAGCTTCGCCAGTCGCCTCTTCTATGCGCGCTATCGCCAATTGATAAGGCCAAGTACAGTCAGGTTGGATGGATAGATGGATATGAATAAGGCCGAGAACCTGACCTACAAGTGCAGGACAGTTCCTCAAGCACTCATGCTATGTAGCCCATTGTACTTAAGGCCTAGGAAAAGAAGAAGGGGTGGTAGCAAGTCAGGTGTTAGAGAAAAAGAGAGAAAAAGTTGAAAAAGGGGTTACGTTCTCTTCCCCAAATTTTCCAGATTCTCTCACAAATCTCAGAAGATCGCAGAAGGGGAAGGAGTGAACTTTGTCCATTCCTGTGACATCGAAACCCAAAATGCGCCATCTCGTTCTGTCAAAGGCGGGACATGTGCAGAGAAAATGCTCTGTGCTGTCCACCTCCTCCAGACAAGATGTGCAGGTCGGATCCTCGGTGATGCCGATGGTGGTCATATGTTGGCCCCATAGATTATGCCCTGTGATCCGTCCCACCATCCTAATTTAAGAAGGAATTCTGCTGCTTTCCTGTTTGGACAAATCACAAAACACTTAGCCGTTTTAAAGATGTCCAGATTGGACCAGCGTCTCTTATGTAAATCATTAGCATTAGATTTTATCTAATGCATGGCACCTGCCAAACTGGTCCCGACTATTGGCTCTGGTCCCAAAGGCATGCTCTTTGATCCACAGTTGGCCAACACGTCGGCTCTCTCATTGCCAGGAACCCAGATAAGATGGAGCTGATTCAGTTTTGCGACTGACTTACACTCTTGGACAATCTTTGAAGTAATTCTCGCGTTCTCCAGGGCCTTAAGTGCAGCGTGACTGTCAGCCAGTTCCAGTACCTTCATCGGTCTTGGATCCGTCCGTGAAGAAGATATCCGTCGGATTCTCCAGCACGACCTGTGGATTGCTCCATTGTTCACGCTTCGGGAAGCTAACTTCATATTTTCTTCCGAAAGTAACCACGGGTATGAGGAAATCTTTCGGGGCCAGTAGCAATGGATCTTGCTCTGACAACCTTTTGAATATTTCTCCATGACCCGAAGTTCGAGCCAATACCCATAAGAGTATAGCCGACATGTCGCCTTCATTTTTGTTGGATCTGTATGTCCAGTGGGAGCAAGTCAAGCATGGCGTTAAGGGCGTCACCAGAGGTGGTACTCATGGCGCCCGTTATGCTAATACATACTCTTTTTTGTCTGATAAGTGCTATGTATATCCAAAGGACCACAGTAGGTCTCAGGCCCCAGGTCCTACCAAAGGCTCGGCGACATTGGTGGAAAACCTTCAATGCGCGATCTAGCTTCGTTAAGACATGCGTCTTCCATGTTAGTTTCCAATCTAGGGTTACACCCAGATATTTCACTTCCATGGCAAGACTTTCAGTACTGGCGGTTTTAAACCCTCCTGCTTCCGCTTCCTAGTAAATAGAACAAGGGTCGTTTTACTAGGATTGACAGAAAGACCCTGGCCAGTGCACCACTCATAAATTTTGTCCAGGATTTTCTGCATTTTAATACAGACCATCCGCAAGGATTTACCAGATGTGAGTTCACAGACGTCGTCCGCATACGCTTGGACGTGAAATCCGAGATCTTGCATTTCCGTTAGTAATGAGTCAATAACGAAGAACCACAGTAGAGGAGAGAGAACACCCCCTTAGGGCAGCCCTGTCTAACCTCCGCCGTGACCGAATCGTCGCCCTCGCCAACGGTCAGCAGTCTCTCGGAGAGCATAGAGTAGATCCATCTAGTTAAGTTTTTACTCACTCCATGCCTTCTGGCAGCTGAGCACATAGACTCAAAGGCAGCGTTATCACAAGCCCCCTCAATATCCAAGTATACTTGTCCGCTTCCAGTCCTGCTTCTATCTTGTTTACAAGATCATGCAGCGCTGATTAGCAGGATTTTCCTCCCTGGTAGGCATGTTGGTTATTACTGAGAGGACACACTGGCAGTACCTTTGCCCGAATGTGCTTCTCTACCATTCGTTCTAGGCTTTTTCGCATGAAAGAGGTCAAGCTAATCGGCCTGAAACTTTTAGCCAGTGTGTAATCCTTCCCTGGTTTAGGAATAAAGACTACTCTGACTTGTTGCCAAAGAGATGGTATGAAGCCATGGGCAAGACAGGCCGTAAAGATCTTTTTCATGCCCCCTTTCAGTCTGTCTCCACCTCTTTTTAGCATTATCGGGTAAACTTTGTCAGGTCCTGGGGACTAATAGTTTTCAAAAGAGGAGAAAGAGAACTTGATTGCCTCTTCTGTCACTACTTCCGACGCGGAATACCAATTGGACCTGGTGGTTCTACCACTCGTACCATTGACCCCATCATTACTCACCGTAGTGGGTATAATCCTGCTTAACGGAAAGTGGTCGCTAGGAGTGTGTTATAGGTCTCTGATCTGGAAGTGGTAAAAGTACCATCAGACATGCAAAGAGAATCAAGCTTTATTGTTTGGTCTTTCTGCAGAACCCTACACAGTCTTGCTGATTCCTTCAATCCCTCCACCTCATTGCAGAAGTTTCTATAAGAGTCAAGTTTGGCGGACCTCACTTTCTTCTTATACTCCTTCTGAACAATATGGAAACTGGTCCAGTCAACTTCCTTTCGGGTTTTTAGGACCCTATGCAGTTGTTTTCTAGATCGTTTGCGAAGCTTCGAAAGTTCAGCATTCCACCACGGGACTGCCTTGCCTTGTCTGTTCGTTCTAAGCGGACACACCTCCTCGTAGCAGCCAATCAAAGTCCTTTCCAATCTATTGGTCGCTTCTTCGATCATAACTGTAGTTCGGAGTTTATTAAGGGTTGGTATGCGCTTGTCAAGAAACTCACCAAACCTATCCCAGTCCGCCTTGCGCGGATTCCGTCCACTAGGTATCGGCATAATGTCAGTACACAGCCGGAATTCGATAATCTTCCTTCTGGTGGTCACAAAAGATGGTTTGTTACCAACATTCAGGATCACCAAATCAGTTGACAGAATGAATTTCAGTAGTCTTGAACCCCTGGGATTACATTTACTGCTACCCCATACAATGTTCTGTGAATTTGCATCACAGCCCACTATAAGTCCTAAACCACTGGATTCCGCGTACTGGACGACTTCCACTAATTCCTTTGGAGGTGGTAGTGTAGAGTCGTATGGCAGATAGGCCGACACTATTATAGTTTCGACACAACTCCCACCTGTCCAGTACTTTATTTTTGCCGCAACAATGTCTTGAGAACAATGTTTGAGCAATGTTCAATCATCCGTGGCATGATAATACAAGCACGCTGTCGATTACTCTCTTCACATTTAAGGATTTGTCCCCACGTAATGGCACCAAGGCCACAGATACGTTTGTAGCATACCCACGGTTCTTGAATTAGTATTATGTGAGGGCATGTCTCCAGTTTCGCATGACTACTGCATAGTAATGCAGTAGCCGATTTGCTATGCTGCAAGTTAATCTGCGTAATTGTAATTTCTGTCATGATTAGTGACCGAATCTACCGCCTTCTCCTCTCCCGTGTCCTGGATGCGAAAATGCACTCTCCCCAGGCGTAGGTGAGGACGGTAGCCGTACTTCGACTTCAGTACCTTCAACGTCTATCCCTACCACTAGGTGTGAACCAGCTTCTTTGGTAGAGGCCGAGATATATACGCCATTGACTAGTATTCAGACCTACACTTGAAACTTCAGTACCAGCGGTCTCTCTACCGATGACCCCCTGGCTCGCACCAGGTTTGACCGTTGTCTGAGGTTTGCTCTGTACTTTGGTTTGTCTAGAAGGCTTCGTCGGACTATTTAGTGCTACATCTTCAACGGCCTTTACAGTCGCCTCCGATTGTGACATTAGTATGTCCTCCGTATCCTCCAAGAGTAGGCATTGTCAATGTGCCCTCATCCTCTGGTAACTTGCTTTTTCCGGGACCCCAGGACGTCCCGGTCTTAGGTAATGAGTTTTGGCCCTGCACATCCTTTGGCCAAGCCGCTGGCGTACCAGCGGGAGGATTACCACTAGTGTGGGTACCCCGTGCAGATAAATTCGGATTTGTACTCATTGCATTTGTTGTTTTGTTTACAGTTTTCTCTGGCATGAATTGAGTCGTCTACATGCTCGACAATGGGCATAATTGTTCCCGAGAAGGGCTGCCCTGCACCTGGTCTTTCCAACGGAGATTAGAACCTCCCCTTCTGCGTGTTCCTCCACCGTGGTTCGATTAAAACACTCTTCTAGCCGGAGCGCTTTATTCCATTCGCTCAACATGACCCAGCCAGCGAAGTCACTGGATTTTTATACGCTTGACTATGTCAGTGTCGGCGTACAACTCATACAGCTCAGTGTTCCATCTTATTCGATACACGTCGTCCACGCATACTGGACCGTAGATCTTACGGAGTATCTTCCTCTCGAACGCTCCTAACAGCCTCTCATCATTGATGGTTAATGTCCACGTCTCTGCGCCATACATTAGGACGGGAAGGATAAGGGACTTATAGATCGTTATTTTCGTCGGTCGAGAGAGGGCTCTACTTCTCAATGCCTACTGAGCCCGTAGTAACACCTGTTGGCAAGAGTTAATATCCGCTTGATCTCAAGGCTGACATTATTGTTGGTGTTTATGCTGGATCCTAGGTATACGAAATCCTTGACGACTTCAAAAGTATAATTGTCAACAGTGACATTTTGTCACCACTAGATCCACTCGACGAGACTGCCTTTCCAGGTTGGAAAATACTGCACTGACTGCTCGAGAGTTTTTGCCAATGATGTCAATATCATCAGCATATGCTAGCAGCATGACACTCTTGTAGAAAATAGTGCCAGAGATGTCAATGTTCGCAGTTCGAATTATTTTCTCCAGCATAAGGTTAAAGAAGTCGCACGATAGGGAGTCACCTTGTCTGAAACCTTTTTTGGTATCAAATGGCGCGGAGAAATCATTTTTCAAACCCGAATGAGCTTTGCAGGGATACCAAAATCAGACATTGCAGCGTACAAGTGATCCCTAATCGTCCTGTCGAAGGCGGCTTTATAATAGACGAATAGATGATGGGTGTTTGATCTGTTTTTCTTAGGTCTTTTCCAGGATTTGGCGTAGTGTGAATATCTGGTCGATGGTGGATTTACCAGGCCTAAAGCCACACTGATAAGGTCCAATCAGTTTGTTGACGATGGGCTTCAGTCTTTCGCACAGTACGCTCGATAGAACCTTATATGCAATTTTAAGAAGGCTTAAGTATCTTACGGTAGTTGGCGCAGATCGTGGAATCACCTTTCTTATGGATTGGGCAAAGTACGCTGAGGTTCCAATCACTTGGCATGCTTTCATCTGACCATATTCTGCATAGAAGCTCATGCATGAGTTTTTTGAGCTCTTCGCCTCAGGCAGGCCATCTGCACCTGCAGCCTTATTGTTTTTCAGCCGAGCAATGGCTTTTAAGACCTCCTCATAGTCAGGCGGCGGTACTTCAAAGCCGTAAGTGATTGGGGTTTCCGGAGGGGATTCCGCAGTGGGGGGATTATTGCCGTCATCGCCATTAAGCAGCTGCGAAAAGTGCTCCCTCCATAATCTCATTATGCCCTGGATATCTGTCACCAGATTTCCGTCTTCATCCTTGCAGGAAGAGGCCCCGGTCTGCAAATCATCAGTCAGGCGTCTTATTCTTTAAAAGAATTTTCGGACCTCGTTCCTGTCCCGTAAAATTTCGATATCATTGAACTCGCGTGTTTCTTCATCTCTTTTCTTGCGCCTGAAAAGACGTTTCTTGTCCCTCCTCAACTCTCTGTATCGCAGCAGTTCGCGTTGCAACTGACTGCAGGGTGGCATACACGTATGCAGACCTTGGCTGCGTGCGTACGTCTAGTACATTGGAAGCGTGCCTTCCGTCGATCACAACGTAATCAATCTGGTTTCGTGTGTTCAGGGGACAGCCAAGTGGGCTTCTGGATATATTTCTGAATTTTCCGATCGTCGGACCAAAGAGACTCTCCTTGCCCACCTTGGCATTAAAGTCGCCTAACACGATTTTAATGGGGGCAATGTTTATAAGTTTTGTCGAGGAGCTCGTAGAAGTCATATTTTGTCGTTTCATCCCTCTCATCCATCGGGCCATTGACACAAGTTATTAAATTCAATTGATGTTGAATAATTTTGCCTTGATACGGATAGTGGCTAGGCGCTCGTTCACGGCCGTGGACCTCGAGACTAGATGACGCGCTCTCTTCCCAACCACAAATCCAACTCCAAATTCGTGTCTCGACACATGACAGCTGTAGTACATATTACAGGATGCTCTTTTGGAGCAACCCTGTCCCGTCCATTGCATTTCCTGTATAGCGGTGATGTCAGCTCTATATCGTTGGAGGACATCCACCAGCTGGATAGAGGTACCTTCCCTGTAAAGGGTTCGGACATTTCCGGTGCGTTAACGGTTATCAGATCGCTATCCAGGGGACGCCACGAGGAGGCTGTGTGTTGACTTGAAACGTAGAAGCGCAAGAATCGAACATGGACGCACCTGCGACTGTCACGAACTTTACCTTGCGTCCTACTCCCCAGGCCTCCCCAAATAAAATAAAATAAATAACTAAATGAAATCTAGAACATACATAAATTAAATCAGAAATACTCTCGACAATCTCAAATTCAAAACAAATTTTATGTTTATAGTTGTGTATCATGTATTTATCAGAAAATACAAAGAGAATGCCATCTACGTTTAACACAATCACACCCAATTAAGCCATTTCTAATCGTATTCACACAGGTATCGCTATGGCATCGACGGAATCCAATGTTTGTTGATACATTGTGTACTTTTTTATTTCATTGTCTGCCTGACTGCTTTACTTACAAACTTAGTTGGCACTACAACCGAGATCGGTTTTGGCCGCTTCGATAAAACTTCGCAAATCGCTTCTGCTATGTGCGCTAAGCCAGTTGGTAAAGCCAAGTGCAGTAACATCCCTCTGTACTTGATATTTCCAACGGAGATTAGGGCGTTCTCTTCTGCGTGTTACTCCACCTTGGCTCGAATAAAACACCCTTCTCGCAAGACCGCCATCTCCATTCGCTCAACATGAATCAGTTAGCGAAGTAGCTGGATTTTTATGCGCTTGACTATTTCAGTGTCGGCGTACAGCTCATATAGCTCATAGTTCCATATGCATCGTCCACGCATATTGGTTCATAGATCTTACGGGGTATCTTCCTCTCGAACACTCCTAACAGCCTCTCATCAGTGGTGGTCAATGTTCACGTCTCAGCGCAAGACATTACAGCGGGAAGGAATGGCTGTTTAACTCTTTATCGGTGTCTTGCGATTGCAGTTTCACTCTCATTCTCCCTCCTTCTTCCTCCCACTTATCAATCTTGCTTCCAATCAACACCATGCTCTTCATTCATAGAGGTACAACCTGTGTGTTGAATGTATCAAAAAAAAAAATAGCGTGGTCTGTCCCAATTTTCACTTTCACGCTTTTAGTGCCGCTCAGTGTCATTTTGCAGAGACGAAAAAGCTTTGCAGGACGAATAGATAGTGGGTGTCCATTTATTTTTCTCGGGTCTTTTCCAGGATTTGGAGTAGTGTGAATATCTGGTCGATGGTGAATTTACCAGCTCTGAACCCACACTGATAAGGTCCAATCAGTTTGTTTACGATGGACACAGTACGCTCGATAGAACGTTATATGCGATATTAAGGAGGCTTATCCCACGGTAGTTGGCGCGGATCGTGGAATAACTTTTGTTGTGGAGTGGGCAGAGTACGCTGAGGTTCCAATTACTCTGGTATGCATTTTGTGAGCTATTCGCCTGCAGTCTTAAACAACTTATTGTTTTTCAGCCGAGCGATGGCTGTTGCCGTGCCGCGGCGAAGTCGATCAGTCTCATACTGTTGTCGGTAGCTTCTTCGTGGAGACTGAATTTTCTGATCGTCGGACGAAAGAGACTCTCCTTGCTCGCCTTGGCATTAAAGTCTCGCCTAACACGTTTTTTAATATCGTGGGGGGAGCAATGCTCATAAGGTTTGCCCTCAATAAAACTTACAAGTAGAAATCGTCTTTTGTTGTTTCGTCCTTCTCATGCGTCGGTGCATGGACACAAACTAGTTTGATATTGAAGAATTTTGCCAGATACAGATAGTAGCTAGAAGTTCTTACGCGGGCGTGAATCTCGAGACTGGGTGACGCAGCCTCTTCTTAACCACATATCCAACACCAAATTCATGTCTCGAATCATGGCAGCTTTAGTAGATATCACGGGACACTCTTTTGAAGCAACGCTGTCCATCCTATTTTCTGTATAGCGGTGATGTTAGCTCGATATCTCTCGAGGACATCTATCAGCTGGATAGAAGCACCTTCTCTGTATAGGGTTATGACATTCCTGGGGCATGTCCGGAAATCATTGTCCTTTGGACGTTTACGGCGGTTGTCAACATTAGGGGGTTTACTTACCCGAAGTTTTTTTTTTTTGAGGATTAATTCAAAAGTATTGGATTCCAAGTCCGACGTATAACCGTTCATTCAAGACCACGCGGAATCCCAACGCACACATTAGTTAGCTCACTGACTGGTGTAAAATTACTATCCAGAGGTTAGAGACGGAGAAGCAAAAGGATCACCCGTTTGTGCGACTATCACCTACTTTACCTTTTGTTCTCCGCCCCCAGGCCACCAAATGATTGCTTTAGCTCTTTTTAACTTACAAACTTTACTTTAATCTGTTCTTCTTTTTTTTTTTCTTTTAATAGCACAACAGGCCATAGAGGGCCTAGGTTAAGCTATCCGCATCCACTCGTGTTTTGCGTGTTATATTTGAACATGTTTGAAAGGGTCCTACAGTTGTATGCTGAATCCGAACGGTGAATTAAAAAGCTTTTCATTGGCAATTTTTACTCTTGTGGCAAAGAGGGGCCGTAAAGAAAATTGTTGTTTTTACATTTTGTTTTTGCCTGTGCCGAGATTTGAATCCCCGATATTCTGCGTAGCAGGCCAACACACTATCCACTAAGCCACAAAGACCACTATTTTTAAATTTTGCCATCGGTAAAATATCATCTTCATCCAAATTTCTATTTAGATACGCTGATGTAAAATATAATTGTTGTACTATAATTTGGCCGTTGAATATCTTGCTACACGTTTGTTTGTAGTCTATGTGCAACTCTTGGCTGCACCCCTTTGCCACACGACGCCCTTTATATCGCTCGATCTCTCCCTTATTCTTGCGATTAATATTAAATATTCATACCATATAAGTCAGCACAACCAAAAGATGTGCGCAGAAAGGAGGACTATCACTTCTAATGTGGAATCTGATTACGTTAAATTGCGAAGGTGCGTGCTAGATGGGTCAAATGGGTAAATAATCTAACAAATTGGCTGTGACAGGTGATAGAATCGGGTGTCTTTCGTTGTATGTCAATGCAAAGAATTTAGCTAAACGTCCATTAGCTCGTATTATGCCATTCGAGTCCAGAAAGAGGTTTAGAGTTAAAAAAGAACTCTTGGACGAAATTTGGGTTTTTCGGGTCAAAGCAGAATATTCTTCATGGTACCCTCTTTGCTGTGTTTGTGTAGAAACAAAATATGTATGCCAAGACTCTTAGATCTCTTGGTAGAGAAGAAAATCGCTTTAATATATCTTCTTGGGTTATTAATGTGAATACTTTCATCGGATTCATCTCTAGAATAGTGTCTTGGGTATTTGAGAAAAGGGCTACTCTTCTTTAGGGTACTTCAGCCTTCTAGCACCATTCCAGTATAATTCATTGGCTGTACAACCACGACTAGCTAAATCAGCCGGGTTGTCATGACTATCGATATCATGCCAGATATAAGTTCCAACCTTCTCTGAAATGAGTGAAACTCGATTAGCTACAAAAATTGTCCATGAACAAGGAGGTTTTCGCAACCACTCAAGGACAATGGTGGAATCAGACGAAATGTATATTTTATAATGGGTCAAATCAACTTGGGTTAACATATCTTCGGCCATGGTTGCTAATAGAACGGCACCTCAGTGTTCAAGTCGAGAGAGAGAAACTGTTCCAACTGGTGATACTCGGGTTTTTGAAATTACCAGGTTATCAAAAATACCAATATATGTACAATGTTTTATCATATTCTACTAATGTTTGTGGATGAAATTGGGTGCACTTCTAATTGATTAATGATAGCATAATCGTGCCGAAATGTTTGCAACCGACGAAAGGTTAAAGATTTGCAGATTTGGTACCATTCTGTTTATTCAAACTGAAAAGGGGTGACGGCTTTGCGTCTCAGGATGAGCGGGGATCTCGAAATAATCGTGTAGAAATAAAAAAAAACAGCAGCAGAATTCGATGTCCATTTTCGAAATGTTCCTATGAGCTCGTCTCTGGCGGTTTTTGCAGCTGTCAGCTTGTGTTTTCCATCTAATGCATCATCAACATACATATTTTTTCATAAGATGTATGATGCGTGAGGGTGGGTTTCTTGCACATCATTTACTTATTGTAACATCGTACAAATAAGAGCACAATTGATTCCAAAAGTCACAGTCTGCTGTTCGTAATCACTTATGGGTTCGTTAACAGACTTTTTAGAGAGCATTATTTTATAAGGCGGTATTTTCAGTCTAAACCTATTTAGATTTACATTTTTCGAAATCCACGTTAAAGACGTAAAAAAAGTCGTCATCATAATATTAAAAGTACCAAATCCGTGTGTAAAATGTTATTAAGACTTTTGTCGTGCCTCATATCTACGGATAGAAAAAGCATTAAAAAGACACGAAGTTAAACTCGAATGTGATCAAGTAATTTCTGAATATCTGCAACCTGATCCTATGAGAAAAGTAGATTTTCCCACTCAACATTCAAAAGTATATACCCACTACTACCTTCCTCATCACGCAACCGAGTACCAACGAAAATGAGAGTCGTTTTTAATGATTCTAGCAGAAGAAGAAGTAATTTCTCGTTCCGTAGATAGGAGCCATGATAGTATTATTATTTTTTTTTCAAAATTTCGTAATATTAATGTAATGTAATGCAATATGTATAATAAGTTTAAAGAAAAAAGGGGGGTTTCCAATGGGATTGTACCACTTTTCACCCTGAATGAACCACATAAATCACGTTTCAACAATATTTTAACCAAGTTCCAATCGAATTTTTAAAGAACCCGTGGAACCTGCAAGTTTCTTCTAAATATTTTTATAGGCACAATGAATAGCTTTATAGAGAAGTAGGTCATTTGTTCGAATACTGGTTTTGGTAATTTGAAATTCATTTGGTGAGTAGTAACGCAAATTTTTTCCACGTGGCACTGTACAATTGCAAAAATTTAGATATATTTGCCCGTGACTTCTTCTTCTTAGCTGGCGCTACAACCGATGATCGGTCTTGGCCGCCTCCACAAAGCTTCGCCAGTCACTTCTGCTATGCGCGCGCTGGCGCCAGTTGATAAGGCCAAGTGCGGTCAGGTTGCCCTGCACCTGGTCTTTCCAACGGAGATTAGGACGTCCCCTTCTGCGTGATCCTCCACCGTGGTTCGAATAAAACACCTTTCTAGCCGGAGCGCTTCCATTCGCTCAACATGACCCAGCCAGCGAAGCTGGTTTTATAGTTTTATAGTTTTATACGCTTGACTATATCAGTGTCGGCGTACAGCTCATACAGCTCATCGTTCCATCTTATTCGATACACGTCGTCCACGCATACTGGACCGTAGATCTTACGGAGTATCTTCCTCTCGAACGCTCCTAACAGTCTCTCATCATTGATGTTCAATGTCCACGTCTCTGCGCCATACATTAGGACGGGAAGGATGAGGGACTTATAGAGCGTTATTTTCGTCGGTCGAGAGAGGGCTCTACTTCTCAATTGCCTACTGAGCCCGTAGTAACACCTGTTGGCAAGAGTTAGTCTCCGCTTGATCTCAAGGCTGACATTATTGTTGGTGTTTATGCTGGATCCTAGATAAACGAAATCCTTGACGACTTCAAAAGTGTAGTTGTCAACAGTGACATTTTGTCCAAGACGCCGTGACTCTTTGTTTGTTGACACAAGGTATTTCGTTTTGTCCTCGTTCACCACTAGACCCACACGACGAGACTCCCTTTCCAGGTTGGAGAATGCTGCACTGACTGCTCGAGCGTTTTTGCCAATGATGTCAATATCATCAGCGTATGCTAGCAGCATGACACTCTTGTAGAAGATAGTGCCAGAGATGTCGATGTTCGCAGCTCGAATTATTTTCTCCAGCATAAGGTTAAAGAAGTCGCACGATAGGGAGTCACCTTGTCTGAAACCTCTTTTGGTATCAAATGGTGCGGAGAGGTCTGTCCCAATTTTCACTGCGCTGGTGGTGTTGGTCAGTGTCATTTTGCAAAGACGAATGAGCTTTGCAGGGATACCAAAATCAGACATTGCGGCGTACAAGTGATCCCTAATCGTGCTGTCGAAGGCGGCTTTATAATCGACAAATAGATGATGGGTGTCGATCTGTTTTTCTCCGGTCTTTTCCAGGATTTGGCGTAGTGTGAATATCTGGTCGATGGTGGATTTACCATTCCTGAAGCCACACTGATAAGGTCCAATCAGTTTGTTGACGATGGGCTTCAGTCTTTCGCACAGTACGCTCGATAGAACCTTATATGATATTAAGAAGGCTTAAGTATCTTACGGTAGTTGGCGCAGATAGTGGAATCACCCTTCTTATGGATTGGGCAGAGTACGCTGAGATTCCAATCACTTGGCATGATTTCATCTGACCATATTCTGCATAGAAGCTCATGCATGCGTTTTTTGAGCTCTTCGCCTCCGGTCTTAAACAACTCAGCAGGCAGGCCATCTGCACCTGCAGCCTTATTGTTTTTCAGCCGAGCAATGGCTGTTAAGACCTCCTCATAGTCAGGCGGCGGTACTTCAACGCCGTCAGTGATTGGGGTTTCCGGAGTGGGTTCCGCAGTGGCGGGATTATTTCCGTCTTCGCCATTAAGCAGCTGCGAAAAGTGCTCCCTCCATAATCTCATTATGCCCTGGATATCTGTCACCAGATTTCCGTCTTCATCCTTGCAGGAAGAGGCCCCGGTCTTCAAACCAAGAGTCAGGCGTCTTATTCTTTCAAAGAATTTTCGGACCTCGTTCCTGTCCCGCAACATTTCGATATTATTGAACTCGCGTCTTTCTTCATCTCTTTTCTTGCGCCTGAAAAGACGTTTCTCCTCCCTTCTCAACTTTCTGTATCGCTCCTTAGCAGCTCGCGTTGCAACTGACTGCAGGGTGGCTCTGTAGATTGCGTTTTTTGCTTCAGTAGCATCGCGACACTCTTGGTCGTACCACATATTTCTCCGTCGACGGTGGTAGCCTAGCACCTCTTCGGCAGCCGTACGCATAGAGCGGGAAATGTGCGTCCACTGTGCGCATATATCATCAAGTTGAGGGGTGTTTTGCGAAAGGAGAAGTGCAAGTTGGTTGGCAAAGACTTTGGCTGTCTGTTGTGATTGCAGCTTTTCGACATCCAGCTTTCTCTTTGTACCTATCCGTACGCGATTTGCTACACATATACGTGTACAGACCTTGGCTGCAACCAAGTAGTGGTCTGAGTCGATGTTTGCACCACGTATTGTGCGTACGTCTAGTACATTGGAAGCGTGCCTTTCGTCGATCACAACGTGATCAATTTGGTTTCGTGTGTTTTGATCAGGGGACAGCCAAGTGGCCTTATGGATATCCTTATGTTGGAATCTGGTGCTACTAACTGTCATGTTTCGTGCCGCAGCGAAGTCGATCAGTCTCATACCGTTATCGGTGGCTTCGTCGTGGAGACTGAATTTTCCGATCGTCGGACCAAAGAGACTCTCCTTGCCCACCTTGGCATTAAAGTCACCTAACACGATTTTAACATCGTGGCGGGGGCAATGCTCATAAGCTTTGTCGAGGAGCTCGTAGAAGTCATCTTTGGTCGTTTCATCCTTCTCATTCGTCGGGGCATGGACACAAATTAGGCTGATGTTGAAGAATTTTGCCTTGATGCGAATAGTGGCTAGGCGCTCGTTCACCGCCGTGAACCTCGAGACTAGATGACGCAGTCTCTTCCCAACCACAAATCCAACACCAAATTCGTGTCTCGACGCATGACAGCTGTAGTAGATATCACAGGATGCTCTTTTGGAGCAACCCTGTCCCGTCCATCGCATTTCCTGTACAGCGGTGATGTCAGCTCTATATTATTGGAGGACATCCACCAGCTGGATAGAGGCACCTTCCCTGTAGAGGGTTCGGACATTCCAGGTGCATATCCGTAAATCGTTGTCCTTTGGGCGTTTGCGGGAGTCGTCAACATTAGAGGGGTTCAATATCCGAGGCTTGTTTGGAGGTTTCTTTGGAGGGTATTTTAACGTGGTGGGTTCCAAGCCCGACGCACAACCATTCATTCAAGGCCATGGAGAAGCCCGCCGCACACATTAGTTAACTCACTGACGGTTGTCAGATCGCTATCCAGGGGACGCCACGAGGAGGCTGTGTGTCGACTTGAAACGTAGAAGCGCAAGGATCGACCATGGACGCACCTGCGACTGTCACGAACTTTACCTTGTGTCCTACGCCCCAGGCCCCCGTGACACTTTGCCCGTGACACTTAAAGTATATATTAAAAAATATTCATTGTACAGAGTACTAAACTGTGGTCGCTGTGGTGTAGTCGGTAGTGCATTGGCCTGCTACGCAGGGGTTCAAATCTCGGCACGGGCAAAGTCAAAAAGTAGAAAAACCCATTTTTCTACTCGGTACCACCTCTAGGCAGGCAATGACAAACCTACGAGAATAAAAAATGCCTATGAAAATCTTTTCACTTGGCCGTTCGGATTCGGCATAAAACATATATAACATGATCAACACTTTATGCGAAAGATAGGGCGTAGACCTAGACCTCCATGGGCTGATTTGCTATTAAAAGAGAAAAAGACAGAATGGCAGTTAGCTATAAGATCTAGAAGCTAGCAAAAAAGTATTTAGGCAAGTCCGCGAAAAATATACTCGTATGTACGTATACTCCAATACACCCACAGACATCATTAAAACGATGTTGCAACAATTCGACCCAGTTATAAAGGCTGAAGAAATGTTTGCTTTATTACTGGAATCATCTGGCAGTAGCGGCTTTGACGGTAGTGAGCAAAAGTGGTCCTTTTTACGTTTTGGCCCTTGTTCCCTTTTTTTTTCTCCTGATTTGCTGATTTACTGTAAAAAAAAACTGTTCACAGTTTAGAAAAGTTTGAGCAATGAAAGTAGGCAACAGTTGATTACAATCGACTACTGATGTTTTCCAAATCTAATAGTGATGGTCATGGGAAAAAGATATCGATGGTTTTTCCGATGCAATGCTGCAATGCAAAGATAATCTTTAATACATCGAGCAAAACCATCGCTTCTTTGATGCATTACATAACATACCCGTAAAATGATCATTTTCATCCCTTCTATTAAGTTTCCGAAATATATACTAAGTATGCTGCAAGTAATTATTCAGCGAATTAATATAAATTCGTAAATTGCTTTATAAGTGTTTTGTATGAAATGTTTACGTGCTTATAAGTTTAAGAAGTATTTACGAGTTTACATGAATTCAACGATTATTTTTCTGTTTTTTTAAATATGTTTGTTCTTAACTTTTTATAATTTAGATCTTATAATTAGAAACTTAATGTAGATAAAGTAAATGCAAATTTTTTTTAAACTGTTTTCAAAGTTTATACTTACGGCAAATATAGGTACTTTTAAACATTTTTTTATATGTATGTGTTTGCCAAATATATGTAAAAAATTACATATTGGTAATTCCAGCGAGCTTCGACTAAAAAAAAGGTGTTATCTGCAATTTAAATCAAAGGAATTTAGAGGAAACTAGCAGAAGCAAAGGAAATTAGCATCCTCGGTTTATGTAGAAACGATATATTGGGTGGGAGAAACAGTATTCGCTTGACTTTAAAGTGTCATAACTTTTAAATGGTTAGCTGCATCTGGCAACTCTTTTTTTTCTTAATATGAGACAAATTTGCTGATATTTTTTCCAATTTGTTTGGTGGAGGATTAATTTTGTTGTCAGAAGATTTCCAACAAACTTTTCCAATTATACCAAGATCAACCCCTGCCGA
This sequence comes from Palloptera scutellata, assembly GCA_958295655.1. Classification (NCBI taxonomy): domain Eukaryota; kingdom Metazoa; phylum Arthropoda; class Insecta; order Diptera; family Pallopteridae; genus Palloptera; species Palloptera scutellata. Next base: position 57,262,396 of record OY282450.1, read on the forward strand.
TGAAATACATGCTAGCTTGATATCTTCGTATTTGTAGAGACATGTAAAAATATCTTTCCTTTCAACAAATGTTCGTGTTCAATTGCAAAATGATGCATCAGCTATTGAATTTTCAAACCAATTGATGACAATTGGAAATGGTGCAATGCCAGTTGATGAGACTGGATTGATTACGTTGCCGGATAACTTTTGTAGAATTACACCATCGAAAGAAGAATTGATTGACAGTGTATTTCCCAACATGGTACAGCACTACAAAAATCATAATTGTTTAAGCGAAAGAGCCATTTTGGCAGCCAAGAATAAATATGTCAATGAATTAAATTTTGCTGTACAATCAAAAATACCTGGTGTTTTGGTTTCGTATAAGTCTATAGATACTGCTACCAATGAGGAAGATGCGGTTAACTATCCTACATTTTTAAATTCTTTGGATTTACCCGGATTTCCGCCTAACCGCTTAACCTTCAATTGAAAGTCGGTGCGACTATTATTATGTTTCGTAATTTGAATCAACCGAAACTTTGTAATGGTACGAGGCTTGCTGTGAAAAAATTGATGGTCAATGTTATTATAGCAACTATTTTGATTGAAAAATTCAAAGGTGAAGGCGTGTTAATACCACGAATTCCGATGATTTCAACCGATTTGCTTTTCAAATTCAAACGTGTATAATTTCCAGTGCGAGTTGCATTCGCAATTTCCATTAATAAGGCGCAAAGTCAATCTTTGCAAATTTGTGGTATCAACTTAGAATATCCAATATTTTCTCACTGACAATTATTCGTAGCCTGTTCACGTGTAGGCAAACCATCAGTATTATTAATTTTTTGCCAAGATAATAAGAAAACTAAAAATGTGGTTTTCCATAGAATTTTACAATAAATATAAACTTTAAAAATTCAAACTGCTTTGAATTACTTATTTAATTATGCTCAGTGAAACGTGAACATGCACGTTTCACTGAGTGGACATCATTCCTTTTAAAAAACTTGTTTCGCCATTTCGAGTTTTATAACTTAATTTCTAGTGTGTTTATTATACGCGTTTCTACACGCGAAATTTATAAGTGGTTTATGAATCTTATTTTCGGAAAATAGACTTGTACGGCGACCCATTTTACATCCTTAAACTTTGAGTCCAGCTAACTATTCCTAGTAAGCGCCTGGTTTATATGTAATAAGGTATTACCTGTTTCTATGGAAATGATTTTCTTTGTCATTTGCTTTGGGTTGTTATAACTCCACATTTACATATACACCTATTCCCCGATTTACACGGTACTTGTTTTACACGTTTTCGCTTTTACACGGTTTTCCAAATAAGTTTTTTTTTGTTTTTATCGCACTCTACTAAATGCTACTTTTTTTGTTTTTATCGCACTCTACTAAATGCAACTGTGTTTGAACACGTGCGCTGTGTACACATCTCACGGGGAATCCCGAGCTTATGTGCTGACTTGCTGCACATGCATACTGTGTCTGTATTTCTTCGCATAAAATTAAAGTTTTATCTACGGAAAATTGTATTTGAGTGAAAGTCTCACAGATTCAGAAAGATTTAATTTTCCATATTCGTAAATTACAAGTGAGTGCATAATTTAGATTATTATAAATTAACATAAATTAAAAAAAAATTACATATAGGCTTATAATGTCGAAAGAAGTTAAAAGAAAAGTTATTTCTTTGGAAACTAAAATCGAAATTTTGGATCGCTTACGAAAAGGAGATAGAGTAGTAGATGTTGCAAAATCATATAGCATGAACGAAGCTACAATAAGAACTATTAGAACAAATGAAAACACAATTAGAAAGAGTGTTGCAGCTGGCAATACCACGAGTATAGGCACAACATCATACACCAGAAATATCGCAATGGAAAAAATGGAGAAAGCGTTAATGCTTTGGATAGAAGATCAAACACAAAAAAGAGTACCCATTGATACGGCCGCTATGACAAATAAAGCATTACGAATTTACGAAAAAATTCTAGAGCAATTACCATCTTCTTCTTCAACTGAAAAGAAGCCAAATTTTTTGGCAAGTCATGGCTGGTTTGACAGATTTAAAATAAGACATTCTTTACACAGGTTAAAATTAAAAGGTGAACTGGCTTCTGGCGACGTAGATGCAGCCCAAGAATATCCAGCAAATTTTGCAGAAATTATTAACGACAATTCATACACCCCTGATCAGGTTTTCAATGCTGATGAGTCAGGGTTATTCTGGAAAAAAATGCCTGAAAGGACTTATGTCTCAAAACTTTATAAATCGGCTAGTGGTCATAAAGCAGCAAAAGATCGCATAACAATTCTTTTCTGCAGCAATGCTACAGGAGATTATATTATGAAACCATTAGTGATTAACAAATCAAAAATGCCCCGTGCCTTTAAAGGAGTAAACATCAATAATCTTCCCGTTTATTGGAGGGCTAATAAGAAAGCGTGGGTTACTGCTGCAATGTTTACTGAATGGTTTCATGAATGTTTTATCCCAGATGCAAAAAAATATTTAAGTTCAAAGGGATTGTCTTTTAAAGTGCTTTTGTTAATTGACAATGCGCCGGGTCATCCACAAGATCTAGAATATGAGAACGTTGTAGTAAAATTTTTACCAAAAAATACAACTTCATTATTACAACCATTGGACCAAGGCATAATTTCTACTTTTAAAGCTTTGTACATAAAACGAGCCTTTACACATATTTTGGAACAAATGGAGAACAATGAATCTTTAACAGTTATTAGTGCTTCGAAAAATTTTACAATATTAGACTGTGTGAAGCATATCGCCTTATCATACACTGCGATTAAGCAAACAACGCTCAATAGCTGTTGGAAAAAATTGTGGCCAAATGTAGTCAAAAATGAACATTCCATTTCAACGTTAAATGATGAATATTCGCAGATAGTACAGATGGCGCATTCATTGGGCGGAGAAGGTTTTGATGATTTTACTGTTGATGATATCGCAGAGTTAATGGCTGATAAAGAACTAAGTGAGGATGATTTAGTTAACTTAGTTTGCGAAAGTGAGTCTGACAAATCTGATGTAGAGGAATTAGTACCAGTAACATTCACTGCTAAAGTCATCCGCGAAGGACTCGCATTGGGAAGAAAGCTGGGTAATCATTTTATACAAAATGATACAAACGTTGAAAGGGCTTTACGATTCCAACGTGATATAAATCGCTGCTTGGCTCAATATGAAGAAGTTTACAAAGATCTTACAAAAAATTCGAAGCAATTGTTAATAACCGATTTTATTACCATCTCTCAGAATGAAAATATTTCTGCTTTAAACATCGAATCGGCACAAATAACTTCGAGTGATGAAAGTGAATTCCAACCTTCGATTCCGAAAAAAAGAATGAGAGTAATTTCTGATAGTGATGAAGGATAATAAAACACCTTTGGTTTTATTTTTTGTTCTTCTGTTTAATGTATTGTAATTAAATAAGAAAACAGTGTTTCCGTAATATATTACATATTTTAACCTGTCAATGCATTTTATTTTTATTTCTGTGTACACCTAAAAATATTGAAAAAAATCACAACTGTTAAATAGCAAAATTATGCATTTTCTGCAAGCTTTTCGATTTACACGGTTTTGACTTGAAAATTTTTAATTTTCGATTTACACGTTTTTCTCAGGAACGTATCTACCGTGTAAATCGGGGGATAGGTGTATTGTTATACTCAAATATACATGTTTTACAATTAATTATTTCGATTTTTAAATATTTTTGATACAGGATCACTGGACTTCCATTAAATGAACACAATCTTCCAATGATGCTACCAAACGGTCAAATATTTGGACAGTTGGTAATACATTTTTATTTTGTATTTAACACAAATAAATGTACTATTCTTTTTCTACAGGCTATTCCTGAAATCACAAAGGAAACTGGTACGGTTGTTTGTCCTATTACAAATACAAAATTTTCTAATCCTAAGATTGAAAAAGTTTTTGTTATGTAATTCTAAACTTGAATTTATTAACATAAGCTGCCTTATCGATAGCACTCTGTAACTTCAAATAAAAAAATCAAGAACTGGAATACACTTTTTTATATAATAATCAGACGAACAGGTATTTTATGTGTAGTAATCTCCACTCTCGAAAAATTTCCGAGTGTGGAATTCGATATTCGAAAATTGAGCGCATTGAACAGAGACCGAATCAAGATAATGCTATTATCAAAAAAGGAAACGAGTTCGTTAGTGACGATTCGATTAATAACACTTTGCCACAAAAATCGAAATGAAATCGGCCAACGGATTTATATGGATTAAGGTTCACTGAAATTGGATCTGTTGCCAATTTCCCCCCAACACGTCCAGTTTTTTAGATGTTGACGCTTCAAGAGCAAAGAAAGGTACTGTCATATGCAAAGTTAGGCATCGTTAATCAAGTAATTAACGCCGTTAACCCGAAAATCGTATACCATAAAGCTATCGTGTTTAACGCTAATACAAAAAAAAAAAAAAAAAAACCGGAAGTTAAAGTTAATCGTTAACGTTTTGTATTGAAATTAACGTAAAAATTTATCGCTAACCAAAAATTTAAGGTCGTTAATTAACGATTATCGGATTGCTCCCCAGCTCTGGTCATATGTAACGATATATTTTTTACTATGACCTCCGATGTCTGCGGAAAAGTTCTTAAGACTCCACAAAATTTTGTTTATTTTTAAGATCTTTGAATAGCATTAAATTTAGAAAACCTCACGGAAAAGTATCAGTATGTCATCGGAGAACATAAATAAGTTACCAGGGTTGCCAAACACATAAAATTCTCAATTCACAATAAAAAATATTGATAAGAATAGAAATGATTGCAAGTCGTTGCGGTTAATCAACGGATTTTTTTTTGGTTTTTACTCTTCATAAGAATATTTAAGAATGAGAAGACAAATAATGGCAAAAATTGTTTAACAGGTATTAAATTATAAAATGACTTTGATTTAACAACAAATTATCGATAAGCTGTTGAATATAAATAGAATTAGCACATCCCTAATGACAGCTGATCCGTTTATATTGATCATTTTTATTTGAGATTTTGTGCAAATTTTGTTACGTCTATAAATGTGTTTTTTTCTCCTTTTTTTAATCTGTTCGGCAGTTTTATATGTATTGTACATATATCCTCTGTTTTATTTTTTATGTCAAACTGTTATTTTTGTTCGTTATTGACAGTTCACGGTAGGGTTTTTGTGCAAACCAGGGATGTTAAGCTACATAGTAGCTATACATATCAGCATATACCTGTTATCTTTGCGGTCTTTGTTGTTGCTTTCCCATACAATTATCGCAACTAGTTATACATAACTAGTTGTGAGTGCCGAATAAAACGCAGCAATAGTATACTAATACAAAAACATAGCAAAAAATATGACACATATTTTGTAACAAATCTCAAGTTCATATGTTAAAACAGTATTAGGATTTGCACGACTTCAAAACTTTAAAAAAAAATTCAAGACAATAATACAAAACAACACTAACAACATCAAAAATTCACATGACACTTTCGTTCTTTACACAAAATAATTCATCAGAAGCCACTTTCAAAGATACCATAGAATGGTTTCTTTGGTGGCTGAACTAAATAATTTACAAATAAATACTGCGACACTCACCGAAAAGTCAGTATTTGCTCAAAGTGTTACCAACTTCACACTGGTATATCTGGCAACGCGATATTGCCAACTATGTCAAATTCATACCAATAACAGCTGTTTATATTTTTTACAAGCTACTACAACCATTTGCGTCTAAGTTTTATAGAACAAAAGTTATTCGAAATGGAATTCAAACGTAATAGTGTGATTGCGTTATATTTGAGTGGAAAATCTTGACCAGCTATTGTTCGTGAGCTCAGGTATCTCAAAGTAAATAAAATGTTTGTGTATCGCATTATAGATCGCCATAATGATACAGGCAGCATTGGCAAACGCTATGGTGGTGGACGAAAAAAAATAGCAACATAACCTAAAATGGTTCGGAAAGTGAAAGCTCGTCTTGAATGAATTCCATGTCGTGTGGTATTCAAATGGCCAAAGAACTGAAAGCATCCGACGCATATTCCAAAATGAGCTCAAGGTAATGTCTTACAAGTTCCAAAAGGCACATGATCTTACACCAAAGCACAAAAAAGTTAGACTCAAAAGGCAAAGGAGTTGTTACACTTGCACGAGAGCGGCGAATTTCCAAACATTGTGTTCTCTGATGACAAAAATTTCCCCATTGAGCAGTTCATAAACTCTCAAAATTATCGTGTTTACTTAACTGAATGTACTTACGAAAATTTGAGCCTACGAGCGGCCACCGGAAGTGTCTTTCCATCTCAAATAATGGTATGGGCAGCTGTAACCGCCGATGGACGCTGTCCAATCATTTTCATCGAGCCTGGTGTCAAAGTCAATGCAACTTATTATCGGGAAAATGTTTTGGAAGCCGCTTTAAAGCCGTGGGCACGCAAACATTTTGGTCGTACAAGACTCGGCACCGTCTCATAAAGCTAGTGTGAACGAAGAGTGGTTAAAAAACCTTGTTCCACACTTCATTTCGTCCACATAATGGCTTTCGAATTCGCCAGATGCAAATCCGATGGACTATTCCATCTGGGCCTAATACATTTACCTATGTATATATAAGGCGCTAATTGATAGTCTGAGACCTACGATATTTGCAGTACAACCAAAAACTTAACAGAAGCTCTCAAACTAAAAAAAGCCAAGTACTGTATGTTCAAAGAAATTAAAATAGAAATTTTACAATCAAAGAAACCACAACCAAACGAACATAGTTTTAATAGAAACCAAAATCAAAATAATAGAAATTATAATAATCAAAATCAAGATAACAATAACTTGAATTCACACCGCTAGTACTAAAATAATTATAACAACAATACCGCAATAATTATCAGAATCACTTAAAACCTACACGATACTAAAAACACAACATAAAGACATTGTCACGACACGTTTTAATAAAGTACTTAAAGAAATAAATATAGAAACAGAGAAACACCACGCAATTTGTGGATAAATTTGTGAAACGTATGCATGCAACGGGATATTTATTGGATAAAGCAACGCTCTCTCGCGAAATATTTTTGCTGTTGCTCAGAATATGCAAGAAGAACCAACCATGTATGAAGCCACACAAAGTTAATTTGGTACAACAGCTGAAACCACACGAAAATGCGCAACTTTTTCGGTTCGCTAAGTGCGCTGTGGAACGCTTGGAAGAAGATGAGCATTTTTACCGAAAAAAACATATTTTTTGACGAATCTCACTTTGTCCTCGGTGGTTACGTTAATAAGTGAAATTATGATATTATGGCTTAGAAAAATCATGCGCGAGGAGCCAATGCACCCTCAACGAGTAACTGGTTTGTGTGGTTTTTTGACCGGCGGTATCATTGACAATTTCTCTTTAAAAATGAGGAAGGAAGATGGCAGGATGGTCACACAAGTCGTGCAACAATCGATGTTTTGCTGTGGAAGTTAGAAAATCGCGTTATTACGTTCTTTTACTATTTTTTTGTGTTGTTTATTATTATTATTTGTACAAAGATTGAGGCTCTTAAGGACAAGATTGGTGCAGCCATCGGTCAAGTACAACTTCATATAGTCGGAAAATGTTTTGGAAAATGGGTTGGCCGTATTCACTTCGGCAAGACCAGCCGAGGAATTCATTTGAATGAAATATTGTTCCACAATTAACCGTAAGGATTGTACTTTCTAATAATAAAAAGCACATTGAAAACAAATTATTCGTTTCTTATTTACACCAACAATAAATTTAAAATTATAAATGGTCCACCCGTAGGTACAGTTCCGTTCTTTTTAAATAATCGAACAAATCACAGCCAAGTAATTGTTTTCGCCAGGTCGAATCTCCAAAGGCCAAAGACATTTAGAACTATATTATCGAAAACAAGCTCAAGCTTATGAAGTGAATGTGAGTCCGATTTGATATATATATTATGTACATACGATCTCAGAATAGGAAATTATAATGAGTTGTAGTACGAGCTATTTTTTCTTTGCTGAGGCAGATTCTCAAAAGACATTCTTATTCTTAGGTAAGGTTAAAAAAAACATTTTTGCAACTATTTATACGATCGACACAAATTAAGGACGAGATTATATGAAAACCCAGACTATAAATTTTATTAACTAATTCTAATGCAGATACATCGACATATAAATACGGAATCACAACGTTATCTAATAATTTACTATAGATAGGCAGATAATATGATTTTCTGGGGTTTAAACACCAGCTATTTCTATTACTCCATTTCCAAATGTCATTCAAGTATACATTCAACCTATAGCACAAGTTGTCAAAATGACCGGTAGGGCTTGATTAATACAGTTGGATATCACCCGCATCAGCATGTACAACGGAATATTTGCACACAGAAAAAATTTCGTTAATAAATATAGCGAAGAGCAGTGGACCAAGTATTGAACACTGCGGAACAACATATTTAATAGCTGTGTGCCAGGAAAATGAGCTGCTGACTTTGATCCTTTGAATTCTGTCCGTTAAGTATTTACTCGTAAGTGTTTGCGTTATTATAAAACCATACAAAGCTTTAAATTTTTCATTATCGTAAAACATTCTTAGAACGCTAATTGGTTTAAACCACTGGGACAGAGGCCGAAAACTTTTTAGGCAGTTGAATGATAGTTGCTATATTCCACTCTGTAGGCAAAGAAGATGTTGTAAAACAATGATTAATAATATGATATGATAAGCGCACACAAAATAAATAGTAAAACAATTTAATAAGCCTAATGGCAGGCCACATTCACCTACAACATTCGAATCAATTTTCAAAACATCTAACAACATCACATTCACCAACTACAAAAAAAGGAAACCGAATTACTTAACACAACGGACACCTAAGGACAATGTAGTGTATTATCTACAAGAGATTCACTAAACACATTCAATGTCACATTTAGAGTTTCCAAAATGAGAATGGTCTTTCCAACGGAGATTACGACGTCCGTGTTCCTCCAACGTGGCTCGAATAAAAGACTTCTACGCCGGCGTATTCTTCTATTCCCTCAGCATAACCCAGCTAGCAAAGCCGCTGGATTTTTATACACTAGTCTATTTCAGTGTCGACGTACAGTTCATGGTTCTTTCCATCTTATTCGATGCACGTCGTTCACGCATATTGGTCCTTAGATCTTACGGGGTATCTTTCTCGCGAACGCTCGGAACAGCTTCTCATCATTGGTGACCATTGTCCACGTCTCAGCGCCATTCATTAGAAAGGGAAGCATGAAAGACTTCATACTCTTTCTTTTAATGGCACAACAGACTATGTTGGAAATGTACCTACAGTGTACATGAATGAAAAGTACCTACGGTGTAATGCCGAATTTTCATAGTCAATTTTTACTCTTGTAGGTTTGCCATTGCCTGCCAAGAGGGTGATGCCGTGTAGAAACAAATTTGTTTTTTCTACTTTTTATTTTGCCTGTGCCGAGATTTGAACCCAGACACTCTGCGTAGCAGACCAAAATACTACTAACTACGAAACAGCGACCATGGATGAGGAACTTGTATTGCATTATTTTCGTCTGTCGAGAGAGAGCTCTGCTTCTCAATTGGCTACTGAACCTGTAGTAACACCTGTTGGCAAGAGTTAATCTCCTCTTGATCTCTTATTGTTAGTGTTAAACTGGATCCTTGATGACTTCAAAAGAATAATTGTCAACAGTGACATTTAGTCCAAGCCGTGACTCTTTGTTTGTTGACACAAGATATTTCGTTTTGTCTTCGTTCACCATTAGTCGCAGTCAACGGGACTCTCTTTCTAGATAAGAGAATGGTGCACTAACTACTCGCTCGTTGGTGCCAATAATACATGTTAATATCATAACCGTATGCTAGCACTATGACATGACATGTAGAAAATAGTGACAAGCTGTCGATGTTCGCAACTATTTTAACCGCCATAAGGTTAAAGAAGTCGCACGATAGGGAATCACCTTGGCTGTCACAATTTTCACTTTCACGTCTGGTCATTTTGCTGAGGCGAATGAGGAATACCAAAATACAATTGCAGGAATACAAAAATCAGACATTGCAGCGTACAAGTGATCCCTAATCGTGCTGTCGGCTTTATAATCGATGAATAGATGATCTTTTCCAGAGTAGAGTAAATATCTGGTCGATGGTGGATTTACCAGAACTGAGGCCCCACAGATAACGTCCAATCAGTTTGATGATGATGGGCATCACTCTTTCACACAATACGCTTTTTAAAACCTTATATGCGATATTAAAAAGGCTTATCCCATTGTAGTTGGCTCAAATCGTAGTGTTCTCTCTATAACCCCTGTGCATATCACTAGAATAAATATTTGCAAATGTAAATTTTCTTTAGTGGTCGCCGTGGCCTGCGGTCAAATGAGCAGTCGAAAAACAATTAAAATTATTAAAAATGATTATCCCTACAATTTAAAATAACATGGAAAATGAGTACCTTATTTTACTTAACTGTCTAGCGTTGGAAGAAAAAGGCGTAATATTATAATTAATAATATAAGAAAATTTTAAAGCAAGATGTAATATGTTGTAACAAAAGAAAATAGAAAGCAATGATAAGTACTCTCCTATAAAAATAATTACATATACATATAAAGCCCGTAGAAAAATATGAAACAAAATTTACAAATTACTTGAAGAATACCACAACACCCCATACGGAAGACATTTAGGGATCAGAAAAACAATTTTAAAGTTATAACAACGATATATCTCTTTCTCGGTGTCCTGTGATTGCATTCCCTCTTTCATTCTCCCTCCTTCTTCCTCACACCTATCAATCTTCCTTCCAATCAACACAATGCTCTGCATTTATAGGTGTTGAAAGTATCTATAAAAAAATGTATTTTGAAAAATATGCTACAGAGGTTCAAATAATTTATTAACTTATGCGGACTAGAAGCAAACAAACACGACACACACGAGAAGAAATGGTTTTAACCGAAACATCCAGTATAAGTTTTGAAACTATAGAAATCGATACAGTAGGGCCACTGCGAATATTTAATGGTTTTAGATACACTATGACAATGCAATGTTAACTCACGACATTCGTCGAAAGTCACCCTAATTGAATAGGGTCGCAAGAAATCATATAGTGTTGAATGAATTCCTACTAACATTGCACAAGAGTATGAATAAGGCAAATGGGACCATATTGCATTGTAGCATATGTATGTAATACAACAACGCACATCTACACGCATTATATCATATGAATTGATTTTTGAAAACTACTATACCTACTCAACGACATTCTAACGGAAAGAATACAGTTTATAATTTAGAAAACTACGTGAACGAACTTAAAATTATATTAAAAACGGCCATAATTAAAGCTAGAGATATGATTAATATAGTTAAAGAAAAATGAAAAATAGAATACGACAAAAAAAGTAACGCAACATAGTGTTTAAGCCACCATAATGGCCCTCTCCTTTTCTAAGTATTCTTTTCTATTCTTTCTTTCCTATTCCTACCTTTTCTACTTTCTTTATATAACATGCTTTTCGAACAGCCAAACCAATCCATTTTTTTCAGTTTTAAAACTTAGAAATTTGTATATTGGAAAAAAATATGGAAAAAAATGAGATTATAGTATAGATGGGTAGGCCCCAGATTTCCCGGCGTGTTCAATTAAATCATTTCCACTGAAATTCCCATTCTCCTTCCACCAAACATTGGTCCTTCGAGCCAGATAAGTGCCAGTGAAAGGAAAAAAAACATAAACAATGAGGTTAGAGCAGTGCCACTAAAAACATAAACAATAAACACAAAATAACACAAAGTTATAACAATAAAAACAAAACAGAAAAGTCCAACAAGTGCAACATTCACCAACAAGTACAGCACAGCAAGTAAACTCCAGGGAAAAATTTCCCTCCCTTTGTCCAGTATTGAAGTAAGTACATGTTTTTATTTATTTCCGAAATTTTACTTGTGAACTTCATACTATATATACATAATATTTTAAATTTTGCCATTTTTAAAATATTGTGTATAAATTGTATATATTTCCATACATACATACTGGTTCCAACATACAAAAATATCTTTTGTATGTACTATGTACATTATATATAGTACATAAAGTAAATAAGTTTTGTGTACAATAACAAATACACACTTATTGCTTTACAGAAATTGCTTGCTATTTCTTTTGTGCTATATTAGTTTACCTCCAAACGATAAACCTGTACAAAATTATTACACCTTGTGCAATAAATTTAGTTACACTTTAACTAATTAAAGTACATTATTTCTCATATAATGTTATTTTATTTATTTTTTCAATTTCTCATTAAAATACATATAATATATGTATATAGGTTGATTTTTACAACAACAAAAATAAATATATACCATATATATATATATCATTGAATATTTAAAAGTTGAACTTAAAATTTTTGCGATTAATCTCTTTTGGTTGTGAACCGAAGTAGTCTAGAGAGCGGTTGGACTGGACTGCATAGTATCTATGATTTGGTGTTTGAGACAGACGACAGTGACTTGTCCGGTAATTTCAGTAGAAGCTAGTGGTAAATACTGTTGCTGTCAAGAAACATGCGAAAAAACAATGGCTGGCATTGATTATCAGTTGAAATTACTTCAACCTCAAGTGATTTCAAGAGAAGTCTAAAGAACAACTTGAAAAGCGGGCAACATGCTTACAAGTTTCTGGTGGTTATGAAGAATGGCTTTCTTTCCGAGACATGTTCACCGCCGTTTATATTAACCATCCAAAACTAACTTCCGCTTAAAAATTATAACATCTCAGGTATAAAACGCAAGAGAAAGTTGTCGTCAAACCATATCCGTTAAGCGACGAAAATTTCTCTCTAGCATGGGAAGCCTTGAAAGCAAGCTCGTTATGAGAATAAACGCATTCTAGTTGATAATCAAATACAAAATCTACTGAATTTGCACACTATTCATTCCGAGAATAGTGAAGAAATACGAAGACTTCAAATGACAATAAATAACTGTCTGTGTGTCTTAGCTTCTCAAGACGTAACCACAGAAAACTGGGTTCCTATCCTAATATAAGTATATATGTTCTACGAAACTACCATTCGAAACATTATCGCTGTGGAAACAATCCCTACAGTCCGAAGAGACCTACCTCTATGGTCACAGCTAGATGATTTCCTGACGATTAGATATGAAGCAGTAGATCGACTCAACAGATTTCATCCAAATAAGCGAAAGATAAATGTTTTTAGTCAAAACACTCCTCAGAAGAAGGCTTTTAGCCAAATTCACACCTTTGTGGCTGAACCCAAAAGGACATATACATGTCGTCTATGTAACGTCGCTCATGCCATGAAGAGTTGTCCTAAATTTAAAAACCTTTTGGTACACGAACGAATGAACTTCGTAAGAGAAAATAATCTCTGTGAAAATTGTCTTGCTTTCACACACTTGAGAAAGGATTGTGCGAGTAATTTATCCTGTGTCTATTGCCAAAGAAAGGGAAGCAGGGAATGACCCTGCTTCACATAACAGCAAACTCCAAAATCCATTAGTAGATCTCAAACAACTACAACTCATGCTACAACTGCAACACATCAGTTTCAAGAAAACGTGAAACTTCTCTTTTCTGCAAATGCAGCGCAAGTTCAAGCGCTTTACTGCAACAATGAAAACAAGGTCTTACTTCCACAACAATGTTTCCATTCAATATTTAGGGGAATTATTCAAAGTCCGTGCATTGATTGACCAAGGGTTGCAAAGAACTTTTATATTTTTCGCAGTTAACTAAGCTTCTTCCCAGCTTTCCAAACAGAAGGAAAGCAACTTTAAATCTTGCTGATCCTAATTACCATATTACTGCTCAAATTGATGAAGTAATCGAAAGTGATTTATTCCCCCAAATCCTTCTAGAAGGATTACAAAACAGCATATGTGGTAATCTATTGCCACTGAATACTATATTTGGCTGGATCATCAGTGGTTCAGTTAGAGAACACTTAGCTACACATTCCACGCAAGTCGAACCAATCTTCAATGAATTGCTTAGTTCCCAATTAAAGCAATTCTCAAGTAAGAAGAAATCCCACAAGCTCTTCCACTCTCGCCTGAAAATCAAGCTGGTGAGGTTTTTGTTTCTACTACGAAACAAAATTCAGACGGTCGTTACGTTGTGAGGTTGCCATTTAAAAAAAGTTTTTCCAAAACTATGGTTTCAAAGTATAAGCTCTACTAACACTCTCGAGATTCGTTGGAATGCAATTTCTTACTCATTTTCTTATACCATTACACCAATTTCATCAGTGAATGGTGAGCCCAAACGGTAAATTCTCTCTTCAGTCGCGAAACTTTTTGACGCGGCAGGATGGATTTCACCAATTATGATTCAAGCCAAGATGTTATTGCAAGAGCTTTGGCTAGATGGAACTGACTGGGATGAATGTTTCAAGCCTGACTCCCTCACTCAGTGGATTCAGTTCGCAGAAAACCTCCCAGCAATTACCAAAATTTAAATTCCTCGTTGGATCGGATTCTCCCCGAACCCACAAATCCAGATTCATGAATTTGTGACGCTTCAGAGAAAGCGTATTGTGCAACTCTCTTTCTCCGTACCTCTTCTTCAGCATATCTCTAAAGTTGCTAAAGGAAAGGTCGCACCCATAAGAACGGTAAGACTACCACGCTTAGAGTTATGTGGAGCTGTTCTGTTCTCAAAGTTAGTAAGTTAGTCCGATCCCTAGCTTATTCTTATGGTGCGATTCTCAGATTGTGCTGCCATGGTTAGAAAAACCACCTCACAAATGGAAGACTTACGTTGCAACTCGAACTTCCTTGATTCTCCAAAATGTTGGAAATCCTTCATGGCGACATGTTTCTAGTGCGGACAACCCCGCGGACTTGGGAACTAGAGGTTGCAAACCTCAAGATTTAGTACCCTTACATCTCTGGTGGAATGGACCTCACTGGCTTCAAAAATCTTCAGATTATTGGCCTAAATCCACTCCCAGAAATGCAACATTGTTAGAGCAACGCAAAGTAGAGTCCTATCACATTCTCGATCAGGAAATCGATGTTCTCGATCGATTCTCCTCTTTTCCTCTAGCTCTAAGGGTTTTGGGATATGTTTTTCGGTTCTTTCACAATGTGCAGGCAAAGATTCGAGTTACTGTCCCCACTTCAAGCTCTATCCTTCACGCCGAAATTCAATTTGTCAAGACCCGCCTCATATCGTTGACTCAATCTCGATATTATCTGCCAGAAAAGGCATCATTACTCTATGCAAAACCAATAGAAAAGTAAAGCACTCTTCTAGTGTTAAATCCTTTTGTAGACAAGAGGAATATTCCCATTGACATCTCTATGAAATATGCTCCTCAAGGTATAACCTGGCACTTTATACCTCGAAGTGCTACCCACATGGGTGAGTTATGGGAATCAGCGGTCAGGAGATTCAAAACTCATCTCAAAAAGACTGCTGGAAACCACAAGTTTACCTTTGAAGAGTTCACTACTCTCCTGGGAAGAATAGAATCCGTTCTAAATTCGCGGCCTCTTTCTCCTACTTCCCAAAATTCTGCTGATGTCACAGCTATCACTCCAGGACATTTCATCAGAGGTGCGCCTCTCCTGACTCCTCCCGAACTTAACTGAGAATATCTCGTTAACCGTTGGGAAAAGATTAAGGTGCTTCATCACCAATTCAGCCGCCGCTGAAAAGAAGAATACCTAAGGGATCTTCAAAAGCGGTATAAATGGAAACATCCGCAGAAAGACCCTGAAGAGGGAAAGTTCGCAGTCGTAAAGGACGAACTGCTTTCCCCAAATGAATGGCGCCTGGGCTGTATCGTCAAGTTACACCGTGGTCCTGACAACCACATTCGCGTTGTGATTTGCGCACCCAAAATGGTGTAATATCACGTCCTATCGTGAAATTATGTATTTTACTGATAATATAGATATGTTCTTCTATAACCATGAGTATAACCCATACTAATTTGTACTTCTTTCCAGTACTTCACAGGTTAAATCAAAAGCCGTAGGCCGCGCAAACCAGCGCAACACGCCGCAACCCGCAGCGTTAATGGCTCCCCCTGGTCAAGAAGGAAATTGTCGCCAATGCAAGCTATGCTTCCGATACCACGCATTGCTGTATTGTCAAGGTTTCCTCGCCATGACCCCCAACCAGCGCGCGGAAGCGGCTAGGGCCCATGGATATTGCCTGAATTGCCCTCAGACGCATACCATGGCAACATGCGAGTCCGCCAACCGATGTAGAAAGTGCTCCCTGGATCACCACACGCTGATCCATCCGGAATCCAGGCCTGTAGCCAAGAAAAGGAAAGACAGTCACCGGAATCAAGCACTGAAACGACCAGCCAGAGCTATCGTTCCTGGCCGTCCTGCATCTGCCGCCTCCGTGCCCACCTCATATGGCTGTCGCCCGGACAATCCTCCGCCGTCTCGACACATTCCACTACCGGGATCAGAGGGTGAAGGAGCTACTCGGGGACGTCGTCAGGACCCTGCAGCGCCTCGAGGAGGCAATTGATTTTGCACCCATGCAAGGGGGCCGGCATGACCCTCTCCTTTTTGATTATTTTCTATTCTTTTTCTTTTCTGTTTCTATTCTTTCTTTCCTATTCCTACCTTTTCTACTTCTTCATATATAACATTCTTTTCGAATAGCCAAACCGTACTATCTATCCATCTATATTGTAAATTTCATTTTCCATATTTTTTCCCAATAAATTAATTGTTAAATTTAAAATCCAATTTCGCGGTGTTTTCAATTGTTTCAAATTTCCACTCTCCTTCCACCAAGCCACCAGATCTTAAACATATGTTATTGCTTATATTTATTTACATATTATAATAATGTATGTACAATGTTTTTTTTCAATATATAATGCAAAAAATCTGAAATTTGTTGACAGATCTGGTTGAATTCTTGTATTTATAAACTTCTTTACTTTTAGTTATAAATACAAATTTGGTTCCACTTATCTATTATTTTACCTAATTGTTTATTTTTTATAAATTCGACTAGCGTCGGAAATTTGTTTCAGAAATTTATGGTAGCCCTAGTTACAGAGGATAAAAGTTTCAGTATAAACTCTGCTTAAATGATACATACATTATGAAATTTCGAAAGAACTCAGAATTATTGATAGTTTCATTAGCTAAACTAAATCCTAACGTGACTCTAGCTGTCTATATACCTTTGAAAAAATATGACCTAGGCTCTATGAATTTTGTTTTTGTCGATGATGAGGAAAAAAATATTTCCTCGCTTTTGCGGCCACCTAAAATCTATTATCGATTTAAAGCATTGAAAGCAATGTAAAAATCGATTTGACTTATCACTTCGATCCAAGGCCGAACAGTAATTTTGTAGTCTGACATCTGGTACTCGTAATTGCTATTCGTTTCGCGGAAATAATTCCCGTTGACTTTTCTCAAATTCATCTTCTGCAATTCTAGTTCTAGACGTTGTTTAAGCCACACTAATATTCCTTTTCATTTCTATTTATATTTTCTATCTGTGTTCTATCCCGCGCTGTTGGGATTATGCGCCGTCAACACTATCCTTGTTTCTTTTCATTCTATTTCTTTTGTTGTTATTGCTTTCTGTTAGTTATTCTCTAAAACACTTTCACACCGGTCGGTTGGGCTCTTCAATATATTTATTGTACAATTTTTCCTTCCAATAAATTTGATAAAAGATTAACAATCTTGTTAAATTTAAATACAAATTTCTTGTAATTCACTTCTGAATTAAACATGGTCCTTCGAGAATGGGTGAAGTACTAATATTAAACGGAGTGGCTTATTGACATTTGAAAACAATTTCAGTTTCGTCAGCTATTTCCGCCAGCTTTTTCTGGCTCATTACCGAGTGACAAGTACCTTTGTGCATGTTAATCAATGAAAAAAGCTTTGGTATTTAGCAGAATGCTTTGAGCGGCAGGGCAGCGGTTGATTCTATGCCTCACATGCATGTGGATATTTATACATCGCATCTCCTTCTTTGTATTTTGTCGGATACCTAGTGATATTTTTCAACCCGACTTAAATTTCTTTCGAATTGTTGGTTTTCTATTATTGGAATATTCACAAGTTTCCACAACTTATAAATTGTTATGTTCACGCTGTTTACATAATTAGTTAATTTATAATTTTTGGGGACACTAAAATATCCTTCTAATCGGACCGTTTTCTTCCCTCTGCTTCTCAATTTTCTAGGGAGCCCATAGTAATAGTATAATTATCAACGTGAAATTTTGCACAAGACGCCGTGAATCTCTTTTTGTTGACACAAGTTATTTAAGCACAGTGCAAAAATAATGAAAATGGGTACAAGTTGAACCGATTTGTGACTTATTTTCTTGGTAATAGAATAGGTTTCAACTTCAAGTAAGCCATAATTGAATCCAAATTTTTACTAAAAATTAAGCAAAATCATCGATAAATTCATAAATTTTACCTACAGCAATAATCTGGAAAACTGTTGGAAACTGTTAAAAGAAATTTAATTTAATTTAATTTTGTATAAATTTTATATGAGATTAAGTAACTAAAACTAAAATTGATCGAAAACTGTTCCACTTAGTTATGCTTTCACATATTTTTATACGTTGTTTAATAGGAAAACTGGAAAAACTTATTTGACGTGAAGTTTTCTTATTAATTTGCTTAACTCTCAAAAAAGTAAATTTTTTAATGTAACAGTGCTTGACAAATTAAAACAATATAAACAAACTAAGTAAAAATTTTATGTTGAACTTATATCGATAAAGAATACTTCAGTTAAGGAAAAATAAAAATTTCATCTAAAAAAAAGTTTGTCTACATAGCGGCGTCAAAAATTAAAATTCTCATTAAAATATAATGTATATATGTGTATATATGAACAGGTTGATTTTTACAACAACAAAAATATATATATATATTCATTAGCATTGAATATTATAATATTCTTTTATCTGTATAAAGTTTAACTTAGCATTTTTGCGGTTAATAAAAAAAATAAAAAAATTACTTTATTTAGGTACAGGAAATATTTCTAGTGTCCAGAAAAATATATGTGTAGTTGCTCGTTTAAATAATAACTATTTCCAATATATATATTTTATTCCTTTTCTTGGATACTTATTTGCAATTTAATTTTTTCAAAGTAATTCTAAATTTCTTAGAATATCTTAATGCCAGGCAAAGAGATTCTGTTGAGACAAATAAAAAACAAGTTTTAAAAATGTCAAGCGAAGAGAATGCTCAAAAACGAAGCGAGCAAAATGGCTAGAATCGAAGTTCAGTTGAAATTACTTCAACCTCAAGCGATTTCAAGAGGAGTCCGTAAAGAACAACTTAAAGAGCAGGCAAGTATCATGCCATGCTTACAAGTTCCACCTTGCGATACAGAAATTTTTTCTGGTGGTTATGAAGAATGGCAGTTTTTCTGAGACATGTTCACCGCTGTTTACATTAACCATCCAAAACTCACTTCCGCTCAAAAATTATACCATCTCAGGTATAAAACGCAAAGTAAAACTGGAGCTATCGTCAAATATCCTTTAAGCGACGAAAATTTCTCTCTAGCATGGGAAGCCTTGAAAGCAAGCTCGTTATGAGAATAAACGCATTCTAGTTGATAATCAAATACAAAATCTACTGAATTTGCACACTATTCATTCCGAGAATAGTGAAGAAATACGAAGACTTCAAATGACAATAAATAACTGTCTGTGTGTCTTAGCTTCTCAAGACGTAACCACAGAAAACTGGGTTCCTATCCTAATATAAGTATATATGTTCTACGAAACTACCATTCGAAACATTATCGCTGTGGAAACAATCCCTACAGTCCGAAGAGACCTACCTCTATGGTCACAGCTAGATGATTTCCTGACGATTAGATATGAAGCAGTAGATCGACTCAACAGATTTCATCCAAATAAGCGAAAGATAAATGTTTTTAGTCAAAACACTCCTCAGAAGAAGGCTTTTAGCCAAATTCACACCTTTGTGGCTGAACCCAAAAGGACATATACATGTCGTCTATGTAACGTCGCTCATGCCATGAAGAGTTGTCCTAAATTTAAAAACCTTTTGGTACACGAACGAATGAACTTCGTAAGAGAAAATAATCTCTGTGAAAATTGTCTTGCTTTCACACACTTGAGAAAGGATTGTGCGAGTAATTTATCCTGTGTCTATTGCCAAAGAAAGGGAAGCAGGGAATGACCCTGCTTCACATAACAGCAAACTCCAAAATCCATTAGTAGATCTCAAACAACTACAACTCATGCTACAACTGCAACACATCAGTTTCAAGAAAACGTGAAACTTCTCTTTTCTGCAAATGCAGCGCAAGTTCAAGCGCTTTACTGCAACAATGAAAACAAGGTCTTACTTCCACAACAATGTTTCCATTGAATATTTAGGGGAATTATTCAAAGTCCGTGCATTGATTGACCAAGGGTTGCAAAGAACTTTTATATTTTTCGCAGTTAACTAAGCTTCTTCCCAGCTTTCCAAACAGAAGGAAAGCAACTTTAAATCTTGCTGATCCTAATTACCATATTACTGCTCAAATTGATGAAGTAATCGAAAGTGATTTATTCCCCCAAATCCTTCTAGAAGGATTACAAAACAGCATATGTGGTAATCTATTGCCACTGAATACTATATTTGGCTGGATCATCAGTGGTTCAGTTAGAGAACACTTAGCTACACATTCCACGCAAGTCGAACCAATCTTCAATGAATTGCTTAGTTCCCAATTAAAGCAATTCTCAAGTAAGAAGAAATCCCACAAGCTCTTCCACTCTCGCCTGAAAATCAAGCTGGTGAGGATTTATACCGTTCTACTACGAAACAAAATTCAGACGGTCGTTACGTTGTGAGGTTGCCATTTAAAAAAAGTTTTTCCAAAACTATGGTTTCAAAGTATAAGCTCTACTAACACTCTCGGGATTCGTTGGAATGCAATTTCTTACTCATTTTCTTATACCATTACACCAATTTCATCAGTGAATGGGCTCACCAAACGGTAAATTCTCTCTTCAGTCGCGAAACTTTTTGACGCGGCAGGATGGATTTCACCAATTATGATTCAAGCCAAGATGAATGTTTCAAGCCTGGCTCCCTCACTCAGTGGATTCAGTTCGCAGAAAACCTCCCAGCAATTACCAAAATTTAAATTCCTCGTTGGATCGGATTCTCCCCGAACCAACAAATCCAGATTCATGAATTTGTGACGCTTCAGAGAAAGCGTATTGTGCAACTCTCTTTCTCCGTACCTCTTCTTCAGCACATCTCTAAAGTTGCTAAAGGAAAGGTCGCACCCATAAGAACGGTAAGCCTACCACGCTTAGAGTTATGTGGAGCTGTTCTGTTCTCAAAGTTAGTAACTTTAGTCCGATCCCTAGCTTATTCTTATGGTGCGATTCTCAGATTGTGCTGCCATGGTTAGAAAAACCACCTCACAAATGGAAGACTTACGTTGCAACTCGAACTTCCTTGATTCTCCAAAATGTTGGAAATCCTTCATGGCGACATGTTTCTAGTGCGGACAACCCCGCGGACTTGGGAACTAGAGGTTGCAAACCTCAAAATTTAGTATCCTGTCATCTCTGGTGGAATGGACCTCACTGGCTTCAAAAATCTTCAGATTATTGGCCTAAATCCACTCCCAGAAATGCAACATTGCTAGAGCAACGCAAAGTAGAGTCCTATCACATTCTCGATCAGGAAATCGATATTCTCGATCGATTCTCCTCTTTTCCTCTAGCTCTAAGGGTTTTAGG
Source organism: Palloptera scutellata (assembly GCA_958295655.1). Taxonomy (NCBI): domain Eukaryota; kingdom Metazoa; phylum Arthropoda; class Insecta; order Diptera; family Pallopteridae; genus Palloptera; species Palloptera scutellata. The sequence continues at coordinate 57,284,270 of OY282450.1, forward strand.
ATATGATTCACGGTTCTTTCACAATGTGCAGGCAAAGATTCGTAGAGTTAGTGTCCCCACTTCAAGCTCTATCCTTCACGCCGAAATTCAATTTGTCACGACCCGATTCATATCCTTGACTCATTCTCGATATTATCTGCCAGAAAAGGCATCATTACTCGATGCAAAACAGATAGAAAAGTAAAGTACTCTTCAAGTGTAAAATCCTTTAAGGAGAATATACTCAGAGTGAATAGTCGTCTCGCTTACGCCGCTCTTAGCTACAACGAACGACATCCTATCATCATTCCTGAGCATTCCTATTGCATTTTATATTTGGAATATCTCCATAATATGGTCCTCCATGCCGAAGTCAGTCTCATGCTTCGCATGGTGAGGCAGAAATATTTTATTCCTCGCCTAAAAATAAAAAAAGAAAAGAGCATTTTCCAATGCAAGGCTTATACTATATACAAGCACGCAATGCGGACCCAGATTATGGCTGCTCTCCCCCGTATCAAAAAAAAGAAAAGCCAGCCAGCCACCGGCCTCAAGCACCGCAACGACCAGCCAGAGCTATCGTTCCTGCACGGTCTGCTTCTGCCGCCACCGTTCCTGCGCCTCCTTATATTGCTGCCGCCCGGACAATCCACCGCCGTCAAGAGACGTTCCACTACCGGGATCAGAGGGTGAAGGAACTACTTGGGGACGTCGTTAGAACCCTGCAGCGCCTCGAGGAGGCAATTGATTTTGCACCCTTGCAAGGAGGCTGGGATGTTTAAGCCACCCTAATGTCCCTCTCCTTTTCTATTATTTTCTATTCTTTCTTTCCTATTCCTACCTTTTCTACTTTCTTTATATAAAATTCCTTTCGAATAATTAAACCGTACGGTCTACCCATCTATACGGTAAATTTCTTTTTTTCCACATAAGAGATTTACTTTTAATTAAAAAGGAAAGTAAGAAAAAAAGAAATGAGTAGATTCCACACTAGAAATAAACGGTAAAATTACAGATTTCCACAATAGTAGATTACTTACTGCACAAAGCATTTACTTGGTTTCCTATAGTCTTGCAAAATCATTTCAAAAACAAACATAATTTTTCACTTAAGGATAAGGGTGTAGTGGTAATATATAATCACCATGTATAAACATTGAAATAATACACATAATAATGCATGCGAAGTGACAAATAAAATAATTATCAACAATAAATTAGATCATCTCACTGTGTGCAATATTATTTGTTTATATGCGCGAGTTATGGCAACCCTTGCATTGCCATCCACTACATTACCAGCCACTACATTGCCAGCCATTACATTACCAGCCACCACATCGTTAGCCTCACAACCACCAACAACAACACAACAAAGATATTAAAAAACCGTTTAAGCAACCGATTAGTCACCCACAACAACAACAACGATAGCACAGCCACCATAACAACAAGCGAGGCTCTCTCAAGCAACATCTGAAGGCCAATAAACAATATCACATAAAATAAATGTAATTTATATTATTTTTATGAACACATTAAAAGTGATATAACACAGGGAAAACGACTGTGTTTGGCACAAACTCTGGGAACCGTTGAGCTATAAGGTTTACGTCGATACAATGACGCCCGAGCAGAGACAGCTTGCAACAGCTAAGGACGGAAAACAGATAAATACTACGTGGATCTACTTTCTCTGCAAAATCGAATTAATCAGATACGTAATAGAACTCGATCAGGAAACAATCTATATACATTATTGTTATTCTCTCTATGGCAAACCTAACGTTGATTAAGCCTGTTTAATACACTAACAACATGAACTTGCCAAATTCGGAAAACACAATTTTTACAAATTAAAAACATAAAAAGCTAAATTAACAGTGGAGCGGGCAGGTAATTCTCGGTTACCTTATAAAATAAGAGTAGCTTATATATATAGATAACTGAATCACAAAGATTTACCACTAAGATTACTGATGAGGAACCATGGCTGGTTTCGAAACGATCGTCTGATCAGCCTGTTCTATATACAATGTTACTATTCTCTCTATGGCAAACTTAACGTTCATTAAACCTGTTTAATACATTAGATAGAATCTCACAAGATGTACTTGGCAAATTCGGAAAAATAGTTTTCCAAATTAAGAACATAAAAAAACAAAGAAACGATACTACTCCTGCGGGATTTAGAAACACAGCATAATGGAAGCCTATCACCACTACCCACCACATAACTTAAGGGCCGTCTAGAGGAAGACAAGACGAGTCACCATCAAAACCAGCTCGTAGTAATACCAATTCACAGCTCGAAATCATGAACAACATAGGAAATGGATAATATGCTCCGACGAAATGCAAAACTCACTAGAGTTTGTAGAACGAGCGAAAGACAATAGAGTTATCCTGCGATGAAGAAGAGGATGTTGCTACGAGGAAACCATTATTCACATGGCCCCTGGATCGTGACGGAATCGTAATATGGTATTGCGGGAGGACATATGTCGATTAGACGAAGGCCGGTTTTTATTTTTTTTATTTCGACGAATCCCACGTAGGTTACCGTAGTAGAGTGACCCGGATCGCTCTACTGAAGCGCGAACGGAAACAAAAGCGCGAGGGGAGATAACTCAACTAAACACAATATGGCTGAATAGTGGCGAGAGTTAATTATTAATTTTCAGAAGAATTTATCTAATTATTTTGATGAATCGGAAAAATCTATTAAATGATAAACTTTATTTAAATCTATGGGTCAATTCAGTATGGGTTTGATTTATAAGTTAAGAAGTAATCCATTTCAGTAAACGTGGCGGAAAACCCATATTTCGCAATTAAATAAAAGCCAATTATGATTTATTACGTCAAAAGATTTACTAAAGCCAGTGTACACAACATTAGTTTGTAATCTATTGGCAAAGCCTTCTGACACTTTTGAAGTGAATTCTATAAGGTTAGTAGTTGTCAATGTGCCGGGTTAAACCCCATGTTGAATAGGCGAAATAGATTTATGACGATTAAAACTGGTTTGCGAGTAAATAATTTGTTCAAAGAGTTTGGCAATAACCCTAAGCTTTGCTATACCACGGTAGCTATTAATTAAAGATTTGCTGTCAGATTTATGTAGCGGAATAGCTTCAGGGAAATACCCCACTTAAATAGAAGTGTGATGGGTACCACAAGTTCTTTGCAACATTCCTTAAGAATACATTCTGGAATGATATCAGGCTATGTAGAAATAACGCAGGTTTTAAGGTTCCTCGTATATTCTAACATAACTGTTTCATCAACAGATGGGAACGAAATATCCACTGGAGATAACGAATAAGGATAATGATCGCTTTGGTAGGGAATTTTTGAGTATGTTAACAAAAAAAATTCGGAGAAGAGATTAAAAAGATTAAAAATTGTTTCTTCACTTTCTGATTCAATTTCATTAAATGACATGCTTGACGGAAGTCCAGAATCTTTAAGTTCGCAAAGTCCCAAAAGGATTTAGCATCCTGTTTTAGCGAATCTTTAACCTTATTTAGATATTCTTTATAACAAGTTTTGCACTGGAGTTGATACCTGTAGCGAAGATTTGTATATTTAGAAAAATCAGTCAAGTTATTGAAATTCTTATACTTTATTATAAGATTATTAAGATTTTCTTATACTTTATTATAAGATAATATTATTAACTGGTGATCGGTCTTGGCCGCCTCAACAATGCTTCGCCAGTCCCCTTCTGCTTGTTCCTCTGCTTTGCGCACGCTTGCGCCAGTTGATAAGGCCAAGTGCAGTCAGGTTGCCATGCAACTGGTCTTTCCAACGGAGATTAGGACATCCCCTTCTGCTTGTTCCTCCACCGTATTTCAAATAAAACACCCTTCATAAGCGTATGCTAGCAACATGACATTCTTGTAGAAGATAGTGCCAGAGATGTCGATGTTCGCAGTTCGAATTATTTTCTCCAGCATAAGGTTAAAGAAGTCGCACGATAGGGAGTCACCTTGTCTGAAACCTCTTTTGGTATCAAATGGCGCGGAGAAGTAATTTTTCAAAGACGAATGAGCTTTGTAGGGATTCCAAAATCAGACATCACTTGTACGCCAGTGATCCCTAATCGTGCTGTCGAAGGCGGCTTTATAATCGACAAATAGATGATGGGTGTCGATCTGTTTTTCTCGGGTCTTTTCCAGGATTTGGCGTAGTGTGAATATCTGGTCGAGGGGTTCATTATCCGAGGCTTATTTGGAGGGATTCATTGGTGGGTATTTTAGCGTAGTGGGTTCCAAGCCCGACGCACAACCATTCATTCAAGGCCATGGAGAAGCCCGCCACACACATTAGTTAACTCACTGACGGTTGTCAGATCGCTATCCAGGGGACGCCACGAGGAGGCTGTGTGTCGACTTGAAACGTAGAAGCGCAAGGATCGACCATGGACGCACCTGCGACTGTCACGAACTTTACCTTGTGTCCTACGCCCCAGGCCCCCCTGGACACCGTCTATGTAAAAGGGCAGATATCGAGTCTTTTTATTTGAAAAGTCAAAATGGACTGATTTACTTTTATTCAATTTTATGCGCTACTGCTTTATCCATTTAGCAACGTCATTTAGAGCTCTCTGCAAAATATTTATTTTATCTAACGCTATAATAGCAGTATCATCTGCGAACGTAGCTGTGATACATCTGAAACTAGTCTAGTCTATTCTACAATATTATCTATTAACGATATCCTCTTATACCGTCCATGCACCCTGTGACAATCGTAACTACATTTGCTTTTCAACAATATATTACACACACAATTTAAAAACAGTACAATATAATTAAACAAACAAATTAAAACAAAATTGAATTCCCTCCAAAATCAAAGTGCTTTTTATTCACTAACTTAACAACTCCTATTCCATCTTAATATTTGGTCAATCGAGCCGTCTAAAAAACCTGTGAAGCAGTTGAAGCTAGAACACAACCATCACGTGTGGAATCTATACAAAACTCATTAACACAAATATTGGAAGTTGCAGTAAGTGTATGTTGGATAAGTTTACAAAAACTTACAAACAAAAATTAAATAAGAAGAAATTGAAAGAAAGAGTACTCCAAGAAATGTTTTAATAGTTCCGATGCTTAGATTCCATTAATGATAACATCGACTCCTTAAACACCACAAAATCTGAATTTAAAGTCAGTCCATAAACCCAGCACTTCCGAATCATTCATCCGTTTACAGCCTTGCGATACGAACATGTTCAATGGAGATTATGTGACATGGATAACCTTCAGAGACATATTCACAGCGCTATATATCCTATAACCCATATAATCCCATCAACAAAATAACCTGAGGTGAAGCAAAGAGCATTGTTAGAAATACTCTCCTCACAAATTGTGGTTTCATCATGGAGTGGGAGAATCTTTCAACCAATCCTTAAAGAGGAGGTTCAATGCACAGTTAAAGATACCTAAAGAGATTTTAAAATGGCTTCCTTTTACGGAACGTTTTTTATTATTTTCTGACCCATAAGTATAAAACATTTGTATAATGTATAAGCAATATCAAATCTTCGATATCCAAACCCAATCCAGAAGGAGCACCCAGTATGTAATTCAGTTAATCAAGCTGTGAATGAAGAACGTATAAATACGTACCACCAAAATGTTTCACAAGACTCATCAACATCAAAACCAAAAGATCCAACACCGAAAACTCCAAAACCACTGAAAAATATGTATGCTAAAATTTGAAAATGCCCAACTCAAAATATACCATACGAAAGTGTCTCAAGTTCCTAGCCATGGAAGTAAAGGACAGAGTCGCAGCAATAAAAAAGATGGGACATTGTTATAACTCTAAAGCATTCATTATTACACATAGGAATCCTGGAACATTAAACGACCGAAAAATTCGAACATCAGGTAATTACTCCGAACAACAATACAAATATTCAATCAGCTACAAGACAACCCAACGCTACACGACAAGCCTGTACTGCACTGGAGTGACCCTATTTCAAATAACCCTAGAAGCAAAATTGTTTGGTTACATACAGCAGCTGGTATTAAGCAAATACTTACTTCTCAAAAAGGCAATGGTAAGTGTGGAGTTCAACGAAATCTTAATAGTGGCATGTATAATGATCGACTCAGGATCTGAAGCTTTTTTCCTTTCCGAAGTTGGGGGGGACAATTGTATTATCTTTCCATCACATCGCAGCACAAGTAACTGGGTTAATAGACACCATAACAGCAACCACAACAAAAGCTAGAAATACTGATCAACCCTGAATTTAAAATAAAAACTCAAGCCTTAATAGTGCAGACTCTGTTTTGTGGATTCAACCGTTTGTGGTGAGCCACCAGAAGTTCCATTAGCAAATAGTCAGTTCAACAAAACTAGATCGGTGGACATGATTCTTGTTAGGGATTTATACCCAGAAATCATTCCTCATTGAACTAGGAAATTCACGACATACTGTCATGGCTCCTATCTACGGAACGAAAAATTACTTCTGCTTCTGCTAGAATCATTAAAAACGACTCTCATTTTCTTTATTACTCGGTTGCGTGATGAGGAAGGTAGTAGTAGGCATATACTTTTGAATGTTGAGTGGGAAAATCTACCTTTCTCATAGGATCAGGTTGCAGATATTCAGAAATTACTTGATCATAATCGAGTTTAACTTCGTGTCTTTTTAATGATAAGTGCTTTCTCGTTCCGTAGATATCAGGGGTGTAACATTTTACACCCGAATTTGGTACTTTTAATATTAAGATGACGACTTTTTTTACGTCTTTAATGTAGATTTCGAAAAAATGTAACGCCAAATAGGTTTAGACGAAAATACCTCCGTATAAAATAATGCTCTTTAAAAAGTCTGTTAACGAACTCATAAGTTATGCACCATGAGCAATACCATCTGGGTGCATGGTGTGGAAAAATGAATATATGGGGATACTGAAATAGCTCCTTTTGGTGAAATGCGTTTCAGAAATTAGGAGTACATCAACTTCGTTATGTTGATGTATGTGTTGTGACAGCCCATTTGCATTTAAGAGAAATACAGGGTGTTTTTTTTTTGAGAAGTGTGCTTTTCAATAAGAAATAAAACGCATATAAATTAATGTTATTTCGAGTAATTTAGCTTTTTTATACAGAAAAGGATTTGCCATTATGTTTTAAAAACAAATTCGGGCAAGTGGCCGCCGCAGTTCGTTAGAATAAATTCCAGCCGAAAGGTCCTATTTTCGACCTCTTTTTGCAGCAATTGGCGCCGTATGTCAGTAATAACACGCCAAATATTCTCTTCCAAGGCGTCAATCGTCTCGGGCTTATCTGCGTAGACAAGTGACTTCACATAACCCCACAAAAAATAGTCCAGCGGTGTTAAATCGCACGATCTTGGAGGCTACGCCGCAGGCCCACTACGCGAGATAATGCGCTCACCAAAAGCTTCCTTCAATAAATTGATTGTTTCGTTGGCTGTATGGCATGTAGCGCCGTCTTGTTGGAACCAAAGGTCGTCCACGTCAACATTCTCCAATTCAGGCACGAAAAAGTCATTAATCATGGCTCTATAGCGTTCCCCATTGACTAACATTATGACCGGCTTCATCTTTGAAGAAATATGGACCAATTCCCTCTGCCCATAGAGCACACCAAACAGTGGCTTTTTGAGGATGTAACGGCGTCTCAACAATGGCTAGTGGATTATGATCACTCCAAATGTGACAAATTTGCTTATTAACGTACTCACTCAACCAAAAGTGAGCTTCATCGCTGACAAAATTTTCTTGTGAAAATCGCGCGAACCGAACCATTATTTTGGTAATAAATTTGCATGATTTGCAAACGTTGTTCATGAGTAAAAACAAACTGAGTGTTGGGGAAAGAAAAAACACCTTTCCTGATTGTCTTCCGAAGTGCAAGTGCCTCTTTATTTTTTGTACATATGTATATTCACATTACAAGATATATAAAATTCGAGAATAGGCAAATTGTGATAATCCGTTATAATATTCAAAGCTTTCGATAAGTATGGATATATTAGTGTTGATGAAATTAATAATAATTGCATTAAGTATTCGGTACAATTTATGAGACGTATGATATACTTCATTATAATTAAAAACAACTGTTTACAAAATTTATATTATATAATTATTCTGACCGAACATGCTCCCCCCGTTGAAAGAACCTACTTTCAAGCATCATCGGCAGTGGACAGCAGCGCCAGTTTATGAATTGGACGTCGCAGTGCCCCCCTTCTTGTTTTAAGATCTACTACCCGCACCTTTCCATCAGTACCAGTAATCGTGTTGGTGATGCGTGCTAGTAGCCATTGTCGTGGTGGAAGATTATCCTCGTGAACCAGTACCATTTGCCCTAGTGCCAAATTCTTCTCGGGATTTGCCACTTGGAACGCTCTTGGAGACTTAGTACATAGTCGCGCCTCCAGAGGTGCCAGAATCGTTGCTTTAGGTATGTAATCCGCTGCCAGCGTGTCAAGTACGACGTTTTTGTGTCGTCGAATCTTTCGTCGGGTGTAGCCGTAAGTGTTCTTCCAATTAACAAATGCGCAGGAGTTATTGCTTCTCCATCATTTGGATCATCCGACGCTGGAGTGATGGGACGCGAATTGAGGATAGCCTCTACTTCAATTACAAGAGTGTTGAACTCTTCGAACGTAAGATTGGCTTGAGCAGCATTCTTTACCAATAGTGTCTTCGCAGATTTCACGGCGGCCTCCCAGAGACCACCGAAATGCGGTGCGCGTGGTGGGATAAAAACAAATTCGAAGCCTGTGATATTACTGTATGTAATTAAGCTGTCCATTGTGTCTGCATTGAAGAAGCTTTGTTGGAACTCTTTCATTTTGGAAGATGCCCCGACAAAGTTTGTCGCGTTGTCGCAATGAAGACGTTGCGGAATACCTCGTCTTCTTATAAATCTTTTCAAACAGAGTAAAAAGGAATTAGTTGATAGATCAGAAACAAGTTCAATGTGGCATGCTTTGGAGGTGAAGCATACGAAAACCGCCACGTAAACTTTATATGGTTGCTTCCCACGCAGCCGGTATGAAATAAAGAACGGGCCACAAAAATCGACAATCACGCTGTGATTGTAAGCGGTCAGCAAGAAGGTTACCCATCATTTGACCAATGAGTCTTGGTTTGTAGTGGAAACAATGCACGCAGTTACGCACAACCTACCAAACAAGGTCTCTAGCGTTTGTTACCCAGATCCTCAGGCGAAGTAAACCGATGAGAACCTTTGGTCCAGCGTGCAAGTGCTTTCGATGAAGATGCTCAACGAACAGTTTAGTGAATCTGTGCTCCTTAGGCAATAATGCTGGAAACCTAGCATCATATGGAATTGGTGCGTTACTTAAACGCCCTCCAACTCGTAAAATACGAACTAGGTTCTCACCTATTTCTAATACATGTAGAAATGGTGATAGTTTTTGAATGCTAGATTTTGTTAGATTGTTGGTACTCAAACACTCAATTTCTTCCCTGTAGTGCAACCGTTGTATTTCAGAAACAATTTTCCAAAAACAATTGTCTAGCTCTTGATATGGTACGTGAATAATTTGAGATACCGTGATGATTGCATTGGCAGGAATCTTATTTAAAGCGCGGTACATGTAGCAGACGATGCGCAAAATTCGATGATATGATGAATTTTGCTCTATTATAGTGTTGATGATGGATCCAACGCTGCCACTGTTGCTACATTTGAATGAAACTGCTTTACGGTGTTCCTTGTCGACAGGAAGTAGTTCGAAGTTTTGATCGCTACAGGGCCATGACCTAAAATCATTACGTAAAAAGTCGGGACCAGAGAACCAAATTGTATGTGAAATATCTAATGCATTACAACCTCTCGATATTATATCTGCTGGATTACTTGCAGATGGCACATGCTTCCATACTATATCCTGAGTATCTTGCTGCAATTCAGCGACTCGGTTGGCCACGAAACAGTTTAATTTGGATGAGTGCATTTTGAGCCATTGAAAGACTATTTTGGAATTGGTCCACAAATACACAGTGTTTGTGTATTTTGACAATTTGGATTTTATTTTTTTCCATGTTTTGCTTAGCAGCACGGCTGCACAAAGCTCAAGCCTAGGCAATGATTGTGCCTTGATTAGCGCCACTTTCGATTTGGCGATGAGTAACGAAGTTTTATAAATGTTGTCATGGCTTGTTCGTACGTACAAGCAACAACGTACGCTCGTTGAGATGCATCTGCAAACTGCATCTTTCACTGATGCAATTTGTAGAGGTAAAAACAAATCGAGGTACGTCAATACGATTAATGTTTGCTAAATCGTCATAGAGCTGACTCCAAAGTTCGCGTAGATCACTAGGAAGGTTTTCATCCCAATCAATGTGTCGAATCCACATTTCCTCAAGCAATATTTTGCACCGAATGGTTACGGGGCCCAGTAGTCGGAGTACAACAAATATTCTTGCAGTTACAGCAAGAACTGAACGCTTGGTGGCTGGCTGTATATCTGGAAGTTCAAACCGAAAACAAAATATATCTTCCTTAGGTTTCCAGGCCATCCCGAGTGCTGTGGTAATCTCTTCTTTTGCGATTTTCAAATGTATTTTCTCTGAGCTGTCAGCAAACATCTCAAGATGATTACTATTTCATTTTGCCAATTCAAGGCCGGCTAATGATAATATGCTCGTTACTTCCTCTTTGATTCGTGTCAACTCATCCAAATCATCGGCTCCTGTTAACAAGTCATCAACGTACATATCTTCTGTCAGTGTGCGCGCGCCTATTTGGAATTTTTCCCGATGTAGGCGATGTAGTATAAGCTGCGAATAGTGAGAAAAGGTGCGGCAAATGTGCCGTAGGTGACCGTGTTTAACTGAAAAACCTCCAATGGTTTCTCCGTGTCACTCCTCCATAGGATCAGTTGATATTTCCGATCACGCTCGTCGATTAGAAATTGGCGATACATCTTACAGATGTCAGCGGTGAGTGCGTACCTGTTCAAACGAAATGACAAGACTGTTATAATGAGATCTTGTTGGATTGTTGGGCCAACCATCAATATATCATTGAGGGAACGATTTGACGAATTGCGCGATGTCGCATCAAACACAACACGTAACTTTTTTGTTACGCTGTGTGGTTTTAAGATACAATGGTGGGGTTTAAAATAATGTGATCTGGTTAAATCAGTGTTCCTTGAGAGAGACATGTGACCTAACTCCTTGTATTCGTTCATAAACTCGATATACATTCTTTTGAGAGATGCATTACTTTCCAATCGTCGTTCAAGTAACATAAATCTGCGGTTAGCAATTTTAAACGACTCACCTAAATTATCAGGTGATTCTCTAAAGGGAAGTCGTGCGATTATACGACCATCTGCTGACATCGTTACATTCTCAGTGAAATGCTTTTCGCAGCGTTGCTCCTCTTCTGATAGTGATGATATTTGATTTGGAAAGTCCTCTATTCCCCAAAATTGCTGTAAAGTCGAGTCTAGATTTGGTAAATGGCGACTATTTGCTATTTGCATGAGTAAATCTATGCGCTGGTGTTTGTAGAACAGTGGATCAGCGAGTTGAATTCCCTCTGGTAATGCCCAATCCCTGGTGTTGATTTGATCTCCGGGCTGGTGAGCCGAAATTGATTTTGATACTGCAAATGTGGCTGCATATTCAAACTCGTTGGATCGTGATCTTATTGTTGTGAATACACTGTATTTCAAATTTGTAAGAACTTCTCCAATGCCCGCGACTTCTTGATCGTTTTGATGAAAGTCGAGCTGAAGCTGTTTTGCCATTTCTTCTGTAATAAAGTTTAATTCTGAACAAGAGTCTAGGAGTGCTCGAACTGGTTGGTCAACCCAAACTTGTTCTTAATTAACACTATTGCCGTAGGTTTGATTGCCCCTGTGTTTAACCTGTTAACCAACGTAATGGTTGGTTTAGAATTCAGGTTTTTGGTAGTTTCAACTACAGCTGCTGTAGTAGCAGACGTAGATAGATAGTCAGGATTAGATTTCGAACTAGAGGTTGTGAAAAATATGTGTAAACGAGTGTTGTGAGATGCCTGGCAGATTTTACATCGAGAAATGGAGTGGCATTTAGACACGAAATGTCCCTTTCGTAAGCAGTTAATACATAGACCTAACCGCTTTACGAAATCAAACCGTTCCGCCATTGGAAGGTCCATGAATTTGGAACAGCTTCCGAGTGGATGCTCTGATGAATTGCAATGTGCGTAGTTTACCTTCGCGTTGAGGAATGTATGTGAAGTTCTTTTCGAGTTTTTCTTGTCTCGTTGCCATTCGTTGTTTCTTGTAAGTTGTGGCTTTTCGATAGAATCTATATGCCTTTTCTGTCCCTCTAAGAGCTGACACCGCCGACTTAACGTTTTATAAAAGGTGTCCCATGTACACAATACTTCAAACTCCTGTTTCTCATCATACGCGCTCTTTGATTCATGATCTATCTTGGATAGTACAATATAGATTAGAATGGCATTCATTACTTCCATTTCTGTGCCAAGCGACAATAACGATGCACGAAGTGCTGATACAGAATCGACAATAGTACGTAGTCCAACTGGATCCCCCTTGTTCATAGTGGGGATATTGAATAGCGCGGTAATATTTTCCAGAAATATCAGGACGTTGTTTTCATATCTTTCTTTCAGAAGTTGCAACGCTTTTGGATAGTTGTCATCAGTAACCTGGATCGGTTCAATGACTGCCAGGGCCTAACCAGAAAGACAATTTAGTAAATAGTTAAACTTTTCAATAGGGGAAATAGACTCTTCATGAACCATTTTGTAGAATGACCCTATAAACCGTTTGTACTCTGCGTATTTACCATCAAACTGTGGGAGATTTAGATTTGGTAAGCGCTTGCGATGACCAATCGATGAGGTTACATGTGAATCTACAAAACTCGTTTCAAAACTATTATTTCCGCGTTTACTATTTAATAGGGTGAGTATCTTTGACTTTGCTGCAATAAATAATTCCTCTAACTCACTTCTACAATTGTCCTCTGACACTCTCTCAATTTGTCCTTGAATATGGCTTAATTGCTTGAAGTATGATTCCAATATTTGTAAACGGCACTGGAGAATAGTGGAGTCAACTGTGTCTCCATCCCTCTCCACCTTAGGTTTCACATTTGTAATTTTCCGTTTAATGCTAGAACGTTGTGGTTTCAATGATGAAAGGCATGCATCACTTGACGGTATGTTATCGCCATCCTCTTTTACTGTAGCCATTTGTCCAACGATTTGTTGCTACGAGCAACACTAGGTATGTGAGAATGTAGTGAGCGTGGTATAGAACTTGAAAACTGAAGTGGGATCGAGATAAATCGGAGGCCAAACTAGCAACAGTGGATCGAACAACGCGAACGGCAAGAGAGTTATATTACGTATATAGATTGATGAATATAAGTTTATGACTGTTAATATGTATGTATGTTAACAAATAAAGTTGATAAATGCATAAGCTTAGGATTTCCTTGTGTTTTATTGCGAGTACGGTTACCTTGTAATTGTCAATAGTGTGTACCAATGATGAGCTGATGATAACGGTGCTACCGGTTGTTAGCAGTACTCTCGTGATGAACGGTTGTGTTGTAGCACCGACGCGACGTCAACGTTGACTATTACCGTTGGCGGCGACAGAGAAGGTATGTCCACGTGTCAGGCAGCGGTGGCACCAAATGACGACTGCTGTGATGTGATACACGCGTCGCACAGCGATTCGCGGAGTTGCTGAACGATGAAAAATACTGCTTATCAATTTAGCAGTAGTTTCGAAATGACTTGATTTGTCAGCGATCGATAAAACTGGGTTGCAAACGTTGCGCTCTGTCAGCGGCAACGGTAACACAGTAATGTGTGTATGTATGTATACACCACTTTTGCGGTGATCTTTAACGCCGGCAGCAGCAACAAACAAATTGCGATTCTTACGTGGCAGCGTTAATGGCAGCTGCTGTAAAATCCTTGCAATTAATCTCGACTGTGTTGTACTTGACCAATGTGTTACACTTGCGTAGACGGTTATCCAATAAACCGTCCTGCCGTGGTCGCGAAAAATGTTGGGGAAAGAAAAAAACACCTTTCCTGGTTGTCTTCCGAAGTGCAAGTGCCTCTATTTTTTGTACATATGTATATTCACATTACAAGATATATAAAATTCGAGAATAGGCAAATTGTGATAATCCGTTATAATATTCAAAGCTTTCGATAAGTATGGATATATTAGTGTTGATGAAATTAATAATAATTGCATTAAGTATTCGGTACAATTTATGAGTCGTATGATATACTAAAGTTATAATTAAAAACAACTGTTTACAAAATTTATATTATATACTTATTAATTATATTATATAGTTATACACTGAGCATAAATCAAGTGACAGCTGTCAAAAAGACCAACCCCGAAAAAAGTGTTGCCTGCCAGATTGAAAACCACACTAAAAAACACTTTATTTTTATGGCATCGAAGTCAATTGCATTTTGGATGTGAGGTTTACAAGGAGATTTGTCATTACAATAAGTCGTTGCATTACTTGCCTAATAAGAGACAACATTTCACTCACATCATTCTGATTGGTTTGAGGTTGAGGTTGAGTATTTGTAACATTTGGAGGCCATTCGTTAATGTTGATGTTATTTCTGAATACTTGGGCATAGCTACTTTGAGTAGTTCGGGAATTATTTTGTGTAGGAGCGTGTACAGAATCTGGTTTGAGGGATGATTTCCCTTACAAAGGGCTCATTTTACGTTGTCCGACCTCGATTTTCTCAATCAGTTTGCAGTAGAGTGACTTTCGGTGCATTTCACGCATCTGGGTTTTCGGCGGCAGAATCCCTTTGTGTGCCCGTATTGTTGACAATTTGTACATTGTAGAATTTGGCGTTTTGGACACGGAGGTTCGAAAACTATACGGCTGTACATAAGGGTATTGATATTATATATTTCCTTATTGTTGTGATGTGGTACCAAATCCATTGTAAACATGGGAAGTGGATTTTTGGTCACTCTGTGCTTAATGTTCCAGATATTTGTGAGTTCATGGCCAAGCTCCTTAGCTCATTTTTTAATTCACCATAATCGACTGATGGGTGTATATTTCTTAAGAATACCTTAAAACTCTTGCTTGGGTTTATAGTTGGGTTTTATAATTCAGTTTTCCTTTCTTCCAGTAGTTTGACAATTTCTCTCTAAGCTTCAGAAGTTTAAGGTTTTTTTTTTTCAATTGCTCAGTATTGATAATTTTTATAATGTAGAGTCCTCGACTTGATCTCTTAGTAGTTTCTAAAGTGGCTGGATGTTATCCACTTTATCCACGAATATAGGTGGAGGTTTTGGGCTTTTTCTTGTGGCTCATTTGAAATTAGAGGCTGCTGTTCGGTATTGACGGTCTGCGGCTCTTCCACATCTAGGCATTCAAATCTATTTGGGGTTTTATTTGATTGACTAAGCCAATATTCATTTAGTTTTAAGTGCTTAGTCTTTTTTTGAGGTTTAGGTGGACTTTATCATTGCCTTTTTCGATACTTCCTTTCATTCTTCTGCCGATTTTTGAAGCAGTTTTTGTTCGCAATTAGAAGTCGATAGACCATCCATAGCGAAAAACACTGAATGATAAGGAGCGTTGTTTCTTATTTATTTATTTTTTTATTTTTTTTATTTCTTACACAAAATTTTATATATTTTTTGAGAAAGAATTGTATGTTATAAAATAAAATACGTTATCAATAAAGGAGAAAAAATATTTAGGGATGCTTGGCAACCCTAAAGGAGGGCGGCAGCTATAATGATAAGCTAATGCGAAAACCAATAATATAAAATAAAAGCTTTCGCTAGAAAAGCTTTTCTGTTGACAGCTGCTAGTAGTTGAGATGTAGGACGATAAATTATGTTGTTGTACAACTAATGAAAATTTATCCGCACTTTATTATATTTTATATTATTTAACTACTACTTTTGACATTGCTTTGTAGAGTTACCATAGTCATGAGGTCAAAATTTGAGTAACATTTAAAGCTTGTAAGAGCAATACGTCTAGTTGCACAAAAGTCAATAATATCAGCTTTTTAATTTTGGGTATCCGTAGGCCAAACGTTGGTTCCCCAGTTGAGATGGTTCTTAAATTAAACTTTGAATAGCAGACAGGAGTTGCCGCCTTTTTATAGTTATTAGTCGCGAAAACCAAGCAATGTGCTTTGCGTTCTAATCTCCATCACTTATAAATATGTTGCCAAATGTCTCCAAAAATATTTCATACGCTTCTTTTTTTATATTTGCCATATTCACGATCTATAGTTTTTGGTCTTGTATCGTGTATTCTTGGTTTTTGTGGTAAATTTTGTAACTTTACAAAAACAAATACATGCAATTGAAAGTACAACCAATTTAGACAATTTACAATCGTAACCCCCTATTGTAACATTGCGTAGTATTCTGTATTTTCTTAATAGTGATCTCACTTTATAAATTCTACTAACAAAATGTAAACAAGATCAGCTGTTTTTGCAAATAATAAGTATTTACAACGAGGTCGTTCACGATCTGATGTAAAATTAGATATATTTTACCAAATTTACTACAAAAACTACAGATCGTGAACACGATTATAGCAGATATTGTAATTGGCCCTATCCAATCTTCTATTACAATATTTTTAGCTTGAATAAGTTGCTCACAAAAGGATGTTATTTCGTGATGTTTTATATTACGTTTTATCAGCATTGCATTTCCGCCGTATGCTTTTCCATCTGGATGCATTGTTTGGGAACATCATCAAAATCAGGTATGATTTATGTACGTAAATAAATTGGTTTGTTGTTTAACTAAACCGCTTTTACATTTGTAAACCCTTAAACTTTTTTTTTGGTGGGTTGCAAGAAATGAAAAAAGAGCGGCCCTTCAAATTCAAAAGCGGGTTTATTTATAATGATAATAATAGTATTTTTATTATTGCATTAATACCAGACTTACGCAACGTTTAGGCCTTTCGCGAAGAAACTGCAACTAATAAATTTACAACCATTTACACCGGCCGAACATAGGCTCAAATAAACTTCTCCTTTAAATTTGGCCCAAAGAAAAATGACTTACTTTACTTTACTTTTAATGGCACAACAGCCCATGGAGCCAGCCCATGGAGGGCGTAGGCCGAGCTTTTCGCATCCACACATGTTGTGCGTGTTATATTTGTACATGAATGGAAGGGACCTACAGTTTTAATGCCGAATCCGAACAGCGAAGTGAAAAGAGGTGGTACCGAGTAGAAAAATTATTTTTTATAATTTTTGATTTTGCCTCTGCCGTGATTCGAACCCCCGACACTCTGCGTAGCAGTCCAATATGATATGAAAGGAATTGAAAATGAAAATTAACTCAAAAGATTTTTATTTATGTAAAGTATACTTTTAAGTCATACAGTTTTTAGCTTCATTAAACAGAAAATTGACAAAGTAATAAATTATTAAAAAAGTGTGGAAGAACTAATTAATAAAAATTTAAATAAACACTTTCATTGTATCTACAGCAACCTGCCTACAATAAGGGCAGTTAAAATTGTTGCCATCTTCCAAACGAGCCGGTCATAGCTTTTAACTGCGTTTTGCACGAATTTCCTGGCACACCACACACAGATTTGAATCATCTGGTTCATCATGGAATAGTCCAGGCCACTCTTCATAGCATGACAAATTTTCATCCGAATATGGTTTATCTTATACGGGAACCATATCAGTACATACACACATGGACAAAATAATAGATGTGAACCCAAAAATATTTAAAATGAATAAAAAAATTAATTGGCATGGTCTACAATCAAAAGGCAAATTTGGAAGTTTGATGGCACTGTTTTGGAATGAAATGGGGGAATCCCCGCAACAAAAGTTCTTCTCGATAAATATTGCGGCTTGTTTATTTGTTCAACCTTCAAATTGATCTGGACAATAAAATAGGTGTGTTTTGGTAAAAATTAATATAAATTTAAAGCGTTATTTAGTTTCGGAAGGTAAGATTTCGATAAAAGTGAACTAAATAAAGGTTTAATTATAATTAATAAATTAATGGCGTTATGTATAGATTCGTGTATAAGGATTTGTTGGAAACGGCAATGTTACCATATGCCGAGGATAATATGCCACCTTTGTGGAAATTTCAGCAGGACAATGATACTAAACATTCATCGCGAGTTGTCAAAGCATAATGTAGATGAGTGGCCAAGTCAATCCCCAGATCTAAATCCTATTGAGAACCTCTGGGGAGAACTTAAGCGCCAAAACAAAACGCAGTTATGGTTAAAAAAATTTTTTAAATTTGGTACAACATTACTGTAGAAACTTGTCGGAAGTTGATATCTTCAATGCCCAGAAGAATCGATAAAGCCATCAAGAATAATGGTGGATGTACTGGGTATTAATGCGTTCTTATTAATTCAGTAAAATACTGGACCATAACTAGCAAAATTTCTATATTTATTCCTAAGTCCGATCGAAAATCTGTGTATTTTATGAATTAACCAAAATTAAAGTTATGTTGTAGAGTTTTTAAAACCTTTTATGTTTTGTTATGACTCTGAAGTATGTTTATGGTGTAGCAGTTAACTTCCTTTTTTGTAGAAGAAGATTTGCTTCTTCAATTTTTGCATCCTTGTCAATATATTTTTCTTACGTTTTTCCGTCATAGTACCATCACTATTAATCCTTTAAACTCTAAAAAACATAACATAAAATTTGGGTTCATTGTTTTCTTTACTTTCTTTTAGATCGGCTGCGTAAATTTTAGCGTGCATGGAGAGACAACGCGAACAACTTCAGCAGCCGAAGCCTACAATGGTGTGTTGGGGCGAATTATGTCCAAAAATGAGAGTTTTTTAAATTTTTTAAAACCATCTGAGACGGAGAATTTTTTGAAAGTCACTCTTGAGATGCTGATCGAAACTAAACCCAAACTTTAGGTTTTTTAGAGTTTTAAGCAATAATAAAAAGATTTGCGCGAATTTATCGTTTGTTTCTTTCAGATATTTTCAATCATACTTAAACTATAGCTAATCTTTAAGAATTGTTTAAATATGATTGGCATACAAAGAAGTTGCTTCGTTTTGTAAGTATAATTATTGATACTCATCTTCTCGTAGAAGGAGAAAGAAAGGGCGATGGAATCTATTCACAGGACACCGATAAAGGATTTTATTCATCCTTTGACAGTCCGAAGTTATTCCGCACTGCTTTTAGTTGGAATGACACAATTACTTCAAGCGGTGTCTTTGGTGAACCAATAAAGGTTTTGCTTTATTGCAATCCATCCCGTTTTAATTTTGGGGAAGCAAATAAATTGGTTAAAAAGGAAAATAAAAAAAAAGGAAAAAAAAATCTAAATTTATCTTACCGTTCAGAAGTCTCTCGAAATACATTGCGAATTCCACTGATAGCATTTGCATTACAACCTGTTGCGGCCGTATGAATGCAATCGTCTATTCGTATTATTTTTTATTATTTTTTTTTTAAATGTAGTTCATTTTCTGATTGCATGTTGGTATAAGTGTCGGATTTTTGGATTATTTCTATTTAAATTTCTTTCTTTTGTGATTGCATTGTAGTAGCATTTGCGGTGATATGTGGTTTACTTTCATTATTTTGATTTTAGTTTTGTTGTTCGTATCCTTTGAAATTCATTGGCTACTAAGCATCTTCTGTAGCTCGTAGGATGCGCTTCACCGCAGTTACATCACTTGGGTAACATTCGTGCGTTTGATGTTTTCCTGCGCACTTTACGCATGAAAACATAACGGGTTGTTTCAAGCAATAGTTTTGTGTGACCGAAGAATTGTCACGTTTAAATTGAGATATTAATTAATTGGTTCAACGATGACTATAGAACCTAAACTCTTTTTGATTTCGAATACTGTTTTAGTATCTTCAGAGGGCTTAAATGATAGCGTGAACATGTTAAGCGGTCCTTTGTATTCCGCTTCTTTTTATTTACTGCATTTGTAATCTTAAACGTTATATAATGTCGATAGTGGTGAAGATTTTTTGAGAGGTCTTGTTTGTTTGTCCTCGCATGTATACCAAGATAGTTTTGAGTTGCTGAAATTGCTTGCTACAGACCTATAATAAGAACTTTTGTTGCATTTATTTTATAGATGTCATTATTTAGTAATTTAATATTTAAATCAATTTTTACATTGTTGTTACATTGTTCGGTACAGTTGATTGTAGTCAGTTATATTCATAACCATTACCACTAATCACTGTTGCCTTTTTTTTTAATTTTTTCTTCAATTATTTGCTCGTTATCACACAATTCTGGTGAGGAATCATCAACCTTCCATTTTTTACTTTGCTTTCCTTTGACAAAAAGAAGTTTGATGACAGTTGATGAGAAAAAGAAGGTTTGTTTTTTATATTGCAGTCAACACACAGGGTGTACCCCTATGAATGCGGCGCATTTTTTTGATTGGAGGGAAGATTTCTAAGTGGGAGAAAGAAGGAGTTAGAAGTTTGAGCGTTTGCTTTAAAAAATAACTTTCTCTGTAATGCTTCTGCGGCGGAACGCCGTGTAGTTCTGGTGAACACTGGCAGCATCAACTTGCGAATCTCAGCAGAACATTTACCGTAAAAGTTACGGTAAAACAGAGAGACGCAAGCCACGTTTCGACAATGTTCCAAGGACTTAATAGAGCTAGAATCTCTATTGTCTCCTATTAGCTTTATCGCTCGATGTACGATACGGTCCTGGAGCTCCAGTTGCCTTCGTGAAGCTCCAGCGCTTAGGTATGAATTAAACTCCAATTTAAGACGTATATAGGTGATGTAGATCATGCGGATATCAGTCGCAGTGAAATATTTTTTACACCGTTTAAGAAAGCCGAGGCTGCTTCTTTCGACACGTCATAAATGTGTTTATTCCAACGAAAATCACATTGGATGGGCATGTCCAGAACATCAAGAGTCGCTGTTTCCGCAATACCTGCCACACCCATATCTAGCTTAACCGGAGGCTAGGAAACTCGTTTGTGAGATAACAGATAACATTGGGTCATATGCGCACTTGGAGATTGACTGGAGATCTTTATTGAATAAGTCATTCATAGCATGTCTTTTCCTCTCAATCTTCAAAGATTTAGGGCGTTTAGAACAGTTATATGAATGAGAAATTGGGCTGTCATCTGCAACCGAGAAAATGGGATTCTTCATTAATGACAGAAGGCTGAAATGTCATTGGGTCCCGAAGCCTTGTTTATGTTAAGATTTGCAAGAACTCTTTTTTGAGCTTGCCCTGTGATACACGTGTTGGTTGGGTCACTAATTGTCAGGTCGTTCGACTCTACTAATAACTCGACATATAGACCTTCGGGTGTTGTGTGACTTGAGTGGCACAACCAATCCAAATTGTGAACATTGAAGTCACCAGCAACCACGATTTCACTGCGCGGATATGTTTTTAAAATAGCAGCGATGGAGTCAGAAAGGCAATCAACTTATTAAAAGTATAAAGTTGTTGCTGGCACTGGTACGCCACATCCTCATTAATAAAAAGGGCAAGATCCCTGTGGGGAGAGAATAATGACACCAGCCAATGCCCTGGCACTTGAAAATCCAATGGATCTGCACCCTCACATAACTGATCTAGTGCCATCATTATATGGGGTTTCTCGAAGTTTATAAATGCATACACAGTAAAGAAAATCGATCTAAGTCCGTGAACATGGCAAAAGCTATACTAAAATTCCTCAACATTTATAAGCATAGACAAAATTAAAACAATACAAGAGGCAGGGAAGTGGCCAGCTATGTCCGCATGTAGTGCCAACGAAAGGGATAGTAAGGATAAAGAAAATGTGTAAACAGCAACACCGTTCTGCTGCGCGACTGTGGATGCTGTTTTGTTGTTGTTGCCTGGTTATTGATTCCGTTTTGTGCACGTATTATTATTTAGTTGGTTTTATTTATTTATTATTTTATTGTTTAATGTGCACTCGCGGCGTAAATTGCAATACAATAGAAATTTTGCGGGCCACACCACATTAGACGGAAACACAGGACAACATATACGACACGGAAGAAAAACGGTGGGAACATCCGCTCCCTTCTACAATCTATTATTAAGAACATTAAGTTCTCTAAAAACCTCCTCCTGGTTTCCGTGGTTGAGCTCCATAGTTTTTTACTAGCTCGCATTTATTATTTTGTGGCGTATTCTTTATTTTACTTTATTCTTGCTTTGCATTGAATTATATTTTTATAAATTGACTTTATTTTGTATATTTTTTTTGTTCATTAACATACAAAAATTCACTATCCTTTATTCACGAAACTTTTCACAGTCCATATCTTTTACACTTAATATCACAATTTCATAACATTTTAAACGGACAAATGTAAAGTAACAAAAATTAGCCTTGATTGCGTCAGATGATGCATAGGATTTACCGTAATCCGACAAGTTGAAATATGTTTATCTTTCTACTACTCAAGATTTTTAACCCTCGACATGCATACGAAAAATTACAGAGTTTTGTCAATCAAAATATACTACTCTGTAGAAAATTAAAAGATATCGTATAACTAAATATGTTTATTTATTAGATTTTGACTGACTTCGGATGTTTATAAAGCTTCTAAAAAATGTCGAAAACGGAATTTTACGAAATCAGTTTTGTAAAAGTGTACATTCACAAATAAGCAAAATATATCATAAAAAATGTGGTTTTTCATTTGGATAATAACGCATGCACTAGATGTTAGAGTTATTTACTAAAAATATGAATTTTCACAAAATAAATAAATGAGAAAAGTACCCAAAATAATATTTGTCGACTTTGTTCCTCTTAAATTTTGGGGCCGTGTTTCATTTATAACAAATGAAATATTAAATATGAAATATTTCCACAGATTAAGTCATATACGACCACGAGAAAGTTTACAACTCTTGAAGAGATTTCAAACTAATAAGTAGACATCGAGCATTGTATGAGGGAATAGAATCAACAAAATGCAGGGCTTTCCTATGTATTATTTCAAATAATTCGGCGTAGCATATTAAAGTTTCGAACGTACTAAGGTTAAATACAAAATTTTGCGCGTATATGCGCGATTTGAATAATCTGCAGTGTAGATGTACTGTAGGATGAATGGTGTAGGTGTCCTGTAGGGTGAATGGCGCAGGTTTGAATATTTAATAAGTCTCAAATGGAAACATTTTTAATATTGATTATCAATTTGTTGCGGTGACACCAATAAACCAAGCGGCTGATTGTTACCGATTCTGGAAAGACTTTTAAATCGTCAGCGTAAGACACATAACTTGCGTGTAAAAATTTGGTACTAATATCATTAATGAATAAAATTAATAGTAGCGGGCCTAATATACTATCCTGCGGAACGCCAAAATAGGCCATGAACTGTTGCGATTTTACGTTATCGATCTAGCATACACTATTATGAAGATAGGACTTCAGCCACTGCAAAAAAGTTGATCGACCGGCAATAAACTCATGTTGGTAAGGACTGATAATGCCTTTCACTGCACAAATTAGTTTCTCCTTAACAATTTTTCAAGAAGTTTTGAAGTTGTTGACAGATTGGAAATTGACCTGTAATTAAGAATGTCACTTTTATTCGCAGATTATTAATCAGAGTAATATGAACAATCTTCCATTTACCGATACATTTTCCTGAGCTTAAAGAGTTATTGAGTATTGCGCATAGCGGCAAGCAAATAGTTCTGATACATTTCATAAATATGTAGAAATGAAGATAGCTATCAATATCTGGTTTTAAATTGATTGCAAGCTCATACCATACAATTCATAACATCATCCTCCGTTACCAACAAATCAAACGCGCATTTTATATGATTAAGAGACTGTGGGTCAAAATTTTTGATTGAAAGTAATGACCAAAAAGATCTGTAGTACCCGAACGTTATCAGAGAATACTTATGCTATTTACGTATGTCAGGCAATAAGGCATAGTGGAGCAGGCTCGCTTAGATCGAACGAAATTCCAAAACGATATGTGTAGAACTGTTTATATCATCGAAAGTTTTATTATTATATTATAGAAAGTTTTATTTTTATATTTAAAAACAAAATATGGAATTCATTCAGTTTATGGAATATTTTGTTAAAATTAGTTAAATGAAAAATTAAAATTAAAATTAATTAATTATGTAATTAGTATTTAATACTACAGCGACGAGTGGGTGCCACGACATCAGCTACCGATCCACGTACCAACGACTGCCTACTGTTTACTCCCGACTGACTACTGTTCACGACGACAACTCTACTGACTCTCCTCGATACTCTTTGGATGCTACCAAGACGACACCACTCGGCTACAACTTATTTATAGGTACAACTTCGGCAACTTTTGACAACTGATTCTCTGACCGCTTTACATTAGTTTACATACAGTGTCGGACAATCAAATAAGAACACCTTGTTCTGAAACCAAAAACCTTAAAAAAAATATTTCTATAGGCTTATGATAAATTTAAAAGGTATTTACTTTTATTCATTTATTCCACAAGTTTAATTTTTTCTTAAAACAAAAACAAAATCAATTCAGTGTAAAAAAAGAAATTTAAAAGTTACACATAAAATCACATTTCAAAAGGACAAACCAATAAGAACACTTCAATTAAAAAAAAAGCTAATATTTTGTGGAATAGCCTTTGTTAATCAAAACCGCCTTACACCTTCTAGGCATTGATTCCACCAGAGACGCGCAAGTAGCCTGGGGTATGGAATACCACGCTCTTTGAATGCTTTGCCACAATTCGTCTTTGTTTTTAGCTCTGGTACTGCCTATCTTCTCTTTGACAATATTCCACAAGTTCTCGATTGAATTAAGGTCAGGAGATTGTGAAGGCCAGGGAATTCCATTATGGGAAAACCAATCTCGCGCAAGTATTGAGGTGTTCTTTGGGTCATTATCCTGTTGCATTTGCCATTTCAGGGGCATTTCCCATTCAGCGTAAGGAAGCATCACCACCTGAAGGATGTTTACGTAAAGAAATCTGTCTATCGTTTCTTTTATCCAATACAGAAGGCCCACACCATACCGAGAAAAGCATTCCCATACCATGGTGCTTCCACTTCCGTGCTTAAACGTCTTCCTAGTATATTTTGGGCCCAATTCTGCATTTTTCGAGCGTCAAACTCAACGTTTGCCATCACTTCCAACAAGATTCACCTTGCCTTTGTCTGACCATAATACGTTAGGCCATTTTTTTGCATTAATTGAACCATCCCACTCAATGTGCGCTTCAGCGAACTCTATGGGACACTTTCGATGTCTTTGTGTCAACATTGGTACTTTTCGTGCTGTTCTCCCATACATTTTTTTCCACCAAACGTCTCCTTACTGATCAAGCACAAATTTGAACCCCTGTCTCCTCTCTAATTGCGGCAGCAGCCTTAAATATATCGCGTGCCGCCAAAATTTTTATGCGATTGTCATCTGCACTTGTAGTTTTGCGTGGCCTACCTCTCTTGCAAAGCAATTTTTGAAGTAATAAAGATTGGTAGACAAATGTCGAGGACCTGCTAATAGTTTTAGCTATATGGCGGATGCTTTGTCCCTCATTTCGCAGTTTTTTCACCAAATCACGGTCCTCCTTGCTACAGTGCTTTGCTCGACCCATTTTTCTGTGACATTACGGAATAGTTTACATTTAATTTGTTGAATTACCCTCAATGCTACCATTTAAATGCTTAACAGTACAAATTATAAACAAGATTAAGTATTCTTTTTAAAATATAAATTTTTTTGGGAATCCCCAAAAAATATTTAAATGTAGTGTTGCCACCTAGAAATTTATAAAGTATATACCATATAATTTTCTACTCTATAAAAATTGTTTGCCATAAGCAGTCCGATGAAAAAAAAATCAATGGAAGTTTTATAGTGCAAGGTGTTATTATTTGATTGTCCGACACTGTATATATACACATATTGTTACAAAGAAATTTATCTATGACATTAAACTTCATTAATGGATTTTATATTCAGTGTTATTGGTTTTTTGTAGAACTTGTTTTATTTATTTAATTGATTTTTCAGCTTCTTCAGGTTATTAGTGTATCATGGTAATTTATTAATTCTATGAGGCAACATAGATATGGTATGATAACAAATTTCAGAAGTTTTATAAACAAAAGTATCAAAACAATTGTAAGAAAGTTTAAACTCCACATATAAAATTAAAGTTAATGAAAATTCTACGAGCTTTAATTTTACATTAGAAAAACAAAGTCTAATATTCAATTTAACTTACATATTTACAAAATAGTTGACTTGAATCAAATTAATACTAAATAAACTATATATTTTGGAACGAAGATTGATATGTGAAAGGAAGAAGGAGAGAGGGAATGCAATCACAGGACACCGACGTAGTATGCATATAATAGCAATCAGCACACCGCCGCCTATCTCTTTACGGGTGTCCTGTGATTATCCATTTCTTCTATCAAACTTCTTTCCAATCAACACAATGCTCTGCATTCGTAGGGGTACACGCTGTGTGTTGACTGAAATATGAAAAATATTGTGATAGTATATTCTAAGAGTCTGTAATTGAGAATAATGCCTTGAAGGACGAGAATGTGCTACGTCAGATATATCAGCTAGGTGGTTGTTACTAAGTTTTCCCTCTTCGAAAAAAACGAAAGGGCTTCACTTTGACATTTGTAGGTCATCGTAAAAGGTTAAGGAGCTCACCACATTTATATAGGAGCTCCTTCCTTACCAGCTTACGACATGACAGCAGATGAATTTCAACTTTCGAGTTGTTAACAATATGTGATAAGATATCTGCTTCTGTGACTGTAAATTACGATAAATGAATTCTCTTCTTCTTGCCAATTACCTCAAGACTATGTATAACATTTTGCGCAAGTTTTTGTTTTACAGGACTTTCGTTATGATCAGTTTCACCTTGGATGTTCGTATGTAAGCACATGACGGTATTAAGCGTAGGCAGCATAGTCGCATAATTTCCCTTTGCATATTTGAGTGGTGGTCTGCACTGGGTATACAAATGTGGCACACAGCAATAGCAGATGAAACAAAAGATGGATATGAAGCGAAGAAGAGCCTGAAACTACTTCAGAGAAAGTTAGTCGATTAGGAGCAGAGTTTACATTGGCAGATAAGAAGTCATTAGTATTAGGCATAGTGAGCGACCAATAGGAGGTTTTAGTGTAACAGGTAAATTGTTTGGCTGATTGTTAATAAGCATTGACCGTTTTATCATTATTTTCGATAAAGATTGAGATATAAACGCAGATCTTTGACTTCCTTGATTAAGAAGGAGATAGAAGAGACAGCATCGTTATTACGAAATTTAATCTGCATACTTAGCATGTAATCAAACCTCTTAATAATATAAAGATGTCTGTCTCATTCCCATATATTTGCGCGTCCGCATAAGAATTTGGTGGGGATTTCTTATAAATCCCCTAAAGAGAAATGTGAAAAGCAAAAGAGCAAGAAACCAAAAGAACAATGCTACTGCTGTGACTTTACGCGAGGGAAGAGAGACGAAAGTGGCCTCCGATATAAAAAATAAAGAGAAGCTAATGGCTCAACAGCCCATGGAAGGCCTAAGCCGAGCTTTTCGCATCCATCCATGTTGTGCATGTTATATTTGTACATGACTGGAAGGGGCCTACAGTTTTATGGCGTAACATTGCCACTTACCCACACATTTGTCTTTCTTTGCACAAAGAAAACAGAAAATTTCAGTATCTATTAAAACTTGAAAATATCAAAATTTTTTTGTTTATGTTTTGACTAAAATCTCTGCGTGAAACTACACTTGCGCTTCGCTTTTAATCAGTTCATTGATATTTAGCATTTACGAGTGTGTATGGTACAATTTTACATTGATTTTTTATAAAATTTCTTTGCCATTTCTTTCCATGCTTTGCTAAATTTGTTTACTTTATAATACGCAATCGAGAACGTACACATAAGTAACAGCAATCAAAAAAACTTGCTCTTTCGTTTCTTTACTGTATTTTTACCTCTCTTGGTTTCCTCACTCTTTTGATTTTCAAGTAATATTTTTTCTTTCTGCATTAACATAAATTTTTATACGGACAAACAAATGTATAGAGTGATACATCCTTATATATTAGTACATACTATGTATATTATTAACATCTTTGATGCAATTCGGTTTCCATATCACAAACATTGTTTGTCATATTGAAGAGAGCTGATTAAGAGATCATTTTAGAGCAAACATTTCGTTGTAAAGGTTGGTCCATCTTAGATTTGGAATTTGGACTACTGATCATTTTAAGTGCGGCAACACTAATATCGATGGGTCGATATACGCTTGATCAACGTTGGGAAATACTAAAAATTTCCTTGCAAAATTATCGAGGTGTAAGTGTAAGAAAATTAAGTTCAAAATTCGGTGGAAGAGAATCGTCTTCCACCCAATTTGAGAAACGTGTGCGTGTAACTGGATCTTTATTGGATAAAACAAGTTCCCGTACTCCTATAGAGCGCAAAACCGATAAAACTGTTGCTCAAAATGTGTAAAAAGACCCAACCAAATCGAATCGCCATCGTTCTCAGGAATTGTACAAAGTTCAATTGGTACAACAGCTGAAGCCACATGATCATCCGCAATGGTTTTGGTTCGACCACTTGGAAGAAAATTAGCATTTTTACCGAAATATCATAATTTCTGTCGAAGCTTACTTATTTTTATTTATTTTTTTAATTGATACATTCAAATCATAGGGTGTACCCATATGAATGCAAAGCATTGTGTTGAATGGAAGGAAGGTTGATAGGTGGAAGGAAGAAGGAAGGAGAATGAGAGAGGGAATGCAATTACACCGATGAAGAGATAGAGGCATTGTGGCAAGTGTTATGACTTTACCACAATAAACTTCAGTTTATCGGTGTCAACTATGACCGCATGTAACGCTAAAGGCCGAGCTTTTCGCATCCACTCATGCTGTGCGTGTTAAATTTATACAGGCGAAGTGAAAAGCTTTCCGAAAGCAATTTTTACTCTTGTAAGTTTGTCATTGCCTGCCAAGAGGTGGTGCTGTGTAGAAGAATTGTTTTATTTTTTTTATTTTTTGATTTTGCCTGTGCCGAGATTTTATAAATCGAGAGTAATTGTGCATATAATAGATTAATATATAGTATGGTTCTAAATAAAACCAAAACACAAATTTTCGATAAGCCACAATAACTGTTTAATATGTACCAAGGATTTTTAAATCATTCTTGATTCAAATGAAGAATTGGCCCCCTTTGTACACCGATAAACAAGCGTTTTAGGCAACACACAAAATATCCACATTTAGTAACTTTTTTGTCAGTTTACTTTCGGCCACGCTAAAAACAGATTTATTTAACCCCATCTACCCTAGCAATTTGAAAGTTTTTCAACAAAACTTTATAGTATTGATATTTATTCTCCAGCTAGCGTTTCTATTCCAAAAATGTTTCAATTTTTAATGTGTTTTTTTTTATTTGTGTAGATGGCGCTGCACTATTCGAATTAGTCGATATTTTATGGCACTGCATAAACATACCCATTAGCCATAAATTGGAAATAAAATATTTTACAAGGGAAGAAAAAATAGATGTCGTTGCGAAATGTGCAAATTGTTGACTATTAAGATGAAACTTTCGGAAATTTATAAGTAACGGACCAAGTTTGAATGTACATATATAACACATACGAGTAATGTATAAAACACGAAAACACGACAAGACTTATAACTGAATCGAACAAGTAATTTTTAAGTGCATTTTATAATAATTCTAATTTATTTCATTGATCTTCTGGGTTCATTCGAACATTTTAAAGTTTATCGATTTCTTAAATAATTCATTTAACATACATACATATATCATATCATTGTATTTTTCTTTATTTGCATTTTTGGTTGGTTAGCTTATCTCTCTTTTCATTATTAGTTGAGATAATGCTGCTTTTAATTCTGCCTATTATATTTTTTCACTTTTTTTATAAGCTTTCAGATGTTTCCCGTTACAGCTGACATCGATTGTGTATCCCAGTGGTTCTCAAAATTTTAATAAATTTTTTTTGAAAATGCGCCAAAAGCTTTAGATTCGAATTGAGAACCTCTATCGCTCGTTCGCTCCAAATCGACTTACTCACCCACTAAAGAATGCATTAACCACTTTTTCGGTGTAAATATCTTTAAATGGGTTGGTCTCTGGCCAACGGGTATACCGACCGATCGATCGATAATAGTTAGGCAGTATCGATTGGTAACTGTCACACAACGATGTCAATGTGAATGTGTTAAAATCTTTCACTGGGTATCGTGATGTGTTGGGGAATATTTCTGACGTGTTGGTGAATTTTGGTAGGATAGGTGGGATTGACTCCATCTTATTGCATCACAATTCATGTGTGACCAAATGAAGCGTTGGCTAATCAGTGTTTTGGTAACTCTTCCGTTAGGATAAGAAATATTCGCGTTATCGAAAATTCTACGTCGGAGCTGTGTTGGTATATACATATGGTCTTATTGTGCCAGTTGAAAGATCACAATAAACTTCTGTATTGGAGTTATCAATTTTTAATTTTTTAAATTGCAACTACGTTGAGTTTGATTGTAGGAGATGTTGTAATTCCTCATCATCAGTTTATTCGTTTGCAATCTCTTAAGCAGAGAGATTAACTGGCAAAGTAATAGTACCACTTATTCTTGACATTGCGTCGGCTACCACGTTATCTCTGCCGGGTATATGCACAATGCTGGTACTAAATTAGCTGATGTATTGCAAAAGTCGTTGTTCAAGTGGATAGGCTTTGTCGGAACCCTGTGTGAACGCGAAAGAGAGCTGTCGATGGTCGGTAAGAACAATGAAGTTTCGACCCTATAGCAGGTGCTATAGGAGCTGCACTGCATCGATGAGTAACTGTTTACATTGATCGAAAACTCTTGATGTCGTGTCGTTCCATACTATTGTGCGTTTATCATTTTTCTTTGCACCAGCGGTGAGCACTACGAGCGGGGCATGCACTTCTGCTGATTATGGCATATTCAAGCGATAAAATTCCAGGATCCTAAAAATCGGCGTAGTTCAACATTTGCCTTTGGTTTAGGATATTGACGCGTGGCTTCGATGCGTTCTGCAGTAGGTTTAAAACCATTACTGTTAATAGTATGACCGAGATAAGAGCCCTCTTGCTGTGCGAAAAAGCATTTCTTTAGTTTACTGATGTTGTTGTAGATGCTCTAACACAATACGCAAGTGCTTTTTGTATACCTCTAGCGATGATGAGGCAACCAAGATATCGACGATGTGGACGTGGCAGAGTCGTTGCAATGATTCTGCTGCGTTGCAGAGTCCGAACGTCATGACCTTGAACTCGAAGAGTGCAAAAGGTGTTATTATTGCAATTTTTGAACGATTTTCTACGGCTGCAGGTATTTGGTAATACGCTTTGGTTAAATCCAATGTGATGAATACAAGTAGTAGGCTGAAATCACGCAGGTGAGGTATGAGATAGTTGTCTGGAATTGTTACCTTGTTGAGACTACGGTAGTCACCGCAGGCGCGCGACGTGCTAAGTTTTTTCTTTATATAAGTTTTTTCTAAATGTGAGGGGCTTGCCCATTTGCTGTTAGATTGTACATAAATGCCCTGGTGGAGCATGGTGTCTAATTCCTTCTTCGCAGCGATTAATTTCTCGCCCACGAGTCGTCGTTCTCTCTCTGCGTGCCACGCGTAGTTATGTGATGCCGAATCGATTCCTTTGGTGCTTTATGACAGCAGGTTTAGTAACTGATTCGAATTGTATCAGAAAGTGATACATTGGATTTATCAGCGGAAACTGACGTAATTGATTGCTCTCGTACTAGTGACGCAACAGGTCATTGTTTTGCCACGTTTTGCTGATAATTACTTGAGAATCTAGCAATCTACGATTACGAAGATCGACCAGTAAGCCGTATTCCTTAATCAAGTCGGCTCCGAGTGTCAAACATCAGCAACTGTAAAGGCCCACTTAAAGGTTCGCTCGAGTCCGAGATCTAATGTTATTACTGCAGTGCCATATGTATGTATCGCTGCAAAAACAAGAAATTTAGTTTTTGTATTAATTGTTTTAAATTTTTTGAGAACTCTCCTGGAGCAACCAATGGAGCGATACACATTTAGTGTGATCTCCCAGTTTGGCGATACGAATTGGCAGATCGCCAGATCTAACATTGAAGAAGAAATCAGCTGTTTTGCGAACAACAATTGAAAATGGCGTTCTACAAGCAGCCTCTAGCAAGACATTATGACATTACTTTTGCCCCACCTTGTACATATGAACATATATTTAATATTTTATTGTTTATATTTTAAACCGAAGAAAATAAAAATACAAGCACTGAAAAAGTCGAAAGACATTGGGTGGGAAATGGAAGAAAACAATTAAAGATCTGAGAAATACCATATATACATACATACTTATGTGTGTACATATGTAAATATGGTATGTATATAACCTTAAAACAACACAGAATGTTGGTGCATAAAAATTCGGTATTGTCCATCATTTTTATGTTCCTCAACATCATCATCAATAGAAAAACTTTATCTACATCCCACGCCTACAAATATTAACATGCAGTCGTTTTGACAAACAGAAAATACAATATTTGAAAAATAAGAATAAAGTTATTCATTTATTACACCCATGTGTGTATGTGCATTGTTTTTGTTTCAGCAATAGACACACTTCTGCGCACAAGCTTGCAACATACAAATTATTTATATTCGTTGTCTTTTCTCTTTTCCTCTTTTATCCCCTGTGCCATTCATAAATACAAATAATCAAATGACGAAACGAAATACATAAAATATGAAAATCACAACCAAAAAGTAAAAACACTTCAAACTCGTCCACCATAAAATTTCATTCATTATTGCAGTTGTTGAGGGTTGAAGTTCAATGTTGGTAACGACTACGAGCCGTAGTGTTCAAATAAATGTTGCACCAACACCGAGAGCGAAATGTAACATTTTTACAATCTATAGTCTTTGCTTGGCCCTTCCATTTATGTATGAATTGTAGTTTGTAGATACTCACGAGCTATCTCTCCCAAAAGCCATGTTTCCAAGCGTAGACTTTTGAGCAGTCAGCGGGTCACAATAAGGATATGCTCAGGATTAAGCGCTGTCAAGCCAGTGGGATCGTTCGACATTAGACTACTTAATTGGTCTTGAATTTAAAATACATAGCTTAATTTGACTGCTGCATCCCAAATTCCTCCAAAGTGAGTTCTGTGAGGCATGAAATGAAGGTGTATTCCCTTTTCACTACAAATATTCAGGATTGACTCATGGGTGTTCAGTGAGTGGATTGTTGTTGCCAGTTTGGGTAATTGCTTCCATGTCTCAACGAAATTTGTTGCTTGTCGGTATGAAGTGTTTTAATGTCCCGATGAACGCATCTGTTGTCAAACCATTTACTGCTTTATTTTCGAAGCAGCAGATAGCAGAAACGTATGCTTTTGTTGATCTTTTTCCTCTGATCTTGTGATATTTTCCATTATTCCCTGCAATCATTGTGGTGGAGCTCTATAGTATTTTACACAATGATTTACTATTGATCTGGCCATAATGATTGCCTTGATTGGCCAAAAACACAGTCTGACATGACTAAAGCTGTTGGGCCGCTGATGCTTGGTGTTATGTGGCAATGTAGATGGTTCTACTCGTCCTCTTACTCTGATTATGTCGTCATTGTCTAGGAATGGTTTAAGGCTGTAGATGGAGCTGCTGGTGCTGACTACATCGTTCTTTTTTAACGCCGATCTTTCAGCGCGTAGGTCTGCCGTCTGCATGGTTCGAAAAATTATTGTTTGGCATTGGTTCAGTTTTTCTTCATTTGTATATTCAGGCTCACTGCTCTCAACGTCTTCTAGCTTCCTGAGTTTCTCGATTAACATATTAGTAGTTTCTTCATCTCCACTAAAAATACCGCAGACAGCAGAAGTAAACTTACCAGAATCCATCCATCCGAAAACGGTATTTTGTAAACTGGGTAAGTTCTCGCTTAGGTCGAGTTGACCGATTGAAAGTACATACACGATAGAAAAATTCGGCTTTCAATAGCCCATTAATTTGGCCGGATTGATTAAAATCGAGACCGGGAGTTGTGAATTCTTTTTGAATGGGCCAGACACAATCTAGTTGGACTGATGGTTGCTTACTGACAGTTTCTGATACATTTATGGCATTGATTGGTGGCCTTTCTTTTAGCTCCGATTCCCTCAATAGCAATTGATGTATCTTTTGGTTGACAGCAACTTCACAAGTCCCTCTGTGACGAGAGGGAATTCTATTTCACGCCCATTGTTCATTATTAATCGAACTTTAGTAGTACTGAAAAGTACGCACAATTTCTTTTAACAATTTCGTCTTTCTGTTGGCTATAATTGCAAATATGAGTTGCAAAAGAAGATGAGTTGTTTTTCTTTGTAATCAACTGATGGGCACTATATAAAAGGTGGTTCATCTAGCATTTGGCATTTAAATTACATGTTATTTTGAGTGTGGCTACTCTAATGTCATTCGTGTTATGACGGAAAACTGTTTTTATATTTGCGGTTAACGAAGTTGGTCGAAATAAGTTTCAAAATCGTTGGGAAATATTAAAAATTTAATTGAAAAAATTCGGAAAAAGAAAAGCTCGTTCCGCGCAATTTGTGAAATGTGTGCCTGAAACTGGATTTTTATTGGATAAAACAACACGTTGTCGTAGTCCTACAGTGCGCGCAACCGAAAAATTTGCTACTGTTGCTCAGAGAAGGGAAGATATGTTACAGTGAATGGTGTGCGCTACAGCTTAATGATAACTGATATTTGTGGTTTATTTTAGAGGATATGGAGTTGGACAACATTTTGTTCCGGATGGCGCGCCGTGTCACACAAAGTGTGAGAGTCGCGTTATTAGCCGTTTGGCTATTTGACTCCGTTAGACTATTAAGGAGTGAGATCGAAAAAATCGGATAACTTTAAGTTGTCGTAGCATTGAAATCCCTTATGCAAATAAAAAAATGTAAACAGTTTTGAAAAGAAAATAATTTCTGATAAAATGATCAATAAAACTAATTTGTTTGTTTTTTTTACAGAATTCGGACAGCTTTTCCGGTATGCCTGCCATTAGCACATTTACTGTCATTTCTGAGACTCGCTTGGCGGCAGTATTCCACTTATTTCTAAAATATTCCATTGATTTAGTTTCTTTGTTTGTTGCCTTTAATGTTCTTTTAACTAGAGCCCAATATCTCTCGATAGGCCGAAGTTCTGGGCAATTTGGTGGGTTGGCGATTTCTGGTACCAATTTGAGGTTTTGGTCGTCGAACCATTTAAGCGTTACTTTACTGTAGTGGCAGGAGGCTAGATCAGGCCAAAAGAAAGTAGATACATTGTGCTTTCTAATGAATCTCTTCTGGAGGCACTCCTTCACATAAATTTCGGCGTTAACAGTACCACTTGTTACGAAACTTTTACTCCTTAGCCCACAACTACAAATCGCTTGCCATACCAGAAACTTCTTCGGGAATTTGGTCTTTTGTTTTGTCCTAAATCTTTCCTCAACTCCTCCTCGTTGATTTGCGGTGTAAAACTCTTGACCAGGCAATTGAGAAAATTTAGACAACACGTATGTTTCATCGTCCATAACACAGCAATTGCATTTTTGGAAAAAATACGTCTTCAACTTTTTAGATCGGCTCTGGGCTACCAAGTTCTTAGTAGCGTTCCTGTCGGGTATGACTGCACTTTGTATGTTTTAAGGCCCCTATCTTTTTTAATTTTACGAACTAAAAACTCACTGCAACTCGCTTTTTCTGCCAATTTTCGATTAGACTACGCTGGATTCTTCTCTAAGAGAGCAGAAAGTCGTTGCTCTCTTTCCTTTTGTGGAGACACGAAACCGCATTTCCTTCCAGAACCATGTTTTCTAGCAACTGTTAAGTCTGTATTAAATTTTGTAAGAATCATCGAGACAGTTTTTGTGCAACTTTCGCCTTATTTGCAATGGTTTTCTGGCTCCACTGCGGATTTTCTCGAAATAATTCAACAACTAAATCGCGTCTTTCCACTTCCGATGCCAAGACTCAACTGAAAGTTCACAAGTCAAAAAACATTTGATGGTATTTCATCAGAATTTCTCCAACGCAAAGCCTACTGTTTGTATTTTTTCATTCAGATGAAAATTTTTAAAGCAGTGGTCTTTCAAAGTTATTCGATTTTTTCGATCTCACTCCTTATTTGTGAGGAGCTGTTAAAGATAAGTGTTACATTAACCATCCAGCAACGATTGGGGCTCTTAAGGACGGTATTGGTGCAGCCATCGACCAGGTACAGCTCTATACAGTCGAAAATGTATGGAAAAATTAGTTTGATCGTATGGGTACGATCCAGGCCAGCCAAGAAGCCAGTTGAATGAAAAGCAAAGTTATTTTAGACCGAAATCAAATTCCAAATTATAAATGAACCACCCTGTACATAATCCTTCAGGCTAGATAATTGCTGGATATTGGAATCCGTTTATTTTCTGTATATTTTCAGCTATTTCGTAACTTTCTAAATTCCTTCTGCATACAATAAACTGACATTATCCCGCAGCTGCTTTGTTTTGCGCCACTTTCCCAAAGAAACTTTTTGGGAATGAAATGTCAAAATATTTTCCACCTACCATGTGTTATACACATGGGAGTTTTCTTCCATGTTCGAAAAGATATTA
The DNA here is from genome assembly GCA_958295655.1 of Palloptera scutellata. Taxonomy (NCBI): domain Eukaryota; kingdom Metazoa; phylum Arthropoda; class Insecta; order Diptera; family Pallopteridae; genus Palloptera; species Palloptera scutellata. The sequence goes on from OY282450.1 coordinate 57,321,054, forward strand.
TGGGATTTAAGAATAAGGGTAAGAGTGAGAAAAAAACCCAGGGAGATTTTATTTAGAATCGGACTGAATATATCAAAACTAGATGGCGTTGCAGAAACAAAAACCATTTGTAGTACACTAACGGTCACGAAAACCGCACCATCTCAAAATAACATGAAAATACCATAATAATTTTTAAAGTGTAAGAACAGAAAATTACTGGAGCTCAAAAACGTATTATTTTTGACAAAAACTTAAATATAAGAAAAAAATCGAAATTTTTAAGAAAATGCTATTTATTCTTATAATATTCAAAACTAAACAATATCTATTAGTCTTTAAAGTGGTTTTCGAAATTTTTAAGGAAATGTAATTTATTTTTATAATATTCAACTTGGTCAGCAAATTTGCACTTCATAATATGCCATAAGTGCTCGATAGGATTGAAATCAGGCTAGTTTCCCGGCCAAGTCAGGCGTGAAATTCCGATGTCCGTGAATATTTTTTCAAGCTGTAAAAAAAGGATTTTATTTTTAAGTGTTCTGATTTTAATTTTACATTCTGTAAGAATCAAACAAAAGATAGCATGCAAAATTTACCGATTTTACACGGTGGAAAGGCGCAGAATCGTCCTGGAAAATTGCGCTCATACTGCTGGATAAATACTCTTCAAGAGCTGGCACTAAGTTTTCCTTTATGACTTGCCCATATTTCTCAGAATAGTTCCTTCTAAAAAGTACAAAGGATCACGTACGTAGTAGGAAAAGCATCCCCAATTCATCTGCCTCTGTGGGAATTTCACTGTTTTTACAATACAGTTTTCTTTATAACGTTCACCATTGGAACGGCGCACGTACGGCAAATTATAGGCGCATAGCAGGTAAAATTTGCCTTCATCAGACCAGATGACATTTCACACCAGTGTCCAGTTGTTACAGTTTTTAACCCGAGCTAGACGCGCTTTTCTCATTTTTTCAGTCAACAATGGCTTTTTTGCAGGACGCCTTGCATATAAACCAGCTTCTCGCAGTCTCCTGCGTACAGTTTCGACACTAATATTTACGCAATGATAGGTTTCTAACTCGCCCCGAATAGTTACTGCACTTTTAAATCGATCCTTTGTGCTAATATTTTTTATAAGGCTATCAATTCTGTTACTGGTTGCACGTTTAGGACCAGATCCTTTTTTCCTCTCCAGGGACTCCATAGTATTCTTCTAAAAAAAACAGACAATTGTGGAATATGAGAAACCCAATTTTACAGAAATTAGTCCTTGGTCCACTAATGTAAGTACAGCGACTTTTTTGTCATGTGTCAGCTGCTTATATTTTGCACTCATTACTTCACTTATTTCACAAAAAACCCTTCTGTGTTAAACAAATGCACTAGAATAACTAATTTCTGTTGTCAACACATTTGGAATAATTTAAACCGGGAAATCCTCTTTATCGTAGCAAGAAAAAATAATTAAATTACTCAAATTTTTACATAATAAAAAGTGTTGTCAGTGGTGCGGTTTTCATGACCGAAATGACCAGATGACATTTCACCACTGCTCCAGTGTCCAGTTGTTACAGTTTTTAACCCAAGCTAGACGCGCTTTTCTCATTTTTTCAGTCAACAATGGCTTTTTTGCCGGACGCCTTCCATATAAACCAGCTTCTCGGAGTCTCCTGCGTACAGTTTCGACACTAATATTTACGCAATGATAGGTTTCCAACTCGCCCCGAATTGTTACTGCACTTTTAAATCGATCCTTTGTGCTAATATTTTTTATAAGGCTATCAATTCTGTTACTGGTTGCACGTTTAGGACCAGATCCTTTTTTCCTCTCCAGGGACTCCATAGTATTCTTCTAAAAAACAGACAATTGTGGAATATGAGAAACCCAATTTTACAGAAATTAGTCCTTGGTCCACAAATGTAAGTACAGCGACTTTTTTGTCATGTGTCAGCTGCTTATATTTTGCACTCATTACTTCACTTATTTCACAAAAAACCCTTCTGCGTTAAACAAATGCACTAGAATAACTAATTTCTGTTGTCAACACATTTGGAATAATTTAAACCGGGAAATCCTCTTTATCGTAGCAAGAAAAAATAATTAAATTACTCAAATTTTTACATAATAAAAAGTGTTGTCAGTGGTGCGGTTTTCGTGACCGAAATGACCAGATGACATTTCACCACTGCTCCAGTGTCCAGTTGTTACAGTTTTTAACCCAAGCTAGACGCGCTTTTCTCATTTTTTCAGTCAACAATGGCTTTTTTGCCCGACGCCTTCCATATAAACCAGCTTCTCGGAGTCTCCTGCGTACAGTTTCGACACTAATATTTACGCAATGATAGGTTTCCAACTCGCCCCGAATTGTTACTGCACTTTTAAATCGATCCTTTGTGCTAATATTTTTTATAAGGCTATCAATTCTGTTACTGGTTGCACGTTTAGGACCAGATCCTTTTTTCCTCTCCAGGGACTCCATAGTATTCTTCTAAAAAAAACAGACAATTGTGGAATATGAGAAACCCAATTTTACAGAAATTAGTCCTTGGTCCACTAATGTAAGTACAGCGACTTTTTTGTCATGTGTCAGCTGCTTATATTTTGCACTCATTACTTCACTTATTTCACAAAAAACCCTTCTGCGTTAAACAAATGCACTAGAATAACTAATTTCTGTTGTCAACACATTTGGAATAATTTAAACCGGGAAATCCTCTTTATCGTAGCAAGAAAAAATAATTAAATTACTCAAATTTTTACATATTAAAAAGTGTTGTCAGTGGTGCGGTTTTCGTGACCGCCAGTGTATATTGCAAATAAAATTTTGAACAACAAATAATAGAAGAGTCCGTTATAGAATACCGTCAAAATGATTGGCCTAAAATTATGGGATTGGCATTGGTTCGGCATCAGGGAAAATAGCAAATCGTTTAACCGATAATTTTTATAGATACATCAAATTATTAAAAAAAAAAAATTAATAAAATATTAAATTTAATTTGTACCTTTGTCTTACATATGGTACACTATATGTCTTGTTTGTCTTTATTTTAAGTTAAGGATTTCATATTCAAAGTCTTTTTATATTTTAAGATATTAAGTGGAAATAATTATAAGACTTGTTGCTAACGATTTTGTTCATTTAAACATTTAATTTATAACATAAAATAACAATTCAGGCAATTTTGTTATCGTTTTTGCTAACTTTCGTTTTTTCTTTCGCGGTCATTTTCTAATATTTCGGCATTAAGTATCCCTACTTTTAAAAACATTTCCGCCCGAAAGAATAATTTCTTCACTTTAATGATGTACTCAATATCGGAAGCTTGCTCATTTGAAATGAGCAAACCGTCTCCGTTAATTGTATATATCCGTTAATATTATATTTAAATAAATAGCATTAATATTACCTATGCGATATGGCTGTGATGTTTCCAAATCTGAAGTATGGAAGACTGTACGTTTGTAGCACCAGATACGACTCCTTCACTGTGTCCAAGTATGAATGCTCGCAGGCGATACTTAAATTCCAGCTGACCGGGATGATCATGCACACCAATTATGCATGATCATCCTGGTTCATCTATAAGTTAAAACTTATTTAATATTGAAGCGAGTTTTCATATTTTCAAATAGTATCTTTAAAGCGTTGTTTGACTGAATAATACCTGCAAAAATAATTTGGATTTGCTTTGAAATGAAGAATGTCATAACTGTTAAACCATTTTCAAATGGTAGCAATTTTATTTTCGCAATTGCTCTCATGCTTTCCATCATGCTGGAGAGCAAGACCGGCATAACATCGTTCCGTAATTCTGCGTGAGGCACCCTAACATTCATTATGGCGAACTAATTATTTGTCTGAAATTATGTTAGGCTATTCCATGCATACATGTTTTACTAAAAATAAGTATTTATACAATACCACTTTGAATAACTGAAATCATTCCTCCAAATTCTGACAGTTTAAGTGGCCTAAACAGCAGCTCTTGTAATGAACTACGCAACGGTATTCAAAAACACTTTAGTGCGATTTTAAAATTTTATAAAATGTGATGTTGATCATAGCTTGCAGGAGATAGAACTGTGTCGGACACATGATTTGTATGATTTGTGTATCTTCATCGCGTAGAAACTTAAAACGCACAGCTTTTGAAGGACAGTCATTGCAGTAGACATTTTAATTACAGGTAGCAGCAATCCTGGAGAAATATAAATTTTTTCAGCCCTGCTGGAGCTGAAAACTTCTTCCTTTAGAGCAACTTGTAGGCATTCGCACTTGAAGCTTATAGGACTATGGACTGAGCAATATCCTCCTCGGTTTAGTTTCGACGTTTAAGCCCATTCCTTATTTCTATACCAGTCCTTCAGTGAAAATGGTTTTTACTTTCTCTTCCAAATTTTTTTTTTAATACTCTGCTTTGATAAAACGCTCCTCCAGTTGCTGAATATCAAACAAACGCATTTTTCCTGCATGTGTGAAACTTTGCATCAGGCTGCTAAGTTTCCTTTCCCTTTTGTCGTTCTGCGGTGAATCACTTTTGCTTTAGTGCTTCACCGTTTAAAGATACGCGAATCAAGATGCATGAAAATATTTTTAAATCACAAATTAAGTTTTTAGTCGATTAAACTTACATTTCTTCTTGTAAACGTCCGATTTGCTCAAAGAAACTGGATGTTGTTCTCGATTTCTTCAAACAATCGGGTTTCTTTATGTTTCTCCAATACTTAATTTACTACTTCTTCATAAGTGAAGTCGGATCTTCGCTAGGTAGTGCTGCTTCGTCGAGTACCTTAAATCCGTGCTGCAGTGTTTCTCTAAAATAATTATTTCTCTAATTAACAAATAATTCTGCAAATGAATGTTGCAATGTTTTCTTATTTGTCGTTAGATTCCTAAAGTAGAGCAATAACAATTGCTTTATTAATGTGTATTTCAATTCTTCTAACTAGTTCTTCATGTAACACCAAGTTACGAATACTTGCTTTATTATTTTGGTGGAATAGCACCCTGCTTTAAAGCTATTAAATCCTATATATTTTTTAAAAGGAACAATTAAAATAAATAAATAATTTTAAGAAATTTACCCATTGTCTACTTTAAACTGTTTTCAAACTCATCAGTGCAAAAATGTTCCATACAAATGTGGGCAGTTTTTGTATTGAAGCTGTTGCTGCGGCGACAAAAACTAACCCACTACTCAAGCACTGCTCCATCCGACGACAATTGGAAGAAACTAATCTCGGATGCCTTATTGACATTACAATTATCACAATTAAACACAGCACACTTCATTTTAAACAATTTAATATTACTATAATAAATAAAATGGCAAATTTTCACACTACAAAATGATTACAATAATAGCAACTTAACACAACACACCTCGTTTTAAACACTTAATATTTATTATTAATTTTAATATGTAACAGTATCAAATATTCACTTAACAGTGATTTGTGTTATATATATTATGTATTATAAACTTACGAGCAAATTTTCATATTTGTACTAAGAAAACAAATTGGCAAATATTTAAAATTTGGTGAAACATATTTAACAATGCAAAACACAAATTTTCGGGTCGTTACTTGGATGGTGAGATATTCCAGTTTAGGATGAAAGTACTCGGTTAATAGAGTAAAATCTCTAAGGGGTTTGACCAACGATCTTAATAATATGAAGATGTCTCACTCACTTTACTTTTCCGCATACAAATTTTTGATCAATGCAAAACGAGAAAAGTAAAGGAAAAACGAGCAAACAAGAGAACTAAAAATGAAGTAAGAAAGAGCAAGTTTTTTGTCTTGTTTTTTTTTTTTATGCGTACGAGTATGAGATCGAGAAAAAGAAAAGTATAGAGATGTGGTAAAACATAGGCAAATAAGTTTGTCTTTTGCTAAAAAAAAAGACAAATATATGTGTGAAAGGCAACGTAATGCCAAACATGCGGTTGTGACAACTGTAGAGTAGTATATTATACCATACAACATTTTCCGCAAGAATAAGAAAAATATAAGCGTAATGTTGACGTTGTATTTATTCTACATCGAAATAAATGGACAATTAGTATTTGTGGTTTTAATAACCATATGAACGAAAATTTAAAATTTATTCTTTCAAACTATGTGTATTATATAAAAATGAGTGAAAGGAATAAGAGCAAAAATAAAAATTTCTTTACTTTACTTTTAATGGCACAGCAGCCCATGGAGGGCCTAGGCCGAGCTTTTCGCATCCACTCATGTTGTGCGTGTTATATTTGTACATGAATGGAAGGGACCTACAGTTTAATAATAATAAAGTGGTGCCGTGTAGAAAAATTATTTTTTCTACTTTTTTTTTTTGATTTTGCCTGTGCCGAGATTCGAACCCCGGGCACACTGCGTAGCAGTCCAACGCATTACCACTACGCCACAGCGACCACCAAACAATTTAAACAATTTCGTTTGTATTAAAAATTTCAACAAACCAACATCAAAATGTAAATGCATGTAAATATATGTATATATGTATAAGACATTATAATATATAAAGATGTGTTAGTCAGAGTCAGTACATTCAAAAATAATACAAATGAAATAAATAAATAAAAACTATAAATTGCACAAAGCATTTATTATGTGTAGATTCACCTCAACATATTAATTTTTGCGTAATACCTTAAATTTGAAACTACCAAGAGGAAGTACTCTTTCCGTGGATAGGATGAAAAACATAGCTGCAGTAAAGAAAATGAATCATATTAAAGAGAAATGTATTTTAATGTATGACAAAGTTGCAATAGGAAGGAATTTGACTTTAATGATTAAGCTGATTTTATAGACGAATTAGGAGATTAACGTTATAAGCGAACTAATAAAATACAAATTAAATAAACTATTAGTTGAAAAACTTAAAATATATTTTTTTCTGAGCTTTGTGAGCTCTTGACTTCTTTGCTAAAACTGATTTACAAGTTTTTATTCTTAAAATAAAGTTAACTCTAAACTACGTTGTTGTTTTGGTTTGTTGTGCAACGACTGCGCTGCTTGCACTTGGTGCTGCTGCTGCCCAGTTATTTGATCACTTGCGCAAGCCAGACGCATGGTCAGCATTTTTGGTGGGAGCAAATGTTCCATTTATTTGGATTGAAAACTTGCCGTTCGCTGGAATTATTATGAAATGATTTTCTGTATACAGGGTGTTAACTTTCCCCCCCTTAAATTCAACTGCGTCGTCGCTGTTTAGGGTAGGAGCGTTTTTAAGTTGATCCTTGTTGTCAACGACTGTAACTGATGAAAAATATGAAGTTAGTGATCAAGCTCGTACCATATCTGTATTTGATTATTGAAATTTCCTGTGTTTGTCATATGTAATTCTTTCAGCATTTCTAATGATAAGACTTCTTGAAATATGTTGGTCAGATTTGTAGACTGTTGTGCACTTAGATGGTAAGCTTTTAATTAATTTAGGTATGCAGTCTGAATTAGTTATATTGACAAAATTTACATTCTTACATATTGACAAATTGTTCAAAGTTTTACATTCATTCTTAATTCCTAATACCTGTTGGTTACATGTTATTATATCCTTAAATGGTAATTATATACTTATACTTCCTTTCTTAACTGATTTAACAAGATATCTGTTACAATTCATTTTGCTAGTATTTGGTAATGATATTACATACGAGTATATTAAAGTGGAGCGATTAGAAGCGATTTTAATTTCACTAAGACTATTATGTCCCTGAAAAAATTTTTTAGTGGAATTCATTTCTAAATTTGATAATATAAAAGAATTGACGATATTTGAATAATCTATTATTCCAATTATGATTTGTTTTCTATACATATGTCGGTCGACTGTATTGAGTAATTTATTAGTTATTTTCGAAACTTCGTCTAATCTATTCATTGTTAGTTTGTTTATTGTTACTTGTCTGTCGTTATTTCTTATTAGGTTATTTGCCCTGAAATGAAAAATTTATTTCCTGACCAATCCTTTATGAATAAGTCTACCTTTGCTTGTAACAATAGTGCGATTTCTATTTTCTGCTACTATTTCTTCTTTGTATCTGCTGGAAAGTTTGTCTCCTACTCTTTTGCTTTGACGAATATGATGTTGCCTGGAATATAATTTTAAAAATTGTGCCTATTCTTGTTATGGAAGCTTAAGTCCTTTCCTTGTTTTTCGGTTAGTCTCTGTATGTTTTCGTTTTTTGTCGAGGATTGTTTTGTTGGATTTGTCGAGGGTCAGTGGTAACTCTTCTTCCGAAGAATGCTTCTGTTGGTTTCTGTTTGATGGTAGAATGAATTGAATTGAATAATTATATTTATGTATTGATTTGTCTAATAAATCTTGAAATGATGTGTGATTTTTTTCTGCTTTTGTAAATCTAATAATTTCGCTTAGGGTAGAGTGAAATCTTTCGATTTGACCATTTACTGCACTTGTATAGGGTGGAGCTTTAAAGATTTCTATATTAAATTGATCTACTAATAAATGTATTATAGGGGCTGAACTTAATGATTTTTCGTTATCTATAACAATTTTTTTTGGTATGCCATAACACATTAGAATTTTTCTTAATGGCTGTATTATGTCTTGCGTTGCTCTTGATTTGATAATTCTTATCTGTGCATATTTGGAAAACTTGTCAATAGCTGTTAAAATTTTATGTTTGTGTGTGTGATAGATATCTAAGTGAACGATTTGTCCTGCATATTGAGGAATTGGGTTAGCTTGTAATACGAGTTTTGGAGGGTGACGTTCGTTTTTTTGTTCTTTACAAATTTTACATTGCTTGACGATTTTGTCAATTTTTGCTTGCTTATTTGGGAAATAAAAATTTTTCAATATTTGTGCTTCTCACCATTTCGCTGTGCGCGTTTGTGTTCTTTTAGTATTTCGTTATCCTGTTCCATTTCGTCAGTTAAGTCGGCCACAGTATTTCGTGTTTTTTGTATTTTCTTCTTGTATTTTACCTAGAGTACATTCATCAGTATTGATACCGTTGGTAACAGATGGGTTAAGATATCGCTTGAGATAATTTATTAGATTGTCGTGATTAAATTCTTGTTCCGTAATGGTATGTGTATGATATGTAGGAAACATAATTTGAAATTGATATGAGGGAAATTCGTCTGATTTAAAAAATATTTGGTTTTTAAATACATTTATTGGCTCATTGGCAATGGGTATTACATTGTGTGGAGAGCTGTCATCACTATGTACAGTGTCTATTAAAGAGTCAGTCTTTTGTTCATTAGAGGTTGGTAGTAAATTTATTTGTTGAGGTCTTGAAAGGGCGCCTGCGACGACATTTGATTTTTCTGGTTTATAAAATAATTCGTAGTTGTGTTCCTCCAAAATAGCTTTCCATCTCTTCATTTTGTTATTGTTATTTTTGTTGCTAAGTTCATATCTAAGGGGTTGGTGGTCCGTAAAAATCAATAGAGATAATTTTGTAAGTTATTTAGCGACCAGATAATCGCTAATATTTCCTTTTCATTGGTAGCGTAATTCTGTTCTGTTTTACTGAGTGTACGGTATATAAAAATTATGGGTCTATCTTCTTGGGCAAGGAGTGCTCCAATCGCATAGTAAGATGCGTCTGTAGTTAATTGAAATTCTTTGGAGTAGTCGGGATACGAAAGCATTACTTCTTCGGTAGTAAGGGTGTTTTTGAGTTTTTGAAATGCATTGAATGCTTCTTCATTTAAAAAAATATGCAATTTTTTTGAATGATTTTTGGACACACGTCCATTTTCCCCACGTCCACGTCCATCATAGTCCCTTATAAAACGGCGATAGTGGCCTGAAAGTCCTAAAAAGGAACGAAGGTCTTTAAGAGTTTTGGGTACTGGGAAGTTAACTATTGACTCCATTTTTTTTGGATTTGTTTTAAGGCCATTTTCGGATACTATGAATCCTAAAAATTCGACTTCGGATTTCATAAATTCACACTTATCAAGCAGAACTTTAAGGTTTGCTGCTTCTAGTACACTTAATCCTCACTTTGCGCGTTTTGACGGGACCAGACCGAGCCTGCGCAAAAAGAATCCGCGTAAAAAAAGGTAAACTTTTTAAACAGAATTACTTATTCGTTCATAGTTAAGAAAATTTCGCGCAACAAAAAAAATCCGTGTTAAAAAAAACAAATTTTCTCTTAATTTCTCTATCTCGTACCATTAAAAAATGCTATAAGATAATTTTTTTTTAAGTTTGTTTAAAAAGAAAAACTTTTTGAACATAATTACTTATTCGTTCATATTTAAGAAAAATTCGCGCAACAAAAAAAATCCGTGTTAAAAAAAAACAAATTTTCATATAATTTCTCTATCTCGTACAATTAAAAAATGCCAAACGAAAAATTTTTTTTAAGTTTATTTAATAAGAAAAATCCATTTTAATACTGTTTTACAGCATATTTAAAAAATTCACATAAATAAGAAAATCATACAATACAAAAATTGCTTTGTAATTTTTAATTCTTAAAATAATAGGTCATGAAACGTTGTGACGTTTTTTTTTAAGTCTTCATAAATATTGCGGTAACCTTCCATTAACTTATGTTGATTATGACAAAATAACGTAGAGCGTTCTTCATCGGGATCATTATTCAGAAAAAATTGTTCAAGTTCTCTGGCTTTTTCAAGTCCTTGTCGAAGCAAAGCAGCTGTAAGGAGTAACGCAGCAGGGAGCGCCATCGTCGCTTTCAACATTATCATTATTATTTTCGTCAATTGCTTCTAATATTTCTTCATCTTCCATTACGCAGTTTTCAAAAAGTTCATTCATGTCGTCAGTCCCCATACCCTCAAATCCTTCGACACTAATTAGCCATTTCAAAGATATCGGCATGAGACATCATGTCGTTTTCATTTTCCTCACTTAGCACGACATTCTTCCAAATGCGTTTTCAACATTTATTTAAAGTGCTCTGCTTAATTTCTTTTACGGCACTTTTAACGCGATCAATGCAGTTTTTGATATCGCTGAAATAACGCTGATTTCGGTGTCATTTTCCATTTTATTTAAAATGTTATGGAAATAATGTTTGACGTAGTAAGTAAGTTATGCCTTGATCGAATGGTTGTATGAGCGAAGTGGTATTTGGTGGAAGGAACATGATCTTTACATTAGGATGCTCAATGTTTGGATGACCCGGAGCATTGTCAACCAGTAATAAAACCTTGAAGCTTAGCTTTTTGGAATGCAGGTACTCACGAACCTCTGGAACAAAACATATTTCAAACCATTCTTGGAACAGAGCGGCAGTTACCCAATTTTTTTTCTTGGCCATCCAATAAACAGGTAGCTGCTTTAAGTCCACACCTAAAAATAAAAGGATGATTTAATGGCTTTACATACCTTTTAAAGCGCGAGGTTTTAAGCACTTGTTAACGAGCAAAGGTTTTAGCAGCTTATCACCCGATGCGTTGCTACACAGTAGAAACGTAACACGTTCTTTAACTGCTTTAAAACCCTTTACTGACTTCTCTTGCTTTGCAACATAAGTTCTGTTGGGCATTTTTTTCCAGAAGAGTTCAGTTTCGTCCGCATTAAATACCTGGTCCGGCACGTACCCTCCTGCAGAAATTGTTTGGAAATTCTCGTGCGGCGACTTCATCGGCCAATGCTTCTTCACCCCTTACTCGCATGGAAGTCAGGCTGTTTACTTGAGGTTAACGGCTCATCTGCTTTTATTCTTTCGTAGAACTCCTTTGCCTTGTGTCTTATGGCTCTTCCATCAATTGGCATCTTTATTTAAAGTGGTTTTCACCCACTAAGCAAGCGCTCGCTCAGCTTTTACAAGTGCAGCGTCTCTTGCATCAAAAGAGTGCGAAAAACTATCTGTACTGCTGGAAGCTGCCGCTAACTGAATAAAATCGCCTTTCTTTTTTATGCCAAGTACCGTAGACTCATTTAATTTGAATTTTTTTGCAACCGATATTATTTTGGAACCACTTTTTAATTCATTAAATGTCTTCTTAACCATTTTTAAATTACACTTTTGGAAAATTCGGTTGCAAAGAGATTTAAAAAATTAAGAAAAAATTCATAAAAAAGAAAAACCACATAAAAAAGGCAATCGGGAGATGTTTAAAAAATCCGGGTAAAATAAAAACGCGCAAAAAAACCGCTTAAAGTGAGGATCCAGTGTACTTTGAATATTATTTTAAGGTCATTGAAATGGTCCTGTTGATTTTTGCTGAATATAATAATGTCATCTATGTAGACAAAGCATCTTTTCATCTAAGGGATGAAAACTTCGTCAAGAACTCCTTGAGAAATGGAAGGAGCGATCTTGAGACCGAAAGGTAGAAGGGTGAATTCGTATTTCCCGTTATTAACTGAGAAAGCTATCTTCTCGGCATCTGATTATTTTAATGGAATCTGATGGAAGCCGCTTTTCAGATCGAATACTGAAAAAAATGTATTTCCTCCTAGTTGGGACAGTACTTCGCTGATTTTGGGGATCGGATATCTGTCTGGTATTGTAATTGAACTTAACTTTCTATAGTCGATGACCATACGATATTTTTCTCTCCTGATCCATCTGATTTCTTAGGAACGACCCATACATGCGAATTGTATGGGGATCTGGATGGTCGTATAATATCGACGCGTAAATATTCGTTTATTTGTTTTTCTACATGGTTTTTAAGACACATTGGGTAGGGATAGCATTTTGTATAAACCGGATTGCCTGAAGTTGATCTTATTTGGCCTTTTACTGTAGTAGTAAAGGCTTTTTTTCATTTGGATCACAAAAAAGTGTTTTATGGTCAGCTGTTAATTTTTTGAGTTTTTCTTTTTGAATTTTATTCAAATCAAATTGATCGAATATTGATAAGATTGACATTTTGCGAAATTAGCTGTTTTAAATTTATATTCAATTTAGTTTTTATTGACATGTAGTTATCTTTTGTGTAAATCACGGCGTTTAATTCTTTAATGAATCATTTCCGATAATAGCATGAAATGACTTTAGAGTGTCATTAGCAAAGGTATAGTGAGTAGTTTGAATATATCCTCCAACAGAACTTGCATAAAAGGAGATTTCGTTTTTAAGAGGTGTTTTTACTAAACGGGGCTGGACATAATTTTTATTAGAACCGGTGTCGATTAGAATTTTTATGATTCATTCTAAAATATGAATGTCAGTAAGGTCTACATTTTCTGAATAATCGTAATTAAAATCTTGTTGATTATGTATTGGGTAGTTGTTTATAGAATCAGTGTATTCAACTAAAGTTTGATCAAATTCATGATCTATATATTATTTGTTTGCTGTTCATATTCTTGAATTTATATTTATAATTTCTCTGTCGTTTATCTGCATTAGGTGGTTTAAACGGTGGTCTTTTGTCATAAAATGCGTCATTCGGTGCGGTCCGATTCAGATAGTAGTGGTTGAAATTGGTTTTGAAATTGATTTTGAAATTAATTTTGAAATTGATTTTGAAATTGATTTTGAGATTGATTCTGAAATTGATATGGAGAACGGTTTAGTTGTTGTGGAGTAAATATTGGTTGGTCTCGAAATTGTCTAGGTGGTAGGGGATGGTAAGAGGGTTGTTGCTGTGAGAAATGTCTCTGTGGTTGTTGTCCCCAATTAGCCAAGTGAGGATAAATGGTTGTTGATGATGTTTGTCTTTGCGTATGGGATTTTGAATATTTGGTTGTGCTGTAAATTTTCTAGTATTATTACAGTTATTTATATTTAAGTTATTTCTGAAAGCTTGATTTTTGAGTTTGAAGTAAAGTTGGAGAGCTTGTGGTAAGTCTGTTTGTTCTCTCATTCCAAGTAATCTTTATTACGGTAAGTTTGTATGAGGACATTTCGAGATTCTGGTCCAGCGTCTAAGCAGGACAGTTTGTTTAATATTAGGGAAAAGTGTGAATACACTTTTTGGTAGAATTCTTGGATGTATTATATGATTCCAACACTACGTCTGCATTCCCTGAGATTTTGTTTCGTATTACTGTAAGGATACCATAATATCTTGCTGTTCCTTGTACCTGTGAGTAAATATCTATTATTCTCTCAACATTTTTTTTCCATGAACCGAATTCTCCAGTTTCTCCCAAGAATTCACAAAGACTTCTTACAATGTCTGGGATTTTTTCTAGTTCACTGATGTTTCCTCCGGTAACAGGTTGGTCTACCTCTATTATATTTCCTTACTCTGTGTCAGTTTGTCGTGCACTAATCTATTTACTAATTGCTTAATATAATCGTCCATGTCCCTATTTGTTTGTCCTTGTGTGTCTTGTCCTTGTGTGGCTTGTCGCTGTGCGGCTTGGGTGCCAATCACAACAGGTGGTCGTATTAAATTACTAGGGTTAGCCATTTTTAACTTTGTTTTTTATCTCGTTTAAAATTTATAATTTCTTTTAAAATTCTTTTAAAATGTTCTTAATAAAATGTAAGATATTTAGATTATGATTTATTTTAAAAATCTATAAAAATATTAGTTAAATTTGGAATATTATTATTTCTTTATTATTTGGATTATAATTATTTGCTCAAATTTTACACTTTTTCCTTTATAATTCTTTAAAATATAACATAAACACTATGCTTACTATAAATATTTTAGCTATCCACACGAAACTGACGAGATGGTCTTTTTTGTTGATGAGATGAACTACTACGGGTCTCAATCGGTTCCTTTGGCGTGGTTTCCTGCGGACGTACAATACAGGCGATGCTGGATTGGGTTGGTTATAGTTGATCTTTTGAGATTTAGTTTTAGTCGGTGTGGTGCTTTTTCCTTTTAAAACTGTTTAGCGATCAGCGACGTGCTTCTTAGGACGATTTATGTTTTCTTTTTCATTAATAGTTTAATTTTTTAAAACACTTTGAATAATTTAACTGGCGTGCTACTTGAGGGCGTCTTACGGTTTTTTTTTTGTTATTGTTTACACGTTTACTATTACTTTACCTATAACCACGTTGCGCGCCAATTAAATTATTAGTTGAAAAACTAAAAAAATATTTTTTGGTGAGCTTTGTGCGCTCTTTATTGTATGACTTCTTTGCTAAAACTGGTTTACAAATTTTTATTCTTAAAATAAAGTTAACTCTAAACTACGTTGCTGTTTTGGTTTATTGTGCAACGACTGCGCTGCTTGCACTTGGTGCTGCTGCTGCCCAGTTATTTGATCACTTGCGCAAGCCAGACGCATGGTCAGCATTTTTGGTGGGAGCAAATGTTCCATTTATTTAGATTGAAAACTTGCCGTTCGCTGGAATTATTATGAAATGATTTTCTGTATACAGGGTGTTAACTTACATAAGGAGGAAAAGGAGCTATAGCAAATTACATTAAAAAATTCAAAATCGTAAAAAGCAAGCAAATAAAACACGCGTCAACCAATCACCAAAACAACTCAAATGCAACTGAGCTTTAAAACCAAATATGTGCAAACACAACTATTGTTGCTGCACAAGAAGAAAAGTAAATTAGGTCATAAAAAAATATAAAATCTGTAGGTACAACTGCACTTTGCTATTTCGTTGGCGACAATCTTACAATTATTTTTCTCACTTCTTTTCATTTTTAATTTGCGATTCCCCTGCGTAAAAATAGCATGTGGTAAAGATCTTGCTCTTTGGCTTTCTTGCTATCTTGTTTTTCATATTCTCAAATGTATGGGAGTGAGACATCTGTATATTATTACAATAATATCTTTGCTTTGACGTTTTCAGATCGCTGGTTTTCATGGCATTATCAAAATTTTCCATTTTTAGAGGATTTTGATGATTTTCAATTATTCAGTTTTGAACAGGAATGACACTTTGCCACATTTAACCACATTCTACCATTTTCCTAGTTATCGCATTTTTTTACAATTTTAGTTCTTTTTTTAAGTAATAAATACTCTTTTTGCTGTGATGCCTTTACACCCAGGTATTTCCCAGTCGTGGGAAAATACCGGGAAAATACCTATTTTTACCTATTGGGTATTTATGGAAATCGCATCATCTCCACCTTAATTATGATACATTTTTTATATTGCATCTTTGCAGCAAACACAAGAATTGTGATTAGAGCACTCACGCTTCCTTGTACGTAGTACTTATGTGTGATTTTTTAAGTGTGAATTGAAAGTTGTGATTCCAGCAGAGGTCTCTTAGTTAAGTCGACGTCTCTTAGTTCCATCCACTATTTTTCTTCTACTGTTTATACTACCTTGTACAGTAAAATCCCGATAACTCGCAATCGCAAGGGACCATCAATTTTTTACGAATTATAGTGGTTTTCGATATAACGAGATTTCAATTTAACGAGGCTAATATATGAAAAATTCGAATTAACGCGTTTTTAATAGAAAGAAAACAAAAAAAAAAACGACACACAAAAAACGAAGGGCTCCAAAATGTATGGAATTTTTTCGAATTAAAGTGATTTTATCAGTTTTTCGATTTATTGAGATTTTTGAATTATCGCGATTCTACTATTTTTAAGGTATTGTTACGATTATTTAGTTTTTACTGTTTATTTATTCTCAAGAAATAAAAAGGTTCGATCATTGGATTGTGTATAAAAATAAAATTATTGCAACTTTTTTTTAATTATTTCACCACTCTCAAACATTTAAAATTATTTTGTAATTATATTTCACACTATATGTTTTCACTAAGACTGTCAAACTTGGCTGACTTAATTATACCTGCTGACATAATTATACCACAGATGGCAACGCTGTCACGAATATTCTAGAGCTTTTTGAATTTTCCAGATGATTCCATGTTTTATGTTATTAGTTAGCAAAGCTATCAACAATTAGCATGGTACGAACTTCGTGAGCTATTATAATAATCGGTCTGACCTTAGCCAAAAACCAATACATATAATCAACGCAGAATCGTTAGGAGGTGAAACGAAGTCAATTTCCAACATTACGAGGTCTAAGGAAAAATAATAAAACAATCAAATATTAAACATGATGTTGACGGACATGAAATTAATCTTGACTTCAGAGAAAAAACAACGCATTCAATTGATGGAGAATCATTAGGAGATGAAACGAAGTCAAAATGTTATATTACGTGATTTACTGATTTCATCAGTACAAGTACTAATTTTTATGAAAAGAACTAATTTTTGTAAGTCACTAATTTGTCTGATTTTCAAAGTTTATTTTGGTAAGTGAGCCGTGATTTTGAGCCGTTTGGAATTTATTTTACAAGGCAATTCATTCATTCAACATAGGTTAGTCGTATCTCACTCTTCCACAATATACTTTTTAAAACGGTACTTCTCGACGAGTACTTCGAGACATAGTCTTTATGGAAGAGTAAATTACTTTCATATCAAAATTTTTTTTTAGGATATTTAGGATTTTCAATCTATACCATGCTATGTATTGAATGAGTGTTTCGCATCTGGTAGTTGATTGTTCAAGATATTACTTTACTTTACTTACTTTTATTGGCACAACAGCCCATGGAGGGCCTAGGCCGAGCTTTTCGCATCCACTCATGTTGTGCGTGTTATATTTATACATGAAAGGAAGGAACCTACAGTTTAATGCCGAATCCGAACGGCGAAGTGAAAAGCTTTTCATAGCAATTTTTACTCTTGTAGGTTTGCCATTGCCTGCCAAGAGGTGGTGTCGTGTAGAAAAATTATTTTTTCTTATTTTTGATTTTGCCTGTGCCGAGATTCGAACCCCGGCCACTCTGCGTAGAAGTCCAACGCACTACCACTACGCCACAGCGACCACAAGATATTGTTCAAGATATTGCACTGAAGAAAAGTTAGAAACTTTGGCTCTGACTTCATACAGTCACATATGTATGTACAATGCATTAATGTATTGGATCTATATCTTGGGATTTATAATGCAAAATATGCAACAAGTTTTTATATTTCCTAAGTTGACTTTAACGTTTCATAAATATTCATGTCACACTTTCTTACCCTTTTTTCTGTTTATTTGTTTTAAAACAAATAAGAGTTGGCGATGGTGAATCTTGGGATTGACTACTTGGTGCTACTATTTCTAATACTATTTCCACTACTATTTTTACTTCTTACTTACTTACTTACTTAGCTGGCGCTACAACCGATGATCGGTCTTGGCCGCCTCCACAAAGCTTCGCCAGTCACTTCTGCTATGCGCGCGCTGGCGCCAGTTGATAAGGCCAAGTGCAGTCAGGTTGCCCTGCACCTGGTCTTTCCAACGGAGATTAGGACGTCCCCTTCTGCGTGATCCTCCACCGTGGTTCGAATAAAACACTTTTCTAGCCGGAGCGCTTTCTTCCATTCGCTCAACATGACCCAGCCAGCGAAGCCGCTGGAGTTTTATACGCTTGACTATGTCAGTGTCGGCGTACAGCTCATACAGCTCATTGTTCCATCTTATTCGAAACACGTCATCCACGCATACTGGACCGTAGATCTTACGGAGTATCTTCCTCTCGAACGCTCCTAACAGTCTCTCATCATTGATGGTCAATGTCCACGTCTCTGCGCCATACATTAGGACGGGAAGGATGAGGGACTTATAGAGCGTTATTTTCGTCGGTCGAGAGAGGGCTCTACTTCTCAATTGCCTACTGAGCCCGTAGTAACACCTGTTGGCAAGAGTTAGTCTCCGCTTGATCTCAAGGCTGACATTATTGTTGGTGTTTATGCTGGATCCTAAATAAACGAAATCCTTGACGACTTCAAAAGTGTAGTTGTCAACAGTGACATTTTGTCCAAGACGCCGTGACTCTTTGTTTGTTGACACAAGGTATTTCGTTTTGTCCTCGTTCACCACTAGACCCACACGACGAGACTCCCTTTCCAGGTTGGAGAATGCTGCACTGACTGCTCGAGCGTTTTTGCCAATGATGTCAATATCATCAGCGTATGCTAGCAGCATGACACTCTTGTAGAAGATAGTGCCAGAGATGTCGATGTTCGCAGCTCGAATTATTTTCTCCAGCATTAGGTTAAAGAAGTCGCACGATAGGGAGTCACCTTGTCTGAAACCTCTTTTGGTATCAAATGGTGCGGAGAGGTCTGTCCCAATTTTCACTGCGCTGGTGGTGTTGGTCAGTGTCATTTTGCAAAGACGAATGAGCTTTGCAGGGATACCAAAATCAGACATTGCGGCGTACAAGTGATCCCTAATCGTGCTGTCGAAGGCGGCTTTATAATCGACAAATAGATGATGGGTGTCGATCTGTTTTTCTCGGGTCTTTTCCAGGATTTGGCGTAGTGTGAATATCTGGTCGATGGTGGATTTACCAGGCCTGAAGCCACACTGATAAGGTCCAATCAGTTTGTTGACGATGGGCTTCAGTCTTTCGCACAGTACGCTCGATAGAACCTTATATGCAATATTAAGAAGGCTGATCCCACGGTAGTTGGCGCAGATCGTGGAATCACCCTTCTTATGGATTGGGCAGAGTACGCTGAGATTCCAATCACTTGGCATGCTTTCATCTGACCATATTCTGCATAGAAGCTCATGCATGCGTTTTTTGAGCTCTTCGCCTCCGGTCTTAAACAACTCAGCAGGCAGGCCATCTGCACCTGCAGCCTTATTGTTTTTCAGCCGAGCAATGGCTGTTAAGACCTCCTCATAGTCAGGCGGCGGTACTTCAACGCCGTCAGTTATTGGGGTTTCCGGAGTGGGTTCGCAGTGGCGGGATTATTGCCGTCTTCGCCATTAAGCAGCTGCGAAAAGTGCTCCCTCCATAATCTCATTATGCCCTGGATATCTGTCACCAGATTTCCATCTTCATCCTTGCAGGAAGAGGCCCCGGTCTTCAAACCAAGAGTCAGGCGTGGTATTCTTTCAAAGAATTTTCGGACCTCGTTCCTGTCCCGCAACATTTCGATATCATTGAACTCGCGTCTTTCTTCATCTCTTTTCTTGCGCCTGAAAAGACGTTTCTCCTCCCTCCTCAACTTTCTGTATCGCTCCTTAGCAGCTCGCGTTGCAACTGACTGCAGGGTGGCTCTATAGACTGCGTTTTTTGCTTCAGTAGCATCGCGACACTCTTGGTCGTACCACATATTTCTCCGTCGACGGTGGTAGCCTAGCACCTCTTCGGCAGCCGTACGCATAGAGCGGGAAATGTGCGTCCACTGTGCGCATATATCATCAAGTTGAGGGGTGTTTTGCGAAAGGAGAAGTGCAAGTTGGTTGGCAAAGACTTTGGCTTCTATTTCGAACTATTATGACTACCACTTTTAACTGTTTTCTTTACTTTTTTAGCACTATTTCCTATTATCTTTCTACTACTGTTTTTCATATCTTTTCTACTACTTGTTCAAATTGTTTTTTCTACAACTATTCTTTACCACTCTTATTTTAATTTAAAGAATCCTTAAAATATTCTCAGCTTTTGTATAGCTTCCAGTCTATTTTATTTGAGCGAGCTATATGAAAAAAATTTAGTGTTTGCATATTTCAACATCCTTATCTAGCATGAATACCTCCTTGACTGTGCAACAACTTAGAGGGTTATCATCTATGATCCATGTGCCGTCGATAAATTTTGAACGTACTCATATGGTGTAAGCGAACTCAGGCCTAGGTCTTCCATCAATCCTCCATGGATTGTATATTCTGGGTTTTTTTTAATTCAGTATTAATATTTTAAATATTTTTTTTTTAATTTTTGCCTAAGGGTTTAATCACTGTGTGTAGGACAACTTCATGCTCAGTATTTGATTGTTTTGTATTAATTAACCGTAGATCACGTAACGATGGAAACTATCTCTATTTCACCTTACATCAATCCTCCATGGATTGTAGGTTCTGGTCTTTCTTTGAAGTCAGTATTAATATATTAAATAATTTTTTAAAAGTTTTTCTATGTTGCTAATCACTGTATGTAGGACAACTTCATGCTAAGTATTTGCTTGTTTTGTATTAATTAAGCGTAGACCTCGTAACGATGGAAACTGTCTTTATTTCACCTTACATCAATCCTCCATGGATTGTAGGTTCTGGTTTTTCTTTAAAGTCAGTATTAATATTTTAAATAATTTTTTAAAAGTTGTCCTATGTTGCTAATCACTGTATGTAGGACAACTTCATGCTAAGTATTTGATTGTTTTGTATTAATTAAGCGTAGACCTCGTAACGATGGAAACTGTCCTTATTTCACCTTACATCAATCCTCCATGGATTGTAGGTTCTGGTCTTTCTTTGAAGTCAGTATTAATATTTTAAATAATTTTTTAGAAGTTTTTCTATGTTGCTAATCACTGTATGTAGGACAACTTAATGCTAAGTATTTGATTGTTTTGTATTAATTAACCGTAGATCACGTAACGATGGAAACTATCTCTATTTCACCTTTAATCAACCCTCCATGGATTGTAGGTTCTGGTTTTTCTTTGAAGTCAGTATTAATATTTTAAATAATTTTTTAAAAGTTTTTCTATGTGGCTAATCACTGTATGTAGGACAACTTCATGCTAAGTATTTCATTGTTTTGTATTAATTAAGCGTAGACCTCGTAACGATGGAAACTAAACTATCTTTATTTCACCTTACATCAATCCTCCATGGATTGTAGGTTCTGGTCTTTCTTTGAAGTCAGTATTAATATTTTAAATAATTTTTTAAAAGTTTTTCTATGTTGCTAATCACTGTATGGAGGACAACTTAATGCTCAGTATTTGATTGTTTTGTATTAATTAACCGTAGATCACGTAACGATGGAAACTATCTCTATTTCACCTTTAATCAATCCTCCATGGATTGTAGGTTCTGGTTTTTCTTTGAAGTCAGTATTAATATTTTAAATAATTTTTTAAAAAATGTCCTATGTTGCTAATCACTGTATGTAGGACAACTTCATGCTAAGTATTTGATTGTTTTGTATTAATTAAGCGTAGACCTCGTAACGATGGAAACTAAACTATCTTTATTTCACCTTACATCAATCCTCCATGGATTGTAGGTTCTGGTTTTTGAAGTCAGTATTAATATTTTAAATAATTTTTTATAAGTTTTTCTATGTTGCTAATCACTGTATGTAGGACAACTTCATGCTCAGTATTTGATTGTTTAGTATTAATTAACCGTAGACCTCGTGGCGATGGAAACTGTCTTTATTTCACCTTACATCAATCCTCCATGGATTGTAGGTTCTGGTCTTTCTTTGAAGTCAGTATTAATATTTTAAATAATTTTTTAAAAGTTTTTCTATGTTGCTAATCACTGTATGTAGGACAACTTAATGCTCAGTATTTGATTGTTTTGTATTAATTAACCGTAGATCACGTAACGATGGAAACTATCTCTATTTCACCTTTAATCAATCCTCCATGGATTGTAGGTTCTGGTTTTTCTTTGAAGTCAGTATTAATATTTTAAATAATTTTTTAAAAGTTGTCCTATGTTGCTAATCACTGTATGTAGGACAACTTCATGCTAAGTATTTGATTGTTTTGTATTAATTAAGCGTAGACCTCGTAACGATGGAAACTAAACTATCTTTATTTCACCTTACATCAATCCTCCATGGATTGTAGGTTCTGGTCTTTCTTTGAAGTCAGTATTAATATTTTAAATAATTTTTTAAAAGTTTTTCTATGTTGCTAATCACTGTATGTAGGACAACTTAATGCTCAGTATTTGATTGTTTTGTATTAATTAACCGTAGATCACGTAACGATGGAAACTATCTCTATTTCACCTTTAATCAACCCTCCATGGATTGTAGGTTCTGGTTTTTCTTTGAAGTCAGTATTAATATTTTAAATAATTTTCTAAAAGTTGTCCTATGTTGCTAATCACTGTATGTAGGACAACTTCATGCTAAGTATTTGATTGTTTTGTATTAATTAAGCGTAGACCTCGTAACGATGGAAACTAAACTATCTTTATTTCACCTTACATCAATCCTCCATGGATTGTAGGTTCTGGTTTTTCTTTGAAGTCAGTATTAATATTTTAAATAATTTTTTAAAAGTTTTTCTATGTTGCTAATCACTGTATGTAGGACAACTTCATGCTAAGTATTTCATTGTTTTGTATTAATTAACCGTAGACCTCGTAACGATGGAAACTGTCTTTATTTCACCTTACATCAATCCTCCATGGATTGTAGGTTCTGGTCTTTCTTTGAAGTCAGTATTAATATATTAAATAATTTTTTAAAAGTTTTTCTATGTTGCTAATCACTGTATGTAGGACAACTTCATGCTAAGTATTTGCTTGTTTTGTATTAATTAAGCGTAGACCTCGTAACGATGGAAACTGTCTTTATTTCACCTTACATCAATCCTCCATGGATTGTAGATTCTGGTCTTTCTTTGAAGTCAGTATTAATATTTTAAATAATTTTTTAAAAGTTTTTCTATGTTGCTAATCACTGTATGTAGGACAACTTAATGCCCAGTATTTGATTGTTTTGTATTAATTAACCGTAGATCACGTAACGATGGAAACTATCTCTATTTCACCTTTAATCAATCCTCCATGGATTGTAGGTTCTGGTTTTTCTTTGAAGTCAGTATTAATATTTTAAATAATTTTCTAAAAAATGTCCTATGTTGCTAATCACTGTATGTAAGACAACTTCATGCTAAGTATTTGATTGTTTTGTATTAATTAAGCGTAGACCTCGTAACGATGGAAACTAAACTATCTTTATTTCACCTTACATCAATCCTCCATGGATTGTAGGTTCTGGTTTTTCTTTGAAGTCAGTATTAATATTTTAAATAATTTTTTAAAAAATGTCCTATGTTGCTAATCACTGTATGGAGGACAACTTCATGCTAAGTATTTGATTGTTTTGTATTAATTAAGCGTAGACCTCGTAACGATGGAAACTAAACTATCTTTATTTCACCTTACATCAATCCTCCATGGATTGTAGGTTCTGGTTTTTCTTTGAAGTCAGTATTAATATATTAAATAATTTTTTAAAAGTTTTTCTATGTTGCTAATCACTGTATGTAGGACAACTTCATGCTAAGTATTTCATTGTTTTGTATTAATTAAGCGTAGACCTCGTAACGATGGAAACTGTCTTTATTTCACCTTACATCAATCCTCCATGGATTGTAGGTTCTGGTCTTTCTTTGAAGTCAGTATTAATATTTTAAATAATTTTTTAAAAGTTTTTCTATGTTGCTAATCACTGTATGTAGGACAACTTCATGCTAAGTATTTGCTTGTTTTGTATTAATTAAGCGTAGACCTCGTAACGATGGAACCTGTCTTTATTTCACCTTACATCAATCCTCCATGGATTGTAGGTTCTGGTCTTTCTTTGAAGTCAGTATTAATATTTTAAATAATTTTTTAAAAGTTTTTCTATGTTGCTAATCACTGTATGTAGGACAACTTAATGCTCAGTATTTGATTGTTTTGTATTAATTAACCGTAGATCACGTAACGATGGAAACTATCTCTATTTCACCTTTAATCAATCCTCCATGGATTGTAGGTTCTGGTTTTTCTTTAAAGTCAGTATTAATATTTTAAATAATTTTTTAAAAGTTGTCCTATGTTGCTAATCACTGTATGTAGGACAACTTCATGCTAAGTATTTCATTGTTTTGTATTAATTAAGCGTAGACCTCGTAACGATGGAAACTGTCCTTATTTCACCTTACATCAATCCTCCATGGATTGTAAGTTCTGGTTTTTCTTTGAAGTCAGTATTAATATTTTAAATAATTTTTTATAAGTTTTTCTATGTTTATAATCACTGTATGTAGGACAACTTCATACTCAGTATTTGATTGTTTTGTATTAATTAACCGTAAACCTCGTAACGATGGAAACTATCTTTATTTCACCTTACATCAATCCTCCATGGATTGTAGGTTCTGGTCTTTCTTTGAAGTCAGTATTAATATTTTAAAAAATTTTTTTAATTTTTCCTATGTTGCTAATCACTGTGTGTAGGACAACTTTATGCTCAGTATTTGATTGTTTTGTATTAATTAGCCGTAAACCACGTAATATAACATTTTGACTTCGTTTCACGTCCTAATGATTTCCCATCAATTGAATGCGTTGATTTTTCTCTGAAGTCAGGATTAATTTCATATCGGTCAACATCATGCTTGATATTTGATTGTTTTTCATTATTTTTCTGTAGACCTCGTAACCTTGGAAACTGACTTCATTTCTCCTCCTAACGATTGCGTTATTATATGGATTGCGTTCCGTTGATTATATGGATTGGTTTTTGGCTGGTTTTTGTATTGGGTTTTGGTCAGGATTGATATTTATGTCGGCCAACATCATGCTTAATATTTGATTGTTTTTTTATAATTTTTCTGTAGACCTCGTAACGTTGGAAACTTAGGTTGTTTTACCTCCTTACGAACTCCAAACGATTCTTTCTTTTTAAATCGCAATATCGCAATATTTTGGCGGCCAATTTTATATAGGTATAAACTAGTTACATTAAACCATTTCGTTCCACAAGAAAAACCATTTAAATATCTCTTCAGTTATTTTTAAAATTTTTTGGTTTAATTTAATAAATAAATTCTGGATTATGCAATAAATATATTGTTAGGTGATCTACTACAAGATCATTGTATTTATGATCATTTTTAAAGCTAAAAACTGCATACTCGTGAAGTGTAAAGTAACCAGCAATGCAAAACTAAAAAGAACTGCTGTTCACTGCTTTGCAGCTATCATTTTGCACCGGACTGTTCTCTTTAGTTACATCTTTCAGCCTATATACGTAGAATCGAGTCTACATATGTAGAATCGTGTACTGCCATCTTTTTTCTTCTCGAGTAACATCGGTGAACTCCTTGGACTTATTGATGTTTCTATTACACCATCATTCTGCACATCTACAATTAGTTTTTCTGCTGTATCTCTCGTGGCAAGATGAACTTTTTGGGGTGGTTGACCAATATATTTTGCATCTCCAGTATCGATTTGGTGTTTAAAAATCACAGATCTCTCACTACTATTGTATGCAAATACGTTCCAGAACTTTCCCATTATGCTATATACTTTGGTCTTCTGCTGTACCGTAAGGTTACCGGTCCATTCTTGCTTACTTACTTAGTTGACACTATAACCGATGATCGGTCTTGGCCGCCTCTATAAAGCTTCGCCAGTCACCTTTGCTAAGTGCGCGCTGGCACCAGTTGATAAGGCCTAGTGCAGTCAGGTTACCCTGTATCTAGTCTTTCCAACGTCCTTTGTACGTGATCCTTCACCGTGCCTCGAATAAAAAACACCCTTCTATCCGGAGTGCTTTCTTTCATTCGTTCAACATGACCCAGCCAGCGAAGCCGCCGGATTTTTATACACTTGACTATGTCAGTGTCGGCGTACAGCTCATACAGCTCATGGTTCCATCTTATTCGATACACGTCGTCCACGCATACTGGACCGTAGATCTTACGGAGTATCTTCCTCTCGAAAGCTCCTAACAGCCTCTCATCATTGATGCTCAATGTCCACGTTCCAGCGCGGATGATGAAGGGACGGGGAGGATGAGGGACTTATAGAGCGCTATGTTCGTCGGTCGACAGAGGGCTCTGCTTCTCAATTGCCTACTGAGCCCCTAGTAACACTTGTTGGCAAGAGTTAATCTCCGCTGGATCTCAAGGCTGACATTATTGTTTGTATTACGAGACTCCCTTTCCAAATTGGAGAATGTTGCACTGACTGCTCGCGCGTTGGTGTCAATGACGCCAATATCATCAGCGTATGCTAGCAGCATGACACTCTTGTAGAAAATAGTGTCGATGTTCGCAGCTAGAAATATTTTCTCTGGCATAAGTTTAAAGTCGCACGATAGGGAGTCACCATGTCTGAAACCTCTTTTGGTATCAAATGGCGCCGAGAGGTCTGTCCCAATTTTCACTACGCTGGTTGTGTCAGTCAGACAAGCGAGCTTTGCAGGGATGTTCCAATCACTTGACATGCTTTCATCCAACCTTATTCTGCATAGAAGCTCATGCATTCGTTTTTTGAGCTCTTCGCCTCCAGTCTTAGACATCTCAGTAGGCAGGTCATCTGCACCTGCAGCCTTATTATTTTTCAGCCGAGCGATGGCTGTAAGTCCTCCTCATAGTCCGGCGGCGGTAATTCAACGCCGTCAGTGATTGGGGTTTCCGGAGTAGATTCCGCAGTGGCGGGGTTATGGACGTCATCGCCATTAAACAGCTGCGAAAAGTGCTCTGTCACCAGATTTACGTCTTGATCCTTGCAGGAAGAGGCCCTGGTATTCCAACCATCAGTCAGGTGTCTTATTCTTTCAAAGAATTTTAGGTACTCGTTCCTGTCCCGTAAAATTTCGATATCATTGCACTCGCGTCTTTGAGCATCTCTTTTCTTGAGATGCCAAAAACTGTACTTTATCAACCAGACCACTCTTTATGAAGAAGTGTGAATTGACTCATTTTAGTTTAAAGATGATGGCTTAAACTTAACCATTTCTGCTGCCTGTTTATTTTTATTCGTCACAGGGTCTGACCTCTAATTGGATCGTGACCCAGATCGCTTACGCTGCAAACGGCAATCACGCGCCATATGCTCTGTCGCAGTGGAAAGATTTTCCTTGAAGGTGGCCTTCGTCCTGGACAGTGCATAGTGCTTCTTGCACAATGTCGCTATTTTCCAATTCTACATGTGCCTTTTGGGCATTGGACGACACAACATTCCGCGATATTTTGCATGAGTTTGTATGCAGAATAAGGGTGGATGAAAGCATGCCATGTTATTGGAACCTCAGCGTACTGTGCCCAAACCATAAGAAATTCCACAATCTGCGCCTCTTTTAATAATAGTTTCGTTGTGAGCTTTTCTTTATGCATATATGTACGTATGCATGCGATTGCTGATGTACTGAAATATCGTCACAATGTTAATAACCAAATTTGCTCAAGAAATTTTTTAGTTTCTATTAACTTACTTCATTCATATAAAAATAGAACTCGCACAACATGAGTGAATGGCAAAAGCTCAGCCTAGGCCCATGGCCATTACGAGAAGAAAGGATTTTCTTACTTTTCACACCAATTTATTTAACTTAAGAATTTATATGCTGTAGGCATAAATATAGGTACATATGTACATAACTAAATGAAACTTTTGCAGAAACTTCCAATGAAGTTATGGTAGTACTAGCCCCAATATTCGATCATTAATTAATATTCAAATTTGAATGTGATCATTGCCAACAACAATTTTTTGATTTCCAAAATAATTGGCTTGATAAATAGAAATCCCATTAATGAAGTAATACACCCACATTACATTATTGTATAACAATCGTCAATATTTGTGGTATTATATTTTTCACTACTAAACTTTTATGTATTTTTTGTCAAACGCTGCACCCAAAATTGTGCGGACTTAGGCAGTTGACTTCAAAGGAAAATACTGAATTTATAAAAAAAACAGTTTTGGTAAAAGAGTTAACTGAAGAAAGTGAAAAAATTTTGTGTTTTTTAAATGTGCTCTTTTGTGCTCTTTTTAAATGTGAATATTTTTTTTTTAATAAAAAATTCAGTTGGGAATTAAGTTATAAAAAAATTAATTTAAGGGATTGGGTTTTTACTGTCTTTATTTAATATTCGCGTCCAATAATTCTCTGGCTACATAGTTCAAAACACTCTGAAGTCCTTCTAACTTTAAAATCGTTATTCTGCGATCTTTTTTCAAACGCTTCACTCATATTTTATACCTACAAGTAGCTACACAAAATCAAATTAGTTTGTAATAGTTCAAAAGGCTATGAAGTATTTAAAGAACAATGCACTCGCTACTTTAATTTGCCAACTAAAAATTTTTCAAATTATATTATTTTAACGGATAGTGATTAAGCGTACCCATGCACATGCTCGCGTTAAGTCAGATATCGAAAGTAAGATTTTGGAACAACAATGTCATTGTTTTAAAATTGTTTGCTTGTCCTGTAAAATTGACTGCATTCGTGTTAGGGCTTTAGCAAATTATGGTATCGATATATGTATGTATGTTTGTACATATATACAAATATTTATATATGTATATTTAAGTATGTGCATATGCGTTTGATATGAATTCTACACAATAAACGTTAAAAATTCACTTATTTTTGCTTCACAGTAGCAACCATCTGCTGCGCTAATAACCACACGATACCAAATGAAATGGAAATTGCAATTTCAACGAAATCACGATTTATGTTTAACAAATTTTGAAAAACGAATTGAGCACTCTTATGTAGATGTAAATAAGACTGTTTCACTCACTTATGTAGACAGCTTGAAAGAGACATACATACTGCATACATATTGGGCGTGCAGAATATATGAAATGAAAGCCAATCAAACAGTCATTAAGAAGAGGCGGGATAAAAGACTCCGCCTCTTTTTGCTTTTTGTATTGATATATTCACAGTTTGTTTGCCGACCAGAGAAATGCAAACTTATATAATTGGACGAAAAGGGAAGTTATAAAAATCAATTGCCAATTAAAAATCGTGTTTGCTTTTACGGGTGTGTTTTACTTTGCGTCGCAATAATTTTAACTAAAATGTGTAAGAATTAATAGGTGTATATATCATTTGACACAAACACGCCCACATTTTTCAATCATTAAAGACTGAATCGTAGAGCTGGAGTTTAGGTAAGCTTTAATAATAACAAACTCAAAGTAACTTTATTCATTCATAGATAGGTGGAAACTAAAAAACATAAACAATTTACAATTCTTTTTTCGGGCAATCAACGGAGGAACCTAAAAACTAAAATATTGAATACCGCTACAAAATTGTTGGTGGCACAGTGAACCCATTTCAATTTAACGATGGTGCCACTCGAGAATTTTTTATTTAGTATTAGGTGTATGGTAAATATTTTAAAAAAACATAATTACTTTTTGGTTCACTAATATTTATATATTGTATGGTATAAGCCTGAGGATTGTTATCAAACTTATAATATTATGCTCCCACATGTTTCATATGTTTAAAACATCAGATGTTTGGTAAAAGTGAAAAAGTGCTGCCAGATTGAATTTTATTTTGGGTAGTGAAATATGCACAATAGTATTACCAGAATTAAAAGTATGTAAAAAAGGTACCTGATTCTTTCGAAAATACCCGATTCTTAAAATAATCGATACCAAAGTATTCGAAACTAAAAAGTTTTCGATACTTTGCATCACTAATTATTTCATAGACATCGCATCGATATAAAATTCCGCGTCTTTTATTGTCTAATTGATGTACTAAAATTTTAAACATTTAAGTTATAACGTGTAAGAGTTGAAAAGAGAGTAATACATATTTCGATGTTTTCATTCTTAAATACATATTGTACTTGCTCTTTATAGGGTGGTTCATCTAACATGTCGAATTTGAACTACTGGAACTCAGAAAATCCATGCGAGTTTGTTGGGACCCCAATGTACTCCCAACTAGTAACTGTTTGAGGTTTTTGTGTGTTTTTTTAAAATGAGGAGTCTGCTGTACAATAATAACTGATTATTTATGGTTTATTTTAGTAGATACGGACTTTGACTAAATTTGGTGCCATCAGGATGGCACGCCGAATCACACAAGCATTGCAACAATGGATCTTTTGAGTGGAAGTTTAAAAATCGCGTTATTGCCAGTTGTGATATGAGTACAAATGGACTATTTTTGTGGGGAGTCGTTAAAAATAAGTATTACGCTAACTGCGATTGAGGTTCTTAAGGACGAAATTGGTGCAGCCATCGGTCAAGTACAGCTCCATACAGTCGAAAATCTACTGGCTACTGCAAGGCCATCCGAGGAAGACATTTGAATTAGGTAGTGTTCCACAATTACCCGGAAGGATTCTACTTTCTAATAATAAACACCAAATTCACAAAAAAACTATTCGTTTCTTATTCACACCAAAATCAAATTCGAAATTATAAATGGTATATAGAGAAGTTTATATATTTGAGAAAAACTTAAGCAATCTCAACCAGACTTAGCAAAGATGTTTCTTATAGTCAGTAAAAGAGTAATCGTTGAAATGTGAATAATTAGGAGTTCAAGTTAAATTTTAGAATAGTGGTATTGAAGAAACTGTTAAACTAAGAAACTGTACACTACATACAATAAAAATAACTGTTGTGAAAATTGTCAACAACAGGCAATAGCCAAGAAGGAAGTAAAATGCATATTTCAAAGAAAATATTGAAGCACATTCGATGCACACATTTGAAATAGCTTCAAAAATTAGTGTGGAGAAAAATACCGTCATTGGTCATTAACCACTCCTTCCTCCCGTACAATTTAAATCTTTAAAGGGCAAAATCAAAAGAAATATTGATAAATAAATTTATTTATATAGGATTTGAAATGGAAAATTCATCATAAAATCAGAAAATTGATGTAAAAAATAGAACCTCGTAGGTGTCCATTTTTGACAGACCACAAAAAAACATAGAAAACTCGCAGTATAACTCTTTTAGCTGTTTTTTTCTTTATTTTAATGGGACAACAGCCCAGTGGTCGCTGTGGTGTAGTGGCAGTGCGTTGGACTGCTACGCAGAGTGTCCGGGGTTCGAATCTCGGCACAGGTAAAATCAAAAAGTAGAAAATATAATTTTTCTACACGGCACCACCTCTTGGCAGGCAATGGCAAACCTACAAGAGTAAAAATTGCCTTTCAAAAGTTATTGACTTCGCCGTTCGGATTCAGCATTAAACTGTAGGTCCCTTCCACTCATGTACAAATATAACACGCACAACTTGAGTGGATGCGAAAAGCTCGGCCTAGGCCCTCCATGGGCTGTTGTGCCATTAAAAATAAAAGTAAAGTAACGGCCCATGGAGGGCCTAGGCCAAGCTTTTTGCATCCACAACTGATGTAGTGCGTTACATTGTATATATTATAAAACTAGAAAAAACTATTTTTCTAAACGTCACCACCTGTTGGTGGTGACTAAAAATTGCCTAAGAGAAGATTTTCAATTCGCCGTTCGGATTCGGCATAAAACAGTAGGTTCCTTCCACGTGAGTAGATGCAAAAAACTTGGCTGAGGCCCTCCATGGACTGAGGTGCCATAAAATGAAAAATACGTATATTTATTATCTAATTCTGATCATTCAGATTTTTCTACATAATATAATATTGTGACGATACTCCCATATACTTACTAGTACAGAGACTAGTTCAACATATGCTAGACATAACCAGATTGATGCAATTCTTGTTGACACCAAGAAACCCGATTGCCCTTCGGAGCACAAATAACTGCTGATTCTTTTAGAAAAGAAAAACAGAAAAACACCGCCAAAAAAATTTACATTCGACTATGTAGTACATAGTATGTCCACGATTGATGTGATTGAGTTACTAGTGTACGCACGCGTTAGTCATGTGAGCTATATGTGTGCATATGTATGTACATACATTGACTTGTTGAAGCAGCATTAAAAATAATAAATGAAAAAAGCAGCGAACAGCATCTTTTGTATACTTTACAATAGATATTTAAAAACGATAGTAAATACAATGTTCATGTAGTAGATCACCTAACAAGATATTTGCTCCACAATCTACTGTCACTGGTTCAAGACCAGTAAACTTCATAAAATTTATTTGTTAGTTTATTTGTTCAAAACAAAAAATTATAAATAAAAAAAATTATATATAATAAATACAAAAATAATAAATAAAAAAATAATAAATGAAAAAAGCATTTTTATTCTTATATCTCGTACTGGTTTAGTATGTAAAGACTGTGCCCGACCAGTACTGGTCCTGTACAGTGAAAAGCCTGTATAAAAATAAGACGAATAAGACGCGAAATGTCCAAATTCGTGAAAACTATATAAAACAAACATTTCTTATGAAAGTATTTTACTTATACTAATTTAAGTATAAATATGTATTTTGCCTTTCATCATAGAGCTATATGGTAGTTTTATTTTATTTGTTGTTTTGTTCGTATTAATTTATTTCGTTTAAAAACTATACGAGTATATAGTTTTGTTTACAGCTTATTTTACTTGGTTTTATTTACTTAGTTTTATCTGCTATCGACTTTTTTTTACAAAAAAATGTTTTCAACTCCTATCAACACTATTGATTTGTGTACTTCCATTTATATTGTTTATTTCTTAAAAAAATGTGAATGTGCAATTGCAATTTGCTTGTGTTTAGTTTCTACATTTAAATATTTTTCTTAACAAATAAGTTGTTTGTTTTATGTATGGGTTAATGTGTTAAACTAATAATTCAGTTTCACTGTAAGTCTGTCCCGTTTGCAAAAATTTAAAAATTGCCAACTGTTGTGTGCACACATATACTCCATCTAGCGACTTCGGAATGTATTAGAATAAAAACTACGAAAAAGATTCGAGGTTTGTTGGCATGTAAACATAAATCCTCTAAAAACTTCGAAAATAATCACGAATTCCTTGAAAAGGTAAGCATAGTGAATCCGAATAAGGAAGAAAGCCAGGCATTTTGTATATGTATAATGCACTCGCGGAAGTCATTCTTTTTTCGTCTTTAATGTTAACAAAACGCCGCGAGTTTATAAACACAAAAATAAACAATAACTAATAAATTAAATTAAATAATATATAACATAACGGGATCAACAATAAACCAATAACAACAGCAAAACAGCACCCACAGTCAGCAGAATTGCATTGCTGTTGATTTCTTTATCCTTCTCTTTTCATAACCCTTGTGGTAAAGGTATAACACTTGCCACAATGGCTGTTTATCTCTTTATCGGTGTCCTATTATTGCAATCTGTCTTGAATTGCTCCGAATTCTGATAGGGATTTTACTTGCAATAAGTTAGATTCCCTTTCTGATTCGATAGCTTTTATTTTGGAATCATATCCGTGCAGTGAAATTTTGGTTGCTGGTGACTTCAATGTTCACAATTCGGATTGGTTGTGCCACTCAAGTCACACAACACCCGAAGGTATGTATGTCAAGTTATTTGCCGAGTCGAACGACCTGACTCAATTAGTGACCGAACCGGCACACATTTCGTGTATCACAGGGCAAGCCTAAAACATCCTTGACCTATTTCTTAATTCTCATCATAACAAATATGATGTAAGTGTACACGCACCTTTTGGAAACTCGGTCAACTACTGCCCGTTATCGAATCCGTATCTTGTGCTATGCCTGCGATACATTTTCGAACTCGAGTAGTTAAAAGAGTTCTTGCAAATCTTAACATAAACAAGGCTTCGGGACCCGATGGCATTCCACCCAACGTATTGCTTGTGCGAGAACGCTGGCGCGACCATTTCTCATTCATATGCCTGTTCAAAGCTCCCTAACTCTTTGGAGATTGAGAGAAAAAGGCACGTTATGAATGACTCACTCAATAAAGATCTCCAGTCAATATCCGAGAGGGGTCTCACAGATAGAGTTGAGTTCAATGTGCGTAAGACCCAATGTTGTCTGTTATCTCACAAACGAGTTTCCCAGTTTAGTTTCGCACCTAAGGGCTGGAGCTTCACAAATGCAACTGGAGCTCCTGGACCGTATCCAACATCGAGCGATAAAGCTAATACACAACGCTATCACAACGTTTAATATTTGGATGACACAATTTGAAACAACTGCATCTAGAAACAAATGGAACGATGAAGATCGGGTTACACAACCAGCCCGAACAGTTTCTCTTGCCAAAAGAGACGAAACAACAATATTCGATTCTGAGTGAACTACCGGAAGCTGACAGTCACCCCAAGGATAGAACCGATGGCATCCTGGATACGCTGTCCGGTGCAAAATGGTTCTCTATTTAGGATCTGCAGAGTGGTTACTGGAACGTTGAATTGAACGATGGACTCGATGGTCAGTATTGGTGATGGTCTCAACCATTTTTAGTGATGTATTTCGGCCTTTGTAATGCGCCAGCTACCTTTTAATGCGTGATTGAACGCTTGCTTAAAGCACTGCACTGAAAGACCTGATTAGTATACCTTGATGACATGATAGTGATAGGAAAAGATTTTGATGGCAACCTGGAAAAGTTGGAAGAAGTGTTTAAGAGCATGAGGCATCTGGGATAAAACTTAGCCTTTTCCAGATATTTGGGTCATAAGGTACGCACGGAAGGCGTTCATACCGACGAATCAAAAATAGCTGCAGTAAAAAAAAAAAATTTTTTCATGAATTTAGAAGTTTCCTCGTATTATGTACTTACTATAGAAAATTTCTGCCCAGGTTTGCAAGCATTGTCAGCAGTTTGCATGAATTGTCAGGAAAAATCGACTGTTCCGGTGGAATGAGGACCATGAAAGAGCTTCCGGCAACTAAAGGTGGGGTGCTTTCCCAAATAATCGACTGCAATTTCTTCACTCCACTAGGTCATCTCGATTCTTCTTCATCAACGCCATTAGATTATGGAACTCACTTCCATCCCATCTTCAACGGATGGCTAATATTACAAGCAGCTGCAGGAAAGAAATCTTCCAGCATTACTCCGAAAACATTTTAAATTCTTAATTTTAACTTTTTTCATCTATACTATTCACTCTTTCACTCACTCCTCTTAATTCTGTCTAATTTTTTATTTCTTTTAAGTAATAAGTATTCAGCTTGATTGTACTTTGTTTCCTCCTTTGTACTACAAATTAGGAGTAAAATAATTATATCAAATAAATCTGGTATATCTAATAAAGAAAAATGCCAACAGCAGAGCACAAATTAAGGTTGTGCATTTGGAGAGACTAACGTGTTATCAAGAATAGGATTGTTCACCTCTTCGGGGCTCACATGCTTAAGTGGAGGACAGTGTGGCAATATTTCCAGAACAACAGCATTCGGTTGCATGCATGAATAATGAATGTATGCATAAAGACAAGCGCATATCTACGCCATCTAGCGACTTCGGAATGTATTAGAATATAAACTACGTAGGCTTTCGAGGTTCGTGGCCATGATAACTGTTCGTGGCTATGTTAACTAAAAAAACTTCGAAGAGCTCTTGAATGTTCGTGATGGCGACGACATCTGTGCTATAAATATGACTGCAACAGCGGAATACAGTCAGTCACAGTTCGACAGTCTTAGTGGATAGAGTGGGCAATATAATTGTTAAGTAATTTTAAGTGTTTGTGAGTTGTGATAATTAAATATAGTTGCAATAATTTGCTTTGCTCTGTATTGTGTATAACATGATCGAACATTTTTATTTGTTGCTAATAAATAAACAGCAAAAAGTATATAGTTGTAATCGTAACAATACACATTATTAATTCATAAGAAAGAAACTTCAATTTTTTCAAAACAAATATGCCGCAAGTAAAAAATAAAGAAATAATATTAACTTAAATAAATAAGTAATTACAAAAAATTAATAAATATTATATTTTCCATTTGAATTATTTTGAGGCCTTCTGACAATGCTTCAGCACCCCTTAAATTTTATAATGATTTTATGGGACCTGGAAGTAGATATTTATTAATATTATATTTGCAATTAGATATATACACTTTTACTTACCCTTTTGTATGGGAGTAGTACCGAAATTTAAGAATAAGAATCAAATTGAGATGTAGACAAACTTTGAAACGGTTAAAATAACAGTAAAAATTAGCAATTACAAAAACTGACTTGATTTCTTTTTCAACTGAACAGCATATCGATAGTTTTACACTTTAAACTGGCGAATTCTCCTAATACTTATTCATCAAGCAATCGAAAATTACGAAAAATATATCGTTTTTTAACAGCATAGCCTTAATTTCAAATTTCACACTGTAAAATCTTTCGTACTTGAGACTATTATATGCACTAGTGTAAGAAATAAAACTCAAAATAAATACTTTTTTTTGTTCTAACTGACGGATCTTTGTGTTCAATTAAGCACTAACTACCGAACCATCTAATTTATTCCAACCACAAACTAGATATTTTTGTCAACTAGTTCCTTGTTTCAATGAAGGGTATACATAAATATACAGTAGAATCGCGATAATTCGTACCAGAGGTTTGTAAAAAAGAGAGTGTGGGAGAGTGTGAAAACGGCAAACAAGCGTAAACAAAAAACCTTATCAGTGCTGCAAAAACATACTCAGTTTTCCAATGCATTACCGTCACAACAAAAAGGTGTGGATGTTATTTAATGAATGGCTTCAAATGTTTAACAACACCCCCTCAATCTTAACCACATAAAGATAGACTTCCTGCCACCTAACTCGACATCTAAGCTGCAGCCTCCTGATCCTGGTACAATTAAAAATTAAAAAACATTTAACCGCAACGAAATGCTTATTAACTTGGTAAATTGTATTGATTATAAAAGAGAATTCATGTTTACACTGCTTACACCTAAGCATATTGCTTATAAAGCAGAACATCAGCAAATATTGAATTAAAAACTGCTTCGGTGCTTGCGGTTTATGCCCGAATTTAGACTATTAATTATCTGAAGACTAGCAATTTTACATCGACTGCTTGTGGAATCGTGTTCCTTGCAATCCTGAAATTGCTGATACCTGTAAAGAACACACAAATTTAGATAATGACTTGGCTATTGCTGATAATAATGAAAATGATGACGATGATAGCGACAACTAAGAGGACGACTAAAAACGATTTTCATTCTTTTATAATTATGGAAAATTCAGTGGACACAATGCGCGAGAAGAGCCTTAAAAATTTTAAATTACAGGCGTTTTGAAATATTAGTTTTTAATAGTGTCTAATATTGTACACATGTATATTTATGTACATACTTATTTCAGCTAAATGAACAGCTGTTGTTTTTTTTCTTTCTATTACTTAAATTGAAAAAAAAACCGTTAATTCGTATTCTTCTTATTTTAAACTCATTAAATCGAAATCTCATCATTTCGAAAACCACTGTAATTCGTAAAAAATTGCTGGCTCTTGCGATTACGAATTATAGGGATTCAACTGTACGGTATCCCGAAATCCCTGAGTGTCTAAAGTGTAAAAATTCAAATATTGTTTTATTGCTTAGCGAAAAGGATGCATCTATCTACTGCTTTGACTCATTCGAATATGGCTTGTATTCTGGTCATGCAATGTGTTGGGTGCAATGAACTTTCCCACCTAAATTGTGTTAATGTTCTGCAGGCCGATCTTGAATAGTTGCAAACAACACACTTTCCTTGCAAAGTTTGCTCTGCAGCTCGACGAAGTTCGATCCCCTCTCCCCCTCCATCGCCCGGTTTTGCTGGAAAACGGTCGGTCTTAATAATATTTCATGTACACAAATACCTCAACAAAAACAGATACAGTCTCAATCACTAAATCTCTCACCGCAAAAACAAACAACAACAACTCCAAAATACAGCTGTATCGCAGCAACAATAACATAGTGCAAGTGATGATGTGATGATATCAGCGAGATGTTGTAATGTAAATATCTTTCATTTTTGTTCTAATACCAGACATAGCGCCAAAGGCCGAACTTTTCACATCCACTCATGTTGGTTGTGATATATTTGTACATGAATGGAAGGGACCTACAGTTTAATGCCGAATCCGAACTTCAAAGCCTGTGAGTCGAAGTTAAAGCTTTACCTAGGCAAATTTTTAGTCTTGTAGGTCTGCCTTTGCCTGCCAGGAGGTGGGGCCGTGTAGAAATTTTTTTTTTTGTGGCTTTTCCGAGAATTGAATTCCAGACACTCCAGACAGACAGATACCATCCTGCATGACTTACAATGGCGTATCCTCTGATAATGTTTCTGATACTACAAATCTTTTTGCTAACTATTTCAAATCAAATTTTGTTGAAGTTAAATTTTGATCCACATACTCTTAATTATATATGGTAAAATCTCAATTGACTATCCCGTTGGTAACGGAAGATGGTGTTATCAGTGGTATTTTGAGATTGAAATCCTCAATAAAATAAGATATCGATGGGTTGTCATGAGTTATACATTCCCTCATGGTTGTGTATGACCTAATTTGTGGAAATATTGATTCTCCATTTTTACTTGAAAATATTAGATTCAATGTACTTGCACGTCATCTGCGCTACCATGATCCATTTTAAGTATCCACTTTGAAAACTTTGTATAATGAATGCTCCAATCATAAGGGCCTTACTTGAATTTAACAAAGTCTCAAAATAATGCCATGTAGATTTCTCTATAATTAGGAATCATTTCAAGCATTATATTGAAAAGTTTTATTTACAATTTTTATTATCTAATTGTTAATTATTTTTACAACACTTTTTATAATATTATAATTTGTTCTGATCAGTAAGAATACTTTCTATTTGACTCAATAAATGAAATGAAAATCCCATATTTGATAAAGATAAAGTTAACTTAGTAAAATAAGTAATACTTAGTTCCCCACATTACATATTTTAATGTTGTTTTTAGTTAGTAAGTACTTTTTAACAATGCTGCTCAATATGCCTTTGGACTACGTCGTCGTGGCCACATATCTGACAAACCTACCAGTATTCTTGGAGTTGGATTAATTGACTATTTGGACATACTCGTACGTAACATTATTTTTCTTCACCGAATCATTTACTTCACTTGCACTCTAAAAGATCCTTTCAACTTATTATTCCTCGGTTTAACAATATTAATTCTTTTAGATTATTTTTATTAACGCCATTAGCCTATGCCCGCAAGGGCATCACTTTTGGTTGACAACAAACAAAAGGATGACGAGAGTAACAACCCCGCATATTCTAGTTTCTCAACATGCGTCCGGACTCTCTTTTATACTTATGTGCATAAGAATGTTCGGAAAACATGTTGAGATTATGTTAAATTCTCTCCTTAAGCTACGGTGGCAAGGTATGCGCACCAAGGAGCTGGATGGGCACTAGGAGAATAAACATAGTACTCGCTAACGCTGCACTATTTGGAATAACGGGCGCCCTTCCATCTTATTTAGCCTTCTGTCTGGGGAGCACTACGGACCAGTGGCGTAGCCAGTAGGGGCGGGCAGGGGGATGCGGTCCGCCCCGGGTGTCACCATTTTTGGGGTGACACCCGCAATGTCCAAAAAATATTATTATTATTATATATTATATATATTATATTATATATTATAATTATCTAAGTAGGTGTAAATGTCTAAAATTATACTTTCATTTGTTTACATTTGTTTTTTGCACGATATGTTAGAGGAAGTGGATGCTACACAAAAATATTTGCAAACTCCAGGACTAACTGTCGATAAAGTAATAGCGAAATCGAATGCCCTAATTCTCTTTTTACAAGAAAAGCGGGAGAAACGGAACGAGATATTGGTTTAACTGCTAAAGAAGAAAACAAGAGGACGATGCTTGAATGCATCGATCGTTTCTCGGCAGAATTAAAGTCTCGAACCATGGCCTTCAATGATACTTATAGCCGATATCTTTGAAATTGTGAAAACAAATGATTGCTGTTTTGCACTGAACTGAATATAAATGCAAAAAAGTTGGCGTCGCACTACGATGAAATTGTAGAAAAAGAACTTAAAGTAGAAGTACAAAGACTTCGTAGACAAATCAAGGCAGCAAACATTGAATTTAAAGTCGCAAGGAAATGGACTAGGCTTGATATTCTAACTTTTATTGTAGAATGGGACTTTATAGAGTCTGTTTCAAACGTATCTTTAGCTCTTCAATTGTTCTCAACAGTTTGTGTGCCTGTGGCTTCATGTGAAAGAAGTTTTTCAAAGTTAAATCTAATTAAATCATATTTACGCTCATCTATGTGTCAATCTAGGATATGCCACCTAGCCATTTTATCAATAGAAAACGAATTTTCTAGCAAATTAGATTTCGGCAATGTTATTTCAGAATTTGCTGCGAAAAAATGCAAAGTTCTTAAAATATTTTTTTTAAAGCTTCATATATCGCAATGTAAATTTGTTACTTTAAATATGCACTCACATAGATACATCAATTTCCTACAACAGCAATTAAATAGTCATTTAAAAGAAAGAAGTTGTATGTAAACAAATATCTTAAAAGATCTTTAAGAAGAACATGCTGCAAATAAAAATTACCCTTATTGGTCTCATATACTCGTAGAGGTTTTAACTATTTTGTGACTTAAATTAAGTAAGTATTAATTTAAGTTCACTCATCTTTATGAATTCCTATATTATCTACTTACTTTTAAATAAAAAATTATCGTACATACCTACACATAGTATAATTATTTCAAAAGAAGAGGGGGGAGGGGTATTATAGGGTGACACCATTTAGGGCCGCCCTGGGTTTCACTCGACCTGGCTACGCCACTGCTACGGACATCGACGAACCCTTTTTCCCATTATCGAAAATTTATATAGATAATACTAAATATGAAAATAATACCATTACGGAGTCAGAAGAAAAAACTCTACTCCGTTCGCCAACGAAAGTTGTAACTGGATAGTCTCTCTGGTAGTAAAGCAGTTCGTGCCAAGAATGCACCAAAGCCCAGAAGCACTATGCCACAGACCGCAGGGCCAGCACATGGTGATGCGACACCAAAATCATTGCCTGCCCATAATCGCTCAGCTGCACAGACAGTGGAAAGGGGCGCCAGAACCAAGGTGGTACAGGAATCGACTTCCACAACAGCACGCCACACCTCACACCACGGGACCAAATTGTCCAAGTGGATGAGGAACCCACACAGCAGACAATAAAAGTAGTAGATTTTATAAAAAAAGATAATAAAATGTATTCGCGATGTTTCCAAAAATATCATTTTGACATCGCCTTAATCCAAGAGCCATACATCTATAACAATCAGAATAAAGGTCTTCCAGGCAAGGTACTATATGACCATGTGAACGAAGGTCGACCTAGACCTTGTATTATGGTTAGCCATCGCATTAATGCTTTTATTATCAAACAGCACACAAATAAGAATCCAGTTGCAGTTCAAATTGAGTGAAAACCAGTTGTGGTCCCTCCCGGTCTAGCGTCATATTAGTGTATAGTGTCATACTAAACTTAATCCTCTTTTTACTCGGTAGATCCGATCCTGAAAAAATCGTGCAAATAGAAATTGTATATAAAAACTTGTGATCCAAGAAAAGATAAAGTACATTTTTGAAGTTTACTTCTTTCGAATCGGTTTTATATTTACGCTTTGGGTAAAAGATGATCGTCGCAGGGAAAATTGTCAGGGAAATTATTGGTAGCGCCCTCTATCAATCAAGGGTTTTTCATACTCGTCATATCAATCAGTTTCTCGTCAAATTTTTTTCATACTCGCCTCTAATTTTTACGTCAAATTTAAAATTTCAAAAAAATGTGACATTTCAAACAAAAACATTTAGAATTTTTTAGAGCTGAAATAATAGTATAGACAAAAAAAAAAAACGAACGCGAGTCACAAAAAATGGCGATTGTGCTGCGGCTGAGAGACAGCGAGAATGTAAATTTTGTATAAAAATGGAGGCCCAATAAAATTCAAATCCTGCTATCGTGAAAATAACCCAAAAACCCGCACGGAGAGATTGCGAGAGTGTAGACTTCCCAAGCAACTTGAAGCACAACAGAATTCGAATTTCATTGAAAACAACTTGCAAAGAATAATGCGGAGAGACAACATGAATGCCAATTGAGCCAATAATTGCATTAACACTCATGTCATTGAGTATCGACAGCAC
Organism: Palloptera scutellata; assembly: GCA_958295655.1. Lineage (NCBI taxonomy): Eukaryota > Metazoa > Arthropoda > Insecta > Diptera > Pallopteridae > Palloptera > Palloptera scutellata. The sequence continues at coordinate 57,363,545 of OY282450.1, forward strand.
CAGGCAGTAATTGAGGGGCGAATTGCCATCTTGTTAACGAAAGAGAAGAGCAAAAGATTTACTTGAAAATTTTCCAAACATTCATAACATTCTCAGACCGATAAGTTGAAATCATAAAATTTCAATATTTGGACGATGACGGTTATTATAATGATGATTATAGTAAGACTATAATTATATTGATGTAGGAAATAAATTCGAATGCTTTGTTTTAATTGAGATGATGATTTTGCAGAGAGTGTTGCATTCATTGGAAAATCAAACGATCAAAGTGAAGTTAATCCGGATGTAGAACACATTGGATGAGCGAATCATCAAACTGAACTAAACAAGGATTATTTACTTTACTTTTAATGACACAACAGCCCATGAAGGGCCTAGGCCGAGCTTTTTGCATGCACTCAAGTTGTACGTGTCATATTTGTGCATGAATGGAAGGGACCTACAGCGAAGTGAAAAGCTTTTCATGGCAATTTTTACTTCTTGTAGAAAAATTATTTTTTCTACTTTTTGATTTGGCTGTGCCGAGATTCGAACCCCGGACACTCTGCGTAGCAGTCCAATGCACTACCACTACGCCACAGCCACCAACAAGGATTATCGTTTGCATAAATCAGCATATAAACAATTTAAAAACATGTTCTTTAAAATTTCCTTCGGTCACGCGTGTAATGTCTGCGATAGACTCTGCTTATTACAAGATTACTAACCTAACATGAGAACTCAAAACCAAAATATCTGAAGAATTTAATTTTGAATATCGCTGGACCTGGGGGCATAGTACACAAGTTAAAGTTCGTGACAGTCGCAGGTGCGTCCAAGCTTGATTATTGTGCTTCTATGTCACAAGTCGATACGCAGCCTCCTGGTGGCGTCCCCTGGATAGCGATCTGACAACCGTCAGTGAGCTAACTAATGTGTGCGGCGGGCTTCTTAGTGGCCTTGAATAAACGGTTGTGCGTCGGGCTTGGAACTCACCACGTTAAAATATTCCCAATGAATCCTCAAAAGAAGCCTCGTATGAGGAACCCCCTTATGTTGAGGAGAGGACTCCCGCAAACTTCAAAGGAGAACGATTTACGGATATGCACCTCGAATGTCTGAACCCTCTACAGGGAAAGTGCGTCTATCCAGCTGGTGGATGTGCTCCAAAGATATAGAGCTGAAATCACCGCTATACAGGAAATGCGATGGGACAGGGTTGCTCCAGAAGAGCATCCTGTGATATCTACTACAGCTGTCATGAGTCGAGACACGAATTTGATGTTGGATTTGTGGTTTTGGATTTGTCCACATCAAGTCAAAATTCTTCAACATCAACCTAATTTGTGTCCATGCCCCGACGGATGAGAAGGATGAAACCAAAGATGACTTCTACGAGCTCTTCGACAAAACTTAGGAGCATTGCTCCGCCACGATATTAAAATCATATTAGTTGACTTTAATGCCAAGGTGGGCAAGGACAGTCTCTTTGGGCCGACGATCGGAAAATTCAGCCTCCACGAAGAAGGCACCGATAACGGTATGAGACTGATCGACTTCGCCGCCGCACGGAACATGACAGTTAGTAGAACCAGATTCCAACATCTCGATATTTATAAGCCAACTTGGCGGTTCCCTCATCAAACATCTGCAAACATCGACTCAGACCACTACTTTGTTCCAGCCAAGGTCTTAACACGTATATGTTTAGCAAATCGCGTACGGATAGGAACTAAGAGAAAGCTGGATGTCGAAAAGCTGCAATCACAACAGACTGTCGAAGTCTTCGCCAATCTGCTCGCACTTCTCCTATTGAAAAACACCAACTTGATGATATATTCGCGCAGTGGACGTACATTTCTCGCTCTATGCATACGGCTGGCAAAGAGGTGCTAGGCTCCCACCGTCGACGGAGAAAAATGTGGTGCGACCAAGAGTGTCGCGATGCTACTGAACCCAAAACGCAGGTAGGTAGAACCACCCTGCAGCCAGTTGCAAAGCGAGCTGGTACGGAGCGATACAGAGAGTTGAGGAGGGAAAGGAAACGTCTCTTCAGACGCAAGAAAAGAGATGCAGAAAGACGTGAGTTTAATAATATCGAAATGTTACGAGACAGGAACGAGGTCTGAAAATTATTTGAAAGAATAAGGCGCGTCACTGATGATTTGAAGACTGGGGCCTCTTCCTGCAAGGATTAAGACGAGTTGTTTAAGACTGGAGGCGAAGAGCTCACAAAACGCATGCATGAGTTTCTATGCAGAATATGGTCGGATGAAAGTATGCCAAGTGATCCATAAGAAAGGTGATTCCCCGATCTGCGTCAACTACCGTGGGATAAGCCTTCTTAATATTGCATATAATATAATATTCCTAACTATTTTTTGATTTTTGATTTTGATAATAATTGATAATTATCATAGGAAGTAATAATTAATACCTTGCTTAATAATCGAGATATAAACTTTTGGTGAAAGATTTAAATGACAGTGACTTTCATAGATTTTTCAAAAAAGAGTTATCAGAGGCGGCAAAATGTCTGTGTACAAAAAATCCACAGGGAATTTGAATCACATAGACGACACGATGTCTTGTTCTGGTGGATGTGGCTGTATTTTTTTGTTTAAATTGCAGTAATATTAACAGACCCGAAATTAAAATATTATGTGAAAATGCATGGTTTTGCAATCAGTGCACTGTGTCCGATATTAACACAAAGTTTGTTAAAATCTAACATTTAATACAGAAATGTGACGATAAGAACATAAAAAATGCTGATATGCAAAACCTTTTGGAAGAAATTTTGGTACCTTAGCTTTCGCAGTTAAAAACTGGCGTGGCTACAGAATTTAATACACTTCTGGAGCACAATATTTTAGTTAAAATAAATCAAATGAAAAAAGATTTATTATGTGAAATAATAAAAGCATTAGTAAAGAACAATGAAAAGCTAAAGGAAGTTTGTTCAGGTAACAACAATAGCATTAATAATAAACAAATGTCATATGCTCAAGCAGCAAAACAAAATGGTAACAGAATCGTTGTAAAACCTAAAGACAAAGCGAAGAAAAGTAAACAAACGAAAAAGATGCTAAAAACAGTTATAGAACCAACTGAGGGACTTGTGGCTGCAGTGAGAGAGGTCAACAACGGTGCATTAATTGTGCAATGCAAGAGCAAGGAAGCATATGAGCAGCTGCAACAAAAGATTACGGAACAAAAAACAGAGACTAAGCGATGAACGACTAATTGAATGTAAACTAAACAAAAGTGAACAAGTGAGGGTAAAGAGTTCAAAGTTGTCAAAATCTATACTAATTTTAACAGAAGAGAAGAATGTTATAATGCTCTTATTGAGACAGATATGAAAGCATGCGACAATATCTTGAAACAAAAAAGAATTAACGTGGAGTGGAACTCCTGTATGGTTTTTGAGTATGTACGAGTATTTAGATGCTTTAAATGCTTGGAATACAACCATAAAGCTGTCGAATGCATCAATAAAAATGCATGTAGCCAATGTGCTGGGGATCGTGATGTAAAAGATTGTAAATCAATTATTATTAAATGTGTCACTTATTGTGAATTGGTGCAAAAAAATTATTAGATGTTGATGTGCATCACATTGTTTAACAAAGATCGTCCTGCATTCAAAAGAATTTCCAAAGCTCGTAAATAGCAAAAAGCGAATACTGATATAATTTGTTTGTATCTCAACATTAACAGCATTTTATCTGATAAAAATGAATTAGAAAAACTTATTGAAATTGTAAATCCAGCTATAATCCTATGTGCTGAAACATGTACCACAATCGAGATAATTAATCAAGAGTTATTTATACAAACGTACACATTAGTACGATGCGACTCTCATAGCAGACATACTGGTGGAGTCTTCATTTATTTACGTAATGTATTTAATAATGTAATATGACAAGAGATAAAAATTTTTGGTGTATTTTTCTTAAGCTGAACCATCGAGAACGAGTGATGCTAATTTTATTAATTATTTGTGTAACATTTTAGGGAACACATGTGAAATTTCTGAAAATAATGTTCTGGTAGGTGACTTTAATATCAATTTGAATAATCCGTCCACTTACAGCACTCAATTAATTGATTTGTTTAGATCGCACTCTATGCATCAAAAAGTAGATTTCGATACGCGTATTTCCGAGTTATCCAAAACAAAAATTTATTTACTTTTACAAATGCGAATGATATTTTATGTGAAAGATTAGAGGAACATCAAATATCAGATCATGAGACGATCCAATTTAAAATGAAACGTAATCCAAAATTTTAAATGAGAAGTAGTTTAAGAATAGTTTCATGGGAACTGTATAATATTGAAGGACTTATGAATCAGCTACGATTTTGCGACTAGCAATTTTCATGAAATAAATCTAGAGAGCAAAGTGTCTTTAATTAATTACAATGTTCTGAATGAAAAACTTAACTTATGAAAAAGAAGTTAAATTAAAGGTCATGAACAAATGGTATGATAATGAGCTAGCTAATTTGAACAAAAAACAGTTTTAGCTGTACAAAATGGCTCAAATATCAGGAGACTGGGAAGAATATCGAAATATTAAAAAAGGGTACAAAGCACTAGTAAAAACTAAAAAAGTGAAACACATGGAACATAAAAGAAATAGCGATAGTCAAGACAAGAGATTAATGTGGAAAAATTTGAAACAGGCAACAAGTATGGTAAAGGAAAATTCATCGATTAAGAAGGCTTTGATCAACGGGCAAATGTTTAAAAACGAATTATAAATGGCCAATAACTTAAATAAATATTTTGTAGATAGCATAGCTGATATTAGGAACAACATAGAAGTTTTTAAAGGACATATTAACATAGCAAATCAGTCGAATATTGACTTTAAATTTAGCAAAGTAATGATGTTGAGCATATAGTTCATAATTTCAAAGCAAACAAAGGTGGGAAGAAATTATTCTCCGAAGCCGTATCTAGGTTACTTTTATGCACAAATCGTCAATGAAAGTTTAAACAGTGGTACTATTCTAAGTATATGGAAAACGTCTATGATAGTTTCAATCAAAAAAGTAAAAAATACTTTAAAAGCAGAAGAGTTACGACCTATAAATATATTGCTCTGCGATGAAAAAATTTTAGAAACTGTAGTTAAACTTCAATTGTACAATATTTAGATGAGAATAAAATACTTATACCTCAACAATCTGGGTTAAGACGAAAGCATTCATGCGAGACAGCATTAAATATGGTTTTAGATGAGTGGAAAGAAGAACTGAATAACAAAAATTTTACAATCGCAGTTTTTGTTGATTTAAAAAGAGCATTTGAGACAATTGATAAAAAAATCTTATTGAAAAAATTAAAAGCAATCGGTATTAGAGATGTTGAGATAGCTTGGTTTCAAAGTTTTTTAACAAATCGTAAACAGCAGACAATAATTGGATCGGCAATCTCTGAAGAATCTGACGTCAAGATTGATTTCCAACAAGGATCAGTTCTTGCCCCTTATTTAATATATATATTAACAATTTAACTTCCGTTTTAAAATATTTTTCAATTAAGCTGTTTGCTGAGGATGCATTAATTGCTGTAAGTGGCAAAAATGAAAATGATGTACGATGCTCTTATGTTTGGCTGTGTGCAAACAGACTTAAAATTAATTATCGGAAAAACCAAGTATATGATCATAACAAAAACATTTTAAATTTTGGAAGCATCAAGATTAATAATGAAGAAATTGAAAATGTGAGCAAGATAAAGTATTTGGGTTTACAAATTGATAAAAAATTAAAGTTTAATGACCACATAAACTATACTATAGGCAAAATAGCCAAAAAATATGGGTTTTCAATAGAACTTGCAAAAATTTAAGTAAGAATTATAAACAAAAAGTTTATAGATCGATTGTTGAACCTTACTTTATTTACTGCCCCACAATCTTCTTCATTATGATAGATTCCCAAATAGCAAAATTACAAAAAATTCAAAAAAAATCTATGCGCTTCATACTGAATCGACGATATGACACCCCTATTAAAGAAATGCTGCTCAGTTTAAATTGGTTAAGCGTAAAGCAACAAATTTAGTTTTAAACAATGAAATTTATTTACAATATAAAGAACGGACACATGCCGAATTATTTAAGAACAAATATTAAACTCAACTATGAGGTACACGACATTAATACAAGAAATAGAAAAGACTACAAGACTACAAGCTGTGAACATCGACATCTCTGGCACTATCTTTAACAAGAGTGTCATGCTGCTAGCATACGCTGATGATATTGACATCATTGGCAAAAACGCTCGAGCATTCTCCAACCTGAAAAGGGAGTCTCGTCGAGTGGGTCTAGTGGTGAACGAGGACAAAACGAAATACCTTGTGTCAACAAACAAAGAGTCACGGCGTCTTGGACAAAATGTCACTGTTGGCAATTATACTTTTGAAGTCGTCAAGGATTTCGTATACCTAGGATCCAGCAAAAACACCAACAATAATGTCAGCCTTGAGATCAAGCGGAGATTAACTCTTGCTAACAGGTGTTACTACGGGCTCAGTAGGCAATTGCGAAGCAGAGCCCTCTCTCAACCGACGAAAATAATGATCTATAAGTCCCTCACCCTTCCCGTCCCTTCATCTCCGCGCCGAGACGTGGACATTGACCATTAAGCAATTCATTTCGCTCAAGATATTTGACCAAGTTGACTTTGGATAGCGTAGAATAGATTGCGATGGGGTCGATAGTTCGCAGGGTCCGTAGTCTTGCCCTTTTTAGGAACTGGTGGGACATTGGTAACTTTCCAACAAGACGGAAATACACCAGTTATGTATGAAATGTTGCAAGAACTCTTAACTACTTGAGCTCGAAAATGTAACTCAGGTATAGCACAAAATACAGATTCGATAACGGGCAGTGGTTGACCGCTAGCTGGCAGAGAATAATTCTTTGCGAAAATGTTAGCTAAAATGTTCGCTTTATCAACCGAGCTAGTGACGAGACGATAACGTGTAAAAGGGTTGAAATTGACGCAGACGATTGGTTCTTTACTTACTTAACTGGCACTACAACCGATGATCGGTCTTGGCCGCCTGTATAAAGCTTCGCCAGTTGCCTCTGATATGCGCGCGCTCGCGCCAGTTGATAAGGCCAAGTACAGTCAGGTTGCCTTGCACCTGGTCTTTCCAACGGAGATTAGGACGTCCCCTTCTGCGTGTTCCTCCACCGTGGTTCGAATAAAACACCCTTCTAGCCGGAGGGCATTCTTCAATTCTCTCAACATGACCCAGCCAGCGAAGCCGCTGGATTTTTATATGCTTGACTATGTCAGTGTCGGCAAGGATGAAGACGGAAATCTGGTGTCAGATATCTAGGGCATTATGAGATTATGGAGGGAGCACTTTTCGCAGCTGCTTAATGGCGAAGACGGCAATAATCCCGCCACTGCGGAACCCACTCCGGAAACCCCAATCACTGACGGCGTTGAAGTACCGCCGCCTGACTATGAAGAGGTCTTAACAGCCATTGCTCGGCTGAAAAACAATAAGGCTGCAGGTGCAGATGGCCTGCCTGCTGAGTTGTTTAAGACCGGAGGCTAAGAGCTCAAAAAACGCATGCATGAGCTTCTATGCAGAATATGGTCAGATGAAAGCATGCCAAGTGATTGGAATCTCAGCGTACTCTGCCCAATCCATAAGAAAGGTGATTCCACGATCTGCGCCAACTACCGTGGGATAAGCCTTCTTAATATTGCATATAAGGTTCTATCGAGCGTACTGTGCGAAAGACTGAAGCCCATCGTCAACAAACTGATTGGACCTTATCAGTGTGGCTTCAGGCCTGGTAAATCCACCATCGACCAGATATTCACACTACACCAAATCCGAGAAAAACAGATCGACACCCATCACCTATTTGTCGATTATAAAGCCGCCTTCGACAGCACGATTAGGGATCACTTGTACGCCGCAATGTCTGATTTTGGTATCCCTGCAAAGCTCATTCGTCTTTGCAAAATGACATTGACCGACACCACCAGCGCAGTGAAAATTGGGACAGACCTCTCCGCACCATTTGATACCAAAAGAGGTTTCAGACAAGGTGACTCCCTATCGTGCGACTTCTTTAACCTTATGCTGGAGAAAATAATTCGAGCTGCGAACATCGACATCTCTGGCACTATCTTCTACAAGAGTGTGATGCTGCTAGCATACGCTGATGATATTGACATCATTGGCAAAAACTCTCGTCAACAACTCGTTGACTACAGCCGATGATCGGTTTTGGCTGCCTCTATAAAGCTTCGCCAGTTGACTCTGCTATGCGCGCGAGTTATGGGTTTCTCCTTCCTAATAGTCAATGGTAGCAGAAACCGTGGTGTGTGCTGACGGTGTTGAAATGTAAATGTCGTCCCAAAAGGGGATTGTGACCGTGTTTGTAATAAGTAGGTTAGTTTTTTAGTACATGCGCAACGTACTTCTTAATTTAAAATCTATTACATTGTATTTTTGTAGTTTATATATGAAAAAGCTCACGTCTAAGACCTTGCAGTTAATTGAGCTACAGTTACCAACGAGCATAGAGCAATAAAATTGTGTTAAAACATTAAATAAAAATATTAAACAAACACATTAAATGAGATAGTCATATTTATTACATGGTGTCAGAAGTAAATCGCTCGGAGAAATTGCAACTAACTATTGCAATTGAAATTGTAACAAATTGCTGTAACAAATATTAAGTAATTTTGAAAATTAATTACATCCCAGTTTTCAAGAACGGTAAAAATTTGAGGAAAACGGTAAAAAAATTTGAGAGAATTAAGAATTTTGTTCAGCTGCACTACAAAACATACATTGTGAAATCATCATGTCAAAAGAACTTCGTGCACCTGAACCGCTAGATGTTGCAAATATTGGTATTTCTTGGCCAATATGGAAACAAAAATTTTATGTATGGCTCAAAGCTACAAAGCGTGATGTGGATGAACAAGATGATCAAATTGCTGCGTTTTTGTCATTAATTGGCGATGAGGGTCTCAACATTTATAACACCAAATTTCCCAATAATGGCACTCCGGATGAAATGTATGGCATATCGAGAAATCTTGCTGGTGAAATAGCAGCTCGTCGTAAATTACATGTGGTGATCACAGCATTTGATGACTATTCGACGCCAAAAAGAAATGAATCAATGGAGCTGTTCAAATTCATGGCTATTAAACAAAGTGAGAAGCAAAGCTTTGCTGAGTTTGAAACTCAACTACGCAAACAAGCGTTGTTTTGCGAATTTAAGTGCACATGTGGAGTTTCTTATGCAGAAAAAATGTTGCGTTGCATGATTACAACAGGTGTAGAAGATCGCAAGCTGCAAACAAAGTTATTAGATGGTACTCATGATACCCTGACAAAGGTGGTTGACACATGTAAATCATTTGAAGCAACAGGAATTCATAAGAAACTTTTGGAAATGCCAATGAACAATGTCAATCATGTGGAATATGGCAAAACAGGCGTCATATATATCATCAGCGAGGAAAAGGGTACCATACAAAATAAACCGAGGAAGAAGCGTTTCAATAAGGGTCAATGCTTTAAATGTGGTGCTGATGGGTGGACTCGTCAACATAAATGCACTGCATCGGGGAATGAAGTCAAATCAGAACCAGTTGCTGTTAGTCATTTGAATTGGAACAATTCATACAAATTTACGTTGCGCAGTGTAGATTTTTGCAATAAAAAAGATTTAGAAAATATTCATATTAGGGAACTATTTTTTAGAATAAACACAACTATGAATACAGGTAATGAACGTTGGATCAAAAAGTACAAAGTAGGGACACAGATTGTGGAGTTTTTAATATATACAGGAGCTGCTGTTAATTGTATTCCGATTAGTATTGTTAAGACATTAAACAGGAGCATGATTTTACCAAATAATAGTTGTGAAGATCTTGTGCTAGTCGATTATAATAGTCATAAAATACAAACTTTTGGCCTAGTGTCTATTAAATACATTGATTTAAAAACAAATGCTGAAAACGATATTTCATTTGTTGTTTTTGAAGGTAAGCGTACTCCAGTACTTGGATTGAAATCTTGTATTGCACTTGGTCTGATTAATCGCCCTGAGGTCAATAAGCTCTCATTATCTGCGGCTTCTCTAACATTTATTGAACGGTATGTGGATGTGTTTACTGGTCTTGGTAAATTTCCTGGTGAATCAAAAATATTTTTGAAAGAAGGATCACAGCCGAAACTTCATTATCGTAAACGTTTTCCTCACGCTTTGATGAATAAATTACAGGATGAACTTAAACGAATGGTAGGTGAGAACATCATCTCACCAGTTGATTATCCTACGGATTGGGTGAACAACCTACAGGTTGTCGAAAAACCAAATGGTCAGCTACGTCTTTGTCTTGATCCAAAGCCATTAAATAACTGTATAAAGCGTGAACATTTCTTGATACCAACGACTGATGATCTCACATCAAACCTAGCAGATGCATGAATTTTTACTGTTATTGATTTGACTAGCGGGTTTTGGCATATGTCTTTGAACAAAGAATCTTCAGATCTCACGACCTTCATGACTCCATTCGGTCGTTATAAGTTCAATCGATTACCTTTCGGCCTTAATTGTGCACCTGAGATGTTTCAACATCGCATGGTCCAATTATTTGGGGACATCGCTGGGGTTCATATATATTTTGATGACCTGATGATAGCTGCGTCATCGTATGAGGAACATGATAGGGTAATGGAGATAGTTATGCAACGGGCACGTAAATTCAATGTAAAATTCAACCCTGAGAAGATACAATACAGGCAAACTTCAGTCAAATTTATGGGAAATGACATTTCACACAACTCCATTAGAGCGGGTCGTAAATATACTGAGGCTATTTCGCAAATGCCACAACCAAAGGATAAGGCTGACGTTTTACGATTTCTTGGTTTGCTAAAGTACATTGGTCGATTTATTCCTAATCTTTCAAAGATTACAGCAGAACTTCGCAATTTAACTCGAAAAGATGTCAATTTTGAATGGAATCGAAAACATGAGAGTGAATTCAATAATTTGCTTTGTCTAGTCTCGTCTGACCTAGTGTTGGCTACTTATGACCCCAAGAAGCCAGTCGTTGTTCAAACCGATGCATCTAAGGATGGGCTTGGTTGTGTCATTCTGCAAGACAGTAAACCGGTTTCCTTTGCATCTCGTACACTTACGAAGAGTGAGCGAAAGTGGGCTCAAATTGAGAAAGAGTTGTTAGCTATCGTTTTTGCTTGTCAACGATTTCATTATTTTCTTTATGACCGTGAATTTACGGTCCAAAGTGATCATAAACCATTGGAAACACTAATCAAGCGTGATATTGATGATGTGACTATGCGACTTCAACGAATGTTTATGATTTTACTGAAGTATTCACAAATGACAATTGTTTATACACCAGGTAAACAGATGCTTATTGCAGACTGCCTGTCGCGAGCACAATTGCCTGAAACGGATGTATTTGATGATTTTTCTGGGGTTGTTCACACAGTAATTAACAACATCTGCATTAATAATGATAATAAGGAATATTACCTTAAGATTTTCAACGAAGATGAGAAATATTCTCGCGTTAGGAAATACGTTGAACAAGGTTGGCCAAGTTATTATCAACTCAATGATGTGAGTCAACATTTTCATAAGATGAAAGACCGACTTCATGTGGAAGAAGAAATGTTGCTTTTAGACTTTCGACTGGTTGTACCTACAGCCATGCAAAGACAAATGGCTAGAGAGCTTTTTTATTGGCCTGGTATGAATGAGTTCCTTAAGGAAAAGGTGAAATCATGCATTGTTTGTGAAAAGTTCACACGTAATGTACAAAAGGAACCAATAATACAGGAAAAAGCTAAGTATCCATATCACATTGTGGGTATGGACAATTTTTAATATGTAGGTCGAGACTTTATTTCTGTTTATGACTCCTACTCCAACTATTTGGTAGTAATTGAATTAAAAAATAAGACAGCATCTCAAATCATTGAATCTCTTAATGCTGTTTTTTTCAAGATTGGTTTTCCAACCATTATTAGGTGCAACAATAGTCCATTTAATTCTAGACCGTTTGCACAATTTGCTTCGCAATACAATATCAAACTTCAATTTTCAAGCCCTCGCTATCCACAAAGTAATGGATTGGCTGAAAAGGGCGTGGCAATTGCTAAAAACATTATAATGCGATTGTATGAAGCGTATGATATTCAGTCATATCAATATCGTATTCTTGAGTACAACACCACTCCTGTGGCTAGTATGAATTTATCGCCTTCTGATTTGTTCTTTGGACGTCGACTAAAGACTAAGATCCCTGTAATGGACGCACTTTTATTTAGGAACAACATTATGGAAGATCAGGTTAAGAACAAAATTGATAAGAAGAAAGAAACACAGGCATATTATTTTAATCGGTTAGCCAAGAAACAACCAAAATTAAATATTGGTGACCTAGTTATATTTAAGAAAGATTCAAAGCAATGGCATTATGGCACAGTTGTTGGAATCGTTAGTACTAGTTCATATATTATTAAAGATACGATGGATAGATTCTTTAGACGCAATCGGCGACATTTGGCAAAAACGCGTAATCAAGATTTTGATCCAAGTGAGTTGTTACTAGAAGATGAAACGTTAACTACTGCAAAAATGCCAAAACAGGCGATAGTTGTTCCACCTGGAGATGTAAACCGAAATAATCATGATAGTTTTCAGGCTTCTAATAGCTTTCATAATTTGCAATCTGAAGATGAGTTAGATCAGACACACATGTCTGACTCTGATCCAGATATACCTAAATCTGCAGATTTGTCGCCACCGCGAGTAATAACGAGAAGTGGTCGTGTTGTTAAACCACCCAGAAGATATGGTTATGAGGATTAGGTCAAACAAGTATAATTAAAATTAACAATCAGCTATCTTTCTTCTCAGGAAAAGATAAGTACGTTAGTTTTTTAGTACATGCGCAACGTACTTCTAAATTTAAAATCTATTACATTGTATTTTTGTAGTTTATATATGAAAAAGCTCACGTCTAAGACCTTGCAGTTAATTGAGCTACAGTTACCAACGAGCATAGAGCAATAAAATTGTGTTAAAACATTAAATAAAAATATTAAACAAACACATTAAATGAGATAGTCATATTTATTACAATGTTACGCCGTTGACTTTGATGTAGCAGTCCTGGTACTGGATTAGTTTACTACCTTCTAATGTATATGTATAAGTTTCGTTACTGCAAGTAGTGGTGATTAGTGATTTTGGACTATTTATTAAAATTAGATAATTGGGTTCGGGTTGGTAGATTTTCTCGATGTTTCCCACGTCGTTTATTGTACAGCTTGCAGTGGTTTTGCTTGAGAGCAGGTTTCCGACGCATGTCGAATCTTCTGTTTTTTCGCGTTGAACAGCTTTTGTGCAGTAGTACTCGTATGTGCTCTCTACTCTTGGGCAGGGTTCGTCCAAATATTGTACATAACCCTTATTAGATAATATATATGGTTTTGTGTCAATTTGTTTTGTATTGTTAATGGGAAGGATAAGGATGTGAAATAATTGGTAGGTTTATATCTAAAACGAGTATTTGTATGTTAAATATAATTTTACTAATATTGTAATAAGCTCTAAGGTTTAGCAGTTCATAAATGTGTTCGTTAGAAATGATTTGTATGTGTTGCGTGTTCAGTTCTGTGTATATTTCTTTCAGTTCGTTTGGATTCAATATCAGTTTTGGAACGATGTTAAGTTTGGCTAAGATAATTGTTTCTGCTATGTCTGTTGTCAGGTAGTTCGTCAGTAAATCTATGTTGTAGTTTATTTGGTTTAAATACTTATTGTAACTCTAATATGACGAATTTTGTTCTTGCTCTGTATAGTGTATTTTCTGAGTTCCTATTACAAAAAGTCCTGTTCTGGAGTGGTGATGTTAATTCGGTCCAGACTGTTGTTCGGTGCTGTATTATATTTATTTTTCTGTTTGATGTTTTCTGTGTTTCAAGTGTATTTTCGTTTCCGTTGGATACGCGCCTTGTGGAGCTTTTTATTTGTAGCTGTTAATAGGGTAAGCTTGTTATTATGTTTAGTTTTAGTGTTTTGTGAATCGGTTAGTTATTTTATTGCGTCTGCATTCCTTTCTGAAGATGCTTTCGTCCTGTTTAAATACTTGGGGTTCTTCTCTATTTTCGTTTCAGTTGTCTATTCTACTGTTTATTTGTGTTTCTAGTGCGTGTTTAATTTTTGTATAGAACATTTTTTGAAATTCATTTGGTTTTTTCACGTAATTGTTTTCTGAGTTGAATGTTACATTGTTGCTGGATTCGGGTGTTCTACTCTGGAAAAGTTCCTGCGGGGTAAGTTTAATTGCCGAATGTATTGCGTTGTTGTAAGTGATTAAGGTTTCGTTTAGCATATCTTCGTGGTCCAAATCTAATTTGTGTTCTTTTCTTTTAGCTAATATGATCTGGCAGGTTTCCGTTAGTGTGGAGTGTAATCTCTCAACTGGTGCATTGCTTGACGTCTGTTGGAAGGACGTTACATGTAAGTTGATTTTATATTGATTACAGAGATTGTTGAAAAGGTTGCTGGTAAACTCCGACCCTTGGTCTCAGATGACTGTTTTCGGTATACCAACGAGACAGTTTGTCTATGATTGTCAAGATTTTGTTTTTGTTAAGTGTAGTATGTCTAGTGGTTTAGACAGGGTCTCGGGTTTTTCAAATTTGGGTTTCGGTTGTTGCCTATCGTATTTGAGTGTTCTGCATTTTTCGCAGTTGTTTATAGTTTTCGTTATAAGTTCCTTCATTAGTGGGAAATAGTAGGAACGTCTTAGGTGTAATAGTTTCATTAATTTCTAAGAGGTGATTTTGTATAGTCTGTCTGTCCTCTTCGTCCATTGTTCCAAATAACCATTTTGACTTACTTCGAACTGCATTGGCCAGTCCGCGTTTTTGTCTATGTTGCTTTGGTATTAAAGTAATTTATTTCTTACGTCCGATAGTTCTAACATAACTAAGTCTTTATTCTTATTTTTTATTAAAATAAGGTTGTTTGTCATTCCGTTTAAAATGTCTTCTATTTCGTTTAGATTAACATGTAGCAATATATCCGATTCAGTCAGTGAAATCTGTTTGTTCCGTTAAAGTTGGCAAAATCATTGTTCCTCTAGTCTGTGATATCCATGTTATTAGTATTATTAGTATTATCCAAGTCTGAGAATTTTAAAGGTCGTTTAATATTGCATGTACTATATGTACTTTTCCTAAATTAGTTTTCTTTTTCTATTTTGGTTGTTCCTTATGTCTAAGCGCATTATAATTTTTTATAAATCCTTCTTTTCTTGTTTCGTTATATTCTTCCCTATTATTGTTTAGCCTTTCAATTATTTTTCTTTTAGTCGCTTCTAAATTGCGTTTAATTCTGCTTTCTTCAATTTTTCCTTGTTGAACTTCATATGGAGGGTGTTTAATAGTGGAATAATATCTTTCGTTGTAATTTCTAACTGCTTTTTGAATCAACTGTTTGATGGGTATATCTTTATTTGTTTTATATAATATCCGAAATTTTTCTGCAATTGTATTATGCAGTCTTTCTATATCAGCATTTCCTGTGTGACTATTAGGCTTAGTAAGATGCAGTTCAATATTTTCATTGTCTAAAAATTATTTTATTCTAATAGCTTTAAATTTATTATCTGCTCCTATTTTCTGTGGTTTTCCTATTTTTGCACAGTGATCCTCTAATTGTTCAATTATCGTTACATGATTTCTGTAGTTAAGTGGACTGCTCTAAATTTAGAGAATTTATCTATTGTTGTTAAAAAATGGAATCCTTTCATTACGTAAGTATCGATATGCATTATTTCATTTTTTGTTGATGGTGTGTCTGTATATGCGAATTTTTGTTTAATTGGATTCCTATAGTATTTTAATTCTGAACATATTCCACACTGATTGATAACTAATTGGATTAACTCCATGAGTTTGGGATAGCATATTTTATTTCTAATATGACTGTAAGTTTCCTGTATACCTGAGTGCATACTTTCTCTGACGTGGAAAAAGAAATCTGTTTAACTGCTTCTGCTTCAGTTTCAATATCTTGTGCTCTCATTGTGTATTTTGTAAATTTTATTTGCCTATCATTAGAAAACATTTCTATTAATTTTTCCTGAACTACATTGTAACTATGTTCTGATGAATCTGAGAATATTCCTATTTTTCCTTTCGCAATGTTTTTTCGAAATATTTCTCCCATGTTGTTAAAATCGGATTCTGCAATGAAAATTATCCGTTTTCCGTGTAAGTATTTTAATTACTGAACCTTGTCGTTAGATAATGTTAGATAATATAACTTGTGTTTTATATTTGTTTACTATTTCTTATTTAATACAAAAAAGATCTTGTAGATTTTCTTCAGCTGAATGAATTGTTACCATTGATGCATCATCCTCAATATTATCTATAATACTTAATTTTGATTCCTGGTCTTCTGAATTTTTAAAATTATTTATTTTATTATGTTCCATACATTCTTCTTTTTCTTGTCTTACGTTATTTTCAATCCTATTAATTGGTTGATGGTCAGTCCGGGTTAAACAATTTTTTATTCTATTATTGAATGATATACATCCATCTATTAAATTTATCACTGTATTGAAACAATTAAGTAGATCAATTCCAATGTCATTTTCCATTTGATTTTAGCGTAAAATGGAAGATTAAATTCTTTAGGTGCATTTGTACTTCGTACCTAATCACTTCTTTATTTGTTATCGTACTACATTCAATCGGCTTTTGTAATATTATTTTTTCAAAATCGTTTATACTGTTGTCGATCAAGCTTAAATTTTCTCCTGCGTCTACTAAAACAATATATATTTTTCCATTAATTGTAAGCGTTATGGTGGGTAAAGAGTCAGAGGCTGTTTCTGAAAAAACGTTATTGGCTTTGTCGGAGTTGACCTGTATGACATTGACATGGGTTTGGATCAGAGTGTCCTGCTACTTCAACTTTATTCCTTTCTATGTTGTCTATTTGTTCAGGGAATGAATTCCAATTACTAAGGCCAATTGAAGAATCTAGGGATGTTTGCAGTTCCGCAGTTTCTGGTATTGAATTCAAACTTCTGGTTTTAAATATTTTGGGATATGAGAGATATTTCCTGGTTTTTGTTCTCTTAAACATATAAGAACAGTGGTATCTTATATTCTAATTATTAATGTTATGGCTAAAATTTGTGTGTGCTTCCTGTGCTGAATTTAGATTTTTCCTGTTTGTATACGATTATTTTTCAATGTACTCTGTTTAAATATTTTGTTACACCGAGGCGTTCTGACGCGGTCAGTTTCAATACCAGAAACTGCGATCAAAATATAAACTTCTTTTTTGTTATTTGTGCAATTGTATATAATTATATTTTTTGTATGTTGTTCAAATATTTTGTTACGCCGAAGAAAGAAAGAAGAAATTCTCTTGTAATAAATTGTAATATATTTTTGTTTGTTTAAATGTATGGAAATTCAGTTCGCTTATATATATTTTTTTATTACTGTTTTAGCATGGAGTAATCGTCTTTGTCAGATTCACAGCCCAAGCTTGAGTTAAGTTATAGGGGACTAGGGTGTTCTGACACGGTCACTAGTCGAAGTAATTTATGTTTTTTTTTATTACTTATATATCTTTCCAATACAGGCTGTATTAAAGCACCGTATTATAATTAGTAGTTTAATTCAAACCACTGTACTGATATTCTGTCAGTACTCTTCGCTAGGATGGACCTGACCTCTATACTGGTATTTAATCAGTACTTCCTATACATGGATTGGGCCGGGTCACTATATTTATTTTGATTCAATACTCTTTTGCTCAGATGGATTTGATCAAAGCGCCATTCGTACTCGATATTGTTAGCACAACTGATTTAAATTTCCACTTTTCTCTTTTATTCTTTTTCTTTAGCACATATTTTGTATCGAGCACATAAACTTAAATTCTTTACCACAACATTTTTATTAGCAAACATGTATACAAGAAAGTAATATATTTTTTTTTAGAAGGATAGTTATATTAAAATTTTATTAATAAATGGATACAATCAGTTCACAAGCATATGAACTTGGAGCAATTATGACTGTATCGGTTTTTTTTTTTTTTTTTGTTATACTTGAATACAATTAAAAAAAATGTAGCTTAGCCAATATTTAAACTTACGCTGTTTCCAAGAGTAGCGCTAGCAGTATTGTCTCCATGCTGTACTGCTGTGACTTGATGATTTTATTTTTCAATGATGACTATAGTTGAAATAGTTGAAATCTTGTTGTGGATCCGTCGTTGAGAGCGATAGTTTCCTCCACTGATAAAAAAGTCAAAACGCTAAGATGGCTTGTGATCTTCAATCGGCTTTGAGACTGCCAGTTATGGGTTCCTCCTTCCTAATAGTCAAAAATGTATCCACCGTTGCACTGGTGGAGTTTCAATGGTAGTTGTAGTTGATACTCTAGCATTCCTAGTTTATTAAAAGAAGATTTAAAGTTAATACTCTAGCGGTCGAGTTTATTAAAAAAAGACGTTTACTAGTTGACTGTTGAATAGCAAGTGATTTATTGGTGTCATTCGATTTCGAATGAAACCTTACAATATAATTCCAATTAAATATAATTACTTAAATTAACAATTTTATAATTTCATTTCTTATTTGCTAATTTTACAATAATGTTGATTTAACAATTTTTATAAGTTCTTATTCTATTTTCTGCTTGCTGCGGCCATTGCTCTCATGCGCTTCGGTGGTGCGTTTGTTTTTAATGTTGGATGTAACTCGCACTGGCGCCAGTTGATAAGTCCAAGTGCAGTCAGGTTGCCCTGCACCTGGTCTTTCCAACGGAGATTAGGACGTCCCCTTCTGCGTGTTCCTCCACCGTGACTCGATAAAACACCCTTCTAGCCGGAGCGCTTTCTCCCATTCGCTCAGCATGACCCAGCCAGCGAAGCCGCTGGATTTTTATACGCTTGACTATGTCAGTGTCGGCGTACAGCTCATACAGCTCATCGTTCCATCTTATTCGATACACGTCGTCCACGCATACTGGACCGTAGATCTTACGGAATATCTTCCTCTCGAAGGCTCCTAACAGCCTCTCATCATTGATGGTTAATGTCCGCGTCTTTGCGCCTTACATTAGGACGGGAAGGATAAGGGACTTATAGATCGTTATTTTCGTCGGTCGAGAGAGGGCTCTACTTCTCAATGCCTACTGAGCCCGTAGTAACACCTGGCAAGAGTTAATCTCCGCTTGATCTCAAGGCTGACATTATGGTTGGTGTTTATGCTGGATCCTAGGTATACGAAATCCTTGACGACTTCAAAAGTATAATTGTCAACAGTGACATTTTGTCCAAGACGCCTTGACTCTTTGTTTGTTGAGACAAGGTATTTCGTTTTGTCCTCGTTCACCACTAGACCCACTCGACGAGACTCCCTTTCCAGGTTGGAAAATGCTGCACTGACTGCTCGAGAGTTGATGTCAATATCATCAGCGTATGCTAGCAGCATGACACTCTTGTTGAAGATAGTGCCAGAGATGTCGATGTTCGCAGCTCGAATTATTTTCTCCAGCATAAGGATAAAGAAGTCGCACGATAGGGAGTCACCTTATCTGAAACCTCTTTTGGTATCAAATGGTGCGGAGAGGTATGTCCCAATTTTCACTGCGCTGGTGGTGTCGGTCAGTGTCATTTTCCTAAAACGAATGAGCTTTGCAGGGATACCAAAATCAGACATTGCGGCGTATAAGTTTTGTCCTCGTTTACCACTAGACCCACAAGACGAGACTCCCTTTCCAGATTGGAGAATGCGGCAATGACTGTTAAGAACTCCTCATAGTCGGGCGGCGGTACTTTAACGCCGTCAGTGATTGGGGTTTCCCGAGTAGATTCCGCAGTGGCGGGATTATTGACGTCATCGCCATAAACAGCTGCGAAAAGTGCACCCTCCATAGTCTCAATATGCCCTGGACATCTGTCACCAGACTTACGTCTTGATCTTTGCAGGAACAGGCCCCGGTCTTCAAACCATCAGTCAGGTGTCTTATTCTTTCCAAGAATTTTAAGAACTCGTTCTTGTCCCGTAAAATTTCGATATCATTGCACTCGCGTCTTTCTTCATCTCTTTTTTTGCGCCTGAAAAGACGTTTCTCCTCCCTCCTCAACTCTCTGTATCGCTCCTTAGCAGCTCGCGGTGCCACTGCCTGCAGGGTGGCACTGTAAATAGCGTTTTTCGCTTTAGTAGCATCCCAACACTCTTGGTCGTACCACATTTTCTCCGTCGACGGTGGTAACCTAGTACCTCTACGGCAGCCGTACGCATAGAGCGGTTTTGCAATAGGAGGAGTGCTTGTACATGGCTGTGTTAAGGCAAGACTTATCTTCAGATTTATCAGATATGCATGCTGATTTAGAATCTGAGGAACAAGGTACATCGGTATTATGAGAGTAAACGTTGTACGGTTGTGGAATTGAATAGCGAGTCATAAAAAATCCTAAAAAAAAGGCCAAGACTTCGGCTGTCTGTTGTCATTGCAGCTTTTCGACATCCAGCTTTCCCTTTTTATCGTACTCGATTTGCTACACATATACGTGTGCAGACCATGGCTGCAACCAAGTAGTGGTCTGAGTCGATGTTTGCACCACGTATTGTGTGTACGTCTAGTACATTGGAAACGTGCCTTCCGTCGATCACAACGTGCTCAATCTAGTTTAGTGTGTTTTGATCAGGGGACAGCCAATGGATATTATGGATATCTTTATGTTGGAATCTGGTGCTACTAACTGTCATGTTTCGTGCCGGGGCGAAGTCGATCAGTCTCATACCGTTATCGGTGGCTTCGTCGTGGAGACTGAATTTTCCGATCGTCGGACCAAAGAGACTCTCCTTGCCCACCTTGGCATTAAAGTCGCCTAACACGATTTTAATATCGTGGCGGGGGCAATGCTCATAAGTTTTGTCCTTCTCATCCGGCGGGGCATTAGGCTGATGTTGGTTCTTTTAGGTTCTTTACTCTCTTTACAAATCACCAAATGTTCTTACCACCCCTATGGAATTGTAAGACTTTGTGCCTCAGGTGCTGTTCGTGTAGAAACGTTTTGGGCTTCAGAGTGGCATTACAGCGATTTCTTTCCTGTTTACGCAACTGTTCAGTATTGGCATTCTTATTAGATTGCCAGTTTCTGCCAGTTCAATGCAAGCCGCATTAAACTATAAATTGTCTATGTTAAACGCTAATCATTTTATTAGGAATGAAAGACCGTGTTTTTAATAAAATTTTTTCTTCTACCACAATCTGTTCTGTCAACCTAGAAAACAATCGTGCAATGCTTTCAATCGGTTTTGTTTTACGTCTGTTGATCGATCAGTCGATATGTGTATGTTATATACAGACTTCAAGCCAGCACAAAGCAATATACAGTTCGTACAAAATGTTTAATAACGATTGGGAAGGTGATTTTTTACTCAAAATATCGTTGTTGAGCCAATATGTTTGGTATGACAACGTAATTTGAAGCGTAACCACAAATTTAATGTCGAAAGGCATTACAGGTCTTATCATAAAGAATATTTCAATATTCAAGATGACACAAGAGAAAAACAAAAAAAATTATTGAATGAGATGTAGGAAATATTTTAAATTCCGACTTAAATAAAAAAAATTATAATGAATAAAATAGTAATATTGAGGAAATGCAGAAAAGGCTTCTTATATTGTTTCGCTTGCGCTATGTAAGTGCTGTCGCCCTTTTGATGATGGAATTTTTTTTAAGGAACTCGCAAAAGAAGTTCTAGTTTTTTTTTGAAAGTAAGGGTTATGATAGTGTCATAATTTAGGAGACAGTACCTTTATCAAGGAATACAATTGCCCGTAGGACAGAACAAATTAGTTCATTTATTTGTTCTCACACCAAGAACAGACTTAAAAACTTAAAATATTTGGCTCTATACTTGGACGAGAGTACCGATATTAATAATATATGCCAACTAATAATATGCGTTAAATCTGTTACAATAAATTAGTAACATCGGAAGAAATATTAAATGTAGTTGCTATGCATGGACGTGTTAGTGGGGGAAAAATATTAAAACGTATGTGGTCACATTGATATAAACAAATTAAGTTCAATATGCACAGACATCGCGAAGGTTATGCTTGGAACTAAGAAGGGGATCTTAGGTTGTTTATAACACAAAAACATAAACGAGACAACATTCCATTGCATTATTCACTAACAAGCACTATTTGTGAAGGAATTGTGTTTGAATAATGAAATGGACATAACAGTAAAAATTGTTAATAAAGGGTGGACATAATGCTCTCAACAACAGCAAGCTTAAATCCCTTCTTAACGAACTTGACGCTGACTACGGGGATTTACTTTTATGAGTATACTGAAGACATCGAAAAGTCTATTTTAGCTCTTGATTAGGCTTTTGTGATATCACACAATTAATTAACGAAAAAAATTCAAATATTATTGTTCGAAACTAAAAATATTAATATATCTAACTTACTAAACTTAGCACAAATATTTTGTTAGCATAAAGAATTTGAAAAAATGGAAGAATATTCAAAAACAAAAGAAATTCTTTTGCAATATTTTAGTCTCAGATTTAAGGCTTCTGATGTTTTAAAATGCAAATATTATTAAGTAAATACCGACAGAATGAGCGATCACCATGTTTCTGTTCTCATTCGCATTAAAAACTACGAAAGTGAAATAGATATAGATGAACTAATGCACAAATTGCATACATTGACGTTGGACATAGCTGCTTTAAATAAATCAATTGAGAAGGCGTAACATAAGAACCGTCTTAACACCGAAAGATTGCTAGATCCAACAGTGCAACTAAATTAAATTTTGAATAAATCGAAAAGATTTTTCTTTAAATAAAAACGGAAGCTTCTCGGTTCAACTTGTTCAACTTGTCGAAGATAGTAACGTAGAGCCAGAAAGACCAGAGAAAAGCTTTGACGAACGCGAAAATAAGGCTGAAAATCGTAAAATTAGGAATTTGTTAGATGGGTCCACAGATAAACTTACTCTAGCAACACAATGGAAATTGGAAGAAAACGGGAAATGATGGAAGGCTGAAGTCATAAAAAATCTTCAAATGGTTTTCCAAAAACACTGAAATCTATGAAGGCAATGAAAAATGATTGCACTCAACATTACCATATACCCCAAAGAGGCAAAGTACTAAAAACAGCAATATTTAGTTATATACTTGTTATGATTCCATTATTTAAGATAAAAAATAAAGTTACCCTCCGAATTCATCAATAAAGATATCTGAAAGCGTGTGCGAAATAAATTTACACTCTTTGAGTGACTAAACTGTGTACCGCATTTCAAAAGCACATTTAGTACACTATTAGAAGAAAAAAATTTTTGGATTTCTATTGGAAATAGGGATTTGATGGAAGTAGTCAGAATTTACAGTATAATCAAGTTTCTTCGGCAAATATTAATGCGAGCGACTCAAATATTCTAATGATTTCTATCATACCTCTTGAAATAAAAATGCAAACTAACCATAATGTTTCAATATGGAAAAACTGTCGTACTTAAGCAACAAGCTGTTGTCGACCTCTGAAAAATTAAGTCTTGAAAAGATTTAAAAAGAGTTTGAACGAATGGAGGCACAAATCAATGAACTCAGAGTTTCAAATTTGTTGGTTAATAATAAAATGGTATCAGTTAAGTATGCGCTAATGGAGACAGTTGATGGCAAAACCTGCAATGCTGCAATACTAAACCGATAGCGAGTTCCAACTGCTATATCTTTGGAGCTACTCCTAAAGACATGAATGACTTAAATAAATACTTACAGAATCCGATCGATGATAAAGCATATGCTCTAGGACTCACTACTTTTCATGCATAAATCAGATTTTGAGACTTGACTACATGCTGCATACAAAAATTACATAAAGCGTTGGCAAGCAAGAGGCGATGTAGCGAAAATCGCTGTACAAGAAACAAAAATTTTATTACAGAATAAATTAAGCTCTGAACTGGGATTATTAATTGATTTTCTAAAACAAGTTGGAGGTAAAATGATGGTAAAACAGCACGACAATTTTTTGAAATCCAGTAAAGGCTGCTGAAATTTTTGGAATCGAAGTTGAGTTGATAGAACGTTTCTGTACTATTTTGACAACGTTGTCATGTGGATTTAAAATATATTTAGTAAACTTTCGACAATACTATTTAGAAATAGGTAAATTTTTTGGAGAAACATATGCTTGGTTTCAAGTGCCTGTCAGCGTTCACAAAATTTTATTGCATTCTGTGGATGTAATAAATACTTTTCCATGCCTCTTGTTGAACTTTTCTAGGATGTGCAAAAAGCTCGACAAAAAATTTCGAAAAATTTCGTCAAAGCTATTCAAGAAAAATGTCAAGAATAGATAGTAATACAGAGATATTACATTTATTGTTAATATCATCCGATCCAGTAATAACGAATTGACGTACGTTTCCAGCTAAAAAAAACAGTCACTTCCATCAGCAGTTAATTAATGTTAATTATACTTTTTAATATTTATGATAATTATATTATTTTTGGTTTTCGTTGTTTGTTTTTTTTTTATTTGCCTATGTATATTTAAAAAATTGATAGTCTTTCTGATATGTTATTTTTTTTAATTTTAAACGTTTTTATTAATCAAAATTACTAACATATAGCAAATAGTAGCTAAACTTTCGTTTTCAATTATTCAATAATAGATTTTTATTAGTTGATGGCGTATTACAAATGAAAATATTTAGTAGAATAATACTGAATATAGAATAGACAGTAAAAAGGCTGTAGCATGAAAACTTCTAGAAATATTAAAAAATAGGTATAAATTTTACGTTTATCGACTCAATATCATATGAAAATAACACCAATTTCGGTCAAATATACTAATTTTTATTATTTATTTTTTTTGCGCATTTATATTTTTCTATGTTATGAGGCCTATTTTCTATGTTATGAGGTACCATTTTCATGGTTTTTCTTTCAAAACCGAACAAACTTAACAGTAAATCAAATGATATAGGTTTTTTGCTACTAATAGAGCCTGTGAGATCAAAAAATATTTACTCCACTTAGACTTATGTAAGTTCAAAAAACAAAACGTGTGACGTAACAGGTGATTTTAATGTTATTGAAATATTACGAGGTCCGAAAATTATTTTTCTTCTATAAGTCCTTCATCCTTTGGATTGTTCGAGAGAAAGATACGTACATACGTTCGATACAATAAGATGGAACCAGGAGCAGAGACGACTTACGAGCTTCTCGATGCGGCCAAGACCGATCATCGGTTGTAGTGACAGCTAAGTTACTTACTTAACTTAAGTAGTAGTGTCGTAACAGGCACATCTCCCCTATTTGATGAAACCTATGTATCGCTTGCACTCCACAAATTTCGTGAAACGTCATTATTTTACACTTCTAATCTACAAGTGTCCTTTTACAATGAAACATATGTGGTCGCTGCGGCGTAGTGGTAGTGCGTTGGACTGCTACGCAGAGTGTCCGGGGTTCTAATCTCGGCACATGCAAAATCAAAAAGTAGAAAAAATAATTATTCTACACGACACCACCTCTTGGTAGGCAAACCTACAAGAGTAAAAATTGCCTATGAAAAGCTTTTCACTTCGCCGTTCGGATTCGGCATTATATTTGTACATGAATGGAACAGTTGCCTAAAGTTTTATGCCGAAACCGAACGGCGAGGTTTTTCATAGGCAATTTTTATTCTTATAAGTAGTTTGCCTTTGCCTGCCAAGAGGTGATGCTGTGTAGAAAAATGATTTTTTTTACTTTTTGATTTTGCCTGTGAGATTTGAACCGCAGACACTCAGCGTAACAGTATAATGCACTACCATTAAAACACAGCAACCAACAGCCTTCCAAGCCAGAAATACAACCAACTCCAACTGAAACTCTACATATCGACATACTAGAATTCAAAGGCGAAAAGTTCATGTACCCTACTGCGTATTAACTTAAATTATATACTTCATGTATTATAAATTATATACTTCATGTTTTTACCGCGCCAAAAATTGTATTAATGGACAACGTAGGCAGCTTCATTACATCATTATATAGAAGGAGTCACAATAAACATCTATTTAGCACCCCCACTGAAAAGCTAATTCAATAGCGCAGTAGAGCGTGTTCTATTTATATACTTATTGTAGAAATGCTGAAATCTCTCCAAATAGAAAATAAATAATTTACATTTCCGTAGACAGATTTAATAATTCAATACATACCGTAAGCAAAAAGAAACCTGACGATGATTTCTTCCGAAGGACCAAAGGACAACTTGCCAAAATTTTACAGACTTTAGGGAAATTGTTAACAACGACTTGAGAAATGAAATTACTGGAAGTCAGAAAATGCGATTTTATAGACATAATAAATAGAAAAAGATCGAAACCAAAACTTATGATCCAGGATATATGTACTATATTTAAAAGAAATGAGTAAATATGTAAAAGGGAAAGACAAACCAATTTTTGTAAACCAAACTTTAGCACAAAACAATAAAGTCACTGTCACAACGACAAATTACAGACAAATTTGTAAATCTAAAAAATGTATAAATAAAAAAAGGCAGGCTTGGACTACACTGGGAAGACTCAACTGTGGACACATATGAGTACAATAGCCCATTAGTCGCAATTAAGCAAAGCAATCGGAAAATTAGTAGAGGCAACTATAAAGCAATACACTCCACTAGACGAATACGAAAGAGGTGTCAACAACAGGAGCCGTAGCTTCACAATTAGATTATCGGCTTTTAAAAATAGACATCTCAAACTTCGTTTAAGCAACAATACAAAAACCAAAAGATTAATAAACTGGATTGGCTCTGCTTGGAAATGGCTGGTAGAAAATACAGATGCTACAGACAGGTAATAGTGATAGACATTATACTATTACAAGAACTTTATTAAAACAACAAACTACATACTAGGTGGGTACAACCGAATTATCAGTGAACTAAGTACAAATAATACATACAGTAATAAATTAAGAATAATAAAAGATGAAGTTACACAAATTTTAAAGCAAGCCAACTTTCAAAGAATATACATTCTGAATACTTAATACATTCTGAATTATTAAACAAATCTAATATTGCTAATATACTATCTCAAACCGAAATTCTTCCCATTTAGAATGAATTAGAGGCCATTGTATTCGCACATTAGGGCAGTAAAAAATTAATTTTTCCTTTATGATATTTTTCTACCTTAAAGAGAGGACACCTTTAAAATAATTTATCTCACCTTTAATATTGGTTTAATTGGTATCGCATTCGAGAAAAATACGTGGTCATAGAAGACATTTCCGTTTGCAAAAGAACTCAGCTTGATGCTAAACATTGCATCATCGAGATTCTCACTGGATGAAAGGCGCTTGTGATTACCAATTTCAAAGTCAACCAGTAGTTGAACTAATTACAGGAAGCTCAATTTTTTAACAAATTTAAACAAAGTTTAAATTGGACTTTACCATAAACTTTTGTAGTGAAACAATTAATTACCTTATGCGAAATCAACTACACTAACTGGCCAATTACATCTTCACATATTCTGCCCCCTATACTTCAAGGCAACTTATACAAAAAAAAATTATATTGGACTTGCAATATCTACTTACATAAATAACGTAAAAAAATTAGAATGCATTTCTATTAGAAGCATTATAATTAATCAATCAGCTCTGGCTTTGCAGTCCTTCGCGTGGAGCTGTCATTACGCGCAACTTTATATCCCTATTCCAAATGTACAGGCCGAAAGAAAAGTTACAAACAAAATTAGTATTGATCAGCGGGGCGCTGATACTTAAAAAAGGGGAGTTACCACACTTTAGGTATTGCAATAATGCAACAACAAAAATATAGCATTATCAGCATATGTATTGCATGGCATGGCGGCAATAGCAAGAATATTTTATTGATTATGAAATTATATCACAATGAGCAAAAGGTTAATATGTATTTAAATTCTGTGAATATATTGCAATATTGAAGACAATATACCAAATTATATGTACTTTAAATAAACGAATAACTAAATAAAAAACTTGGAATTCAGTGAGTGGTAACGGCAACAGCCACCGGCAGTTTTATTTCATTTCGCATTCAAGAAATATAGTGCAATAACTTGTATGTATATATATATAAATATATATCCTAAATTCTTATGAAGAAAAATAAAAAGTATTTATTAAATCGTCCACTTCAATCTAAGAAAATGAATTGAAAACACATTATCATTTGTGAAATCATTTGCATTTTAAAGAATACGTACGTGTACCTACATAATATTTTCCTTGCAAATAAAGGAGTTAATGAAATTTTATATAACATTTTTTTTGCCCCTAAATAATAAAAGGGTTGAAAATGTGAAAAATAAAATTAAAGTCAGTTTTTCATTGGCGAAAACAAGATTTTCGGCAGAACGTACATATGTTATTGATGTGTTGCTATGTTGAAGCCGCATCCATTGTGTCCAACAGTTAATCGTTTGACCAAAAATTACTTGGATGAAAATTATTTTTTCTTATAGTTTTTACCAGATGAAGTTTAATAGAACAAAAACAAAACACTTGTTATTTATTTATACTTACGCCATTTCTAGCAGATTTTATTTATTTCAGCAATAAAGATAATTTTTGCCATCATCCCTAGTTTAGGAGTTATGGGTCGAAAAATAGAAACCCATCCTGACCTAGTCATTTCACTATAACTTCTATATTGTGATTCAAATTTCATAAATTATTATTTTTTTCAATTCCTAGATCTTCGAGGCAATGTTATTTCTATCTTCTGCTGTTACTGAGATACTAAGAAAGTAAGTTTGCAAAATCCTTTCACATATCATCATGTATTTTCAAAAAAGTTATTTTAATTAATAAGAAATCTCTAAAATTGTAATAGTAAATTTTTTTTCTTTTAAATATTTTAAATAATAAACAAGGAAACACATAAATATTAAATTATCGTTTTATCATTTTTTAGACTACGTATATCTATCTCCTTTCTCGTAAAGTGAAATTGTACTTATTTACAATAAGTAGTATAAAACAATATTACAAAAAAATTAGTTTTCCAAAATATTTTAAAATCTTTCCAAGATCTTATCATTATCATTATAAAAGTAGGAGAAATATTAAAATTTCACACATATTCTAACTAGTGATATAGAAACGATTTATGAGACCAGCAAATATGGGCAAAATGTTAAACTTTATATGTAGTACGGTATAGAATATAAGTTTAAAGAGTTCACCACAGCCAACAGTTTTGTTTGATAGTAATCATCGCTTATCAAAATATGAAATTCATTAACAAGTTACATATAGTAAAAGAAGAGTCTTTATATTTCTACTTAAAACTCATAAACTAAGTTAAGTATTATTTAAGTATTAAGTAAAAACCCTTCACAATAAACAATTTAGAGTTTTGTTATTTCATAATAAATATATGTACTATGTACTATGCACTATGTAATATACATATGTAAGTATGCACCCGAACATATTTTATTGTCATATTGCAACATTGAATCAGCTGATTATATGCAACAACTTCAGCAACAAGAAACATAGACACTCAAAAAACATACGTTTCACAGTATATACGCCGGCGTCGCAACTCTGTCCCATTCTATACGATAACCTGAGTTCTTATTTGACAGCGTAAATACACCGAACCGTTTTTATGCAGATACACATTGGGGCCACTTAAGTATGTATAAGTATATGAGGCGCATGGCCACAACTCTAAAAATTTGTTTTTCTTAATGAAATTTCACGATTATGCTTATTTAGGAACTATTTACGCGTATCGCCCAAAGAACTTAAAGAATAAAGCTACTTCAACGTAGATGTAGATAGCCATGTACGAAAAATTTATAAAATCGTTTAATTACCACGTCCATCTCCTATAAAATATTAATATAAAACTTTCGTGTTTTGGAAAAATTTAATTATTTGAAGAAAACGAAAAGAACATTTACTTGTAAGCAGTTATGTAAATAAATACAGAATCAATAAAGATTCAAAAACTAAATAAAAATTATAAAAATTAAAAAAAAAAGAAATAAGTTACATATGTATATAAATTCAACAATCACAACAATCGCGAATATGTAATTTTGGGATCCTCAGTAATTTTAAGAATAAAAATGTCAGATGTCGGGAAATATGGAATGACCCAAAAATTTGAGGTATGTAGTAGATATGTCCTTGGCTTCAAGACTGCATCAAAATTTTATCAAAATCTTCAAAAAAAAAAAATAATAATTTGGCCATGCGCTGCATAACGCACGTTACGCTGCAATTGTTTTAAAATAGATTTGTTAGGAGGTCAACAACAAAATATTTACAACTATGTAATATTATATGACTTATACGACAGTAATGAGGCCTTGTGAATCACCTAAATGTATTTTTAAGCTTTGTTTAAGATAACCAGCTAAAACCGCTTCTTATTAATTGAATAACTTTTAAATTAATATTAAATTTTTTAGGTTTCTTGACTTCAAAATGCACGATTTCCTTTCCTTTGTATCATCTGCATATGTATGTATGTATGTATGTACATATCATAAGTACATACATATGTAATATATCTGTAGTACATATTCTTATTATACTCAAATTGCCTAATTATACTAGTAACATTACTTCACTGCAAGTCTGTTTTTATTCTTCGGTTTTGAGAAACAAGTTTGGAGTCGTTCATCTACTGTTCGTATATTGTACCACCCGTAACCGATATTTTTTTTTTTATAGCGATTTAGAGTTTAAAGCAGGAGTATACCCTGATTTTGATTTAATGGTGTGGTATGCTCACATTCGGTTATTTGCGTTTATGTTTGCAAGTGTGCGTGTGTTTGCATGAATATGAAAAGTTAAACCCATCCAGGCCACACCACATTGGTGAGTGGTGATTTCGAGTTGGTACTTGAGAGGGTATGCATTGTTGCGCTGTGTGAAAATACCGTCCTCAACAACCATTGTCATTGTTGCGAGCGACAGTGAGAGCAAACCGAATAATCTACACAACATATTGCACATCGATTAACAGACCGTCGTTATCCAAATATTTCAACTCTCATCTTTTAAAACTGTATGCACTATTTTTCATGAGCTATGTATGTCCAATAAAAGCACACCCGCAAAACTATTTTTTGTGTGATGTGTTTTGTGGTTACAAAGTATACGGACTTTGTCCAGCCGTGCATGGCATATTAAATGTCGAATGCTCAAAACCTAAAATTAACTTTTTCGTATAGTGACGTTCTGGTAATCAGTGAGCGGTATGTAATATTCGTGCTCAAATTTCAAAGTGACGACTATGACGACAACAAGCAATGAGCTCGCTTCATCATCGTGTAACAAATCTATATACATACACACACACACAAATCTATGTACAACATATAAATGTGGGTATGTATATAAAATTACTTTGAATTTAAACGGAGCGGCAATCTGCAAGCACCCAGGCTGTGCACTAAATAAGATTTGTGCAATAAAGACAAACAATGTGACTGCATAACAATATAGTGTATCGCTCTTTCAAATTTTCTTTCCTTACACTTTACACATACACATACTTGTACACATTCGAGGCTGGCTACATCGAAACTATGGCAACGACTACAGAATACGCAGCTTTGTATGGAAGCAGAAGTGTTTTTATAGGCTGTGGTGTTTATTTATTGCGTCGTTAATTTGTCGTTGCTATTCATATTGAAATGGTACCATTCATCGTATCGTATCTGATTGTACTCGACCTATCACTTTCCCGTTCAGCACCAGTAATTGAAGTTCGCTAGAGTGAGCAGGATGGAGAGACCCTCAATGCGTTCCTGTCCGTCCTCCGTAAGAATGAATGAATAAGAGAGTAAGGTAATTTTTGTACTTATGTCAGCATCAGCAAGCATGCTAAGTAGTAGGCAAGCACCAACACAAAAACACTGTTCATCGTCATCATTAATAGGAAAAACTTATTCGAGGGCTATCCAGAAGCCATCTGAGAAGCACTCGTCAGTACTGTTCAGACCTCTTATTTCATTTGACGGAATCGTGTCGAGTGGATATTCATAATAAATTCACTGATGTGGGTTCTTCGTTTTCAATGTGCCTGAAATTAGAATTGTTTTGAAAACTTTTTTTATTATCGTTATCAGGCTGTAGTTCGACTTTCATTTAGTGATATTTCTAGTGCTTTTGTAAACATGTTTTTGTTATCAGTTGTTCTTTTAATTCAACAGATTAGCTAGCATTTATGATTTGCAAGCACCTTTTGTCGCGCCTAATATTATATGTGTACATACATACATTGTATATCTATGTATGTACTCCATGTATTTACATGTGCATGTATGAGCAACTATTATCTCACCACGAAGAATAAGTCCGTTTTGCGAAGAACAATGACACGCAATTGTCAATATGTTTAATGTAAAATATCGTAATTGAAAGTGCTATGAAAATTTAATGATTATTTTTAAAAAATTTCCAATTGTGTTATAAAACAAGTGAAAGTTCATCGATGATATTTGGTGAATGAACAACAAATAAATACTTATTCGAATACATATGCATTCACATACATTTGTACGTATATATGTATATACATGCTTATGCACATATTGTACAATAATAGATCGTGTATTTTGTTAAGGATTCAAAAAGGTAATTTCTATTGAAAACTGTAGGAATATACATATATGCAGGTAAATATGTAATAGTGTTTCCAATTATACATATACATATGTATGTATATTTTCAGGGCTGTCTTTCGAAGTAGGTATTTTAGGAATGAAAATACTTTTCATAAATATAAATTGGGGTTTTTCGCTGTCTTTTTTCAGTTAGTCTCAATGCAAAGCGGCATTTTTAAGCATCTGGTGCAATCCAGAACAAATATCAAAATCGTTTACTCAAGAATTGAATGCATTTTAAATAAACTACATATGATCCTCCTTTACTCTTTTAGGTATATTCCCAAAATCAATGATGATATGATGTTTAGTAGCGCGGCCGTAGAATCAAATTTTAGAGCGATCTGATTTTTTTCGAAACAAATAATAAATAGCTAACTCAGTCAAATTCTTTAAAATATCTAACCAATTTTTAAGCTCCCCCATGCGTAGGTCCGTCTTTTGCAAATAATTTTTAAAATGAGTATTACTTTTGTCTGCTATAATAGCAAACTATTTAATTTCCAAACCAATTAAAAATCCAACATTAAAGGCTAATTTCGAGGCTGTAGAACATTGATCTTCAAACTATGGAGCAATGCAGCCTCGGAGTTCCTCCAAATTGTTCAGAGGCACCGTGTTTATATGTTGACTTTTTAAAAATTTATTTATTCATGTTACTTTATTCTTTCATCTTGGCATTTAATTTTTCAAGTCAGGAAATACAGTATTTTTATTTCAGTACTTTCAGTACAGCTACTTTCTACTAAATTGAAACCTGTTTAGAGTGCTTAACACAAACCTCTTTATTTTATTTGCGATTTTACTCTTAAGAAAAGGCTCCATGAGCTCGAATGCCAGCCAAAAGGGCTCCGCAG
This sequence comes from Palloptera scutellata, assembly GCA_958295655.1. Classification (NCBI taxonomy): domain Eukaryota; kingdom Metazoa; phylum Arthropoda; class Insecta; order Diptera; family Pallopteridae; genus Palloptera; species Palloptera scutellata. The sequence continues at coordinate 57,397,242 of OY282450.1, forward strand.
CCGAAAAAGATTGAAGACCACTACTCTAGAAGATCACTACTCTTTGAAGACTAAGAAGTACTTCATATATTCGTCTAAAGTGAAGTTACACATTATGGGCAATTGTGAAGCTTCTCTGTTATATTATATTCATCAGCCTTGATTAACCCATACTTTTCTGAGAAAATCAAAATGTGGATTTTCGGGACTGCGTTGAAAAAAATACTGGGCACGACCTAAAAATGCGGTACATTTTTTAAACTCCATTAAAAATCCAACATTAAAGGATAATTTCGAGGCTGTAGAACATTGATCTTCAAACTATGGAGCAATGCAGCCTCGGAGTTCCTCCAAATTGTTCAGAGGCACCGTGGTTATATGTTGACTTTTTAAAAATTTATTTATTCATGTTACTTTATTCTTTCATCTTGGCATTTAATTTTTCAAGTCAGGAAATACAGTATTTTTATTTTTATTTTTATACGAGATTTTTCCAGAACTGTTTTGAAATCATTGATTGGATAATTAAGCTTGGAATGACTTTGACATTTGAGGTAAAGATCCTCTCTTTTCCCTCTTCCTTTCGGTTGTTTTTGAAACAAATTTGTATAAAAAAGAATAATGGCATACTTCTTCGTCAGAAATGCTTCTCATAATAACGAAAAGGAGACGTCCTTGACCCAATTACTAAGCTCGAAATTTTTGCATACAACAAATATCAACAAACTTTTTCTCACAAGCACTTGTACTAACTTTTACTTTTAGTGGCACAACAGCCCATGGAGGGCCTAGGCCGAGCTTTTTCGCATCCACTCATGTTGTGCGTTTTATATTTGTACATGAATGGAAGGGACCTACAGTTTAATGCCGAATCCGAACGGCGAAGTGAAAAGCTTTACATGGCAATTTTTACTCTTGTAGGTTTGCCATTGCCTGCCAAGAGGTGGTGCCGTGTAGAAATATTATTTTTTCTACTTTTTGATTTTGCCTGTGCCGAGATTCGAACCCCGGACATTCTGCGTAGCAGCCCAACACACTACCACTACGCCACAGCGACCACAAGCACTTGTAGTTACATATATAAATTAACACTAGTTGGAATTTAGTAGAACTACACTTAAAATTTTTTTTTATATATTATAATTTTGAGAATTTCCTGGTCGCCGTGTCGTAGTTGGTAGTGCGCTGGCCTGCTAAGCAGAGCGTTCAAATATCGGTGCAGGCAAAATCAAAAAGTAAAAAAAACAAACACGTCACTACCTCTGCAGGGAATGTAAAAATTGCCTAAGAAAAGCTTTTCAATTCGCCGTTCGGATTCGGCATAAAACTGTAGGTCCCTTCCATTTGTACGAATACAACATGGATCAAAAGTTCCTCCTAGGCCCTTCATGAACTGTTGTGCCATTAAAAGAAAAAAAAGAGAAAAAAAAATTAAAATAAATTCAATATTTACTATATATTTTATGAGTTCAACTAGCGAATTGGTTGGTTTGTTATCACTAGCGAAGTACGTGGTCCTATTACACTAGCGAAGTGTCTAGCGAAACGAGCGAAACGTAATGTAGTAGGCAACCAATTGTCCCGTCCTATGACATGGACATGTTAAATTCGGCAGTGGAAAGCGAAGAAAGTATATTGACGCGGTACTAGTGGTGGTTACCTTGAGGCTAACGCAATCGCTAGTTTCAAACTCGTTCCATTCACTGCAAGGTCTGTTTCTATTGCGTTCCTGTGAGACAGTGTAATTAATGTTGCTTTATTTGCTGATTCCGCCTTTGAACACTTGACTAAACAGCTGTACGTACATCATCTGAAAATTTTTCATTAGTGATGGATTGATTCCTAAAAGATTGGTAGATTTGGAAGAAGGATGGCCGATTATTTTTCTCTTATAATCAGTGTTGCCGTTTTAGTCCAATTGGACTGAAATTGGTGGTTTAATTTTAATAAAAGTTGTTTTGGTTGGTTGGTATTGGTCTCGATTTTTGGTAGGTTTTAGTTAAATGGAAATATTAAAATTAAAAATTAAAAATAGTATGTAAAACAGTTTCAAAGAAAACATAAATTTGTCTGTGACAATTTTATTTGCAACTAAACAAAATTTTTTGGGTACCATGTTTTAGAAAGTTTGTGGGTATTGTGAGAATTACAACAGGATTAATATGAAGAAAAGGGAAAGGGTGTGAAAAATGAGTTAAAAATCGACGGCATTTGTCACTCGCCTGTCGAACAAACAAATATGTCTGCGTAAAAACGCAATTAAATACTAGCTTAAAATTAAATTTATGTTTTTGTTCCAATAAAAAGCCTTAAATCCTGTAAATTGCTTTTTTCTAATGAAGAGCATTAACTTTATCAAAATAGGTACTTTTAATGGACCATACACAAAAAAAAAGAAAAGTATTTAGCTTTGTATAGGAAATGTAACGCAGTAAAAGTTCATTATCTTTGTAATACCAAACATTTCTAAATGATTTGATTTTTTCAAAATGCTGGCTACAAAATTCTCTTAAAAGTACATTGAGTAAATTTTCAATATTAAGTACTACCGTAGAATAGGAAGACTTTGTTCTATCTATTGCCGAAATGTACCATATGGCGAAGTCCATTGGATTGAGATCAGGTGAGCAGAAATGAGCATTTTGCTGTCGAAATAAAGTCTGAAATAAACTTTTGAAAAGTTGTTTTGAAGTCAAAGGTGTGTTCGTTTGGCTATTTAAACTAATAGAGAGATTTATTCACTCTTTTGAATTGCTTATATTGCTTTTATTGTAAAACGATTCCGATTTTAAAAGCTGTCTTGGTAACCGATCTGATTTGCAATTTTTTGAAGGTAAACAAATTTCTCTGTTATTTTAACCTTTTTATTGATGGTAGAAGAGTACTCTGAAAAATTCCCCTTAAACGTAGATTTTAAGGGGACACAGCAATCCCCTGGAGCGGCGTAAGCACAAATTCGTTTTTCATCTGCATATGCAAACGTTGGTTTGACGTTTTTATTATTGACTTCTTCGGAGTATTCACAACGTCGGAGGTCTTAGTTGATGTCATTTCAACGTCACATTCATTTTGTAAGTTCTCTTTTGACAGACTGGTACGCCCGACACACCCTACACTGATCGAGCAATGCAACAAATGTCTTCATACCTTCAGTAGCTCGTTCTTCAATCTGTTCATATTTAAAGTTATAAAATAGTTTGCGAAAGCATGCCATAATTTTGGATATTTTATTTTGAATGCCATACTCATGAGAGTTTCGCAATTTGTCTTTTTCTAGCCATTTGTATCCTTAGTGGGCGGCGCTGTGTTATTAAGTGATTTTGCCAGCTGCTGCCAAAGGGAGCATATAGTTGATTTGTCTCGCTTGGTAAATACTCTGGCGATGTGCGGATTCTTTTCCATGAATTGGTGAGTCGCTTGTTTTTTATTTTTGTACTTTCTCCTAGGAAAATATTGAACGTGGCAACGAAAAAATGACATTATATTCTTCACATTTTCAACAAATTATTTTATACCGATAAAAAACAATAGTTTTTAAGAAAACCCTTCATTCATTTAATTATTTCCAAAGAAAATAACATAACCAAGCAAACTGTATAATTTCACGTTTGATAATTTCATTATGTCGCATGCAAAAATAGAAGTAAATTGAAGTCGACGGCAGCGGCAATTTGCAGATATGATCAATGATGCAGTGTCGTTGCTAATATGTTCCCCTTCATAAAAAGAATTAGTATTTAAGGGTTAACAGATGGCGCAATATCGCTGCCGCGTCTATTGTCGTACCTTAACTGGATAAAATCGGATTCTGCGACACCTAAAACCGAGAGCAGGGGGGTCAACTATTTGCCATAATCAATTAAACGGTTGCCTAATAGTGTCATTATTTAGACAATGGATTTTGAAAACTCTTATTTTTTTCGTTTAATGGCACAATAGCCCATGGAGGGCCTAGGCTGAGCTTTCCGCATCTATGTACTCATGTTGTGCGTGTTATACTTATTTGTACATTAATGGAAGGGTCCTATGTTTTTATGGCGAATGCCAACGGTGAAGTGAAAAGCTTTTCATAGGTAATTTTTACTTTCGTAGGTTTGGCATTATCTGTCAAGAGGTGGTGCTGTGTAGAAAAATTGTTTTTTCAACTTTTTGATTTTGCATGTGTGCATACATACATATACAGTCGTGTCTAGATATAGTGAACTAATTATTTCAAGCATTGCTCACAGTATCCAGGTTGTTCACTATATATGGGTTGACATTTTTTGTTCAAAAACTCGTTTTACTTATTTGCTCAAAATATAAATTTGTGTATGTAAATGCAAGAGATCATTAGAATAAATTTGTAGGAAAATAGAAATGAACATATTTATGCTTATTGAAAGAGTTCGCGAATAGATGTTTGCTTCATGCGATAGCTTTAGCGAAACTTTCAACGGCTTCAGAAGCTTTTACAGGATTTCTGATCTGTAATCTGATCAGATTCTGCAATATACTCGGCATCTTTCTCAAAATGAACCGGTTCGTCGTCTTCGATTGTATTCCATTTTTCAATTTCAGTGTAGATTTTTTAAAATTTTTTGTGTTTTTGTTGTTTTCTGCTAGAAGTGGCTTTCAAAATTTTGTTCACTATTTGGAGGTTTTCGATTGTTCAGTATTTAGAGAACTCCTCTTCTTAGGTCTTCAATATATTGGGTTTTCACTATACCCAGACACGACTATACATCAATGTATATATCAATGTGCTTTTTTTGACAACGTCGACAATTTTTTTTTGACAATTTCGGTTCCTGTTCCGCGTATCATGAAATAAAAAAAAAAAATTTTTCACTTTGGTGTTTTTATTTTTTCACTTCACCGAGTTCCAAAATGCGATTCTTATTCATGATGATGTAACTGTCCGCTGAATATCATATAAACCATTCTGAATTGCGTCGGTTGGTATTTTTAAGAGTTGTTATATGTACATAGTCAGCTTTTACACGATGAGACTAGTCCCATCAAACTCGGACAAATGTAGGGAAAAGGAGAGAAACGTCGGGGGGATAGACAAAATCTCTCGAGCAGCATTTTGATGAAACTTTTTGCTGTTTCTCTTTGTATACGTTCGTAGCTTTAACAATATTTCTTTATTTTAAAAACTTCAATTGCCAATCTTATCGCATAATAATTATTTAGTGTTTTAATAATAAATTAATAATATAATTAGTCAAAAGTGATTGAAAAATTGTTTTTTTTTTGCTCTAAATGTCATTTTACCAGAGACGAAAAAATGTGCATAAAGTATTTTAATATGCAGAATTGAAATTATTGGTGTCTTTATATGTACCATATGTAATAATCTGCATCTAAAAAGTATTTAAAATATTATGTTTTTGGATATTTCTAAGTTTTTTCCTTCTCATGTAAAAATAAAAATCCAACTATGATCTTTCTAAATTATGATGACGATGTCTATAAAAGATTAAAATTTAAATCTGGTTCCTTACTTTAAAAAAATTTCACGATATAGCAGAATGAGAATTGACCCCCAGCTCTTATATATATGTATGTATCTTAAAAGACGTCGAGGAGCGGAAAATAATGGCACCTCATAGTCCAGTGCCTGCTTTATAAGTTAATGGCGCAGCGGACTTCAATTGCAACTAGGCTTGCCAAATGTCCTCTTTTCAGGTAGACAGCCCTCCGCGATATTGATAATTTTTTTTAATACTGATTATAACACTTTTAAATGAGTATTTACTTGGAATCAAGTAAATATCATGTGCATTTACTTGGAACTAACGTTTATTGTAGAGCCGAGAACACGATATACTAGGAGACTGGGTAAATACCCAAAAAATTACAAGCAGCCTACAAAAGTCGAACAGAAATATTTTGGGAATCTTCATAATATAAAGGCAGGCTTATATTTTGCAGGCTGCAACAAAATCTTTTTTCGTGATCCATCTTAATATAAATACGTATGTATTTAAATAAAATGTGAATATGTATAAACTTAAATTCTTTTTTCTATTATTCTGAATTTTTGTTTGGAAATAATGGAATGATGGAACGATACTAGTAGATATCGATCTTTATGGTCAAATATTTAATATGCATAGATATTCTACTGAAAAGTCCTGCTTAGGCCCTAAATATTCTGTTTTAAAGAATATAATTCACATTTTTATTTAATTCCATGCAGTACTATGTACATTTTCTCTAAGGTCTGGGTGGTCTGGGTGGGAATGAGATATTAAACTAATCTAATAAAAGTTAATAATAGATTTAGATCGCTGTGGCGTAGGTTCGAATCTCGGCACAGGCAAAATAAATCAAAAAGTAGAAAAAATAATTTTTCTACACGGCACCACCTCTTGGCAGGCAATGGCAAACCTACAAGAGTAAAAATTGCTATGAAAAGCTTTTCACTTCGCCGTTCGGATTCGGCTTTAAACTGTAGGTCCCTTACATTCATGTACAAATATAACACGCACAACATGAGTGGATGCGAAAAGCTCGGCCTAGGCCCTCCATGGGCTGTTGTGCCATTAAAAGTAAAGTAAGTAAGTAATAGATTTAGATACATATTCAATCAAGAGAAATTAGCCAAAATAAATTATGACTGTGTGGTTGTTTGCACGGGAGCAAATATGATAGACTGTGCAAGAGAAACAGTTAGAAAAGTAAGGTAGTAAGAATGACATAGAAATTTGCGTGCTCTTCTCCCCTTCATACTTTTCTGTCTGTCTCTCTCGCACAGTCTTTCATGGTTGCGCTGGTGTAAATATCCTCATTAAAATAAACACTTGATAAAAGTGGCACTGACAAATAAAACTTAAATGTTAAACGTAATGTGAATACAATTTTTTTGTATTCACATTACAACTTTCTTTCAAAATGGTATAAGAAGTTTAAATTTATTCATTTTACTATCCAAATGGGATTTTAATAGTTACCAGCATGTTTTGCATTGTATTGATATAATAAAATAAAATTAAGATTTCAATTTGCAGTGCAGCATAGCAATGTTTTTTTTTTTGTGAAACAGAATACACTACTGTACTTTTACATTTTTACACTTTAATAATTTAATTTATTATTGTTTTTATTTGTGAAAAAAAATTTACTAAAGGTTAAATTTTAAAATGTTTCGTCAAAAAAGAAGAAAGGAATTATTATTATTTTACGCCGCCTGGTCACATATTCTTAGCTAATAACTTTTCATTCGCGTAACCATTTACACCAGCCGAACAAACATCAGAAGGCATCGTCTGAGTGCTCGATAATGATATGAGGTTGATTAGAAACTTGGCAAATTTCGTTTATGTTTTTCCGCTGAGAAGCTGGGAATTCGGTCACCTCAATGACTGCCTGGTGCTGTATAATCTGAGGACCTTCGTCGAGACTCAATGAGATGAGTGTTGATGCATTTACCATTCTTGCTGTCTCTCCGCTTTAGTCTTTACGAGTTGTTTTTCAATGAAATTCGAATTCTGTTGTATTTCAAATTGCTTGGAAAGTCTACACTCTCGCGATCTCTCGGTGCTGGTTGTTGAGATTTTTTTCACAATAGCAAAATCCTAATTTTATTGGGCTTCCATTTTCCAACGAAGTCTTCAAACTCGCAGTCTCTCAGTCGTAGTTTGTGCTGGAGATTTTATCGTAACACAATCGCCATTTGTTTGTGCCTTGGGTTTTGTTTCAGTCTATACTCGCTCATTCTTTCAGCTCTAGAAATCTCTAAATGTTTTTGTTTGAAATGTCAAAGATTGAAATTTTAAATTTGACAAGAAACTGATAGGCAATCGAGTATGAAGAAATTTGATCAGAAACGGATTGATATGACGAGTACGACAAAAAATATTGATTGATAGAGGGCGCTGCCCATCATTTCCGTGACAATTTTCGCTGCGACGATCATCTTTAACCCTCAGTATATATATAAAAAACGATTCTGAAGAAGCAAACTTCAAACAGAACAAAGTTTTATAGCCAAAAACTAAGCTAATTTTTTTTACGGAGACATAAACTCCAAAGTCTATCATATTTATTCATTAATTTTATAACATGTTCTTCTTACTTTACTTTACTTTTAATGGCACAACAACCCATGGAGGGCCTAGACCGAGCTTTTCGCATCCACTCATGTTGTGCGTGTTATATTTGTACATGAATGGAAGGGACCTACAGTTTAATGCCGAATTCGAACGGCGAAGTGAAAAGCTTTTCATAGCAATTTTTACTCTTGTAGGTTTGCCATTGCCTGCCAAGAGGTTGTGCCGTGTAGAAAAATTATTTTTTTTACTTTTTGATTTATTTTGCCTGTGCCGAGATTCGAACCCCGGACACTCTGCGTAGCAGTCCAACGCACTACCACTACACCACAGCGACCACTGAAGTGCTACTCGGCCCAAAATAATAAGTTCCTATTATTTTATTATTTGTTACACATTCAAATTTTTGTTGTCAAACAATAATTGTTGTTTGAAGCAATGAAGATGAACTTTTCACTTCAAACTTTTTTGCTGACAGAAATATCCTAGTTCACTTCAAATAAAATGGTGATACACTGTTGCTTTTAATTCGAAAATAACAATATTTTTTTAAAAATACTACACTTTTTACTCACTTTTAAATAAATTTTTTTTTTTGCCATCTTTTGCTTTGTTGGCTTTTATTTGGTTGTGAAACAATTGACAAAAACTTATTATATATTTATGGCAATTCAATAGCTAAAATACAAAGTAACGTAACTTATTTCTTCGCTGGAAAAGCAGATATTGCTATGGGATGCGAAGCACTTTTCGGTGTCTTTCCCACACAAATGTTATATTTACTGCGCATTTTTTGCAGTATACATCAATGCAATGCATGTATAACTCATATTATCACTGTCGTTGATCTGCGCTTGCGAATTTAACATTTAGTCAAGGTTTATCTTTAAAATAACAATATTACAAAATATAAGCAATTAAAAAAACAATAATTACAAAAAAATATAAAGTTATAAAGTAAATGTAACGAAGTTCGAAAATAAATTAAAGTGCAAATTAAGAACGAATAAATTTGTGCTTAAAAAATCGATTTTTGTTTGTTTAAAATATGATTTTCAAATTGTATGTATAATTGTAGGCTAATAAAGTAGTTTTAATAGAACCCATGGCTACATTTCGAACGTTCTTTGGTTGAAATAATTCATTAAAAAAAAGGTACACGATGATTGCATATCGAAAAAACTTTTCTTTTTTTTGTGTCTCGAAAACAAGAGCTGATTGAGCAAAATAATTTTGGAATCATAAAGTTTTTGGAATCAGTGTGTCTAAATTACCTTCAAAAGTTGTTGTATTCCCTGCAACAATATGACTTGACCAGGTAATCATAGAGAAAATACACAAAGCCATTTATACACGCGTTCGTGTCAGATTGGTTGGATATTTACCCAAGACACGAACACCCCTTTATAATAATTTTCTAAAAAAAATTCCTTATTTCTTTTCTTTTAATGGCACACCAGGTCATGGACGGCCTAGTCTGAACTTTTCGCATCCACTCATGTTGTGCGTGTTACATTTATACATGAATGGATCCCGAGTCCATAGCGAACACGCTGCACAGCAGGCCAAAGAACTAACAACTACGCCATGGTGATTACTATTTAGATATTAATACGCTAAACAAAATCAGTTACCTCACTTTTTACCTAAATATATAAGCGACAATATAAGTTTCATGCGGATATGTTGCCATTAACACAGGTATAATCACTCTAGAAAAGGGAAGGCTTCTAAAGCAGCTTCAGAAGCCTTCCAAAACAGCGTAGAAACCTTAGTTACCGTATCTTACTCCCTATATTTTTGCAAATGATCTCATTAGGATTAGGGCTTACTTACCGCAACACAAAGCAACTAGAAGGAAGGATTACTGGAAGCTGCAGCAAGGTAAAGAGAAGCCTTATGCATAACTGCCTTGGGCAGGTATAAAGAAGCTTTACACGCCTTTGAAAGGTAAATAGAAGCGTTCGTTCTAATCGGAGAAGAGGCATACCAAGCCTTATTTTGGGGCCGATTAAATTTAATGTTACTTAATCTTAATAAATGAAAGGTGATGACATTCACGCAACCTATATAGGCAACCTATGCCTGCTAAATACTCTTTACAGGATTACACTCTGAATAATGTGTTGATGTTTGTTGATTTTAATGTGATCATTAAAATTAAATTTTAACATGCAATGTTGCTGTTAGAATGGTTTGAATATGTAGAAACTACCAAATCATCAAAATAAACCACAATGTTTCGATGCTTGTCTTCATGAAAGAATGAGCCTTTTGAATTTTTGTATGCCTAGAGTATCCCTAGAGTATTTTAGTATTTATATCTAAACACTAAAATATATTTTATCCAACCAATATCTAGGTATAAAAACTTCCTCTAACTTTTCCTACAAATAACTTGCTCACTATATTTTTGATTTATCCTGAAATATGAAAAGTTGTCTATAAAGTAAAAAACCCTGAAGACCTAAGATAAAGTCTTATTTAGTTGTCACTACAGGTTTCCTTGTCTCCAACGGAGATTAGGACGTCCTCTTCTTGGTGTTGCTCAACAGTGACTCGAATAAAACACCCTTCTAGCTGGAGCATCTTCTCCCATTCGCTCAACTCAGCCGGCGAAGCTTGACTATGTCAGTGTCGGCGTACAGCTCATCGTTCCATCTTAGTCGATACACTTTGTTCACTCATATTAGACCAAAGATTTTAAGGAGTCTCTTCCTCTCGAACGTTCCTCTCATCATCGGTGGTCAAAGTCCGAGTCTCTGCGTCATACATTAGGATGGGAAGGATGAGGGACTTATAGAGCGTTATTTTTGTCGCGAGAGAGAGGGCTTTGCTTCTCAATTGTCTACTGAGCCCGTAGTAACACTGTTGGCAAGAGTTGATGTCCGCTTGATCTCAAGGATAACATTATTGTTGGTGTTAATGCTGGATCCTAGGGAAACGAAATCTTTGACGACTTCAAAAGAATAATTCTCAAAAGTGGCTCTTTGTTTGTTGACACAAGGTATTTCGTTTTGTCCTCGTTCACCACTAGACCCACTCGACGAGACTCACTTTCCAGATTGGCGAATAATGCTCTGACTGCTTGCGCGTTGGGGCCAATGATGTCAATATCATCAGCGTATGCTGGCAGCATGACACTCTTGTAGAAAATAGTGCTAGAGATGTCGATGTTATTTTCACCAGAATAAGGTTAAAAAAGTCGAACGATAGGGAATCACTATATGTATGTATATTTATATATAGACAGTATCAAAAATAAAGTGCAAACAAAATTTATACTTCAGCCGCAATGCAATATTATTTAAAAAAACCTTTTATTCCCATATTTGTTGTGTACACTTTAAGGAAAATGTACATATTGCAATGTAAAATGCCAGCCGAATTTTTTGCTTGACTCTCTTCATCAAGTTTTATACAGTCGGTTTCTTTATTGTTTTTGTTGTTTTTTCTAATTTTATTAATTCTACAAGGGTTTCAGCTTGTTTACCCTCTTTTATTAAGTTTCTTTGACTATTGCCCAGTACCGATCTATTGGACGCAGTTAGTTATGGTGCTATTAATATAGGAAAAAACGCTTGTATATATACTATAATTATATATACAATTTAATAATATAATATACTTATATAATATCATGTTGTCATGCTAGCAATACCCACATTTGAAATTTTAAATTAACTTCGCAAATTAGTGGACCACTAATTTTGTAAATACTGGTAAAAGTTGACCTCCCACGGTCAGTAATACTATCGTTTACAGAAATTTAAAAGGCTGACAGTAAAAATTCGGAATTCCATCAGTATTTCCTTCATTCCAAATACTGATAGGATATATTGCATTATTAATAATATTGACAGTATTACTGATCATGTAAGGCCAGTTAATACTGAGTGGTATCACCTTATGCGTTTGGTATAAACTGAGGTCCTGATAGTGTTTTCGAGTCCATTTTCACAACCATACTACTGTGGGCAAAAAGTATTAAGACTTTTTAATTTAAATTTCGCGCGGAAACCCATTCATCAAAATATTAATTTTTTAAGGTAGGTATGACTGTCGGTGACATCTGTGCCAAATGTCACATCAAAATAATCATTAGTGTTTAGTATATGCTTGTCTTTCTGAAGTACAAAAAGTGCATTCGGCGATTTTCACAATGAGTGAAATTATTCAACAAAGAAGTTCCATTAAATTTTGTGTGCGGAATCAAATTTCTGGTGCCGAAACGTTCAGAATGTTGCAAAAGGCCTTCGGTGATAATTGTATGTCGCGAGCAAGTGTTTTTGATTGGTACAAATTGTTCAAAGATGGTCGAGAACGCGTTGACGACGAACCACGTCCAGGACGGCCATCAACATCAACTGATGATCAACACGTCAATAAAATCAAGGAATTGGTGCTCGAGAATCGACGATTAACAGTCAGAGACCTTACTGGCATCGTTGGAATATCGGAAGGATCAGTGAAAACCATTTTAAAACATCATTTGGGCCTAAGAAGAGTGCATGCAAGATTGGTTCCAAAATCACTGCATTGGTTTTACGATACCATTTTGCCAAAAATTCGACTGATATCGTTCCGCAACCACCCTATTCGCCTGACTTAGCACCGTGTGACTTTTGGCTATTTTCTAAACTCAAAAAACCGCTTCGTGGACACCGTTTTGAGTCAATTGAAGACATTAAACATGAATCGCTAAGCGCATTGAAGGCTATTCCGGAAATTGGCTTTAACAACTGTTTCGAGAATTGGAAAAAACGTTGGCACAAGTGTATTGGGGCCGGGGGGATTACTTTGAAGGGGACGAAATAGATTTGGAAGAATGAATAAAAAAATTTTAAATTATGAACAAAGTCTTACTACTTTTTGCCCACAGTAGTATGTAAGTTTCATCATCCATTATTATACTAGAACAGTTAAGTTTGCATAGACAATAGTACAACTTTCTGAAAGGAGTTTAGGCAGCCATTTTTTGATATTTTTTCTCTCAGATATTTCTTTTCTTCAATCGTTGCACTATTGATATACCTGTACCTGCGGCCATTTTTACAAATGGTCGCAGGTACAATTTTTTTACGGTCATTGGTACAATGTTCCCATATTTTAAAATAAACATTTTAACTGAAATTATATACACAAAAATTTATTTTTTAGTCAATTTTCTATATGTTATGCTCTTTTCGGTGCACCAAGTGTACACAATTTTTTCCAGGTCGAAACATCGATACTGAGTAGTACTTTAAGTACTTGAGTACTCGAGTCTTTCCAAGATACTAGTCATTATCGAGTCATTTCAAACTTTTACGAATAAAAAGCATTTTATGAAAGTATCGATTGTTCAAGTTCAAAGTTCCTTGAATTGGAGTAAGCACTATTAAAGTTGCGACTACCGACTCAGAATTTTGTTGTAATTTCTTATTATTTCCAAACATTGCTTGTTCGTGAACTTCAATAAAAATGGAAACTTATAATCATTTGACCTTTCCAGATAAAAAAGAGTGCAATCATTTAAATAATCCAAAATTGATATGCCACTATTGAAATCCACTTTATTTAGCAAAAGACATTGAGGGCTTTCAAGTAAGTCAAATTCCTTACGAAGGTATTTGCGAAGTGGCAAACATAAAACCGTGGCTTCAATCAAAGCATATCTAGTTAATAGCGTAACCGGTACGGTTACAGTCAGGACGGTTGAGTGGTGTCAGTTTTGTACAATATAATCTTAAATACTCTTTTAAATAAATAAATGTTGTATATACTTTCTTTTTTTTTTGTTACATTTAACACACAGAGTGGACCCTTATGAAAGCAGTGTTGTATTAATTAGAAGGAAGATTGATAGGTAGGAGGAAGATTATTTAGTTTCTACTGTTTAATTATTCTCAATAAATAAAAAAGGTTCGATCACTGGATTGCATTAAAAGAAAATTGTTGCAACTTTATTAAATTCACCACTTAACAAAACACTTAGAAATAACTTCACAATTATATTACACACTCTTCGTTTTCACTAAGACTATCCAACTGTGACTCACTATATTCCGCTGGTGCAGTCGTATTAATAGCACATATTTCAACGCCGTCACGAACATTTCAGAGCTCTTCAAAGATTATGCTCCGTTTTATGTCATTAGTTAACATAGCCATGAACATTAGCAAGGCTAAGAACCTCGAAGCCTTTTCGGAGTTTCTATTTCAATACATTTCGATGTCAATAGATGGCTTAGATGTGTAATAGCTAAATAAATAAATGTCCAATAGATAAGTAAAAGATATGCGCTTATCCTTATGCATTCATATGTACATACATACATGCATGTGAATGTTGTTATTCTGGAAATATCGTCACAATACATAAGTATGTTGATCTTAAATAAACATTATTAAGAGAAAAGTGTTCATACGCATTCGGATTTTTGTGTCTCGAATATTTAAATAATAAAAAGGTTCAATAAAAACTCTGCAATAAATTGAAGTTTTTTAATAAAGGGTGTTTCTTTTTTGCGAAAAAGCTCGGCCTAGGCCCTCCATGGGCTGTTGTGCCATTAAAAGTAAAGTAAGTAAGTTTCTTTTTTAGATGTGTGGTTTTCAATCTGGCAATACTTTTTTCGGAGTTGGTAATTTTGACAGCTGTCACTTGATTTATGCTCAGTTTAGTTTGCCATTTCATAATGAATAGACTTACTCCTAAACAACGTATGCAAATCGTGCAAATTTATTACCGAAACGAGATGGCCACCGATCCCGATTTTCACAAGAAAATTTTGTTCAGCGATGAAGCTCACTTTTACGTTAATAAGCAAATTTATCGCATTTGGAGTGATCATAATCCACAAGCCATTGTTGAGACGCCGTCAAATCCTCACTGTTTGGTGTGCTCTATGGGCAGAGGGAATCATTGGTCCATATTTATTCAAAGATGAAGCCGGTCATGACGTTACTGTCAATGGGGAACGCTATAGAGCCATGATTAATAACTTATTCGTGCCTGAATTGGAGGATGTTGATGAGGATGACCTTTGGTTCCAACAAGACGTCCCTATATGTCATACAGCCAAACTTTTAGTGAGCGCATTATCTCGCGTCGTGGGCCTGTGGCGTGGCATCCAAGATCGTGCGATTTAACACCGCTGGACTATTTTATGTCGCTTGTCTACGCAGATAAGCTCGAGACGATGGATGCCTTGGAAGAGAATATTCGGCGCGTTATTACTGACATACGGCCCAATTGCTGCAAAAAGTAGTCGAAAATTGGGCCCCTCGGCTGGAATTTATTCGAACCAGCCGCGGCGGCCACTTGCCGGAAATCGTTTTTAAAACATAATGGCAAATACTTATCTTTATAATAAAGCTAAATTCTTGGATATAACATTAAATTATATGCGTTTGATTTCTTCTTGAAAACCACACTTAAAAAAACACCCTGTATATGTAGCAGTTACATACATAATGTCAAAATTTCAAATGTTTTATGTATTTATAAATTTAGTACTTTTCGATACATTTCGATACTTTTAACTTTTAGTATAATTTGTATCATCACTAATCGATCACCGAATTGTTACAGTTAGGAAATAAGAAAGAAAATTTAAGAGAATAAAAATTAACATTCTTGCTTTACACTCGAACAAGTGCGCATCGTTTAATTTTTAACACAAGAGGAATAACGTGATAACGGGGATAAGTAAAAAGACCGCTCAACTATTCTACATATATGGTTGAATTACAAAAAAAAATTTAAATGTTGCCGTAAATGTGAAACGTAACACTGTGCAACAAAATGAAAGTCATGGAATCCGAAGCGGGATACGTTTGCATAGGTTGAAAGTATACATATACCGCAACAAAACATCCAGGGGTTTTTTTGTTGCAAAGTTAATTCACTTAACAATATTTTGTTTGGTTTCAACACACGGAAAAAAATTCTACCTATATCGACTTTTTAAAAGTTTACATCTAAATGTGGTTTACTTTGCACGTAAATTTTACCCATTTTTAACAAATGATGTATAAACCATAAGACAAATTGTTAATTTTACATATGCTCTTGTTTGTGTGTTCAGTAATCTATCCGTAAAATATTAGTCTCAAATTTTGGCTCCCTCCTTTCTGAGTATTTGTTGCCTTTTCACGGAGAAGTTATCCTTTTGACCCATGAAGAAGATTGATAGAGGGTCAATAAGTTCTAGAAATATGTTGCTCATAAAAAATCTCTAAAGTTAGTAAAAATAAACCCAAATTTAAAAATTCAATGAAATCTCCAGAATTTAAATTATCATAAAATTGTTAAACGAGCTAACTTTGCAAAACCCTCTGGAGGTATTGCCTATAAGTTTTTAAGTACAGTTTAAACTATGAAAACGGATCCCGGTACGGACTCCATGAGGTTAAATTTGTTGAACAGTGTAAGTCACGCAAAAAATATACAAAAATGTATTTAATTCCAAAACTGGTTCATCAAATGGATCCATATTTTTAATTTTCTGTTAAAGGTCTATGTTGATGTACCCCATTATGCTTCCAAATTTTAATTAATTTTGGAATAACAAATTACTTCATTCACAAATTCCACTGACGTATTATTACATTATTTTCTACAACATATATGCAAATGCATATTGTTTTAAGCAAATCTATGTACAGTGACCTAAATATTTTAAATTAGACTAGTTACATTTTACTTTTTATTTAGTGGAATATTTTTGAAGATAATGTGATCATAAAAAAGTTCTGACGCAGTACAGTGTGAAAAACGGAATCCCACTTAGCGATCCCCTTTCACGAAGCTCAATCCTAAAAATATTTATTTTTGGAACATACGTGTCGCTAGGCAAATCAAACATAATACAAATATAAATATTATTTAAAGTAATACCATGTTCTTATTCAGCCGAAATTGCGCAATTGGTAAATGGTTTTAACTGAAATTACTAAACTCATCCCGTGGAGTTTAGGTAAGCTAGCATATTCTTTGGATTAACTGCAGAGCAATCAAGCAACTTATCGAAAAAGTACCTTCTCAAGAACCGTTATCTTGACCTTGCCAAGGTTGGGTATTCGCAAGGGGAGTGGGTAATGGTTTCTTTCTCTTCTAGGTTTCCTACAATGAGTGTTATAATGATCAGTTTCTCTGTATGAGTACCAATATACCAGTGGCCTTGTCGTACGCGAGATAACAAAGGATATTACTGTTTTCCACTGAAGACAGTGTTGATATATGTATGCTTCTTTGCAACACCCAGGACGCGCTAATCCATCCACTTTCTCATTGTTTTCAATGTTCCTTTGTCCTGGAGCCCAGCATGCTTATTTAGCTCGCTCAGTACCTCTCTGTACTCAGTAAGTAGCTTCGACTTTATGGTAGTGGATTGAAGAGATTTTATTGCTGCCAGACTCAAAGTTTTGTATAGTACCTAGAACTTTACTGTGTCCGTATTAACGCCCAAAAGCATGTTGTCCTAACCCTGACCGCGCTACTGAAGGTGATATTTTTGATATGATATCTAGGCCAATAGGAAGGAGATTTAGGAATGATTACATTCAAGGCCTCCGTAGGGAAAGTAAGTATGGCTCATGTAATGCCTACCCACTCTGTACTCTGAACTCTACTGAGCTTCCGAAAAATGTACATAGCTCTTACTTAGAGCTTGCCACCAAACTATTACACCGTAAGTTAGTATCAGACGCACTATTGCTGGGTGCATCCAGTATGTAAAATGAGCAAGCCCCATCTTTTGCCAACCAAACTGTTGCAAGAATCGCAGACCACTTTTTTAACTCGTAACTAAATTTATTTTTCAATTTAATTTCGTATCAATCAAAACTCACAAGTATTTGGCCTCAGTTGATTGATTCAGTTGTTGTCCATTCAATGAAGGAAGGTTGAAAATTGGAATTAGGGTTTTGGTGTTGAAAAACATTATTTCTCTCTTACATGGATTTACACTGAGTCCACATTTTGTGGACCATGCGCAAAGTTTATCCAAAGCCCTGCTTAATTTCGCCTATTGGGAACATCCCTCATACTATTAACACCACATCGTTCGTATTCACCACCTTCACCCCTGTGCTGTAAAGTGTATTAAGAATAACTTAAATTTTTTTTTTGTTTCTTTGATGGAACCTTATTAGGTACCGCAGAACTCCAGTTCTAATCCGGTTATGTCGGATCCCTACCGACTAAAACCATCTACTTCCTCTTCGACCACTCTCCCCGCATGACTACCATTAGGTACTACTTCGCGGGGCTTGTTCAACATATTAAGAATTTATCGTTGGTTATGAGCTTGTTTGCTTTCTTTTCTTTGCCGCTCAAGGCGCTGCAACTCCATATTACCGAAGCAGCCATACAGCAAATGGTATACCATCCAGTTGTTGACGCCACCATATGTTTGATGCTGTTATTTGGCATTATTTTTTCACCGGGTATGTTCGTCAAAATTGCACGTTCTTGTTGAAATTGGGGGAATTTGATGAACACGTGTTCAGCAACCCCGGGCATATCACTGCACAAGGAACAGTACGGGTAAAATACGCCTATGCCCGCTGAGTATTTGTGTGATAAAAATCGACTTCGCCATGCTTCCTGCCAAACCACACTCGGATGTCAGGTATCAATCGATGTGTTCAGCGGCCTTTAGTTGCGTTTGCCCATCTGTTTTGTCATGTATCAACGCAGCGGTGTGCTGCTTTTCTTGTATGATTCTGGGAAGCGTCTTCTGGTTCACTGCCATTTTGGTTGTAGGCCTCCAGTGCAATCAAGTTGATTAGTATAATTCCTGCAATTACTAAGGCGGCATCATTGGATACCGTGCGATAAGCGCTGTATACTCTAATAGCACAGAGGCGATATTTATACTTCGCTTCCATTTCCCAGGCATTTTGGTACATTCAGGTTATGCAGAGGTTGTAATACTTCTGTTCATCTTGCAGAATTAAAGGCATTCTTTATGTCCAATGTGATAATAAGACAATATTTCTTGGTACCTCCTTGCCAGCGTTTTCCTTCAAAAGCTTTTTGCTCTATACTCTTAACCATTATGACGGCATCAGTTGTTGAGCGATGTTTCCTGAATCCAAATAGGGTTGAAGAACTTATATTTGCCGCATCTATTGCCTCTTCTAAACGATTACACAATATTTTATCCAGAATTTTCCTGCAGTGTCCAACATGCAACATACTATGGCTAGTAGCCCAAGTAGTGGTGAACTGGTGTTCTTCTACTAACATATTTTTCATGAACTGGGTTTCTTAACTGAATTAACCCAGATTAATACCCAAAGTGCTATCCAATTCTTAAGATCCAACTCTAATCCAACCTTGGTAAAAGAATCTAGGAAAGATTCCGTTATTTAAAGCTTCCTCAATTTCTAAAAAGACTGCTAACGAATATTGTTAAGGACGTATGGATTTCTCATCTGTCCGAATGACCTCATGTAGAGCTATCTCCGTAGATCTACCCTTAAGATAAGCGAGTTGACAATTATAAATTTGATAAGTACTATAGCCTTGAGTCGTAGTTCCATGACTCTTTCTAAAGTCTTTAGCTGACTCGTAACCGATTTTCCCTGCCTTGGGAAACTATGTACCAGCTATGGTAAATGATACATAGTAAAATTTTATGCAAGTCTTGCAAATCCCCCCAACCAATGTAACATGATTGGAAGTATACCGTCCATAGCGAGTTATTTATAAGGGGAAAATATGTTTATTGAATATAAATTTTTTTTTAATGATCGGTAGTCCGTTACGAATGAAAATGATCCTCTTGCATTGCCTATGTAATCAGGAAAATGTGTTTTAAATAAACTGTCAAGTGTCTCTTCAGATGTTTCTGTCCATGTACAATCCTCCTTTTTTAAATAAGAGTCATTAGTACATATGTTCCTTGGAAAGCACTTTGCTGAGTCTTGAGGAAGTTTTTACTAATTTCTATTTAAGCTATAAACTTACTTACTTACTTTTGATGGCACAACAGCCCATGGAGGGCCTAGGCCGAGCTTTTCGCATCCACTCATGTTGTGCGTGTTATATTTGTACATGAATGGAAGGGACCTACAGTTTAAAGCCGAATCCGAACGGCGAAGGAAAAGCTTTTCATAGCAATTTTTACTCTTGTAGGTTTGCCATTGCCTGACAAGAGGTGGTGCCGTGTAGAAAAATTATTTTTTCTACTTTTTTTTTTTTGATTTTGCCTGTGCCGAGATTCGAACCCCGGACACTCTGCGTAGCAGTCCAACGCACTACCACTACGCCACAGCGACCACAGTCAGTTTAATACGTTGTGCGTTCAACTTCTAAAAGTATGCTGTATTTTTATTATTATTTTGTGCCAACTCCCTTATTCAATTCCACCTAAATTTTTCCTGAATCACGGCATTCTAACTGTACAGTGAATAGTTTCAGAGATATACCCTAAAAAGAATTAGGGTTCTATGGAGGTACCACGACCACATTTCCAAGCCTAACAGTCGAACAGACAGAATTAGCTCTTAGCTTTTTTTTTATAAATCTTGACTATCTTTGTGGATTTGCCAATTATTATAACTATAAAATAGCTTCCGTGTTTTCTTCGTGAGATTTGAAAGCTCATCATTCCACCAAGGTGGAAACGATTTCTTACTCCTACTAACTGTACAGGATTTCTTGTAAGCCGTATGAAAAGCTACCTCAATATTATTTATTTGCTTATCCAGTTCCTTCGTGGAGTCTATATAGTTAATTTTTGACTTTTTGAATATTGCCTTAGCTACCCCTGAAAATATATCCCATTTTATTCTCTTTGGGTTCCTAAAGGGATTTGCGTCTTTTGTACACAGACTTACATTAAAGATTATCCAGGTGTGATCCGAGAAGGATATTTTATTGGGTATCCTCTAACCTCAATTGATGTGTTACACCAACTCTCCAATCTTCAGATTGGAGAGTAGGTGTTCCATCACATTTCTTACATTACAGACTTACATTAAAGATTATCCAGGTGTGATCCGAGAAGGATATTTTATTGGGTATCCTCTAACCTCAATTGATGTGTTACACCAACTCTCCAATCTTCAGATTGGAAAGTAGGTGTTCCATCTCATTTCTGCGAATGTGGGTCCAATATCATCCCGAGCCTCATCTCTAAACTATCTTAACAGCTTAATTTAATCAATCTTATAAATCTTTTCCTAAATGATTTCCATAAATCAATTCAAAGAATGTCACATATCCACTAGAAACACTCAAATTAATATATTTTTTTTTTACGGAAACGTAAGTGACGGTTCTTATAATGGTAGTAATTATCTCATAGAGCCTAAGCAATCAAAATTATGTTTAAACTAGACGAGTTGGAAAGTATGTTGTCTAGATGTTGTAAAAGATAAGAGTAAACCCATGTTTGTATATGTATTTCTTTTCAGAACGTTTAGGAAAAGCAACAGCAACAACCATCAGAAGGTGCGACTAATAAAACATGCATCACACTTTTTAATTTATATACATACATATTTGTTTTATTGTAATTATTTGCTTAGAGCAAAAACTGCACTCCTCTTTCAGCATTTGATTAAGAAACAAATTTAAATACAGTTTCACATTTCTCAATAGAAACGCACTTTTTGACTAAACTTTGCTGTCCAACAGCATCGTCTATGCTCCCAACTTTTGATCGTTTTTGTCTTACTACAAATTTATCAATCGCTTATCGGTGTTGTTTCAACCTTCTTCAAAGATTTTATACGTTCCACCAAACCGGGTTCAATTGTAAATTGCCTTGTTTTCCTGCTCGCAGTAGGGATGAGATTAAAATTATCGATATTTCTTATGTCACTGCCGAGTCTGTTTCCGTTCGGATAATTATTACTATTCTTCTTCTAACTTCTAATTTCTGCTGAAAAACTAAATGTTAAATTAATATTTTATTGGAAGCATTTGCCGTGCGGGTAACCCACCCTCAAAATCCCGTGTGGGTATAACTACCCACCAATCTCACATTATTTGCTGGATCTGTTTCTTCTTTATTCCTTAAAATTGTAACATTGCCTCATTTTTGAAACAGAAAAAATCTTGCCAAAGAAATTTATATCCCAGATGCAAATTTAAAAGAAATGCTTATTTTTCCTGCTCTTTAGTTGTACATATGTAGAGTAAACTCGTGAGACAGCTGTTGAATAAAAATTTCATCCAGTTACTGAATTATTTGTCAAAGTCCACTTCGAAGAAATTGTTATTGTAT
Source organism: Palloptera scutellata (assembly GCA_958295655.1). NCBI lineage: Eukaryota > Metazoa > Arthropoda > Insecta > Diptera > Pallopteridae > Palloptera > Palloptera scutellata. The sequence goes on from OY282450.1 coordinate 57,419,485, forward strand.
GTATGTATGGATGATGTATATATGAATATATATATATTTTTGTATGTTCATACATATGTATGTATGTACATATGTATGAATATGACTGGTGGTAAACTGACATTTTGCACATGAAGTAAACATTATCTGCTAGACGAAAAATCATTGTCCTTTGTGAAAAGGAATGTGCGTGACATATGCGAAATAATGGGAATTGTAAAGAAAACTACATAAAATGTAAAATAAACAAAACGACGAAGAATAATATTATTCTTTATAATTGGTTGGTAAATCTGAAAACTGTGTTTGTATTTGTTTTTAAATACTAAATTTGAGAATTATTTTCATACATATGCTTAGTTCAATCGAATTTTTCTTTCAGGAAATCAAATTTGGAAACTGAAATTTACGTGCATTAACTTACATATTTTGCGTATGTCATCCACAATACCAACTAACATACAAATCAGTTCTGGTACTTTCTCGGTCAACCCCGATCAAGAAAATAGTAATTTGTTAGCCGGATTTCATGGAGTTGACTTGGTTATGAGTTTATCTCCCAAGGCAACCATATCTACAACAATTTCTCAACACCATCAACTGGAGCAACAGTTACTAAAACATAATTCAACAGTAGCAACTGCGCCTCATGCTGCCACAGCAGCGGCAGTTGCAGTCGCCCATCATCACCACAACTTATCTAATATACACCATCTACAGAATCTTCACAGCCAACACCATAATTCTATATTCAATAACAATCATTCAACTCCTTTCAGTGTAACGGATATTTTAAGTCCAATTGAAGAGTCTTATCGCAAGCTGGAGCTTAACGGAAATCCACCTTCCCCTTATAGGTAAGAAGTGTAAAGTAGCTAAATAAGTATTTAAATCTTTAAGAGAAAAGCTACTATACTACATATGAACATACATTCATACATACATACATACCATATGTAACTATCTACTAATTACACAAACATGTATGTAGGGCTGGCAGAAGAGTGAGAAATAGCCCGGACCACCACTCTCAAGGGACGTCAATTTAAAGATTTTAAAAATATACATTCACTATCATTACATTAATATTCATATGTTATAACGATTTAAATGCAACTTGGTCAATGCGAGAACAATGTTCTATAATCATAAGAGACCAAATTATTGTAAAAGCACTTATTCTAACTTCAGGAAATTATTTTGTCATCATTCAACAATCACATCACAAAAAGTGGGAGTGCGTTTACTTTGGCTGAATTTGAAAACCAAGTTCATAAACGAATTAATAAATTTGTCGTGCTTTTGTCGTTTACCTTATTAAATGTTTAGGGTGACTAATGATAAATGAGGAGATATCGATAAAACTATCGATTATGTTTTTAGTGTTTCGGTTTTAGTGTTGATTCTGAAAATTATTAGTCTGAAAATCTATTTCGCGGAAGTCTCAAAAATTGATACAATTTACAAATTGCAAAACTTGCTGAAGGAAACTTGATTGAAATAAAGTTATATCTATTAAACAAATAACAAACTTATTATCGTGTTTTTTAAACATAGTTGTCATACCAATTTTACATAAATTTTGATTTAATTTTATATATTTTGATATTATTTTTAAGTTTTAAATATAAGTAGCACATTGATATAATGCATTTCTTTACATTTTCAATGATTTTCAATGGTAAAATAACATTATTTTCTCATCAATTATACAATTTTATAGTTGAATTCAGTAATGTTAAAATTAAATTTTATAATGGAAATATTGATATTTTTTAATGTTGACTGAATATTATACGAGTAAAGAAACAATTTTTCTTTTATAGCGGTTTCATGTACTTTTTTTCGGTTCTAGGATTCGAAATGTCCCACCCGACAACATGGATTAACTAATACAGGCGCAAAGATTTTCGGCATCTGGGAGCAAAATTTTTTTATAAATATCAGAAAAAATTTAATATTTCTTGCGTTTAGGATACTGACTTTAAACAATAAGTTTTGTATAGTTCAGTTTGATGATTCTCTGATTCCAGGTGTGCTAAATCTGAATTAATTCATTTTAATCGATTTCATTTCCAATGCATGCAACGCCCTCTGCAAAATCATCATCTCAACCAAAATATAATATTCATACTCAAAGCATACGAATTTATTTGGTATATCATTATAATTATAAACTTACCATCATCATCATTATTATCATTATAATAATAATAATCATCAAATATAATAATAATCATATAATATAAAAAATAATGATCTCACCAGGTGGAAAATTTGCCACTTGCCGGTCTGATAACTCACGAATGTTATTAGGTTTACTAGAAACTTGGAAAATCTCGCCTATCTTTTGTTGTACTGTTGCGAGTTGATTTCTTTCCACGGAGGAATGATTTTCAGGCAAATTTTCAAGTTCTGCCCTTCTCTTTCGTTGAGAAGCTGGCCACCTCAATGACTGCCTGGAGCTGTATAATCTGAGGACCTTCGTCGAGACTCAATGACATGTGTGTTGTTAAAATTATTGGCTCTAATGAACTAATTTTCCATTCCATTTGCGAGTTGTTTTTCAATGAAATTCGAATTCCGTTGCGCCTCTAGTTGCTTGGAAAGTCTACACTCTCGCAATCTCTCGGTGCTGGTTTTTGAATTTTTTCACAATAGCAGAATCTTAATTTTGTTGGGCCTCCATTTTTCAACAAAGTCTACATTCTCGCTGTCTCTCATTTTTTGCTGGAGATTTTATCGTAACACAATCGCCATTTGTTTGTGCCTCGGGTTGTTTTTTTTTCAGTCTATACTCGCTTATTTTTTCAGCTCCAGATATTTCTAAATGTTTTTGTTTGAAATGTAAAATTTTTGCTTGAAATGTAAAATTTTACATTCTTCTATCAATCGAGTATGATTCATACTCAGCGACCTCTGTCAATCAATTTTGAAGCATATGCGGATCAGCGCGCCCTCTATCAATCAAGTTTGATTCATACTCGTGGATAAATGTTTTTTTTTTTGTATTCGATAAGATAGGGATATCATAATAGATACTGGCAGCCCCGTGCTAAGAGATACATGTGGATGTATACCTATGTGCTGCCCATCATTTATGTGTATATTAATATGCATCCTCATTTTTTTCATACTTGATTGATAAAGGGCGTTGTTCATAATTTCCGTGACAATTTTTACTGTGATGATCACCTTTTACCCCTTCGTAAATAAAAAAAAACGATTCTAAAGAAGTAAACTTCAAAAAACTTAAAAAAAATAAATTAATTGAACCTACTAAACACTTGACTGTCACCAAAATCTGCGACACAAAATAAACCCCTTGTAAAGGTCCAACACAACTTCGGGGTAGCTAACCAAACTCCCAGAATTTTAATAAAAACCCAAAAAGAAACATTTTATTCACACAAAAATAATGTCGCACAAAAAAAATGGTCGCATCATAAAAATTTTGCCCAATCGCTATTAAGCTTGCACCGAAATAAAATGTAGGAACAGTGCAAAAACCTGTACCACCTTCTGCCATAGAGTACATACATCTGTACTCATCGGCAACTATGTCAGTAGGACACTTTGCAGTTTCTCCTCGAATCTGATCACCAACCTGGGCAAAGTCCCCAGACCCAACCAATTGTATGAGAATTGGCGGCTATGCACCTAGTAAATTAGTGATTAGTGGAGCCATTATGCTGTATTCTCACAAGAGTCAGAACTTTTCCATTTTTCCGCTCTCTAACAGAAGTCTTCATATTTTCGTTAGATAAAATTCCCTAAAAATCTCTCTGTTACCCTTGGTATATTATGCTAAGACCCACATATTCTAACGTCATTTGCAACGTTATGCTTGTATTTCCAATATAACTCTGAATTTGTAAGTTTTGTACTATTTTGCAGAGCAAAACTGAAATAATTTGACAAAAATGTATTTTCAGCCACTTTCACATAAAATGTTTCACTAAACTTATTGAACTCATATCGTCACGCTCGTGTTGTCTCCACTCTCCCAATCTCATCATTTTGTTTTTGCACGTAAAAACAACAACAATGCCAAACATGCCTTTAGTTTGGAATATGAATAAAATTGCCTGTGCTGTGAAAAATTTGATGTTCTACATATTAAGTCTGTTCACGAAAAAAAAAACTTTTACAAATTGTTGCAATTTTTACAGGTAAAGTTTTCTCGTACACGAAAAACTTGCAACGAGATAGCAAAAGTGAGAGCATAACAAAGTGAGAGAAGAAAAGTAACTGCAAGTTGCTGCTAGTAAAATTTTTACTTGCAACAATATTCAGCTGTTGAAAAAAACTATAGAACTCTCAAATATAAACCGCAGCAAGAATTTTGCTTTGCTAAATTTTTAACTTTGGTGAATGGTATTTTTGTTAAATAAAAATGATTGGAAAAAGAATAAAATATAAGTAATTGCGTCAAAAAAAATTTGTTTAACGGGACCAACGGAAGGTGATAAAAGTCAAATGGCAATTGTTGAGAGTATTTTTATGGTGATCGAGAGCATTCGTTACTAATTAATATGAAGATTACATCTAAATAACGTTTTTTGGCGCCAAAAATTATTTGTAAAAATAATACTGATTTTCTGTTCACGTACTTTTTCTGCTATTTTTTTCTTTGTGAGAAATATTTTCGCAATTTTTATTTTATTCTCTCCCTGCAATGTGGTGACCTACAGTAGTAAGTATACACACATATGTATGTAGTTACTATACATCTGGGGCATCTAGCGACTTCAGAATGTACTAGAAAACTACGAAAAAGCTTTTGAGATTCGTGGCTATGCTAATTGTTCGTGGCTATATTAACTAATGAATCATTTGGAAATTTCGGAAATGTTCGTGATGGCTATGAAATATGTGTTATAAATACAAATGCAGTTCTTCAGTCTTAGTGAAAACGCAGAGTGGGTACTTGTAAAGTAATTTGAAAGATTCGACTTATCGAACCTTTTTATTTGCTAAGAATACCGTAATTAACAGAACAACATAAATAATTGATGTCAGATGTTTTAAAATGGTGAAGCTCGAACAACTGAAAGTTGAACAATTGAAAGTTGAACCATTGGAACAAGTGGTAATAAATCGCAGCTACAACTACGCTTAAGAAGGGTTATGAAAGCAGAAGGAATCACCGCGAATGATCATAAATTCCTTGAAGAGGAATGAAAACAATGTAAAAGCCGAACAAAAGGAAGAAATTGTTTATATCTATTAAACGCACTTCCACACAAATACTAGAAAGCCGATCTCGCGGTAATTACGCAGGGTATGGAAAGGAACGCCAGGCCCACTTGGGATAAAATGGTAGTGAAGATGGTGTTCTAATGAATAATACCTAGAGAACACGAAAACGATAGAAAATATCGAAAACTGATTCTTCTGGGTTGGTTGTCAGGACTCTGTTACAGATTGGATTCATCATTGTGAGCAGTGCATAGCGGCAATAGCACCAACATGAAGAAATCATGGTAAAATACGCCTGTGCAACGTAGGGGCGCCATTTGAGAAAATAGCAAAGGATATAGCAGATCCATTTACGGCAAGTGAAAATGGTACTAAGTACATGCTGGTAGTGATTGACTAATTTAGCAAGAACTGTATCTGTTTCCAAATCAGGAGGTCTTAACGGTAACCAACGCCTTCATCAGCAACTGGGTTACAAGATTTGGAGTCAAAATGGAGTTGCATTTCGATCATAGCAGAAATTTGAGGTCCACCATTTTCAAGGCAACTTGCTACGCGTGAGGTATCCGGAAAAATCGTATATCACTTTTACACCCGCCGTATTATGGTATGGTAGAGCGCTTCAACAGAACTCTAGAGTAGTATCTATCACATATTTATGTATGTACCATTTATATGTGTAATGACCTACAGTAGTATACACAAGTATGTTGCTATTTACACATCTACGCCATCGAGCGACTCCGGAATGTATTAGAATAGAAACTACGAAAAAGGCTTTGAGGCTCGTTTCCAAGCTAATTGTTTATGCCTATTTATGTTAACTAATGACATAAAGAATAACATCGTCTGGAAACTTCGGAAAGCTCTGGAATGTTTGTGAAGGCGACGCACAATGTGAAAAGTGTGGCCAAAATAATAAACTCAGTTTTCAGAAAATTTTATGGAAATTGAAAGTTAATATTTAAAATTTTAACCAAACTATTTTATACCAAAAAAAAAAAAAAATTTAAGAAAATTCCTCATAATGTATAAAGCTATCGAAGTTAGAAGTTTTAAATATACTGAATTTTAAAGAAAAGTGGATGGATGCTTTTTTTAATTTATAAGAAAAATTTGTTAGTTAATACAATATATTTAATTTCTAATTTTCAGAAAATTTTTATGTATTGAAAATTTTGTGTTTTTCTGGGTAATGCTTTTTATTTGTTTATTTTGCTACCGATATTCAGGGTACCGCTATTTAAAAAGATGTCTGCCTAGATAAGATAAAGATAAATGCAAAATAGGACGCAAGTTTTGTAAGTGCATATCTTCAAATTATAAAATTTGATATTATAAATTTTTTCGTGATAACTCTAAATCAAAACTATCAGCATGAAATTGCACGTTTAAGAAAAACGTCACAGTTCGACAGTCTTAGTTAAAATACAGAGTGTGAAACATAATTGTAAAGTGATTTTAAGCGTTTTTGAGTGGTGAAATAATTAAATAAAGTTGCAATAATTTACTTTTCCCTTAGAAACAGTTAGCAACATTGAGTGCTCACCATACTTGCTATCAAATCTAGTCCTAGTATACTATCTTACCCCTTATGCCCTTACATACCATCAACAATACGCAAGAAAATAAACGAAAATAGAAAAATACCAAAAGAGTGGCAGAGATTTAGAATGAAGGAGTTAAAAACGAAGTTCAGCAATTCAACTAAGGAATTAAAAGAAAGAGAGAGAAAGGTGCATGAAAACAACTGACTATGGAAAAAAACAAAAAGTTTAAAGAAAATAATTACCAATAATGCAAGACAAAGCCACTTGGGCCAGAACGAACACGGAAAAAGCAATAACACTGATGGTACACTTTGAAATAACAATCACCATGCAATCATAGTTCCTTCCAATATCAATGACGAAGTTATTAAAAAGAAAACCACAACAACGGAAATAAAATATTACATAAACCATAAAATTAACCCTAAGAAGACACCAGGTTACGAGCTGATTACTGAGCAAATCTTAAATCAATTACCCGAAGTATGATACATGTAATTATGTGAGGAACGTCTTCAGTACAATGTTCTGTGTTAAATATGTCCCAAAGGACTGGAAAGTAGCCTAAGTCAGAAAACATTCAACAACACAACAGTTACATAGAGTTACAACAAAATATCATCGACATCGAGGAAAAAAGTTCTGCACTACTGCGTTTTTAGATGTTTCAAAAGCTTTTGACAAAGTCTGGCGCAATAGACTATTGACCAAATTAAGTGTCATTCTACCACCAGCCTTATTTGGCTGATTTGATTTAATCGAAAGCTATTTGAATGACCGCTACTTCTATGTTAAACAAAGTTATGAGAGTTCACCTATATGAACGTAAGATAACTGCCGGAGAACCATAAGGTAGCGTTCTTGGTCCTGTTATCTACCAATTATTCACAACAGACATACCGTGCCCATGGGACAAAAGCTCTATGATGACTCCATTCGCTGACGACACAGTAATCTTGACATCACGCAAAACTTTAGCTACAGCCATCGCTTCACTTCAAAATCTGCTATTGGAAACAAAAAATGGTTTGATGAATGGAATATACAAATTAATAAGGACAAAACAATTCTAAATATCTACACTAATGCCCAGCTGGTCAATCAATTAGACTAAAATTCACATATGAGAAAGAACGCATTTTGATCTGATAAAATAATTGCAGCATATCAAACTTCTGATATTTGTTATTGTCTTAATTATAATTGTTGCTATTGTTTTCCAATGTTGTAAAATACTGATTGTTAAAGCACTGGCTTTAAAATTGATTAATGCACTAAATGTTAAATCTATTACTTAGCGTCCACGGACAGGAGTAAATATATGTATTGAGAAATTAAAAAATAAATAGCATTTATGCACTATCCACTACCTTTTTATTCGATGAGAATAAGTAAACAGTAGAAACAGTAGAAACTAGAAAATTGTAACACATGAAGAACATGCTGTACAATACGCAGAACGGACTTACAGCCTTCTGCGCTTTGATTTAAATCGTATAGTACACAAATATTAATAAAATTCCTGTTAATGTATATTTTTAATTTCTTAAAATTCGAGCTCTTGTTAGTGGCGCCCGGGCAATTGCCTCTTACGTGCCCTTCGCCCTCTGCCCTTTCGTGTGTGGTTGATTTGAAAAAGGGGGTGTTACACCTATACAACCCAAATCCTTTTTTGGGTATATCTTCCAACCATCAACAGTGCAATACTGATATTATACTACTGTGGGCAAAAAGTAGTAAGACTTTTTAATTTAAATTTCGCGCGGAAACCCATTCATCAAAATATTATTTTTTTAAGGTTGGTATGACTGTCGGTGACATCTGTGCCAAATGTCACATCAAAATAATCATTAGTGTTTAGTATACGCTTGTCTTTCTGAAGTACAAAAAGTGCATTCGGCGATTTTCACAATGAGTGAAATTATTCAACAAAGAAGTTCCATTAAATTTTGTGTGCTTCGTGGACACCGTTTTGAGTCAATTGAAGACAATAAACATGAATCGCTAAGCGCATTGAAGGCTATTCCGGAAATTGACTTTAACAACTGTTTCGAGAATTGGAAAAAACGTTGGCAAAAGTGTATTGGGGCCGGGGAGATTACTTTAAAGGGGACGAAATAGATTTGGAAGAATGAATAAAAAAATTTGAAATTATGAACAAAGTCTTACTACTTTTTGCCCACAGTAGTACATACAAGGACAGTCGTTAACAATGGCATACAGTGTGTAACTAAATTATGGTTTGTTTTTTGTATTTTGTCGTTTTTTATTTTGAGTTTTAAAGCGTTAATTTAAAATTTGGGGCAGAGTCAGGAATCGGACCGTAAATATTATGGCAAGTCTAAATATGTATATTTGAACTAGCGGATGGTTATCTTCTCCTCATATACATGTAGGAGAATAGATGTAATAATAGAAAACTTGTTTTTGATTAAGGGTTTAATTTCTTAATAAAAAGAAAGAATAAAACTTAATTATCATTTAATCATTTAAAATAATTTATTCTACAAGAGCTTTTATTTACATTTTAATGTTGCATCATTTTCTTCTAGATCCAATTCCAGTGGAAGTAGTATAAATTCACCGAGTGCATTAGGGTCCACAGCCATGGCGAACCCATATGCGATGGGATCATTATATCATAGTCCAGGTGTGCAAAGTTATTGCGGACCAACAGATAATTTATCCCTTGCTGGTCACTACACAGATATGAGGAGTTCAGCAACATGGTATGGATCTACAGCAAATGATCCAAGGTTTGCAAGTATGTTTCTTTTTATATTTTATGTATAGTCCTATCATTAATAATTAATTGTGGAATTTCGAAAAGAGCACATTTCGTAGGTCGAACTGTACAAATTCCCTTGTACTTCTAAAATTTTTGAAAGTTTGAATTGAAAACAAGGAATTTTAATTGAAGCTTATATGTCATTAAGAGCGCTTTACAAGTTGAAGGCATTTTAGATTTTTCTCATTTCATCCATTTTATTTGTAATACATATGGCATACAAAAATAATTGGATGAAAAATGGGAGAATTTGTGGCAATTGGGTGGATCTTATCTTATTTTAAACCAAATTTATCAGAAATATTTATAACGAGGAAAATGTTTAATGACCGGAATCAACCGGGTTGCCGTGGGAGGGTTACATAAATATGTGCATATTATTTATTCCAAACTGTTTCTTCGCTCCTAAATTTAAAACCCAATTGCCATTTAATTATAAATATAATCTTAAAACTATTTTTATTTTATATATGAGGAGTGTGCTTCATAAATTAGGAAAAAAAATATTGTTTTTTTTTTATTTTATATTCTAAAATTTCAAGCTTATTTCTTAAGTTTAGTGGACCAGGGGTATCTTGCGATACATGCTAGTAAAGGGTTTTCTAAGTGCTTTGTTATGCTGACGGTGACGATCACATCATGGACATTGCTGTTGCTTCAATATAAAACGAAAAATTAAGAGAGAGCGAGAGATTAGAATTTGACCACCAAACGATTTGACTTTCGATGTGAAAAAACATGAAGATCAAAACAGGTTTACGTTGTGAAATTATTTGCAATAATTCACTGTTAGGAGCAAAATAGTACACGTTTGGTGTAAATGTATGCAAAAATCAAACAAAAAAAAAAAACAAACTGCTTAATAGCAACACTTACATTTGTTAACAGTTTATATGTATATTACAGTTTTAATAACTACTTAGTGTAAATAAAAAGTAATAAAAGTATGCAAAAACGTACTAATGACCGTCTGCATAACATACTTTGGGCGCAGAGTTGGTAAACAAAAAAAGAGCGTCGAAAGTGACATGACCGAAGATCATTTGACCGTTTGCATAACATTTCCCAAGTCCCCTTTTACATTTGTCAAGTCTAAAATCAAGTTTTTTGATTCCCTTTTGTGCTTGCCGTTTGCTTTCAAATTGATCAAGTTTTGTTGAAGTCTAGTCTAGTCATGTTTTGTTGCTACTGTTTATTTGACGTTTTGAGTTTGCTGTATTTGACAAAATATTAACATAAAAACGAAAATAAAACAAACAATCTATAAAATAAATTTTAGAGTGCAAACGCGTAGCTATCGACGCGTATTCTGACGAGAGAGATGAAGAAATTGTTTTGGGTTGGTATTATAATTTTCATAATTTTATTAATACATTAATAAATTTTAAAAAATCTCAGAATTGCTGGATTTATGCAAAAAGGTAGTTGTGTTACCTAGTAAGAAGTAAAAACGTTTGTGGATAAAGCCGTGGAGGTAAGAGAAAAGCAAGGGGGGATCATTTGTTTTGATAACCAAAGAGCTTTTTTTTCTTTTAACCAACGACAGCAGCTACATAATTAAGTAGTTAGACAGAGCCTTTGAGTGCTAGCCAGAATGCTGTGTCAGATGGTCCATATAATCCACGGAAAGGAGAAACTGAAAGCATCAGGCAGCCAGTTACTCCAATGAAGAAGTTAAATTGGACTAGCTTAACGATAAAGTCTACTATGAAACTATGAAATATACATTAATTGAAAAATAAAATAAAAATAAGAATCACAAAGAATTCCTATATTAATTTGTAAAATAATTTTTCATTATTATTAACAAAAAAAGAAAACAGATTTCAATTGTTCAATTAAATATACACACATAAAAAAAAATTGCCAGTGCAAACTCTAAATTTTGGGATGTATATGTCAACCCCAGCACCGCTTTTCTTTGTGCTCCTCACCAAACGACACTCCTGCAAATATTGAGTAAGTAGACTTCCATTTCTCCATTTCCATTTTTTGTAATCTTCTATGTACTGCATTATTTTTTTCATTGTTCTTTTTCATTTCTGCAAGTATGTCATTTAACGCGGCCGCTTTTTTTGCCTGTTCAAATAATCCACGGAGCTAACAGAATATCGCACTCCTGCTCTTGAAACAAATTAATATACAATTTATCTATAATTTTCCTTGACCATTTGAATGTCATATTGTCTAAAAAATAATTAGTTAAAATATATGGTACATAAGTGTAACATATAACTTACCATTCAAAATTTCTTTAAAATTGGTAAAGTATAATAAAATATTTAATTTTTTTTTTTTAAAGGGCAAGGTATACCTCTGTATACGAAGAGCATTGTGTTGATTGGAAGGAAGATTGATAGGTGGGAGGAAGAAGAAGAGAGATTAGTTATGAGCGTTTGCTTTAAATTGGCAAGGGTAATAATAATCGGGAAAAATATTTGCAGGGAACTTATTTCAAATACGCGCGGTACGATAGATAAACGAACTTTCTCTGTAATACTTTGTTGGATACGGTCCAGGAGCCCCAGTTGCGTTCGTGAAGCTCCAGCCCTTAGGTGCGAATTAAACTCCAATTTAGGACGTATATAGGTAGTGTAAATTATGCGGATATCAACCGGAGTGAAATATTTTTTTTACCGCCTAAGAAAGCCGAAACACTTGGCTGCTTCTTTCGACACGTCAAAAATGCATTTATTCCAAAGAACATCACATTGGATGGATATGCCCAGAACGTCAAGAGTCGCTGTCTCCGCAATACCTACCCCGCCCATATCTAGGGGGTTACCGGGGGGTTGGGAAACTCGTTTGTGAGATAACAGACAACATTGGGTCTTACGCGCATTGGACTCAATTCTATTCGTGAGACCCCAATCGGAGATTGACTGGAGATCTTTATTGAGTGAGTCATTCATAACGTGCCTTTTCCTCTCAATCTCCAAAGAGTTAGGGCGTTTCAAACAGGCATATGAATGAGAAATAGTGCTGTCATCTGCAAACGAGTAAATATAATTTTTGTTAATGACAGAAGGTCATTAATGAAGATAAGGAAAAGAGTAGGGGAGAGGACCGAATTGTGCCGCACTCCAGGATTAATGGCACGATCTTCCAAAACATTGCCGTTTATCACAACACGGACAGAGCGGTCGCTTAGAAAGCTCGTGAACCATCGTGTGAAGTTACTACCGACCCCATACGCAATCAGTTTTGTCACGTTTGAAATATCCAGAGCAACCGCCTTGCTCTCACCGAAGCACCATGGACACTATGGTACCAGTTCTCAGTGAGGACACCCATGAGATCGCTCGTAGAGCGATTTCGACGGAAACCGTATTGGTGATCATTAAGCAATTCGTTTTGCTCAAGATATTTCAATAAGTAGAAGTTAACTACACTTTCCCTGACTTTGGAAAGCGTAGGACATTGGCAACTTTCCAACTAGACGGAAATACACCAGTTATGTATGAAATGTTGAAAAGATTGCGCAACGGTCGCGCCAGCGTTGTCGCACAAGTTCGCAATACGTGGGCTGGAATGCCATCCGGTCCCGAAGGCTTGTTTATGTTAAGATTTGCAAGAACTCTTTTAACTACTGGAGTTCGAAAATGTACCTCAGGCATAGCACAAGATACAGATTCGATAACGGGCAGTTGCTGATCGCTAGCTGGCAGAGAGAAATTATTTGCGAAAATGTTAGCTAAAAGGTTCGCTTTATCAATCGAGCTAGTGACGAGGCAATCACCTGTAAAAAGAGTTGGAATTGACAAAGTCGTTTGGTTTTTTACTCTCTTTACAAATGACCAAAAATTCTTACCACCCCTATGGAATTTAAAGACTTTGTGCCTCAAGAGCTGTTCGTGTAGAATCTTTTCGCGCTTTAGAGTGGCATTACAGCGATTTCTTTCCTATTTACCCAACTGTTCAGTATTGGCATTCTTGCTACATCGCCAGTTCCTAAAGGCGACCTCTTTGGAATAACTGCTTGTCTGCAAATCGCATTAAACCATGCATTGTCTTTAGGTTTAACGCTAATCGTTTTATTAGGAATGAAAAACCGCATTATTAGGAATGAAAAACGCATACATGAGCTTCTATGCAGAATATGGTCAGATGAAAGCATGCCAATTGATTGGAACCACAGCGTACTCTGCCCCATCCATAAGAAAGGTGATTCCACGATCTGCGCCAACTACCGTGGGATAAGCCTTCTTAATATTGAATAAGATTCTATCGAGCGTACTGTGCGAAAGACTGAAGCCCATCGTCAACAAACTGATTGGACCTTATCAGTGTGGCTTCAGGCCTGGTAAATCCACCATCGACCAGATATTCATACTACTCCAAATCCTGGAAAAGACCCGAGAAAACAGATCGACACCCATCATCTATTTGTCGATTATAAAGCCGCCTTCGACAGCACGATTAGGGATCACTTGTACGCCGCAATGTCTGATTTTGGTATCCCTGCAAAGCTCATTCGTCTTTGCAAAATGACACTGACCAACAACACCAGCGCAGTAAAAATTGGGGTAGACCTCTCCGCACCATTTGATACCAAAAGAGGTTTCAGACAAGGTGACTCCCTATCGTGCGACTTCTTTAACCTTATGCTGGAGAAAATAATTCGAGCTGCGAACATCGATATCTCTGGCACTATCTTCTACTAGAGTGTCATGCTGCTAGCATACGCTGATGATATTGACATCATTGGCAAAACCGCTCGAGCAGTCAGTGCAGCATTCTCCAACCTGGAAAGGGAGTCTCGTCGAGTGGGTCTAGTGGTGCACGAGGACAAAACGAAATACCTTGTGTCAACAAACAAAGAGTCACGGCGTCTTGGACAAAATGTCACTGTTAACAACCATACTTTTGAAGTCGTCAAGGATTTCGTATATCTAGGAACCAGCATAAACACCAACAATAATGTCAGCCTTGAGATCAAGCGGAGACTAACTCTTGCTAACAGATGTTACTACGGGCTCAGTAGGCAATTGAGAAGTAGATCCCTCTTTCGACCGACGAAAATAACGCTCTATAAGTCCCTCATCCTTCCCGTCCTAATGTATGGCGCAGAGACGTGGACATTGACCATCAATGATAAGAGGCTGTTGGCTGTTAGGAGCGTTCGAGAGGAAGATACTCCGTAAGATTTACGGTCCAGTATGCGTGGACGACGTGTATCGAATAAGATGGAACGATGAGCTGTACGCCGACACTGACATAGTCAAGCGTATAAAACTCCAGCGGCTTCGCTGGCTGAGTCATGTTGAGCGAATGGAAGAAAGGATATTTTATAACACCAAAGTACAACTGTTTTGTGCAACAACGTTGTTTATTATTGAAAATATTTTTATTTGAAGTTATCTTTGAAGTTATTTATGTTCAACGCTTTTATAAGAAGAAATTACGTGTTTTTCTCTTGATGTTAGCGTTTTGTAAAAGTCAAACGTTGGTCACATTGGGTTTTAAATAGTTTCTTCAACGGCCATTTCTCTTGTGGGCGCTATGACTGTTTAGTGCTCGTCCTGGTTAAATGTACTGTGCTCCCTCTTTCGGATCCAGCTTAAAACTATAGTTCCTTTTATTCATGCACAAATATTTATGTATAGCCCGCGCAATACGAGTGGATGCAAAAAGTTAGAAATAGGACCCCCATAGGTGGTTATGCCACTAAATCGTGGTTATGTTGTTGTTTGCTATTCGGCAAGCAAATCATATATTTCTCTCGTGCTCGGTGTGGTGGTTACATTCGAGTTCGTTAAAGAGGTACATTTGGTCGAAATTTAGGTTTTTCTAATACTATTTTGTGCGAAACGGCAACACTAAAATGGTATACCAAAAAAACTTTAAAAGATTTTATCAATATGGAGAGTGAAATTAATAAAGCGTGATTTTTTTGCTACTTGGTTTTTGACGTTTAAATTTTGAAAGTTCACGCGTAATTTTTGGCATGTGTCAAAGTAAAAAATGCTCAGTGTAATTTGCCATTTCATCATGAATAGACTTACTCCTTAATAACGTTTGCAAATTATTGAAATTTATTATCAAAATTCGTGCTCTGTGAAAAATGTGTTTTGCAAGCTATGTCCATTTTATGGTCGTCATAATCGACCCACAGAGCAGACTATTCAGCTCATTGTGACAAAATTTCGCACTATTTTTACTTTATAGGACACCAATCCACCAAATCGTATGCATAGAGTGGGTACCGAAGAGAATATTGCTGCTGTATCTCCCAGTGTTGAAGAAGATCGCGATATGTCCATCCGGCGCTGATCGCAGCAGTTGGGTTTGTTTATTCGACAACCTGGAAGATTTTACGCAAAGATCTCGGATTAATGACATAAAAAACACAGCTGGTGCAAGAACTGAAGCCAGGCAACCTACCGCAACGTCGAATTTTCGGTGAATGGGCCTTAGAAAAGCTGGATTAGGATCCGTTTTTTCATCGCAAAATTGTCTTCAGCGACGAGGCTCATTTTTGGCTCAATGGATACGTGAATAAGCAGAATTGACGAATATTGAGTGAAGATCAGCAGCTGCCAATGTATCTCGAAATATGAACTGTTTGGTGCGGTTTATGGGCAGGCGGCATCATTGGGCCCTACTTCTTCAAAGACGATGAAGGCCGCAATGTTACGGTCAATGGAGAAAGGTACAGTTGGATGATAACAGACCTTTTTTTTGCCGAAAATGCAAGACATGTGGTTCCAAAAAGACGGTGTCACATATCACACTGCACGTGGAACCATGCATCAATTGAGAGGCGAATTTGGCGAGCAGTTAATTCATGTTTTGGTGCAGTCAATTGGGACTATGTTAAGTCTCTTGTCTCTAGGGGTAAGCCAAGATTTAGCATTTTTCATTGTCACCCTGAATACTCGGTGTGCTCGGTGTACATTTCACCCAGCATATCGTGTTCGTTGTGAGAGTGAGGTAAAGCTCTCTCTTCGTCTTCGGTGCAAAAACAATGTTATGATGTTCGCCGAGCAAAATCTGAACATATTCACGGCCAGTGATGGAAAGTATCGAGCACTTTGGAGTATCGAGTATTTTTACATAATTACTATGTACATTTATTCTAAGCTATATTTTTCTTCTGGAAATACTATGTACATATTTCACTTTAAAACCTTGCTGCTGTTGCTTCAATGCCACCAAGATCAAACATCTGAAAAAAAAGATTGTTTTTAGACCCTCATTTTGAATTTAGCCATTAGTAATAAAGAAAATAAAATTCTAAATTTATTATATTTTTTGACGATTTCTCCATGTTAAAAGGTGTCAAAAGTTATCTTCTCTATTACTAATTGGGTTTGACAACATTTCTCAGGCACATACCTACGTGTACTACATAAAACATTTGTCTGCTGAACAATCATCAGCATTGACAAGAAGAGACACAATTGACGATGGTGCGAACAATTGTGTTACATAACGACATTTTTACTCGCGTACTCGAGCCCCACAAACACTAATCCAAAGACTTCTAGTAATTTATTTATTTTTGAATAGCTACAATTATTTTTTTAAGCATGTTTTTAAATTAGCTCAAATGATGTGAAACTTTTTTTTGTTTTGTTTTAATGAAATGAACTTTATTTTAAGTTAAAACAAAAGAATCGATTCGATACTGAGAACAAGTATCGATAAGTACAGTTGAGTACTGAGTACTTTTGAGTACTCAAATTTGATACTTTAGAGAATCGAGTACAGGGGTCGCCATGGCATAGTTGGTAGTGCGATGGGCTGTTACGCAGAGTGTCCGTGGTTCAAATCTCGGCACAGGCAAAAATATAAAAACAAATTTTCTACACAGGCAGACAATGGCAAACCGACAAGAGTAAAAATAATTTGCCAATGAAAAGTTGTTCACTTCGCCAAATGTAACACACACAACCTGAGTGGATGTGAAAAGCTCGGTCTAGGCCCTCAATGGGCTGTTGTGCCATTAAAAGAAAAAGAAAGAATCGAGTACTACCGTTCTTTTGCTACTTTAAGTATAGATTCTGTTCAACACTAAATATTGCGATTTCAGGCGTTATGAACGTAGGCGTTGTATTACTTCTAGATAGACGCATATGCAAATATGTTCGTCTTTTTTTTTGTTGCATAAATTCATATTCACATATGCATATAAGTTGTGTATTTCTGCATACAAGGATGTAAAATGATATTGGTTAAGAAATTCAATTCCGGAAGAATTTCACGTAGCGCTTTTACCTTTTTCGTTGATACTTCTGACAATAAGCCCTGAACAATTGACCCTGTCCTAATGATGAGTTGAATATAAATTATAATTATTTTATATAAAAATGGCCTTTGTCGTTTCTCTATTATTATCTTCAAGAAGTATAAGTTTTTTTATGCACATAAATACTCGTAACTATTTACAAAAAAGAAATAAAGTTCGTCGTGCAGTTTTTTAAATAAACAATGACAAAGCTATAATTTAAAATCAATTGTTAGTCCACAAACCTTTTTACATGACTTTGTTTATCCAGTAAAAACACACTCGTTTAAGTACCACAAAAACAATATTATGATTTAGCATTTTTCATTTTCGACTGAAATTTACAATTTTTTTCCGAAAAATATAAATACAGCATGATAAACATAATTTCGACAGCTAAATATTTTCATTAATATGTCACACAACAAGTGCTACAAAATTGCCTTGCAGTAATATTTTTAAAAATTTATTTCCAATTTTTTCTTCTAGGTGGAACAATTTATGAATGTCATTAAATTCAGTTTATGTTTTCGTTGTATTTGTATAAGTATTTGGATCTTTAAAAGATCCATTCTATCTCGTGAAATACAAAGTTAAGTATGTACATAATTATGTAGGGGAAAGCATCGTACCATGGTCAGAATGCCAATTGCCATTAAAGGGTTGACCTTACAAACATGTATGTATGTAGAGGCGTTTATATCATCGAAAGTTTTATTATTGTATTATAGAAAGTTTTATTTTTAGAATTCAAATAAAATATCGAATTCAATTCAGTTTATGGAAAACTTTTAAATTAGTTAAATGAAAAATTAAGAAAATAAAAATGTTTGTAATTGGTATTTAATACGACAGCGACGAGTTGTTGCATCGATATCAGCTACCGATCGATGAACCAACGCCTGTATTCTTCTACTGATCACTGACTACTGTATTCCTCTACTGACGACTGACGATTCCCCCCTTTTTAACTTCTCGAAATAGTACTGCTACTCCTTTTTCATGTATGCTATCTTGTAAAATTTTCCGATCTTACTTACTTACTTTTAATGGCACAACAGCCCATGGAGGGCCTAGGCCGAGCTTTTCGCATCCACTCATGTTGTGCGTGTTATATTTGTACATGAATATTTTTTTTTCGATCTTATATAACTTAATTCTTCTCCGTTTTGTCACTCGAAAGTGTAATTAGGCTGCGCCGAAAAACCTAAAAATGCTCAGATCAGGTAGTGCGCAAAAGTTGTGGTGTCGTATCACAAAAGAGTGTGTAAAATGTAGACTCGATCAGATAATATCTTCTGTTCTGCCAAAAGATTTAAAAAGTCCTCGAAAAATACTTTTTGATACATTAATCTGGAAATTGTTTTTGGTTTTTACTCTTCATAAGAATATTTAACAATGAGAAGAAAAATAATGGCAAATAGGTTCTGTTTACAAAATGCCTTTGAATTAAAAAAAATTATCGTAAGTTGTTGGAAATAAATACAATTAGCACATCCTTAATGACAGCTGATCTCGTTATATTGATCTATTTATATTTGAGATTTTGTGCAAATTTTGTTATTAAATAGAAAATAAATGTCTATTTTTTGTTTATTTAAATTTTTACTTACTTTCCGAATTTTTAACGTAATTTTGTTACACTTTCGGTAGAAGATTCACCATTGTGCAAGTAAATTAGTATTTCCCAACGTTGTTCAAGCGTATATCTTGAACCTTTTCGTTTACCGCAAATATTAAAAAAATATATATATGATTATTCTGTTTTAGAATAGTTATTACTCTACATTTCTTTGTATTTAGGTTTGCCGCGAAATTTGGAACTAATTTATTTAAATACTGCAAAATTGTTAATCAAATTAAAGGAAATGAAGGGCGAGTCATATTGCACATTTTTGGTTTTGAGATATGTATATCTTAACGAGGTGTTGCCAAGTTTTTGTGGAAATGTACCTTACCTTGCGTGTACATGTGCAAGTATAAGTTCGAAAAACTCAATACAATCAAACTTTTTCACTAACACACTAACACATTTGTTACTACAGCCAGTTTTCGAAAAATTTCAAATATAATACGTATTCTCAACTTGCAGCTGTTTACTTGCACTTTAAGAGCATCTCTTATTTTTCGTAAAAAGGTGGCAAGAAAAACATAACGAATCGAGAACAATATAAACTAATAAAATGTTAAATATAAAAATACGGGTCCTTTAGAAACGTTTTGTTGAAATATGGGACTGGATCGGTAAATACAGAACGGTTGGTCCCCGTGTGTTTGATACGATAAGCAATAAAGGGTGAAAATGAAGTAGAAAAACAGTAAATCATCAATAATATTTAGTTTTACTAGTAGTACTATTACATTTTTCGATATAAATGCTGGAAAAAGTGTTGTTGTTGCTATGTATTTCTATTACTTCAAAAATTATGTGTAAATGATAAAAGAAAATTTCAAAGAAGTGGAAAAAACGGAATATTTTTTAAAGACTTCTAAAAATTTGCTAATCTTTAGTTTTCGCATCTTCAAAACCTCATGTGTTTGGCATATTGTCCAATTATGGTTTTATAACTTTTTTTTAAGTAAAATAAATATTCGTTTTTGATGCTTTGGTGCAAATGGTCTTGCATCATTGCAAATGCAAACTTTTTCTGCTATTTGCACAAAAATTCTTTCCAATAATTTTCGGAACTAGTTTTTGTTGCCGGACATTTCGATATCATTGAACTCGCGTCTTCATCTCTTTTCTTGCCCCTAAAAAGACGTTTCTCCTCCCTCCTCAACTCTCTGTATCGCTCCTTAGCAGCTCGCGTTGCAACTGACTGCAGGGTGGCTCTGTAAACAGAGTTTTTTGCTTCAGTAGCATCGCCACACTATTGGTCGTACCACATATTTCTCCTTCGACGGTGGTAACCTAGCACCTCTTCGGCAGCCGTACGCATAGAGCGGGAAATGTGCGTCCACTGCGCGCATATATCATCAAGTTGAGGGTTGTTTTGCGATAGGAGGAGTGCGTGTTGGTTGGCCAAGACTTCGGCTGTCTGCTGTCATTGCAGCTTTTCGACATCCTCTCTTTTTACGTATCCGTACGCGATTTGCTACACATATACGTGTGCAGACCATGGCTACAACCAAGTATTGGTCTGAGTCGATGTTTGCACCACGTATTGTGTGTACGTCTAGTACATTGGAAACGTGCCTTCCGTCGATCACAACGTGATCAATCTAGTTTCGTGTGTTTTGATCAGGCGACAGCCAAGTGGCCTTATGGATATCCTTATGTTGGAATCTGGTGCTACTAATTCAGAAATGAATTATTTAAAATGCTGGAACTGTGGAGTACTGGAAAGATTCACAGATTAGTAGGGAAACAATCAATGGCAAATTACAGTGCAGCCATGCACATTTTTATTTTTAGTATTAGGCGTGGAATGAACTATTCCTGCCTCACCATGAAGCATGAGACTGACTTCATTCGTTGTAGCTAAGAGCGGCGTGAGCGAGACGACCATTCACTCTGAGAATATTCTCTTTGTTTAGAAAAGGATTTAACACGAGAAGAGTGCTTTTCTTTTCTATTGATTTTGCATCGAGTAATGATGCCTTTTCTCGAAGATAATTTCTATAATTTGTTCCAGGGAGGGAGGAACAAAGTGCCACAAAGTCGTGTCTCGATAACTTGAATTTCGGTATGAGGGATAAAGCTTGAAGTATGAAACTGCTGAGAAGAGAGTTAACTTCGAAAGGCTTATTGGTTGCAGGACGGCACTTAACCTTTTATCGCCAAGAGATGTAAGGAATGGAATTGTCCTTCTCTCAGGTGCGAACACAAAGGCAAGCTCGATAAGCTTTTTTCGAAGGAGACTTATAATCGCGAAAGGCTTATTGCTTGCAGGAGGGCCGCTAACCCTTTGCCACCAGGAGACGAGGATCGGAGTTGTCCTTCTCCTGAGTGTGAGAACAAAAGGCAAGCACAATAAGCTTTTCCTACGCAGAGTTGTAACAGCAGAGGGCTTATTGTTTGACACCTAAACCTTTGCCATCAAGAGATAAGGATCGGAATTGTCCTTCTCTTGAGTGAGACCAAAAGGCAAGCACAATAAGCTTCTACAAGTAACAAAGTTCGGGAAGTTGAACTTGATTACTCTGCGAGGACTGCCTCCACTGAGGGATTTCGCTGTTGTCTATGGTGGAAAGTTTCTCTAAAAAGTTGTTTCTTGTATGGACGGAATACTTCATGTATTAGTCTCAATCCGTGCCTGC
This sequence comes from Palloptera scutellata, assembly GCA_958295655.1. Classification (NCBI taxonomy): domain Eukaryota; kingdom Metazoa; phylum Arthropoda; class Insecta; order Diptera; family Pallopteridae; genus Palloptera; species Palloptera scutellata. The sequence goes on from OY282450.1 coordinate 57,441,494, forward strand.
TAATCAGAGCTGATGGTGTGAGATTTTCGCTCGTTTCATAACAGGCGATAGCCACCCTGCAGTTTGGCAACCGAACGAAAAGTTTGTCGATTTGTGGCAGAAGTTAGCACCGGAGTGGAAGGAATGGTATGGGGTAATGAATTTATAATATTTATTTTTTGTTTTTGTACAAAATCAACATATATTATATATAATATTTTTAATGTAAAAACATATATATATATATAATATAAAAATCCATAATTTAATCAGTTAGAGTGTAACTAAATATATGGCACACAGTGTAATATTTTTTTTATTGGTTGATCGTTTAGAGGTAAACGAATATAGCACAAAAGAAAATAGCAAGGAACTTTCTGTACAGCAATAAGTGTGTATTTGTTCTTATGCACAGAACTTATTTACTTTATGTATGTACATACAAAGAATATTTGTACGATCGACCCAATATTTGATAAAACAATATATAAAATTTATACACAATATTTTAAATATGGGAAAACTTAAAATATTATGTATAGTAAGTAACAAGTAAAATTTAGGGGAAAAAAAGAACTTGTACTTACTTATATGGAAAAAGGGAGGTAATTTTTTCCTTTGGGTCTACTTGCTGTGCTGTTGCGTGTGATTGATTTTGAGGTGGTTGATTTTTTGTTATTATTGTTGTTGTTGCACTTTTTTTGTGGTGCGTTAAAGAGTTGGATCACTATCTGGCTCGAAGGACCATGTTTAATTCGGGAATGAATTATTTAAAGGAAAGATTGAAATTTAAATACCGAGAATTCGTATTTAATATTTAACAACATTTACAAATTTATGAATGAAATGAATGAATTTAGGAATGAAAATTGTACAATAAATATATTGAAGAGCCCAACCGACCAGTGTGAAAGTGTTCTAGAGAAGAACTTAGAGAACTTCGAGCAATAGCAAAAGAAGTAGAACGAAAAGAAACAAGGATAGAGAAAATGAATAGGAAAGAAGAGGTGCATTAGGGTCGGCGGCTAAGTCGATCAGTCTCATACCGTTATCGGTGGCTTCGTCGTGGAGACTGAATTTTCCGATCGTCGGAACGAAGAGACTCCTTGCCCACCTTGGCGGGGTAATGCTTATAAGTTTTTTCGAGGAGCTCGTAGAAGTTATCTGTGATCGTTTCATCCTTCTCATCCGTCGGGGCATGAACACAAATTAGGCTGATGTTGAATAATTTTGCTTTGATGCGGATATTAGCTAGGCGTTCGTTCACGGGCGCAAACCTCGAGACTAGATGACGCAGTCTCTTCCCAACCACAAATTCAACACCAAATTCGTGTCTCGACGCATGACAGCTGTAGTAGATATCACGGGATGCTCTTTTGGAGCAACCCTGTCCCGTCCATCGCATTTCCTGTATAGCGGTAAGCTCTAGAGGCACCTTCCCTGTAGAGGTTTCGGACATTCCAGGTGCATATCCGTAAATCGTTTTTCTTTGAGCGATTGCGGGAGTCGTCAACATTAGGGGCGCTCCATATCCGAAACTTCGTTTGAGGATTTATTGCGGAATATTTTAACGTGGTGGCTTCCAAGCACGACGGACAACTATTCATTAAAGGCCATGGAGAAATCTGCCGCACACATTAGTTAGCTCACTGACGGTTGTCAGATCGCTATCCAGGCGACGAAAATGCTGTGTGTCGACTTGAAACGTAGAAGCGCAGGGATCGAACATGGACGCACCTACGACTGTCTCGAACTTTGCCTTGTGTCTTACGCCCCAGTTCCCCTACTACAAACAACAAATCTTGTTATTTTATTGTTTTGAATCACTTAGTGCTATTGATTGGAATATTGAGCTTGAAAAACTTAATGTTCTAGATTTCTTTAGAACATGAAGTCTAAAATTGTTAACATTTGTAAAGAATATATTCGACGCATTAGTAATAATAATTATAAACTACCATGGTATACCCCTTGCTTAAAAAATTAAAGAATATTAGAAATATGTTTTATAAAAGATATGCAGTTTATTGAAAATAAGTTTTATGTGAGGGAATTTATTTCATTGGCATATAAGCATTATAATTCTAAGCTAGAGTCTAATATAAACACAAATCCAAAGGAGATTTGGCACTATGTTAACTCAAAGGATAAAACTTCTAATATTCCATCTTCGATGTTTCTAGATGATGACAAATCAAATAATGCGATCGAAACAACTAATATTTTTGCAAAATTTTTTATCTTATTTTGAGCCGGGCTTGTTATTATCTGATATTATAGATGAATCGTTTTGCTCTACTAATTTTGGTTCTTGTCTAAGGATGATATAATAAATGGAATTTCTTATCTAAAATTGTCAATTAAATCAGATGTTGATAGAATATCAGTAGATCTTTTTAAAAATTGTAGTTGTTCAATTCCAACTACACTCTAATTAATTTTTAGTAAATCCTTGAAATAAGGACATTTTATTAATGGTTGTAAAGTGTCATTTGTAACACCAATTCACAAATCTGGTAATAAAAATAATATTGTTAATTATAAACTTACTTACTTTTACTTTTAATGGCACAACAGCCCATGGAGGGCCTAGGCCGAGCATTTCGCATCCAGTCATGTTGTGCGTGTTATATTTGTACATGAATGGAAGGGACCTACAGTTTAATGCCGAATCCGAACGGCGAAGTGAAAAGCTTTTCACTTACTACTGTTGGTAAACTCTTTGAAAGTATTGTTAAAAGTAAAGTATTTTTTGCTGTTAAAAGTTTAATTTCACCCTATCAACATGGTTTTGTTCAAGATCGTCTTTGAGGAAGGAAATCAAGTGGATACACTAAACACAGATTTTTCGAAAGCCTACTGATAAGGTTTCGCTAAATTTGAAAAATTAGGATTTCATTCATCCATGTTAAGTTGGTTTGAATCTTACCTCAATAATTGAGATTGTTAAGTATGTTAAATAATTGAGATTGTTAATATTGATAATTCCTTTTCTAAACCCTTTATTGCTATTTCTGGTGTGTCGCTGGGTAGTATTCTTGGGCCAATACTTTTTATTTTATTTATTAATGTTATTTCTAATCCAATTTTGAGTGCCAATTGTCATTTATTTGCTAATGATATGAAATTTTTTCTTACAGTTATTAACCTATAGGATGCTATTAAATTGCAATTTGATTTAAATTCTGTACATGACTGGTGTGTGAAAATCATCTCTTTCTTAATGTTGAGAAATGTGTTGTCTCCACAATTACTAAGTCAAGCTTGCCCCTTAGTAACATGGTATTATCTTGATAATTAACAGCTCAAACGGGTAAAAATTGTCAAAGATCTCGGAGTAATTTTTGATACGAAATTCTCTTTTGTAGATCATTTGAACTTTTTAATATACAAGGCCTATTCGTTATTAACTTTTATCGAAATAGTTAAAATTTCTTTTACATATATCATTAGTTCAATCAATGTTGGAATATGGTGCCCTTATTTGGAATCCGTATTATGGCTCTCATGTTTTACGTCTTGAAAGCATCCAAAAATCTTTTTACGTTTTGTCTTGCGTTCTTTTAAATTTACGAATTCAATTTCCTCATGCTTATACTGCCCGCTGTAAACTGATAGATTTGAAATTTTTAGAGGGTAGAAGAATTATTTTATCCTTACTATTTCTTTCTGATATTTTAATGAATCGAGTTGTTTGCCCTGATCTTCATCAACTAATTAGTCTAAATGTTGCTGTCAAAGTGCTTAGATGTATTTTATTTAGTGTCTAAATTTGTATTTTGTATATGTATAATGCACTCGCGCAAATCATTATTTTTTTCGTGTTTAATGTTAACAACACGCCGAGCGTTTATAAACACAAAAATAAACAATAACTAATAAATTAAATTAAATAATATATAACATAACGGGATCAACAATAAACCAATAACAACAGCAAAACAGCACCCACAGTCAGCAGAATTGCATTGCTGTTGATTACTTTTTCCTTCTTTTTCATAACCCTTTCGTTGGCGCTACGTGCGGTCATAGTCGGCATTGATAAATTGAAGTTCATTGTGGTAAAGGCATAACACTTGCCACAATGGCTGTCTATCTCTTTATCGGTGTCCTATTATTGCATTCCCTGACTCCTTTCTTGCTTTAATTTTGTTTAGGCTTATAAATGTTGGGAAATTTTAGTATAGCTTTTTGTAATATTCGCGGACTTAGATAAAATTTCTTCTTTGTATACGCGTTATATACCTCCATAAACCCCATGTAATGGCACTAGGTGAGACTCAGTTATGTGAGGATGCAGATCCACTGGATCACGTACCAGGATATCGGCTTGTGTCATTATTCTCTGTCCACAACGGTCTTGCCCTTTTTATTAATGAGGATGTTGCGTACCAGTGCCAGCAATAACTTTATATGACTGATGATGAGTTCAGCTCCATGTGGGTTAAGTTCAGCATTTAGTCTCATTTGCTGAACTTCTGTTTTCTTTTTAGAAGCCCGAATTCTGATAGGGGTTTTACTTTTAATCCGATTCGATCGCTTCTATTTTGGAATCATATCCGTGCAGTGAAATTGTGGTTGCTGGTGACTTCAATGCTCACAATTCGGATTGGTTGTGCCACTCAAGTCACTCAACACCCGAAGGTCTGTATGTCGAGTTATTTGCCGAGTCGAACGACCTGACTCAATTAGTGACCGAATCGACACACATTCCGTGTATAGCTGGGCAAGCCCAAAACATCCTTTACCTATTTCTTACTTCTCATCATGACCACTGTAACATTTTAGCATCCTTTCCGTATTCTCGAATCCACAACCCTTTGACGATAGCTTTAAAGCGATTAACGTGGCATTAATTATAATTATTTTGAAATCTTTAATTGGAAATTGTGTTTTACCGACAAAAACATAGAAAACACTGCTAAAATGGGTAGAAGAAATAGTTCTATTAGGAATGTGGTGTTTCATTCCTAATAAAACGATTAGCGTTAAACCTAAAGACAATGCATGGTTTAATGCGATTAGCAGACATGTCCAAAGAGGTCGCCTTTAGGAACTGGCAATGGAACAAGAATGCCAATACTGAACAGTTGGGTAAACAGGAAAGATATCGCTGTAATGCCACTCTAAAGTGCGAAAAGTTTCTACACGAATAGCTCTTGAGGCACAAAGTCTTTAAATTCCATAGGGGTGGTAAGAATTTTTGGTCATTTGTAAAGAGAGTAAAAAACCGAACGACTTTGTCAATTCCAACTGTTTTTACAGGTGAGTGCCTCGTCACTAGCTCGATTGATAAAGCGAACCTTTTAGCTAACATTTTCGCAAATAATTTCTCTCTGCCAGCTAGCGATCACCAACTGTCCGTTATCGAATCTGTATCTTGTGCTATGCCTGAGGTACATTTTCGAACTCGAGTAGTTAAAAGAGTTCTTGCAAATCTTAACATAAACAAGGCTTCGGGACCGGATGGCATTCCAGCCCACGTATTGCGAACTTGTGCGGCAATGCTGGCGCGACCGTTGCGCAATCTTTTCAACATTTCATACATAACTGGTGTATTTCCGTCTAGTTGGAAAGTTGCCAATGACCTACGCTTTCCAAAGTCATGGAAAGTTTAGTTAACTTCTACTTATTGAAATATCTTGAGCAAAACGAATTGCTTAATGATCGCCAATACGGTTTCCGTCGAAATCGCTCTACGAGCGATCTCATGGCGGTCCTCACTGAGCACTGGTACCATAGTGTCCACGGCTTCGGTGAGAGCAAGGCGGTTGCTCTGGATATTTCAAACGTGTCAAAACTGATTGCGTATGGGGTCGGTAGTAACTTCACACGATGGTTCACGAGCTTTCTAAGCGACCACTCTGTCCGTGTTGTGATAGGCGGTATTGTTTCGGAGGATCGTGCCATTAATGCTGGAGTGCCGCTGGGTTCGGTCTCTCCACTACACTTTTCCTTATCTTTATTAGGTAATGACCTTCTGTCATTAACAAAAATTCTATTTACTCGTTTGCAGATGACAGCACCATTTCTCATTCATATGCCTGTTTGAAACGCCCTAACTCTTTGGAGATTGAGAGGAAAAGGCACGTTATGAATGACCCACTCAATAAAGATCTCCAGTCAATCTCCGAGTGGGGTCTCACGAAAAGAGTTGAGTTCAATGCGCAAAAGACGCAATGTTGTCCGTTATCTCACAAACGAGTTTCCCAGCCCCCCGTTAAGCCCCTAGATATGAGTGGGGTAGGTATTGTGGAGACAGCGACTCTTGATGTTCTGGGAATGTGATGTTCGTTGGAATAAACACATTTTTGACGTGTCGAAAGAAGCAGCCAAGTGTTTCGGCTTTCTTAGGCGGTAAAAAAAATATTTCACTGCGACTGATCTCCGCATGATTTACACCACCTATATACATCCTAAATTGAAGTTTAATTCGCACCTAAGGGCTGGAGCTTCACGAACGCAACTGGAGCTCCTGGACTGTATCCAACATCGAGCGATAAAGCTAATAGGAGAAAGTAGAGCTTCCAACTCTATTGCCTCCTTGGAACATCCTCGAAACGTAGCTTGCGTCTGTTCTACTGTTACTTTCACGGTAGATGTTCTTCTGAGATGCACAAGCTGATGCCGCCAGCTCGTGTGTTCCACAGAACTACAAGGTCAGCAAGCGGTACTCACGACTTCCAGGTTAGACATGGTGTTCGTTCGTCTGTCGTTCATCTGTCGTACTGCCCGCATTTGGAAGAAGCTCCCTGCAACAATTTTTCCCAATTATTGTGACCTTTCATTTGCAAACGTGATTTTTTTTTTGTTTTTTAATTTTTTTAATTCTTCTGTTTATAAATACGAGGAAAATACATAAACACATAAGAAATTTTATTTTTTTGTACAAAAAAAAAAAAAATAGCTTCACTCCAATTTTTTCTAAGCGATTTTGAACTTTTTTTAAATACTATAATCCTCCTTTGAAAAATACTGAATTTGTGATTAAATAAATAAATTTTGTATATGGTTCAAAAATTCAAGAACTTTTCTATAGGAAATATGTACATACATATGAATATAACCGCTTCTACCCTTCAAATTCAAAAATCTGTCCTCTGAAAAGCAAAACAGTCTGATTTTCAAGAATTTTTAGGTAAGGCGATCGATTCTAGACATATATCATAGAATCACGAACCGCTTCCACCTTTCAATATCGAAATACTGCGCTCAAGGGTGACTGATCTGATGAATAAACTAACAATTTAATTATCTTCTTCTCTCAACAGAAGTATTATATTGTTTTTATTTTCAGTATCCAGGCTAATGGGAGGCTCTGCAAGTGGATCGATGGGGCATATGAGTAATATGGGAACTCTAGCAACCTGCAGTGTTAGCGACTCAAAACCATTACAATTTCCTCTAACGCAAAGACGAAAACGAAGAGTTTTGTTTACACAAGCCCAGGTTAGTAAAAGACCATACAATATTCTTAAAAGATTTTTCATTAAATGACGGAGTAAGAAAATAGTTATTTATGTAAATTTTTTAAAAAGTCTAGTTAGGTAAATACATATTTAAAGTTATACCTACTTCTGGTTATGCACACATTAAATACATCGCAAACCCCACTTAGTACTGACTGTGCAATATTGCCATAAAAAAGCAATATAGATGAAAGCAATCTATTTAGGTAAACAATAATTCATATGGTTAATAGTTAAAATAAAATAATAGAAATTCCAATAAACTCATAAATGCCTCATAAGTTTATTAGTGTATAATAATAATAAGTTCTCTTGCGAGTTTATAATTTTATACCTACGGTTTGCGAGGCATTTATGAGTTATATGAATCCCACTTCTATTTGTTTTTCGAATGTATATTAACTACAAAAGTAGAATTTCGAAAGAAAAAGAGAAAATAGACATCAACAAAATAGTTCCAGAAATTGAAATGAAAGGGAAAATATAAATTTCCTTCAATTAATTGAAAAAGAAAATTTAAGCCCGAAATAAGAATTATAAGTATGTTTGGATCAAAGAAGCATAGCTTCTTGTCAGGAAGGACACACGCATTGTTGTTATGCAAATTGAGCGATTGGAAGATTTGAACAAACTTAAGTAATTTATGTATAAAATATTGATAAAATAAATATGTATTTTAGAAAATGATGTAAATTATGAAATTAATTAACTAATATTTGAAAACACATGGAAATATTAATATATTATTCTTAAAAATATATAAAGCATTCAGATCATAAGATCATTTGTTCGTACATTTGAAAACGAAATTTTTAATTATAAAAATTCGATCATAAATTTAATAGTGGAAATATCAATTTCCTAAATACTACATATACCATATATACTTAGCAATGGGTTTTTCTGTTTAAATAAAACAAATAATATAATGTATACTAGAAAGGGAAATAGTACTGAAACAATAATTGATCATGTATTAAATAGTGGTCGCTGTGGTGTAGTGGTAGTGCGTTGAACTGCTACGCAAAGTGTCCGGGGTTCGAATCTCGGCACAGGCAAAATCAAAAAAAGTAAAAAAAATAATTTTTCTACACGGCACCACCTCTTGGCAGGCAATGGCAAACCTACAAGAGTAAAAATTGCTATGAAAAGCATTTCACTTCGCCGTACGGATTCGGCATTAAACTGTAGGTCCCTTCCATTCATGTGCAAATATAACACGCACAACATGAGTGGATGCGAAAAGCTCGGCCTAGGCCCTCCATAGGCTGTTGTGCCATTAAAAATAAGTAAAGTAAGTATTAAAGGATAAAACTGACTACAACCTTACTTTTTGTTTAAACGATAACCCAATTCATCACAGATTATAAACTATGAGACTACAAATGATGAGATCGAAATTTAGGAAGAAAAAAAACTTTAGAATTTCATAATTCTCTTTTCACAAAATATGTTAAAAAATCAAGTAGCAATTTCAGAAAACCGCAGATGAATTAAGAGTTATTCATCTTAATCAAAAATAAAAACCAATATTATCAGCTAAAGAAAAAGTACATGAGTTTAGAAATTTCAAAATTCAGGTCAGAAATAAATTAAATAATTTGCGAAAAGTATACATCTGTCTTTTCTTTTAATGCCACAACAGCCCATGGAGGGCCTAGGTCAAGCTTTTCGCATCCACTTATGTCGTTCGTGTTATTTTTCTACATGAATGGGAAGGACCTAAAGTTTTCTGCTGACTCCGAACGGCGAAGTGAAAAGCTTTTCATAGGCAATTTTTACTCTTGTAGGTTTGCCATTGCCTGCGAAAAGATGGTGCTGTATAGAAAAGTATACTACGGCAATAAAATAAGCAAAATATAACTTCAAGTACTAGTAAATGGAAAATTTTAAAAGATACTGTGTATGGCAAAAATAATGACAGGAACACTGAAATATCTGAAATAAAATTATACGAAAATATTTTTCCATCTCTGAAGGAAATATTAAACGCTTTTAATGAGTATTTCTCAACCGTTGTAGAAACACCTAACCTTGTCGAATATTCTGGTGACCTAAGTAGTAAGTGGTATTAGTTATCCTTTTATCTTAAACGACTGTGACTCAATTGAAGTAGCTGGTGTAATTAGTAAGTACTTTGAACTCAAAATCAGCGAATACACCGCATGGTGTCTCCGTACGTTTTATACAGAAACTGGCCTTTTAGCTTGTTTTAAAAATCAAAGCTTTCGAACTAGGGAATGCCCTGATAAATTAAAAATTGGTTCCGTAGTTCCAATCTGCAAAAGAGGCTTCAAAGAAATTTGTTCAAACTATTGACCGATTACTAAGTTAAGTACTATTGACAAAATTTTCGAGACTATAATGTTGAACAGAATAAAAAAAAATAATTAAAGAAAACGATATAATTGACGAAAACCAATTCTGATTCATAAAAAATTCGAATACGTTATAGATGTCTTAATTGCACCGAATTTATGTAATTACGAAAATCTAGATTAAAAAAAAACACGTGGCAATGCAAGAGATTGATTTAACAAAAGCCTTCGATTCGGTAAATACACTAATATTGTTGAGAAAATTGGTAGCATTGGATTAAACGTTAACGGACTCAAAATTTTTGAAAGTTTTAACAAATAGGAAGCAATTTGAGCAAATAAATAAAACAAGAAGCGAAATGAAATCGATTAAAGTGGGTGTGCCACAAGGTTCGAAATTGGCTGCTACGTTTTTTCCTATACATGTTAACAAAATTTTTAGTTTAAAACTAAAAGGGATTCCACAGTTCTATGCGGATGATGGATGTTTTTAGTATGAAACAGATACAACCAAAGATTTGATATTAAATATCCAATCGGAATTAAAACCTATGAAAACAATTTGTTGAAAATTAATTTATCAAAAACAAATTTTTTAATCTTTAATAAATATAGGCAAATTCCAGATATGAATGAGCTATCAGGAATCTATTTTAAAGGTTGCAATATACTAAGAGTTGAAAAATTAAAGTACTTTGGCCTATGGTTCAACTCAAGATTGAATTGGAGTGAACACATAACCAAACTATAAATGAAATCGATCCCCTAAATATCACCATATAAGTATAGAAACAAAAACAATATACCAAAAAGCAACTATGGTTATTATATAACTCGTATTTCATGTTCCAAGGAAACTATCTCAACCCTATATGGAATAGATTCTCTGAACAAAAGATTAACGAACTGCAAAGATTGCATGCAAAATGATTACAAATATACTGCCATTACCAATTCAGACAGCTAAGATGAGTCCTTTATGAACATAGACTTGATATACGTAAATATTCAATATTCCAAAAACTATTAACATTCTAATTAAAAATAATCTAATGTTACATGAAACAGAAAATTCCACATATAGTATTATGAACTTTTCTAACATTAGAACTTTTTTCTTTCGATTAGCGCACTCCAAATACGCAAATATGATGTACAAATATTCAATAAGCTACCAGAAAATATAAGAAATGTAAACAATATTGCGATTTTCAAAAAAAATGTTACAACGCTACTGTTAAGAAACTTTAATTTTAACTACTTAGATATTTGAAATTAGTTATATTTTTATAATAAGTAATAATCTCATTTTGAGATCTTACGTATTTGATGCCGAGTTAGTATTTATATAATTTAATTAGTTATCTTCTCACACAAAATTTTATATTTTTTGACAAAGAATTGTAGTTTATGAAATAAAATTAGTTACCAATAAAGGGGGACAAAAATATTAGAAATAAATTCCTTATACTAAAAACATGAAAAGGTAGCAATTTTCGAATGATATATGTAGATAGTTAAAATAACATATTCGAAAATTATCATCGTAATCAGGCTGATAAAAAATATTTGACGCAAAAAACATAAAAATTAAACCAACCGTTGAATGCAAAAAGGTGTTTTATTTCAGAGGGTGTATAGGGTATAAAAAAATCGGCGCCCAACTTTCCTTTCTGGATTTATATATGACACTTTGTATTTGTTTTTGAGTTAAAACTAAAATAAATGTGTTATTGCATATGTAAACTGAACACAAAACCTAAAATCAGTAATGTTTATTTAAAGTCAGTATTTCAATTTCTGAAAACAAGTAATTTCCGTGTTTTGCAAGAAAATATTTGGGAAATATTGATTTCTTATTGCCATTTAAGTAATGTATTTTATGGTATTTTTATGAAAATAAAAAAATAATTTCGAAGTTTTTTTTAATTTATTAACATATTCCCAGAAAATGTAATGCAAAACCTAATCACTTCAAGGTATTATTATTATTTGTAAGCTTTAATTGCACTCACGGTTATTGCAAGGAGAGATATTTTAATAGATGATTTGGCACACACATTTTATGGAGAACTTGCAAATATTGCGCATTAAAATTATTTGGGTTATCCTTTCATACAATAAAAACCATAGCCTGAACGGCAACATTGGTAGTTAGTCTCACATAAAAGAGAATCAAAAATATTAAGGAACTAACTGATTTTTGGGGTGAAATTAACTTTAGCGGTCACAGTTTATTAATTTTTGTACTTGATAAAATAAATTAATCAGAGATATGCACGAAAATAGTAAAATATATATAGCTGCCTTAATTTGCAAAAGCCCTAGTTTAAAATTTCTGAAAATCGTATTTTTGATTATGATTAAGCGTGTCCATTGGCACCTCCACCTAAAATTTTGGAATCCATGCCAAAAACCTACTTTTTTAATTTGAAATTACAATATTTGTAAAACAATACTAAAAGTATTAAAGTTTAAAGTTGAAAAATTTGAAAAAAGCCAAAAATTGTTTTACACTGGAGCTATAAGTACAAGGTCTTCCGTCAGAAGAAGCTCAATAAGCTCGAAAAGAAAATGAAATTTTTTTAACCTAACTACTTAATTATCAGTATTAAACGAGCAAAATTGTTCTTTAATGTACTTACAATAAATATGGGCATATGTATGTATATTAATTTTCAAAATTTGTAAACACTTTTCACTATTCACTTTTATTTCATAATATACTGGTTTTCTAATATGAATAAGTCTAATATGGTTACTCTAATACAGTAGTGACAATTGAAGGTTGTATACATAAATACATTTGTGCTGTGCAAATATATGCTCATAAAATTGTTTGTATTTGTAGAAGACTTGGAATTTGAAGTGCTGTGCAAATAGAAAATTCATTTTTCATTATAGCTTGCATGCCGTTCTAAATATGTATTCGAAATATATTTGTTTTTGCATCTGTCTGTACCAATAAATTCTGAATGAGAAGGATAAGGATAGTGGTGGAATTCTTTGCAGATAAATGCGTTAGACTGATTCTTATTTCGACATTTTGTTGATTTTGTTCATGGACCAGTCATTGAAATTTAGGTTACAAAAAAATGTAGGCAAAATTATTTAGTTAATCGGTTCAATCCTGAAAGGTTTTTGAAACAAAATCGATTTTTCAGGTCGAATTTATTTGAGTATTCTTCCTTTTAATAAGAAATAATGCAAATAAATATACACAATTTTTACAAGCTCATATGCTTATCTTTAAATTATGATTCTGTAATCAAAATAAATTAAAAGTCTGTTTGTTGTTACTGTTATATAGTTTATATACGGTGGTCCTTATCACATTTAGAATTTGAACTACTGATTATTTTGAGTGTGGCAACTCTAATGTCATGCGTATTAAGACGAAAAAATTGTCTTATATTTCTGGTTAACGAAATGGGTCAATATATGCTTAAACAATGTTGGGAAATACCAAAACTTTTCTTGAAAAATGCGTTCAAAATTCAGTCTTTTTTGCCTTCCACGCAATTTGTGGCTCAATTTGTGAAATTTGATTTTTTAAAACTTGGATTCCACTCAATTTGTGGCTCAATTTGTGAAACTTGATTTTTTTAAAACTTGGATATGAAGCCGTACAAAGTTCAATTGGGACAACAGCTGAAGCTACATGACCATCAGTAACGTTTTCATTACGCTAATTAGCTCTGGAACGCTTGGCACAAGATGAGCATTTTTGCCGAAAAATCAGTTTTTCTGACGAAGCTCGCTTTAACCTCGATGGTTACGTCAGTATGTAAAATTGTCGCATCTGACAATTCTTATTACTTATAAATTCAGCAATTTTTGGTGTTACAAAATTCTGTTTTTAAAAATCCGAAGACAAGTTCTGAAATAAACGACTTTTTGACATTGAATGAAATAATAAATATTTAAATATTTTTTTTTTAATCTGACCAATTACCATGTTGTATTTGTTCCAATATGTTCTTTTATATGGCTGTTTAAATATTTCACCTGTACTGAAACTGTTGTTGGTTATTGCACAGCTATTCTTCAAGCTATTTTAAATGCAAGGCGGTTATTGGCTATTCCCCGATATTGACAATTTTTATAACAGTTATTCTAGATGCTATTCCAATAAAGTTTATGTTTTCAATGTTTTTAGTTAAATTTTCTTCAGAATTTCTGTGAAATTTACCTATTCGGTATAAAAAAGATAACATTTTATCAGCCGTGTTTACTCGCCGTGGTATCGTGCACATAAAACTGAAGGGTGAAGATAATGCTATGTCTGTCGACTCATTGTCAAAATTGGGCAAATTCATAGATTCTTTTAATTCCGAACATGGTCCTGGCGAGCCTGGTGCACGAAATCCTCATTGTTTTCGTGACTCTAGCTTCTAATATCTTTTTTCCTAATTTTTTTATCTTAATTTTAATTTTCTATAATATTAATTTTAATTATATTTTTTTGACATCTTCATATATCACATCAGCGAAGAAAATGTACTTTTTTATCAAGCACGCGTTATACTTTAAGACTTTTTTACTAAGGAATTTAATGTTTAAAAATGACAAGTTCGCTTAGTAATGAAAATGCTCGTTCCAAAGATAATACTTTCAATATGATAAGAATACTCTCAAAACAAAAGACAGGGTTAAAAGTTTGCCACTTAAATGCGCAAAGTTTGATTAATAAGATTGACGAAATGAGGGTTTGTTTGAGGGTTCTGGTATGGATGTAATTTGTGTTAGTGAAACATGGTTTAATAGTGGTATGTCTGATGCTTTGTTCAGCTTAAATGGTTACAAAATATTTCGTGCGGATAGGGTTAGCCATGCAGGCGGTGTTGCAATCTATGTAAAAGAAACGTTTACGTGTAAAATACTCAGTAAGTCCCCACCTGATAGTCTTATTGAATATATATTTGTTGTAGTTTCAAATGTAAATCAAAAATTGCTTCTTGGTTGCGTTTATCGTCCAAACCGTTCTGTTGATTTTTCACCTTTTCTAAGCACATTAGAAAATATTGCACTCTCGTTCACTGACATAATTATAGCGGGGGATTTTAATAGTAACCTCCTTGTAGAAAATAGTCTAGTACCCGATATGGATAGCTTAGGTCTTTCTTCTGTTAATACCAGTATGCCAACTCACTATACAAGAACAACTAATACTGTCCTGGATTTATTCTTTGTAAGTGCCAAGACTAGAATGCGATATACTCTTCCCTATCTCAACCATATACTTAAGTACATACATACGAGTAAATCGATGCTTTTCTTCCGCTACATCGATTTTTATATTCTTCTTTTATATACTAAAAGAAACAATTAGGTTATTTACAAGGTATCGTATTCCGTGTTGTATCCTCTCAATTGTCGTAAAAACTCGCATTTTTCATATATATTTTTACAACATTATGACAATATGACACCTTGTGAATCACCCAAATGTAAATAATAGTAGCACCACAAACTTAAGTAGCTATAACTTGTTTATTTTGAAGTTAATTGAGCTTCTTGGCAATAATGTTTCTTAAATGCTTTACTTTACTTACTTACTTTTAATGGCACAACAGCCCATGGAGGGCCTAGGCCGAGCTTTTTCGCATCCACTCATGTTGTGCGTGTTATATTTGTACATGAATGGAAGGGACCTACAGTTTAATGCCGAATCCGAACGGCGAATTGAAAAGCTTTTCATAGCAATTTTTACTCTTGTAGGTTTGCTATTGACTGCTAAAAATAATTTTTTTATATTTTTTGTTTTGCCAGTGCCGAGACTTGAACCCCTTACATTCTCTTTTTTTTATTTATTTTTATTGATATAATCTCACCACTAGAAATGCGGAGCATTCATTGTGTTGATTCGAAGGAAGATTGATAGATGGGAGAAAAAAGGAGGGAGAATGAGAGAGGTATTGCAATCACAGGACACCGATAAAGAGATAGACAGCCATTGTGGCAAGTGTTATGCCTTTACCACAATGAACTTAAGTTTTGTTTTATTAATGTCGACTATGGCCGAGCTTTTCACTTCCACTCATTTTGTGCGTCTTATATTTGTACATGAATGGAACGGGCCTACAGTTGTATGCCGAATACGAACGGCAAAGTGAAAAGCTTTTTCATAGGCAATTTTACTATTGTAGGTTTGCCATTGCCTGCCAAGAGGTGGAGCTGTGTATTTTTTTTTTTACTTTTTGGTTTTGAGTGTGTCGAGATTTGAACCACCGACAATCTGCGTAGAAGGATAACGCACTACCAAGTAGTCCACGGCGACCAATATCCGAAAGTGTAAGTACTTATAAGGATGTTATTTGATGAAGAAGTTCCAACAGAGTTTAAAACAAATATTGTTCAAATTATTGTGGTAAGTAGCAAACAAAGGTGAAGAATAAAGATTTCTTCGACTAAGACATTTTAATATGAAGGATGATCCAGATTACGAAAATGAATTGAAAGAAATGAAAAGACGTATGCAGAAAGAGGTGTGAAAGTAATTTAGGAATACAATAGCGGTATTCACGAGCTGGAGTAAATAGCTTTGTATTCTTTATAGTCTTCATATGTTTAGGCCGTGGTTATCTTGGTGTTCGCTGTGCGGTGAAAACATAACATTTTTCTCTGCTGCTCGGTCTGGTGGTTACAGCTCGTTGCATAAAAGCAATCGCAAACCTATCACAGTAAAATTTGCCTAAGAAAGCTCTTCACTTCGCCGTTCGCATCCGACATAAAACACTGCAGGTCCCTTCCATTCACGTACAAATATATCAAGCACAACATGAGTGGATGCGAAAGCTCGGCCTAGGGTCTCCTGGTCTATTATGCCATTACAAGAAGGAGAATAAAGGATGGGCTAGGAAAAAAATATTAATGGTTTTTTCGTTGTAATGCATAGCGGGTCTACATCGATAATTTTCGTAGATCGATATTTTCGATACATCGGATAAATTTATACCCCAAAACTTATTATTTTCATCCCTTCCATTTTTTATCCTTGCTATTGTCCGAGAGATATACAAAGCAAAAAATTATTCTGAGGACTCATATATACTCGTAAATGCCTCATAAGTATACCTATAAGTGTGTAAACTTGTCAAAATTTCTATGAAATGTTTACGTGTTTATACAGTTTACAATGTTTACAAGGTTTAACAGGCATTTACGAAATTACATGAATCCGAATATTATTTTTTAGTTTTATAAGTTCATAAGTTTTTATAATTTTAAGTTTATAATTAAGAATTTAGTGTAGATATAGTAAAAGAAATTTTTTTCAAAAAGTAATGAGTTGAATTTGTTAAATTTAAAATGTACTTTTAAATATTTTAGATATATTAAAATTAGATATGATATCTTGAGATTTTTGTGAATAGTTTTTAATTGATAAAAAGTTGGTATAAGTATACATAATTTAAGAATGCTAAATATGGAATGTGGGCTTTTGACGGACAAGGTTTTTCCACATACATCTTCTTTGTAACTATTTTCGTTTTAGTTCAAGAGTTAAGAACAAAGATAATTGGAAAAGATGAGGTTGTTTCGTCAAAAGACTATAGATATATATTTGCCATATAAGTACAAATGTGTCGTTCAATATACATAATAGTGGTCTAACTTCATATTTTTAGAGTATGCATTTACTTCACAGTTATTGTGAAATACTTGGTGATTTAACTTCCTGAGTGGACAAGTATCTCCATATCATATGCATGAAGGGCCACCACAAGTCTCCATTTGAAAGCTAATGTGGAAAGTACTAAAAAACAAAAAAAAAAACAAAAAAAATTAACTACCCTAAAAACAGACAAAATAAATTTTTTGTCATAACTTTGGTATTTACTATTGTTGTAAAGGGCTTGATAAGTGCTACATTTCCTCTCCGAATTCATATTTCACTAGAGAATTCTATAACTCAAAATTGTACCCCCAAACTACAATTTTTCTTTTTTCAAAATTAAAACCTTTACAAATCATTCTTGCCAAGAAGTGTTCAATTAAATTCATAAACAAACAAGTTATAGCTTTTCAAATTTTTGGTGCAATTCTTATTTACATTGTTTCTTATAATATAAAAAAAATTAAATTAGAATATAAAACTCAGGGTATCGGACGAGAAAAATCGATATACCACTACATACAGCTTATACATTGCATCTAAAATTTCCGATGTATCCACAGCAAACCGAGTAAAACCAAAGTGCGTATCATGGCGTGATACCTCCGATGCGAGTATATGTAGTTTTCACAAAGTGATATTATAGAAAATTCTCCATCATATTAATTTGTTATGTAAATTGCCAAAATTAGGCAAAATAATAAGTTTAAATATCCAACAAGTTCAAACAGTTGAAATACAATAGCTTCCGGAACAACTTTTAAAAAAATTTCACTATTGGCCAATAACCACGCCTATCAATCTTAAAAAAAGAAAATATTGGTTGAAATACAACAAAATTTTGTATGAAGGCTCAAGTTTGAAGTCAATTGACTTTTTAAAAACAATGATTGAAATAAATAAACCAATTTATCAATTGCCGAATTTTCATCTGATTATATCTCCAAAATCACACCATTATTGAAACGTATTTTTACTGAAATTACAATTGGCTGTTGCAATAGAATGAACAAGTAACAAATTTAAAACAATTTCGCGCCTTCAATTTTAATACATAAGCCTCCAATGAAAGGAAAAACTGAAGTAAGAAAACTAAATTTAACGCATTGATTTCAATGACTTCAGCTCAAAATGATTGCATTCTTGTACTGCTCTGATGCTTATGTACCTATGCAGTACTTAAATAAACCAATTTATCATTTATAATTCACTAGTCTAAAAGTTAAGTTCGGGCGCTGCCGAAATTTATATGCACAACCTCTCAAATAAAACACCTTTTTACATTCAAGGGGTTTTAAATTTTTATGGTTTTTGTATGAAATCAGGGTGTAGCCAGGGGGGAAAGGCGGTGGGGGGGGGAGAAATATTATAATTACTAAAGGTGTGAATGTCTAAAATTATACTTTCCTTTGTTTTCATTTGTTTTCATTTGTTTTTTGTACGATGTGTTGGAGGAAGTGAATGCTACACAAAAATATTTGCAAACTCTAGGACTATGTAACTATCGATGAAGTAATAGCGAAATAGAATGCCCTAATTCTCTTTTTACAAGAAAAGCGGGAATGTTTAGTGGAAGGTGCATTGGAGAAGGCTAGTATTATTTGCTCAAAGCTCTGAATAAGCATCAGCCGGCGCATAAGGTACAAGAAGATTATCTCGTTCCAGGTGAAACGGAACGAGATATTGGTTTAACTGCTAAAGAAGAAAACAAGAAGACGATGCTTGAATGCATCGATCGCTTCTCGACAGAATTAAAGTCTCGAACCATGGCATTCAATGATACTTATAGCCTATATCTTTCAAATTACGAAAACAAATGACTTGCTGTTTTGCACTCATCCGTGCAAACAGCAACGCACTACGATGAAGTTGTAGAAGAAGAACTTAAAGTAGAAAGACTTCGTAACAAACAAGGCAGCAAACATTGAATTTAAAGTCGCAAGTAAATGGACTAGGCTTGATATTCTAACTTTTATTGTAGAATGGGACTTTATAGAGTCTGTTTCAAACGTATCTTTAGCTCTTCAATTGTTCTCAACAGTTTGTGTCTCTGTGGCTTCATATGAAGTTTTTCAAAGTTAAATCTAATTAAATCATATTTACGCTCATCTATGTGTCAATCTAGGACCTAGCGACCTAGCCATTTTATCAATAGAAACGGATTTTCTAGCAAATTAGATTTCGGCAATGTTATTTCAGAATTTGTTGCGAACAAATGCAAAACTTTTAAAATATTTTTTAAAGCTTCATATATTGCAATGTAAATTTGGTACTATAAATATGTACTCACATACTTAGATACATCAATTTCCTACAACAGCAATTAAATAGTCATTTAAGAAAAAGAAGTTGTATGTAAACAAATATCTTAAAAGATCTTTAAGAAGAACATGCTGTAAATAAAAATTGCCCTTATTGGTCTCATATACTCGTAGAGGTTTTAACTATTTTGTGACTCAAATTAAGTACGTATTAATTTAAGTTCACTCATCTTTATAAATTCCTGTATTATCTTCTTACTTTTAAATAAAAAAAAATTGTACATAACTACACATAGTATAATTATTTCAAAAGAAGAGGGGTATTATATAAGCCACTGTATGAAATATTTATTTTTAATCAGCTTATATCAGTCACTATACATAAATTTCTCTGAAGATTTCACTTGTAGTCCTGGATATTGCCCAATGTTGACAATTTTCCATCAGTTATTTGGTATCATTTCCATCACTACTTCCTTTGAATATTACCCATGTAGGGAAGTAGGTGTAGCTGTTGCCCAATGTTGACCATTCTACCAAAAATTTTTCAAAAGATTATTTCAATGATGTGTATCTAATTTTAAGAATTGTCCACGTAAGAATTTCCTTCAATGCCACTCTTTGATAATTTGAAATGTATGGAGGTACTACAAGACAGACTTGGTTAAATCAACTCCTTTATACACTGATCATTTATGTATTTATACGGGTATAAGTGTGATTTATTTTTTTCCTCGGTATTTTTTGTTTGCTTAAGTTTTACTTAAGTTATCGCGTACACAGGCAGACAAGACAGACGTGGTTAAATCAACTCCTTTATATACTGATCATTTATGTATTTATACGGGTATAAGAGTGATTTATTTTTTTCCTCGGTATTTTTTGTTTGCTTATCTTTCCTTATGCGTCCAGAAATATGCTCAAAAGTATGATCATGATATTCTAAATGTTAGAGGTGTCTCTACCGCTTTGAAATTTTTCCATATGATTTACATAGGGAAATCAGAATTTTTACTTTGATGCTTGTAAATATAGGGGAAAAAACAAAAAATAAAATAATTCATGTTGCTGAGTCTTAACTTATTGATTAACTCGATATAAATTGCATAAAAAACCGAGATACGTGAAGCAAAACATATGAAACTGAGTTAATATTTACATAAAAAAGGCGAGCGTTCGATACAGATTGCTAG
Organism: Palloptera scutellata; assembly: GCA_958295655.1. Classification (NCBI taxonomy): domain Eukaryota; kingdom Metazoa; phylum Arthropoda; class Insecta; order Diptera; family Pallopteridae; genus Palloptera; species Palloptera scutellata. The sequence continues at coordinate 57,462,332 of OY282450.1, forward strand.
GACCAACAGGGCATCAGTAGGTATAAAAGGATGCTTTAGATATCTCGTTTTTCTTTTTTTAATTTACATTGATTCAATCAATAAGCTTAGCCTCAGCAACAGGCAGTATTAATTTTGGCTGCGCAACCATAAGACCTCTTGACATGCAGCCGATAGCGACATATATTTCGCTTCAGAAGTACCCAGTTGTTGATCGTCTGCTCTCTGTATCTTTTACCCAATCTGCACCGCTGTATGCTGCTATCTCTGATGACGAAGCGCAGTTAAAATTAAGCTTGTGAGCGCTTTAACCGATTAAATAGCGTGGGACTCTTTTAACTGCTGCCCCATGAGCGTATCCTGGATGAAAACGCCGACAGCGATAGCAATGTCAGGTCTTGATATTTGTGCTGCATAAAGTAAACTGCCAACTGCTTCACGATAAGGTATATCAGCCATTTTTGAACGTTTTTCATCAGTGCTTGGGCACATTTCCTCCGTCAACTTTTGATTTATATCCAATGGAGTTTTACACTTTTTGAGCCTAACATGTTAAATCTAGCAACAACGTTTTGCAAATACTCTTATTGATTTATCCACAGCTTAACTTTGCTGCTATCCTTCGTAATTTTCATACCCAAGCATTTGGATACATCTCCGAGATCTTTCATTTTGAATGTTTTCATTAAAACCTTTTTTGAATTTTACATTGCTTTAATATCATTTGATATCATCAACATAAATTGCTATAATGTGTATTTTGCCATTCCCTGTGCAACCATAGATGCATTTATCAGATTTTGACTGGCGGAAAATTCATTGACTTTAATGTTTCGTTTACTTTAGCTTTCCACTGCTTACTTCTGCTTTAGACATCTAAATGACGTTGACCAACAAAACTGAGATATTGCCATTTAAAAAGAAGGAATCGTTTGGAGTTCGTAAGAAGATGAAACGAAGTCAGTTTCCAACGTTAAAGGAAAACGTTCTACAGAAAAATAATAAATAAAAAAATAATAAATTAATCAAATATGTATTAAGCATGATTTTGCCCGACAAAACATTAATTTTGACTTTAGCAAAAAACCAATACATATAATCAATGCAAAATCGTTAGGAAGTAAAACGAAGTCAGTTAATCGTATAAATCTATACTTTTTTTACAACATCAAAATCCTTAAATCTGAGACTAAAATTTTGTAAAAGAGTTTCTATTGCTTTTGAATATTCTTGTTAAATTGTTAAATTCTTTATGTTCATGAAATGTTTGTGATAAGTTTGGAAAGTTAGGTATATTATTATTTTTAATTTCGTTCAATAATATTTAAAAAATTTTTTCATATGGCTCGTTTTTTATTTTTACCCTGAAGCAGTTATGTAATTCGTTAATTAATAGTGTGACGTCGCACAAAAAAACCAAATAAAATATTTTTCTTTAAGAGCTATAATAAACTATTCTATGTCTCGACTCATCACATCGAGTCGAGTTTTGTCGTTACCCATTCCACGTGGGCAAGCGAACAATGGTTTTAAACATTGTCAAGATGAAAAAAGGTATATTCGTCGTCCTTTGAATCGAAATATACTATACAAGTAATAAAGCATAGTGGAGGTTCGATTAACATCTGTGGCTGCTTCTCATGGAATGAGGTTGGTCTAATTTGTCGATTAGAAGGTATTTTTATAAAATGAAAATACATTGAAATATTGAACAATGTGAAGCTCCTATGGGTGAAAGAAAATTTGCCAGCAATTTGGAAATTCCAGCAAGCATACCGTGCACCTCACCAAGCAGTACTTTCTGGACAATTAAAGCACCGTTTGAGATTGGCCATCATCAAGTTCGAATCTTAACCCAATAGAACAACTATGGAGGGATTTCAAAAAAGCGATTGGGAATAAAAATATTACTTAACTATTACAGTCGAACCTTTTCGTGCATTGATAAACACGATGCCACAACGATGTAAGGAAGTTCTACGCCAGAACGGATCCCCAACAGGATATTGATGCATTTGGAATTAGTTGCAGTAAATTCTCTTCAAGAAATCGCTCCGTTCCTACACTTATGTCCAGGTTGAAATGGCAATTTTTAATATTTTTTTTATTTTTTTTTAATTTGTATTTATATTGTACCACAACTTTCATTTAATTTTTGTGTTGTAATGTATAACCAATAATTTGATTGTTTTTTTGTTTTAAAAAATAAATTGGATTGAATAAAAATTAAAATACCCGTAGTCAGCGTCAAGTTCGTTAAGAAGGGAAACTTAAACTTCCTGTGGTTGAAAGCAATATGGCCACCCTTTATTTTATTAAGAATTTTTACTGTGATTTGCATTATTCAAACAAAATTCTTTTGAAAAAAGTGCTTTTTGGTGAATAATACAATGGAATGTTGGCAATGATTTTGTTAAATAAACAACCTACACACCCTTTTTGTTCCCAAGCATAACCTTCGCATCGTCTGTACATATTGAACCTAATTTGTTGATATCTAAAGCCTCCAAAATATAAAAAAAAATGCCATCATCAAAAGGGCTACAGCGCTTAGATAGCGCTAGCGAAACAAACAAAGAAGCCATCTCCTCAATATTACTATTTTCTTCATTATTATTTTTTTAATTTAAATCAATCAATAATTTTTTTTCACATTAGCAAATAAAATTGCTCTTTCGTCATAATATTTTTTATGACAAGAACTGTAATGTCTTTCGACATTAAATTTATGGTTAAGTTTCAAATTGCGTTGGCATACCAAATATACTGACTCCCGTTGACAACGTTATTTTGCGTATATAAAAAATAACTATCCCAATTGTTGTTAAACATTTGTATAAACAAAACCGCTTGCATTCTAGCATGCCACTATCTGCGGAAATAAAGCGCGTATTCAAAATTGATTTAAATTAAAAGTTGGGCTGATTGATGGCAATAATAGCAGACAGCATTTTTCTCGTAATTGCAGCAGAAAAAATACAAATGAAGATATATTTAATATATAAGTATGTAGATTTCTGATCAGTTCTCACTCTTTTATATTAAATGAAGACTACCACAAAATAAAGTACAGCCGAAAGAAGCACCAAAGTTGATAATAATGGGGAATGGTCATCATGATGAAGGTGATGATAAAAATGATGATGATGATTTTAAATGAGTTTCCAAGCTTAAATAAATGAAGAAATGTTAATGTGAAGATTTTATACAAATTTAAATTTCTTATCACTATTTTTTTTTTAAATTTTAACGAAAGTATATCCAATTACATCAGTTTTTTACTATTTTAATTAATCTCCCCTTTTGACACCATTTACCCCACTGTGCGCCGGGCTTGTAAACATTCACTTCCAATCGCTTTGATTTCTTCGTTCCACTAATAGTATTACGATCCTTGCTTGCTGGTTCTCCTTCTGGGCAATACTGCGTCACAAGCGGTATTTACCATATGTGCTAATGAAGTGCTGTAGATCCTGGTCTCAGATTATGTGTACTCAACATTTCTTCAAAAATCTGTTTTAAGAAAAGTATGCCTTTTTATCTGGGGCAGTTATTTTAGCTCGCTGACGGAGTCTCTTCTCGCCTATTTTAAACAGTAATTCAAGTTGATTACTGTGGGTACAGTCTTCGCCAAACTGCCCCTTTTTTCTAAGAGCTGAAGAACTACTGGTGAGCGTGACTACAATGGATCCTGCTTAACGAAACGTAAATTTACTGTCAGAGTTAACGACAACGATGTCTAGCTACGGAAAAGCTTCGAGGAGGCTATATTCCCTAGCGTTCGTCAACCTACGTTCTGGAAACTTTCGTGTTCTGGAAAGCATGTCTGCCACATATATATATTTTTTTTTTAACTTGGAGTCTATATAATTCGTTATTTAAAGCTACGGTCACTTTATTTTTTCTCGCCATTTGAAGCAACAGGTCTTGAGCAGCATAGTGGTTCAAGAAGGTATTTGAAGCGTTTTCTCAGCGTTATTCGCTCGCGGATGCAACAAATCATTTAGCCAATTTTAATTCTTCCCGCCTCTAGGAGCTTTTTCGCGCTCTTCGCAGGCAGGTTTATCGTTGCTGTTTGTGTACTATCTTTTCGATAACTATTTAACCTGGTCAGATTTTCCCGCGAATAAGCTCCTTCTTGTTCTCAGACGACTTTCTATACATATTTACCTTTTGACCACTTTTGATCAGTTCCTCCAGTTTTTTCTGACTTCGTCCTTGGATGCTTTAATGTCACCTTCGAGTAAGTCGCAACCATAAGTAGCATTGTGTTGAATATTTCTTTCATTTGTGGAAATAGACTGATTACGCTTTGTAGTTGGTGTCTTGCCTCCTTTTTCCATCCATTGTTATTATAAACCATGGAGAGGTTTGAGTAGTGCTGCTCGTCTCCTTTGCAGTCCTTCCTACATTCTGCCTATAATCTGCTGGCTTTTTGTAAGGATCTGCAAGCTCCTCGATCTTCTGGCCAAGCTCGGTAAACGGATCTTTGGAACTTGTGTTCACTACCTTACGTACATGCTCCAATCATGGTGGTGATGAATTAATTTAATTAATTTAACCTCAAACTTCTCCGGGGAGCGAATCGCTAGCGTTTACGTCCTACATGTTTAGTTCATTGTTTGTTGGTTCATCATGATGTTTAAGCCCCCTCTCAAATCCGTTATCTCTGTCAGTCATGTGATCATCTTTCAATATCCATTTATGCTTTGCCGGGAGACTAAGCAGGAAGGCCATACAAGGGTTGACACAAGCCTTTATGGAAACTTCTGTTCAGAGCCAGATTAGTGTTAGTCAAGAATTTACAACTTAGTCCACATCATCACCTTAACGATGACGAACATTGAACTTATTTATAGACCCGCCAGATGTGTAACGGGACGGAGGCGATGTTTTGTAATCTCCCTCTTCTCCTCTGCAGGGTATTTTAGTCGCCTTTTACGACAGACATCCCTTATCTCGGGTATGCACATATGTATGTATGTTTCTTTTCTATTTGTGTGTAGAAACCTTAATAGGACCTCAGAATTCAAGTTCAAACTTGAAGTCGGTTCAAAAACAATTTCTTATTTGCACTGAGGAGTTTTTGTTGGAATACTCTATTGAAGCTTCCGCCGTATGAACAACGATTAAAACTTATTAATCTACCGACATTGATAAGCAGAAGAAAAATGCTGAATATAACACTTCTTGTAAAGCTTTTGAATTTTACTATACGAAATAAACTTTAATATATAGTACGCTGTAGAAGCTCACGTTATTTTATTCCTATTAAACTTAGCATATGCAAAACAAATTATGCTCAAAATGATCCTTTTCGTGGAATATGTAGAGATTTTATTAAAATTTTATAATCTATTCAGAATTGCAATTCTCTGGAACACATCAAAACAAACTTACTTATCATATTAAATCAAAAAACAGCTGATGATTTTATATCTGTAGTTGTAAAGAATGCCTATTTGGATATACGCGGCTCATTACATATTTTCGTGTAAAGCGGTTGCGTCGGTCACCGATCCATACGTTATGTGGATGCGCCCCCTCGAACGTGTTGCGCGGGAGGAGGGTCCGCTGGGATTAGTTCGTAAAAAAAAAAAAAATCTACTTCCACTTCTACCACTCTGCCCGCGGGACTACCATTAGGCATTACTTCGTGGTGTTGGTTCAGCATTAGGCTCTTTTTTATTCCTATGTCGTCTTACTCCGTTGGTGGTTAGGGCTATTTATTTGGTGCCACCCGTTGCTGTCCACCTGTTTCTGGCGTCTCCTGTGTTGGCGACGTGTTGTAGCCATCGTTCAGCCACCCGTTGCTAGCTGCTGTTCCGGACGTTTTCTGTGTTGGCGATGTGTTGTAGGTAGCCATCGTTCAGCTTTTCGTGCTCGTTCCACAATACTTACCATAGTTATTATATTTCTCTCTGTATTGTGAACAGCATTTCACTTCTACTGAGTCGCACATATGTGATGTCACCTTTTCAACTGTCGGTGGTTAACCAAATACTTGAAATCGCAAATATAAAACTAATTTTCCGTCATTATATGAATGACATTAGAGTTGCCTCAATTACACACACATTTTTATCGATAATATCTTCTTTTATCAATTAAAAACTAAATCGTATACACAGTATTCTTAAAACACAGTTCAGCAACTTAACACCACTGTGTATTGATTGTTTATTTCTAGTTTGTGGTTCTTATTATTTCGAACACGGTTATAAATCTAAATTTGTATTTTGTGTTGTTTGTTTGTTTCCATTGTATATGTGTAAATAAATGTTTCAAAACCGATTTAAATGAATTTATCTTTGGCAAATACATATTTGAATTGTATATTAATATTAATTGTAAATATCAAATATTTATTTAAAGCAAAGCAAATGCCAGGTGAGCTGGTTTTTAAGTTGTCTTGTTTTGAGTTAAGTAAGTATAACAACATTTCATAAATAACTTGTTAAAATGTGTTGTCAGTGGTTTGCAATCTTTTTTGTCCTTTCCAAGCTTTAAATATTTACGTACCTCTGTTGTTGTGTGTAAACGCGGTTTGCGGGTTTAAACCCGCGTACATATGCTTACATAACTAAATTGTTTATCATACTGAAATGACTCACATAAGTAATCAAAAAAAAAAAACATTGCATCATTGCTTCATAATGAGCAACGGAACCATTTATAACTCCAACAGAACAGGTATCAAGTTGAACACTAATTTTTTAAAATATACTACAAGTTTTAAACAACAGAGTATGACAACAAGTATGAGGCTATCAGAGATAGTGATTCTTTCTTAGTTTGAGATCGCTGTTCTAAAACGTTTTCCCGAAAATTGTATAGATTCTTTCTCAGTTTAAGATCTCTGTTCTAAAACGTTTTCCCGAAAATTGTATACTACGTCAGATGTGAAAAGCATCATTACCTAAAAGTGTGAAGTATCCCGTTTATGGCCATATTCAATGACCTGTATATGTTAGGTTAAGTGGCTCTCCAGGGAGGACAGAACGGCTCATTGTGATACCATATGGTTGGACGTACTGTTTAACGTCGGTTCCGAACGGAGGGGTGATAATTTGTTACAACTTGGAAGTTTTGCCATTGCCTACCAAGTGGTTTAGGGCCAAAACAGTAAAAAGTACACAGGCTCGATTATCTCAAATTGATTTACAAAATATTTTTGCTTATTTGATATGCGTCGAGTACGAGTATTAATGCTTACTGCATGCCTAAAATTGCAAAATTTTCAACTTTTTCAAGCATCGATATTTTATTCGTATGTTGAAGAATTAAATTTTTGTTAAATTAATATGTTCGAAGAGCTTTTAATATGGTAAATGAAGAGCAAAAGCACCAATATATTTGATTATCGCGATAAAATTTAAAAAGAGTTGCGACTGCTGTGGATTTCGTGGTTCTTATGTATGAAGCATACTTTTTTGTTTTGTTTGCGTTTCTATTGATTCATACATACGCACAGAGTTTTTGCGTATTTTGGGTTTTACTTGCACACTTATAATTTCATCATTCAGTTCATCTCGGTAGGAATATAAGGTTATGAGTAATAACCAAGTGATCAAGACGGGAATCGAACCTTCAACCGCCCGTGTGAAAAGAAATGGCTAAAAACTATAAAGAAATATATTTGATTATTTAGTAAAAGAGAACGGTGAAAGCGAGGATTGTAATTTTTTGTCACTATAAATTTTTAGTATTGAGAATAATATGTAGAAATTTAAGTTCAAGTCAATATTTACTAGTGTCATAGTTCCCATATAAATTTAGTATATCCTATTGTAGTGGGTGACTTGCTCTCTGATATACAATTACCTTGGATTTGAGTTCTTGATGACGTAATTCGCATAACGCCTTCATATTTTAATATTTTTTTTAAATAAATTAAACACGCGAACTTTAATGTTAAAAAAGTTGCTTAACTTGGCCAACCTAAGCTAGGGTACTAATCTTGGACACCCTTTCCATTCCATATGAAAAATCCCTTGCACGACTGGTGAAGCTGGAAACCAAAAATCAAGCCCGTATTTTTTGTCTACGGCTCTGAGTATACGATATGTTGCAATTCAGTTATTTTTGTTTTTAAGTTCAAGTACATCAAGTAGTAGAACATTGCATAATTACAAGTACTTATGTAATTTCAACCGTTTTTAAGGATAAATGCAAAAATTAAAAGCTAAAAAATTTAAAATATCCACAATGTATGAAAGACCGCGCGGTCAAATCGTGATTAACTCCTAGGTGAGCTATTTATAAATCCGGCTCGAAGGACCATGATTATTTCCGTTATGAATTATTTAATTGAAAGATTAACATTAAACCACAAGAAAATCGTGTTCATTATTACTTTTAAATGTATAATTAAAATTGAAGAGCCCAACCGAGCCGGGCACTGGCTCGTTTAGCTTATCCTTCGGGATTAAATGAAAGACTTTAAATATTTGATAATACAAGGAGGTGGCTAGTTTCGGAATGATTGGCTGAGGGAGGTCTATGCTTGCTGTAATCTTTTTCCAAATCGAATAACAAATCAAGGCTAGCATCAAGAGAAAAAAAAAGTCTATGATCAAAGAGAAGTGGAAGTGCCGACCGAGTTTGTTGAGGCGGTCGATATTGGTTGTGCTCCGCTCATGCACGTATTCAAGGTTTGGATTAACACCACGTTTGTCAGAACCGATGGTAGTGCTTGCGAGCTCCTCTAGGCACTAATTCAGACGGTATGATTTTTCACCTATATGGTTTCATTGATTAACTCTACTATTTTGCTGGTTTCTTGTTGGAAAATGCACTTGACTCCTTCTTTCATCAGTCGTGCCACACATCCTTCCTCGAATAGCTTCTTCATATGATTCGTCTCGCATATCGGAGAGTTGTTTATCGAAAGGCGTTCACCAATTATGCCGTATGTTTCATCTTTATTAACCAGCATTTTGCAATACTTACTTTACTTTTAATGGCACAACAGCCCATGGAGGGCCTAGGCCGAGCTTTTCTCATCCACTCATGTTGTGCGTTATATTTGTACATGAATGGAAGGGACCTACAGTTTAATGCCGAATCCGAACGGCGAAGCGAAAAGCTTTTCATAGCAATTTTTACTCTTGTAGGTTTGCCATTGCCTACCAAGAGGTGGTGCCGTGTAGAAAAATTGTTTGTTTCTACTTTTTGATTTTGCCCTTGCCGAGATTCGAACCCCGGACAATCTGCGTAGCAGTCACAGCGACCACTAGTATTTTGGAATAACTCAGATCTATATTTCTGCTTTTGACCTTTGGAATTGAAGTACATAAAGCAGCAGTGTGCCATTTGAGAAAAGCGAAGGCTTCAATTATTCCATATTATTATTCCGTTTTTGCCATTTGACATGGGCGTATCACCTCGTTTATTTCTTCCTTAAGAATATGAATTTGGTTGAGCAGAAATCTCTCAGAGTTTTCGTAGTGGATCATCCAATTCATGGATTCTCGGCTTGAATGAAAAAGTTGCTCAGTGATATTAAGTTGCCGGTTGCTATTATCAATGACACTGTTCTGGCTATGAAAGATTGTATCAGTCAGTTACATCGGGAGAGCCAGCGATCCATTTCCAAGCTGAGCCAGTTCAATTTATTTATTAATTTGTACGTGTTATGGCTGCACATAGTTCGGCAATTCGTCGTTTCATCTGGTTTAAGTTATACCTGACGAAGGATTCCGTGACAGCATTCCTCATGTCTTTCACGAAAGTCTCGAGTTGACCCAATGCTGTGACAGAGAGATTCAGATAAATTTTATGGATTAATTTTAAATGACCATTTACAAGCCAGCCGTCACCTCAGTGTATTGCTAGGGGGGCATCATAACTGAAGCTAGCGGTGGAAATGTGGTCGCTGTGGCGTAGTGGTAGTGCGTGGGACTGCTGCGCAGAGTGTCCGGGGTTCGAATCTCGGCACAGGCAAAATCAAAAAGGAGAAAAAATAATTTTTCTACACGAGAGGTGGTGCCCTCTTGGCAGGCAATGGCAAACCTACAAGAGTAAAAATTGCTATGAAAAGCTCTTCACTTCGCCGTTCGGATTCGGCATTAAACTGTAGGTCCCTTCCATTCATGTACAAATATAACACGCAGAACATGAGTGGATGCGAAAAGCTCGGCCTAGGCCCTTCATGGGCTGTTGTGCCATTAAAAGTAAAGTAAAAGTAAAGCGGTGGAAATCATAAGTAACCTATCTCGTAATATTATAAATCTTCAAATTAACAATCTTAATTAAATATTGTTGAAAAGCGCGTATTCTGAGCAATGAAGTTTTTTGCTTATGTTGGCAGCTCGAAGACGGTTTTTTCTTTACAGTTTCTGCATGGTTTTTAACTAATTTCGAGCAGAAGAGGAACAAAAACCCTTGACGCCACAAGTGATTTGCAAGGAAGAAATTGTCCTGAGAGGGGTATGTACATTTTTCCTTCTGCCATAAACATTTTACAAATATGCGCGCTTATAGAAGATATTTATTTTAAATTTACTACTACTTTTAGTGGGCTTGGGGCGTAGGACACAAGGTAAAGATTATGACAGTCGGAGGTGCGTCCATGTTCGATCCTTGCGCTTCTATGTTTCTAGCCGACACACAACTTCCTCGTGGTGTCCCCTGGATAGCGATCTGATACGTATCAGTGAGCTAACTAATGTGTGCGGCGGGCATCTCCATGGCCTTGAATGAATGGTTTTGCGTCGGCTAGGAACCCACCACGTTAAAATATTCCCCAATGAATTCTCAAACGAAGCTCGGATATGGACTACTTACTTTACTTACTTTTAATGAAACAACAGCCCATGGAGGGCCTAGGCCGAGCTTTTCGCATCCACTCATGTTGTGCGTGTTATATTTGTACATGAATGGAAGGGACCTACAGTTTAATGCCGAATCCGAACGGCGAAGTGAAAAGCTTTTCATAGCAATTTTTACTCTTGTAGGTTTGCCATTGCCTGCCAAGAGGTGGTGCCGTGTGGAAAAATAATTTTTTCTACTTTTTGATTTTGCCTTAGCCGAGATTCGAACCCCGGACACTCTGCGCAGCAGTCCAACGCACTACCACTACACCACAGCGACCACTCGGATATGGACTACAAAGACCATAGATATTTGTTTTTCTTCAACTTTAACAAACCTAGGATTGATTACCACATATGGATTATAAATGATGACCTCTAATTTGTTGCACAGTGTAAAGTTCGTTTTTCCCAAAATTTATATTTTTTGAGATATGTATATCAGTCTTGCAGAAAACAAGCGATATATAGGTACTAGGGAGTGGCCTCCCGAAAACTCGGTAACCCGGCCCAAAATGTCGGAATTATAAAGGGTAATTTTTTTTGCTACTTGGTTTTTGAGGTTTATATTTCTGACAGTTCACGCGTGATTCTTTACATATTTCAAAGTAGAAAATTATTAGTTTGGTTTGCCATTTCATCATGAATAGACTTACGCCTGAACAACGTTTGCAAATTATTGAAATTTATTATCAAATGTCTTCAGCGACGAGGCTAAGCGGAATGGCCATGTTTGGAGTGAAGACCAGCCTTTATATGATTCTACGCATGATTTTTTAGAACAGCGTATTTAGGGAGATTGGTATTCATTATCATTATCACCTTGATTCCCTTGTGGGATATATTGGGCGTATAATATGCAAGACGTTTTTATGCAATGTTCCTTAAATCCGGCGAACCACGTCCGATGGAACTCATCCCAGATTCTACGATCCTTCCCCACTCTACTAGGTAGATCCCCCTGAGGGCTTGGCGTGCGATATTACTTTTCGTTTGCGCAAAGTTTGGCGTGCCGATGTCTTCCTAGTTGGTTCATCTGTATAACTCCTCATTTGAAATTCTGTTTCGCCAATAATTTCGAAGAACACTTCGGAGGCATCTGTTTACAAACGACTGTACTTTGTGATGCAACATTGTGATGTTGTTGATTACTTTCCACATTGAATAGCCATAGAGTAGAACCGACTTTAAGTTCGAATTAAAAACTCTTACCTTTTTTAGTGCTATATATATACGTTAGTACGCTAGACTTTGTAAAACATATCGAAACTGGCTTTTGCTTTATTTAAGCGGTTTTGGATATCCAGTTTGGTATTGTTTTAAACGGAATTATCCAAATAAGAGAAAACAACAACATTAAAATCATTTTTGTGTGTGTGTGTACATTTCTAGCTGTAATATAACAAATGAAAAGACAAATCAAAAATAAGTTTTGTTATTGCATTGAGAAATAATAAAAAACTTTTATTTACAATTTTTAAAAGTAGATAAAAAAATTCCCTCTTTTTCCCTAAAAAGTAAATACAGTGTCGTTTAATATCGACCTTCAACTATTGGCGAAAAGTAAAATATTCTCCGTTTTTTTTAAATGTTACCTGTCTTGTTAATGGCTTTGAGGACATTTTCTCCTTTATTCCGTATGTATTTACTTACATATATAAGCAAATGAACACATTTTACCTTATAACTAAGAAGAAACTGTTTATTTGCATTCTTATTTTTATTTTTTTGTAACAAAATTACTATCGATAAGTATTTAGGTGCAATGTTAATATCAATGATTCCGATGATTTTGATGACATGCCGCACCCTAAAAACAAAAAATGAAACACAACAACGTTTTCTATATTCTTAGCTTTCCCGTTGATTTTTCGCTAAACGTAAGTAAATTATATATTTAAGAGTGTTTTAAACAAACAAGTACAAACTATAAGTAGTTGTAAATATATTTTAAATTAAAAATGGCATTGTAATTAACGTATTCTGACTTAGTCGATTTGTGGTTATCTACAGTTGTTAAAGAATTTCAACTTCATATGCTTCTGTAACTCCTAAAATTGCAGACACACATTTTGACGAACATTCACTAAGGTTAAGTACATTCAGATTTAATACTTAATGAACCATAAATACATGGAAACAGTGTCAGTTTAAAAAAAGAAATAAATTAGAACCTTTCAGTCTTTATAATTGAAGGCGATGTAAGTTACATAAATATCTAATGTATGATAAAGAGTGTACATAATAATAATTCTAGCAACCCAGTACTAGCACAGGAAAACGTGGCAGACCTGAGGCCGAGGTTCTTCAAGTTTCAGAAAAAAACATAGAGGCGAAAGCTCAGAATATAATTTAAATCAGCACACTGCAGATGAAATTAGTTATACCACTGAAAAATAAAAAAAAACAGATGATGGCGAAAATACACAAAAAGAAAAGATTGCTTGGAACCATGGAAAGCTTAGCTTTACATTTCGATTTAGATCTTTATGAAGCCAAATATAGAGTACAGTACAGTTGTGGACATGAAAACTGTTTTCCAAGTTAATATGTTTTGCGCAAATTGAAAAAATCGTGTATACCGCCTATTAAAGTGACATAAATCTTTGGTGAAGTAAACTTAAAAGCTCTAATGCGTACAACTACAATTGGCATATTAAACGCATGGAAAGCCATCAGGAAAATTATCTCTTATATGCAAATGAAGAATGGACGGCAGTTCAGGTTACGGTCGTTGTAAGCTAAAGTTTTCAGCAGAGGAGCACATAAAGTTCATGTTTCTGACAGCTTTGTTGCCACTGAAGCTAATATTAAAATTGAGCACATACATGTGTATGTATGTACATAGTTACGTGTTTATCTTTTGAAATATTTTAGATTGATTGATTCAGTATCATGTGAGAAACTTTAGGTGAACAGGACTCCTTCATCAACTCTTTGGTGTAAACCGTTAAAGATTGTTATCGCGAAATAATGAAATGATAAAGAAAATGGACAATCTCGAATGTGATATTTTTTTTAAATCATGATGAGGATGTATCTTATGTTATGAATTTCACCGTGATCGACTGTGTAGTGGCAAGAGCGTTAACGAATACAAATTCTTCCAGCAAATGTTTTATATGTATCGCTAGTCCTACGAAAATGAACAGTGTTCATCTAAATAGAAATACTATTCCAGAACACTATAAGTACGGATTAACGATTTTCCATTGTTGGATTCGTTTTTTGGAGCGCCTACTCTACATAGCATACCGTCTTCCATTTAAAACAGGGCAAGTTCGAGCAGGAAACAGGAGGAAATTTTTAGAAATAAGGATGTCATTTATAATTTTGCTCTTATTCTAAAAGTTCTATCCTGCTGCAAAACAATTGAAGCTGATGAGATCTTTATAATCAAAATTTTAGTGGGTACTATATGCCCAGCTCTGTACATATACAGTAAACACCATCTTAAATCCGTTCTCGAAAAGAAATGCTTATGTATAACTTATAACTTCTTTTGATTGGCGAAACATACAATTGCCCGAACAGACTTTATTTGCCTAATACAGGGGAAAATCGACAAAAATAGCGTTTTCTTAAAAAAACAACCGCAAAATTTAAAAAAACAACCGATTTAATTTTTGAAATAAGGACACTATTATTTATTAAGAAACGAAATTTCATAAAATTCTGACAACTCCTATTTTTATCCAAAACTTGTATGGGAATACGCCGTCAACGTTGACGATGTATTATTTTCAACCCTAATAAAGGGTGTTTTTTTTAGAAGTGTGGTTTTCAATCTGGCAATAATTTTTGGTCTTTTGGTCTTTTTGTTGGTCTTTTTGACAGTTGTCACTTGATTTATGCTCAGTTTGGTTTGCCATTTCATAATGAATAGACTTACTTCTGAAGAACGTTTGCATATCGTGCAAATTTATTACTAAAACGAGATGGCCACCGATCCCGATTTTCACAAGAAAATTTTGTTCAGCGGTGAAGCTCACTTTTGGTTGAATGGGTACGTTAATAAGCAAAATTGTCGCATTTGGAGTGATCATAATCCACAAGCCATTGTTGAGACGCCGTTACATCCTCAAAAAGTCACTGTTTGGTGTACTCTCTGGGCAGAGGGAATCATTTGTCCATATTTCTTCAAAGATGAAGCCGGTCAAATTGTTACAGTCAATGGGGAACCCTATAGAGCCATGATTAATGACTTTTTCGTGCCTGAATTGGAGGATGTTGATGTGGACGACCTTTGGTTCCAACAAGGTGGCGCTACATGCCATACAGCTAACGAAACAATCAATTTATTGAAAGAAACTTTTGGTGAGCGCTTTATCTCGCGTCGTGGGCCTGTGGCGTGACCTCCAAGATCGTGCGATTTAAGACCGCTGGACTATTTTTTGTGGGGTTATGTGAAGTCGCCCGAGACGATTGACGCCTTGGAAGAGAATATTCGGCGCGTTATTACAGACATACGGACCCAAAACACCCGTTATTTAGTTTGGCTATTTTCCGAGAGGCAAATAATTATTCAGTGGACTCATATAAACCAGTATATGTCTCATAACTTTAAAGTGTGTAAACCTATCAAAATTTGTATGAAATGATTTCGGGGAGGAATAATTAAGAAGGAAATATAGCACTTGTCGAGCCCTTCACATTAATATATGACTTATAAAAATTAGACATACAAAAAATAACCAAAATTATGACATAACTTTTTTAGTTTCCAGGTACTCCCCATGAGGTTGAAAGGTGGACTCCATAACATGTGTTTGCATGCGACTGTTTTTGAATGCGGCTGATAGATTAGTTGAACTAGAAGCTTTTGTATGAAATGAACTCCATAACTTTTAGCATGTACCGCATTGCCGTAATAAAACTCAAAACGTTGGAAAACTTTCAACTTTTTAATGCGACAAATGCGGCTGGATAAATTTTCACAGTAAGTTGTTTATAATTTGTTCCGAAAATTCCGCAGAAAAAAGCCTATATTAGAGTTGCTTTTAATACTGCACATAGACCGCAATTACCGTAGTTGGCGCACGCGAACGCATGTTATGGAGTTCTATTTTAATCTTTCAAATGGGTGATGGACTTTTCAAACTTTTTTTGTATAAGGACCGACTCGGCCGAATATACATATTTATATTATGTAAAAAAATAACATGATTTTTCTGATTGGTAAGAATGCAAAAATAATAAAAACAAAAAATAGAAAACGAATTTTTCACTGGACTTTGTTATTTGATTTTCGACCACAACTTGTTAATTTATTTTTATTTTTACTAAGACCATATTTAAAAATTTGTTCAGTGGCCTATACTAAAATTTACTATTAATCCTATAACTTATTAATCCTCTTTTAACTCTCGTAATGGGTATAAATCTTGATTTTTTTTTAAAAGGGCAATAAGATCCATAAGAGAGGGAGCCAAGGTAAATGTTCTACGGAAATTGATACTATACATTGCACATAAACAATAGCAGATGCAAAATTAAAAAGTTTTCAACTTTTATGCTTTTAAAAATTAAAAAGCAAAATAAACCCAAAAAAGCTAGCTGAAACAAGTATAAAAAATGTTAAAAAATTGTTTAGCATCTGAATTTTAATCTATAAACGTCTCTTAACCCACTTATTTTTCCATACTGAGGCTGAATTTGTTTTAGGGACCAGATATGTAAATGCGAGCTTAAGGCTGACACAATTCATAAAATGATCAGTTATTTAAATATAGTTCGACTCTGATCAGCTGTAAATTTTTGTTCATGAATAGAAAAAACTTTCTTAGCAAAAGTTTAATGATTTTTTTACGAGAAAAGGTCATACTCGTGGAGAGCTTTCCAACGATGTACTATGTGTATTCACGCGTTGATGTAAAAGTACGAAATTGCAAATATGCGAGTATTACAAGACCTCGTAGGAAATGTTTTTCTTGACCTCAAATGCTTTTGGGTAATACTTAAAATTAGGTCTTGAGACATTCAACTTTCTTGGTGTATGTATTTATAAAAACTTATTTTATCGACTATTTACTTCGTATACACTTCTTGCCCTCGTTTTTATTTATGAGAATTTTCAATTATGGTAGCGATACGAATGCCTCACATAGACTATAAATATCCAGTGTTACCACAACACGCAAGTACAAAGTTTTTACATGGGAGACAAAAATAGAAATACTCAGAATTTAATGAAATTTCGTTTCTTAATAAATAATAGTGTCCTAATTTCAAAAATTAAATCGGTAGTTTTTTTTTCTTTAATTTAAGGGAAGAAACAATCACTTACGTCTTCCATTTTGTCCTCGTTAATTTTGGACAATAACTATAATAACATTTTACAAAATTTTCTTCGTGTCAGAGTCATTACAGTTTCTGCATAGGTCGTTTTCCACTAAATACAGATTTTAAAGATAAAAAAAAAGACTATTTCCAGTAATAACACAAATTGTGTAATTTTATTTTTGTACAAGAATATGTGAAAATGGTCGCATCCAGGGCTCAAAAAATCCATTCGCAATTGTTGAGAAGCCAACGAGTATCTGTTTGGTGTGGTTTTTGGACCGGCGGTATCATTAGGCCATTTTTCTTTGAAAATGGGGAAGAAAGATAATAACTGGTTATTTGTGACCTATTTTAGAAGATGTGGACTTAGACATCATTTGATTCCAACAGGATGGCGGGCCGTGCCACTAAAGCCGTGCAACAATCGATCTTGCCTGGGAAGTTTGAAAATCGCGTTATTATCCGTTTTTGGTGATGTGCATTGGCCACCACACAGTTATGATTTGAATCTGTTGGACTATTATTAGTGGGGAGCCGTTAAGATAAGTGTTGCGCTAACCATCCTGCAATGATTGGCGCTCTTAAGGACGAAATTGGTGTAGCCATCAGTCGAGTCGAAACAGTCGAAACTGTACTGAAAAATTGGCTGATCATATGGGCTGGCAAGGCCAGTCGAGGAAGTCTATTTGAATTAAATATTGTTCCACAATTAAGCGGACGGATTGTAATTTCGAAAAAAAAACAATTGAATAAGTATATACTTTTTGTAAAAAAATCTGAGTTGCTGATAAAAATACAAACAAAAAACATATAGTAGAACCATTGATCGTGTAACGTCAGCGTAACAAATGCTTTGGAACAAATACAAGACAAAATAGCGAAAAAAAATCATCATAGTACACGCAATAACAAATTGTTTATGTTTAATTTGGAAAATTATTTTCCGCCATTGGCAAGTTAATATTGTTAGAGTACGAGTAAATTTATATATTATATATATACATACAATGTATGTATTAGACAGGCTTAATGAATTTTAAGGTTTGCCAGTGAGAATAACAAAAAAAAAGGCAGATCAGATGATCGTTGCGGAACAAACCACATAAACTACTCATAATTTGAAATTGTAACCGAGAATTATAAATACAATAATTACAAATATGTGTTTACTGAATGGTATTATTGAAATATACATAAGTACAACACTGTTCTATAATCTTGTGCTTGTTGTAATTTTTCTTTTTCACTAATCTTCAGGATTTTTCTGAGCTAGCGTTTGTTAAAATATAGCTATTATTCTTGAAAAAAATAAATAAAGATCGAAAATTCAGTTGAGCAAAAATATAAAAATCAAACAACGATTTTTATACCAGATCGAAAAAATAAAAATTTATTAATAATAACACCGGCAAACCAAAGCAATTTTTTTCAGTTTTAGACTAATATTGGTGCCTGATCAAATCTGTAATGGGTTTATTCGCATTATTTCAGGTTTTTGAAATACTGTTAGATGAAGTTGCTTATATCCGGAACATAGAAATCGTCTTAAAATAATAATAATTATTAATATTACAGTTTGGTATCTGACACATTTTTTATTTGAACATTTTTACTGGGTTTTTGGAAAAATAATTTTTTTAACACGGTCCTACTTATAGTTAATAGTTAGTAAAATACGTGCTTTGGGAAAAATATTACTTGTAAAAAAATAGAGATGGGTAGTCAGGTAGTCACACAACAAAATTCTCTCAGTCCAGCCATTCGGGGGTTAAAGACTCCTAAAGTCAAAATTTTCAAATAAAGCATGCAACCAGTATCACTTTCTCATCTACTCAATTATGCTCCCTGGCATATTTTCGGTCTCTGGTTTTAACATTCCGTTTTGCTTCCATTTTCTCGTTTTTACAAAAGCTTTCAATATTTTAGAAGTAGGTACGCATTACTTCAGTGATACCACAGATAAGAAAATGTTCGCACAATTTTACCCGATATGCATTTATCTGCACTTATCTACAACAATTCTACAATTTTGTTACTTATAAAGAACAACTACTAACCCTGTTTGGCGAAACAAATATTGATCTTTTGTAACCGCAAGCAGTTACCAGTATTTTACTAATTCAAATTTACAATTGTAGTTATTTGGCCAAACCATTATTAATTTTTTTTTAAATCGGTTCAGCTCGATTTAGTATATCTTAAATTTGTAATTTTTATTTCAAATAAAGAGCTTCAAGGAAATTTTTTCATATACAAAGAACTATTTTTAGGAAATTTGTGTCATACGTAACGGATAGGGAGTTTACGATTACTTTACCAAAGACATTAAGAGCTTTGCTCTTGAAATATATGTATAATTAGATTTTTAAAGGAACCCTTGAAAACCCTCTTCCACAATCTCTGGATCCATTTTAAATTCCACAACATATCGGACTAGTGTCTGACTCAACCACGTAACTCCAATTTCTTCAGATCATGTTTTGCAATGAAAGCAGACTCGTAGGGTGATAATGAACTGTTTTCCGTCCTAAACCTAAAATTTAAAGATATTGGAATTACGTGGTTGACAAATCAGTCTACATACAAATTCATCTCCATAATTTTAAGAGTCTAACTACCAACAACTTTAAAATGCTATAACCTAATCAACATTTAAATAATTTTTTATGTATTTAGGTATACGAGCTAGAAAGGCGCTTTAAACAACAGAGGTATTTATCAGCACCAGAAAGAGAACACTTAGCAAGCCTTATACATTTGACGCCAACACAGGTAAGTTTTAAATGCCTTGCAGTTACAGATCGAAGTTGCTGGTCAAAGAAAAATAAGGTTTCAACCTATTAATTTTTAAATACGAAATCGACCCACAGTGATTCATTCCATATATGCACAAAAGTAGAGAAATTCGAGGAACCAAAACCTAACAAATTTGGCAACATGTTATGAATGCTCAATTTCAGCGTTATATAAATTGATATTTACAAATAAAAAATATTAAAAGTACAATTTTTGCCGAAACATACCTAGGATGGATGGATGGATGGATGTGAAGAAGGCCGAGAACCTGACCTGACCAAGCACTCAGGCTATCTAGACCATTGTACTTAAGGCCTAGGAAAACAAGAAGGGGTAACAGCAAGTAAGGAATTAGAGAAAAAGAGGGGAAAAGTTGAAAAAGGGGTTATAAGGGGACTACGTTCTGTTCCAAAAAAGGGGTTATAAGGGGACTACGTTCTGTTCCGAAAATTTTCCGGATTCTCTCACAAATCTCAGAAGATAGCAGAAGGGAAGGAGTGAACTTTGTCCATTCCTCTGACATCGAAACCCAAAATGCGCCATCTCGTTCTGGCAGAGGCGGGACATGTGCAGAGAAAATGCTCTGTGCTGTCAACCTCCTCTAGACAAGATGTGCAGGTCGGGTCCTCGGTGATGCCGATGGTGGTCATATGTTGGCCCCATGGATTATGCCCTGTGATGAGTTCCACCATCCGGCGAAGGTTCTTCCAGATAAGATGGAGCTGATTCAGTCTTGCGACTGATCTAAATTTCCTCTTACACTCTTGGACAATCTTGGAAGTAATTCTCGCGTTCTCCAGAACCCTAAGTGCAGCCTGACTGTTACTACATACACCTATACGTTTCCCGCGCCATTTTCTTTCAATTATCCATCCAGCTACTTTAAAGATGGCGAAAACTTCTGTCTGGAAGACAGTTGCCAACCCACCCAAGGAATAGTAGCAATTGACACCTTCGTTTAAGTGCCAGCCAGTTCCAGTACCTTCATCGGTCTTGGATCCGTCAGTGAAGAAGATATCCGTCAGATTCTCCAGCACGACCTCTGGATTGCTCCATTGTTCACGCTTCGGGAAGCTAACATCATATTTTATTCCGAAAGTAACCACGGGTATGAGGCAATCTTTCGGGGCCAGTAGCAATGGATCTCTGCTCTGATAACCTTTTGAAGATTTCTCCATGACCCGAAGTTCGAGCCAATACCCATAAGAGTATAGCCGACATGTCGCCTTCATTTTTGTTGGATCTGTACGTCCAGTAGGATCAAGCATGGCGTTAAGGGGTTCACCAGAGGTGGTACTCATGGCGCCCGTTATGCTAATACATACTCTTCTTTGTAGCCTGTTCAGCGTCAAGACTAAGGATTTAACCATATTTCGGCGCCACCAAACCACCGAAGCATATGTGATTATCGGTCTGATAAGTGCTGTGTATATCCAAAGAACCACAGTAGGTCTCAGGCTCCAGGTCCTACCAAAGGCTCGGCGACATTGGTGGAAAACCTTCAATGCGCGATCTAGTTTCGTTAAGACGTGCGTCTTCTATGTTAGTTTCTGATCTAGGGTTACACCCAGATATTTCACTTCCATGGCAAGACTGAGGGTCACACCTTTCAGTACTGGCAGTTTTAAACCCTCCAGCTTCCGCTTCCTAGTAAATAGAACAAGAGTCCTTTTATTAGGATTGACGGAAAGACTCTGGCCAGTGCACCACTCATCAATTTTGTCCAGGATTTTCTGCATATTAATACAGACCCACCCCGAGGATTTACCAGATGTGAGTTCACAGACGTCGTCCGCATACGCTTAGACGTGAAATCCGAGATCTTGCATTTCCGTTAGTAATGAGTCAACAACGAAGCACCACAGTAGAGGAGAGAGAACACCCCCTTGCGGCAGCCCTCGCCAACGGTCAGCAGTCTCTTGGAGAGCATAGAGTAGATCCATCTAGTTAAGTTTAGAGTCAAAGGCAGCGTTGTCACAAGCCCCCTCAATATCCAAGTATACTTGTCCGCTTCCAATCCTGCTTCTATCTTTTACAAGATCATGCAGCGCTGATTCGCAGGATTTCCCTCCCTGGTAGGCATGTTGGTTATTACTGAGAGGACACACTGGCAGTACCTTTGCCCGAATGTGCTTCTCTACCATTCGTTCTAGGCTTTTTAGCATGAAAGAGGTCAAGCTAATCGGCCTGAAACTTTTAGCCAGTGTGTAATCATCCTTCCCTGGTTTAGGAATAAAGACTACTCTGACTTGTCGCCAAAGAGATGGTATGAAGCCATGGGCAAGACAGGCCATAAAGATCTTTTTCAAGCCCCCTTTCAGTCTGTCTCCACCTCTTTTTAGCATTATCGGGTAAACTTTGTCAGGTCCTGGGGACTTATAGTTTTCAAAAGAGAAGAAAGAGAACTCGATTGCCTCTTCTGTCACTACTTCCGACGCGGAATACCAATTGGGCCTGGTGGTTCTACCACTCGTACCATTGACCCCATCACTACTCACCGTAGTGGGTATAATCCTGCTTAACGGAAAGTGGTCGCTAGGAGTGTGTTATAGGTCTCTGATCTGGAAGTGATAAAAGTACCATCAGACATGCGAAGAGAATCAAGGTTAACTGTTTGGTCTTTCTGCAGAACCCTACACAGTCTTGCTGATTCCTTCAATCCCTCCAACTCATTGCAGAAGTTTCTATAAGAATCAAGTTTGGCGGACCTTACTTTCTTCTTATACTCCTCCTTCTGAACAATATGGAAACTGGTCCAGTCAACTTCCTTTCGCGTTTTTAGGCCCTATGCAGTAGTTTTCTAGATCGTTTGCGAAGCTCCGAAAGTTCAGCATTCCAATCTATTGGCCGTTTCTTCGATCATAGCTGTAGTTCGGAGTTTATTAAGGGTTGGTACACGCTCATCAAGAAGCTCACCAAACCTATCCCAGTCCGCCTTGCGCGTATTCCGTCCACTAGGTATCGGCATAATGTCAGTACCCAGCCAGAATTCGATAATGCGATGATCTAAAAGAGAGAGACCTCTTCTAGAACTCGACATTGGGTTATCTGATCTGCCACCTACCTATTGGTTAGGGTAAGATCAATCACTTCTTGTCTTCTGTTGGTCACAAAAGTTGGTTTGTTACCAACATTTTGGATCACCAAATCAGTTGCCAGAATGAATTCCAGCTACTGCATAGTAATGCAGTAGCCGATTTGCTATGCTACAAGTTAATCGGCGTAATTTTAGTTTCTGTCATGATTAGTGACCGAATCTACCTCTACTCCTTATCCTCTCCCTTGTCCTGAATGCGAAAATGCACTCTCCCCAGGTGTAGGTGAGGACGGTTCTTGTACTTCGGTTTGTCGGTCGGTTTGTCTTTCGACTCCCCGATAGCCTTCCAAAGGTAGCTGTCGAAATAGTTCTGTTGCCCTTGAGACAACCGATCATTCCCTATGCTGGTGCGAATCCCAACCGTCATAGCTTTGGCGACCACCTTCGAAAAGGTGGTACCAGAGGTGGACGGCTGAGGTCCCACCGGCGTGTTTTGGCGTCCTTAGACCTTCTCTTTTGAAGGATCAGGCTGGCATACAGACTACTGCGTCGAGCTCGAAAACACGTCCTCTTCTTTGCCTTGTTGCTCTTCACAACCAATTGAACAGACCCCTGGTTGGCCTCAGAAGAGTGTGCCAAAACAGACGAGTTAGGTTTGACCGTTGTCAGAGGTTCGCTCTGTACTTTAGTTTGTCTAGAAGGTGTCGTCGGACTATCTAGTGACACATCTCTAACGGCCTTTACAGTCGCCTCCGATTGTGACATTAGTATGTCCTCCGTATCCTCCAAGAGTAGGCTCTCCATTGGCATTGTCAATGTGCCCTCCACTGGTAACTTGCTTCTTCCGGGATCCCAGGACGTCCCGGTCTTAGCTTAGCAGCGGATTTGTACTCATTGTATTTGTTGTTTTGCTTACAGTTTTCTCTGGCATGAATTGAGTCGGCTACATGCTCGACTATGGGCATAATTGTTCCCGAATGCCATGATTATTCTTCTACGACCTTCCGGCATGGGTGGCCCTATCCGGCATAGCTCGAAGATTCATTACACCTACTGTGCCCTCTCACCGCAACAAGTTGGTAATCACCCGAGAGGGAGATTAATTAATTTTTTTTATATTAATAGCGTAGTACAAAAAGGTAAAATATCTTATAGCTAATGTACATTAATAATTTCCCAAAAATTTTTGTTTTTTTTTCAAAATATACTAATATTCCGTAACATTCATAAATTTATATATTTTTAACAGCAATTATCAAATTTTGATGGACAAAAATAATAAAACATGTACTGGTTTTTTTCTTCTTGTATATACGTAGTACACATGTACGAGTACTTTCTCCTATTAAGATATATCAAAAGACCGTCCAAATTTTTTTCAGGTGCCTCTATTTTGTTTGTAAGTTAAATTGTCAAAATGATATGGGAACTCGGTGGTGAATTGAATTTTAATGTTTCCTTGGGGGGCATATAAATTTGTCCAGCTAGGAAATCAAGAAATTCGTCGGTAACGAAATAATAAAAAAAATCGAATGGTGTTTTCAAATTCTTTGCTTCCACGGAATATGATTTCGTTCACATGTACATAGTTGTAGATTTTTCTTCCTCGAAAGTATCGATTTGATTCATGTAAATCGTTTCTGTTATTATTGACGGTGCCACTGAATTGTGCATGGGTGAATACGGCATTTCGGAAGATCGTCTTTTGTTTTCTGTTAGTGATATATGACTCTATCCATCTTCAAAGCAAAGGCGGAAATCCAATCAAACCTCGCTTTTTAATCAGAATGCCATGATTGACTTTATCAAATTCTTTGCTAATATCAGTATATATAACATCAATTTGTTGGTTATCAACAAATCCAAGTAGTGAATTCTAAAACAATAACAATTCTTTCCAACAAACTGTGAAATATCTTGATTTTAAACATTTGCCAACGATTTTTGCAAGCTGTTTGTGTAAAAGTTCAATACAATTTTTCGTTTAGTACTATTTGTTTTCCAATCATAGATCATCCTTCACCATCTAAGGTCTCTTGAGGGGCCATTTTACGTCTGGAACCGATATCGGGATAATAAATATTGTAATTTCGGAGAGAAAGTACAATATTTCTGTTTGAATCAAAATTATTCGTTTCTCATTTACATACAAATCAAATTCTAAATTATAAATGGTCCAAATATGGGACAACATTTTCTATAATATACATAAATATTTCAAATTTGCCACAAAATATTGAAACTTTAAGAAACATTGACTTTTTTCATTGGCAACTCTTTAAAAGCTGTAAAGTCTGATATTTATTTCTTTTTTGAAAAAGAGAGAGATGGTTTTTTATGTAGTACGGATCGAATTACAAATTTCGAAAAGAATCTGAAGAATCTATTCAAAGTTATGAGTAAATGTGATATGTGCGTTTATTCCAATTTGTCACTGAGCCAAGAAGTTATATGATGTTGAAAATATAATATTTTGAGTCCAGTATGTGATTATGGTGGGTTGGTATATCGGATGTGAAGATACGGTAGAGTAGACTGCCTTGGAGAACTCCAATCAAGATAACGAGCGACGTGGGCACGAAGTCTGTGTACATTATAATGTATTTTTTATTTGTTGGACAGTTTTTGAATAGTAGATTTTTGACTTTCGTGACATACTATATCGAAAGGTTGGGGTATGTCTAAGAAAACTGCGGAGCAGAACTCTTTCTTTACAAAAGCTAATCTTATTTCATTGAAAATACTTGTTCTATAGTACAATTTTTCTGTCTGCCCAACTGGTGTTGTAATTTTTGTTATTCTCGAGTGCTGGGAGGACTAACTTGATCAGGAAGTTTTTAAAATACATAACTTGGAGAGAACGAACAAGAGAGCTCGGTGAGATTTATGTCAAAGATTTAATTGAAGACTGACTAAAACGAAACTCAACGGTATTGGAGACAGATGTTGTCTTTTCGAGCGAGAAAGTGTCGGTGAGCTTGTTCATCAAATATAATACAGTGCAGTTAAATTTTTCCATACAAAAAGTTAACGTTAACGATATATTATTTAGTATCTGAGTATATTTGACAAATAATTCGACTTCAGGAGCGGATGTAGAATACAAATTGGGATTTGACCGATGGCTGCACCCATTTCGTCCTTTAGAACACCAATTGTTGCTGGATGGTAAGCATAATACATATCTTTAATGTCTCCTCACAAATAATAACCCAACGAAGTCAAATCGCACCTGCGTGGTGGCCATTGTGCATCACCAAAACGGCTAATAACGCGATTTTCAAACTTCCCACGCAAAAGATTGATTGTTTCACGGATTGAGTGACACGGCGCGCAATCTTGTTGGAACCAAATGTTACCTAAGTCCATATCTTCTATGTAAAATAGGCCACAAATATTTATTTATTACGGATTTTAGAATCCTAATTTATAACGCAAATAATATCACATTCTTATTATAACTATTAACATAATTTTAAGAAAAGCTTATTAATAAGTAAAGCATTGAACCATATACCACGAACCAAACAACATCTATCTTATTTCTAACGATTGTGTGAGCGAAGGGTTTTTCTTTGAACTGACTAATGTTACTGTTTTTAATAGCCTCAAGTAATTCATTATAGCATTTACTTACTTTTAATGGCATAACAGCCCATGGAGGGCATAGGCCGAGCTTTTCGCATCCACTCATGTTGTGAGTGTTATATTTATACATGAATGGAAGGGACCTACAGTTTAATGCTGAATCCGAACGGCGAAGTGAAAAGCTTTTCATAGAAATTTGTACTCTTGTAGGTTTGCCATTGCCTGCCAAGAGGTGGTTCCGTGTAGAAAAATTTAATTTTCTACTTTTTTTTTTTTTTTTTTGATTTTGCCTGTACCGAGATTCGAACCCCGGACACTCTGAGTAGCAGTCCAACGCACTACCACTACACCACAGCGACCACTTTATTTTTTTACCCCATATTTAATGCTGTCTCGCATGAATGCTTTGGTCTAAACACAGATTGTTTAGGTATAAGTATTTTATTCTCATCTAAATATTGTACAATTGAAGTTTAACTACAGTTTCTAAAATTTTTTCAACGCAGGGCAATGTATTTATAGGTCGTAACTCTTCTGCTTTTAAAGTAGTTTTTACTTTTTTGATTGCAACTATCATAGACGTTTTCCATATACTTAGAATAGTACCACTGTTTAAACGTTAATTGACGATTTGTGCATAAAAGTAACCTAGATACGGCTTCGGAGAATAATTTCTTCCCACCTTTGTTTGCTTTGAAATTATGAACTATATCCTCAACATCATTACTTTGCTAAATTTAAAGTCAATATTCGACTGATTTGCTATGTTAATATGTCCTTTAAAAACTTCTATGTTGTTCCTAATATCAGCTATGCTATCTACAAAATATTTATTTAAGTTATTGGCCATTTCTAATTCGTTTTTAAACATTTGCCCGTTGATCAAAGCCTTCTTAATCGATGAATTTTCCTTTACCATACTTGTTGCCTGTTTCAAATTTTTCCACATTAATCTCTTGTCTTGACTATCGCTATTTCTTTTATGTTCCATGTGTTTCACTTTTTTAGTTTTTACTAGTGCTTTGTACCCTTTTTTAATATTTCGATATTCTTCCCAGTCTCCTGATATTTGAGCCATTTTGTACAGCTCAAACTGTTTTTTGTTCAAATTAGCTAGCGCATTATCATACCATTTGTTCATGACCTTTAATTTAACTTCTTTTTTATAAGTTCAGAACATTGTAATTAATTAAAGATACTTTGCTCTCAAGATTTATTTCATGAAAATTGCTAGTCGCAAAATCGTAGCTAATTCATAAGTCCTTCAATATTATACAGTTCCCATGAAACTATTCTTAAACTACTTCTCATTTAAAATTTTGGATTACGTTTCATTTTAAATTGGATCGTCTCATGATCTGATATTTGATGTTCCTCTAATCTTTCACATAAAATATCATTCGCATTTGTAAAAGTAAATAAATTTTTGTTTTGGATAACTCGGTAATACGCGTATCGAAATCTACTTTTTGATGCATAGAGTGCGATCTAAACAAATCAATTAATTGAGTGCGGTAAGTGGACGGATTATTCAAATTGATATTAAAGTCACCTACCAGAACATTATTTTCAGAAATTTCACATGTGTTCCCTAAAATGTTACACAAATAATTAATAAAATTAGCATCACTCGTTCTCGATGGTTCAGCTTAAGAAAAATACACCAAAAATTTTTATCTCTTGTCATATTACATTTGATACTAAATTCAATAGAACTACGTAAATAAATGAAGACTCCACCAGTATGTCTGCTATGAGAGTCGCATCGTACTAATGTGTACGTTTGTATAAATAACTCTTGATTAATTATCTCGATTGTGGTACATGTTTCAGCACATAGGATTATAGCTGGATTTACAATTTCAATAAGTTTTTCTAATTCATTTTTATCAGATAAAATGCTGTTAATGTTGAGATACAAACAAATTATATCAGTATTCGCTTTTTGCTATTTACGAGCTTTGGATTTACTTTCGAAATTCTTTCGAATGCAGGACGATCTTTGTTAAAACAATGTGATGCACATCAACATCTAATAATTTTTTTGCACCAATTCACAATAAATGACACATTTAATAATAATTGATTTACAATCTTTTGCATCATGATCCCCAGCACATTGGCTACATGCATTTTTATTGATGCATTCGACAGCTTTATGGTTTTATTCCAAGCATTTAAAGCATCTAAATACTCGTACATACTCAAAAACCATACAGGAGTTCCACTCCACGTTAATTCTTTTTTGTTTCAAGATATTGTCGCATGTTTTCATATCTGTCTCAATAAGAGCATTATAACATTCTTCTCTTCTGTTAAAATTAGTATAGATTTTGACAACTTTGAACTCTTTACCCTTACTTTTGTTTAGTTTACATACAATTAGTCGTTCATTGCTTAGTCTCTCTTTTTTGTTCCGTAATCTTTTGTTCCAGCTGCTCATATGCTTCCTTGCTCTTGCATTGCACAATTAATGCACCGTTGTTGACCTCTCTCACTGCAGCCACAAGTCCCTCAGTTGGTTCTATAACTGTTTTTAGCATCTTTTTGGTTTGTTTACTTTTCTTCGCTTTGTCTTTAGGTTTTATAACGATTCTGTTCTCATTTTGTTTTGCTGCTTGAGCATATGACTTTTGTTTATTATCAATGCTATTGTTGTTACCTGAACAAACTTCGTTTAGCTTTTCATTGTTCTTTACTAATGCTTTTATTATTTCACATAATAAATCTTTTTTCATTTGATTTATTTTAACTAAAATATTGTGCTCCAGAAGTGTATTAAATTCTGTAGCCACGCCAGTTTTTAACTGCGAAAGCTTAGGTACCAAAATTTCCTCCAAAAGGTTTTGCATATCAGCATTTTTTATGTTCTTATCGTCACACTTCTTTATTAAATGTTGGATTTCAACAAACTTTGTGTTAATATCGGACACAGTGCACAAAACCATTAAATATTTGCATTTTCACACAAAATTTTAATTTCGGGTCTTTTAACATTACTGCACTTCAAACAAAAAAGACAGCTGCATCCACTACAACAAGAAATCGTGTCGCCTATCTGTTTAAATTTAATTTGCCATTCTTTGCACTCAGAGGGCGACATTTTATCGCTTCTGATATTTCTTTTAACTTTTAATTCTCGATTACTAACCAAGCTATTAATTATCACTCCTGTGATAAATATCAATTAATTATCAATAAAATCAAAAAATATTTAGGAATATTTCAAGAAGAATTCTCTCTCTCACTCTAACTTCTTGATATTCAGCTCAGTTACCATTGTGAGGTAGCGCACTCTATTCGCTGTATCGCATCTTCCTTCG
Source organism: Palloptera scutellata (assembly GCA_958295655.1). Classification (NCBI taxonomy): domain Eukaryota; kingdom Metazoa; phylum Arthropoda; class Insecta; order Diptera; family Pallopteridae; genus Palloptera; species Palloptera scutellata. The sequence goes on from OY282450.1 coordinate 57,492,151, forward strand.
TCTGAGCAAAAGTAGCAAATTTTTAGGTTGTCCCAATAAAGATCCAGTTTCAAGCACACGTTTCACATATTGATCCAAAAAATTGCGAGGAAGGCACTTATCTTCTATTGAATTTTGAATGTGTTTTACAATTTCGGTAGAAGATTCACCACGTTGCAATTAAATTTTTAGTATTTCACCCATTTCGTTAACCACAAATATAAAACTAATTTTCCGCCATAATACGAATGGCATTAAAGTTGCCACACTCAAAAACCAGTAGTTCAAATTTCAATTGCTAGATGGACCATGGCTTTACTTATAAAATTTAGTGTAAAAAATTAAAATTTTTGTAATTGTTGATGTAATTATTAAAATTGTTTAACAAAAGTGTCTAGAATTGTGTAAAAAATATAACTAAAGTGGTATAGCAAAATTCTCACTGAGACAGATGAAAATGATATTTTAAAAAATAAAAATTTTTACGAAACGAAGTTCGTTCAGAATTAATCAGCTGAATCATTCATATAAACTCATCAATGCCTTATAAATGTGTCAACTTACCAAAATTAGTCTGAAATGTGATAGTTTGTTTACGTGTTTATACAGTTTAAGCTTAGGAAGCAAATTTTGACAAGCTTACGTGAATGTTTCTTAGGTGCTGGTTATACTGGTGTTCGCTGTTCGACGAACACATAAAATTTTACCTTCGTGCTGGGTGTAGTGGTTACATTGGTGTTCGTTACAGAGTTGCTTTTTGTCGAAATTCAGTTCTTTTTTTTGTAATACTATTTTTTGCGCAACGGCAACACTAAATGGTATACCAAAAAACTTTAGACGATTTTATTAATGGAACGTGAAATTAATAATATAATTGAAAAATTATGAAAATATTAATATTCACTTTTAAAAACTAAAAAAAATCGCTACTTCGCTTTTCTGCATATGAAAATAATGATGTACAGGCTTGCATGTTTTCTTTCTATTTTACAAATGTTTTTGTTCTTTTTTTGTAGACTAACTCATTGACACCTTGAATACTCGGCGTTCTCGGTGTATATTTCACCCAGCATATCGTGTTTGCTGTGACAGTGAGTAAAAGCTATTTTTTCGTGTTCGGGCAACAACAATTGCATGGTGTTCGCCGAGTAAAATTTTAAAAAACTAAAGCTTTATTTAAAATAAATTTCGAGAACACGGAACGTACGCCATTAAATTATTCGACAACCGCCAACATTATGGAGTTGCGAAAAGTTGGTAAACAAAATCTATTATATTATTTCCCCTTCCATTTACATCATTAATAACATCGGTAAAACTAGAAGCTATCGATACTTGCCGATGTACATGACCTATCGATATAAATCGATAGCCGTCGATGTTTTTCCCAGCACTACCACAACAAATGAAATGAAATAATAGCCACTATTTACAGATGTGAAAAAAATTAAATCTTATGTTCAAATGATTGCGCAAATCCAAATGAGGATTTATTGAGTTTTTATTTCGAATAAAATTATCATATTATTACTAGCATTACTGGCATTACTATAAATATTATTTAGTTTTGTTGACCCCTGGTGAGTAATACAAATATATGAATATTATTCAATTTCAAATCTGGAAAAAAAGAAATTGAACTTTCACAAAAAAACTTACTTTGCACTTACTAAAAAAATATTTTCTTAATATGTATTTAAATTGTTCGTAAAATTGTTCATAGCATAGCTTATTTTACAATTTTAGATAGCAAAAATCCAAGTACATATTGTTCTGTGTGGAAGTCATGGGTCAGAATATAAAAAATTAAGATTTTATCCTGGCAGCTACATTTATTTTACTAAAAATTAAATAAAAACAAAAATTTAAGAAAAGAGACAAACTTTATTTCAGCAATGTCAATTTTTATATATTTACCGGAACTCTGGCTGAAACTACTCTATCAAGTCACTAAAACTTGATACTGTCAATTAGATACTCTGCTTGATACTAGATACTAAGTATTTCGGTATTCTGATGCGTACAGTCACTAAAGTAATTCACCTCTATGGTGAATAAAACCCCAAATTCTTCTTCCATTTTGAACACAATTTTCATTTCAAGTCAACTGACAAATTTGATACTTTTTTTTATCACTAGAGACTTGATACTAAGCTCAGAATACTAAATTGTATCAATTTGAAGTGCACCCGTAAAAAGTAACAATTAGATACTTGATACTGTTGCCAGAATTCCGCTGATTATCTTTTTTTCGAACATAGATAAAATTGCTTAAAGAATTATTAGCAGAAAAAATTGGGCATGCGAAACCTTATGCGAATATTGAAACTTAGGCGAATTATTCGCAAATGCGAATTCAAATTATTCGTACAACCCTATGGAGTACGTTTTGCTGTTCAAAATTTAATGCTGTAAAAATAATACAGCAGAATGCTGTACCTATTTATGGTCACTCCGCTTTGTATGAACTGGTGATTTTACTCAACTTTTTAAATTATGAAAATCACTGAATAATCAATGAAGTTATAGCGATCGAAAATATATATTTTTTTTAATTTTCCATCTTTTAATTATTAAGTATTACTTAATTATAAAATCTTTGATATCATGGTATAACATGAAATCTGAAAAGATATTTCTCCACGGCAGAGCTGTGGCAAACTTAAGATATTGAAAACAAATGAAAAGTGACCATTCCTAGAAACGACTCAATTATAGCATTTTTGATATTAATACATTTTCCCAAATCTGCATAACCGAAGAAAATTATAGAGTGCAATAGCAAAATTAAATAAAGACTAGGCCTATTCAGTGGGAACAGTAATGCCAATAGTATAAGGATAAATTTTTCTTCAGAAGTTGACTGCAAACATTTTTCAAAGCTGACAAACCTACTTCCAAAGTTAGCGATAATTCTTTAATAAATTTTGGTGATTGAACTTGTTATGCCATCCTTAAGAAAATGTCTCCATATAGTTTTATCAATAACAAAACAGTGGTACCATTGGATCGATGAAAATCTATGGTTTATGGTTCAATTAACCGGCGTGTGCAATTAATTAAGTGTCCGAGCAAACAAGAACAATACTTTTTCATTACATTTTTCTACCAATTTTTTTGCTCATTGCACCTCACTTACTTTGTTTCAAACTTTTCCTCTTTTCTTATGTCGATATAAAGCCTCGCTAAACTCGCTATGCTTTCCCTTGCAATGCTTAGTCTAGACTTCATCTTTTCAGTAAATGGGCAGTATTAATTTTCGGCGTTGTTCTTGTTGGCTCGACATGTTTACTTAAGTATATCCAAGATGAAAATTACTAATATAGAAAAAAAAAATTCACTATTTATAGATACTTTCACTTGAAGATAACGGGCCCTAACTCTTGACAATTGCGTGTAATGGATACGTAAAAATCCCAAAATTATTCTGCACAACACGCACAAGTGTGTTGGAATAAAACACAGAAAGAAGAAGAAGAAATGGGTTAAGACAGAAAAAAATCATTAACTAAATTATTTTTCGCACTTTATTAATTATTCTGTTTATTGATATTGTCATAATTGTTAAATCTCAGAAGATCTCAGAATATTTTAGAAGACAATTTGTTAGCTGTGATTGATTATATGGTAAATTTTTTGAATTAGAATCTGCAAAGTTTAATTTATTTAAAATTGTAGTTTCAAAGAACATAAGAGTACAAAATAGCTAAAGACCGTTGCTTTTGTAATAGTTTGACCTAAATGGGGAAAAAACTGTTTTGTCAGAGGATCGACTTGATTACTCTCAAAGTGTTTCAGTTTAGCAAGCAAGAACAATACTTTTTCACTTCAATTGCTTTTGAATACTAGTTAAAACTTATGTTCCTTTCAAGAATCTTATCTTTGTTATTAAAGAATTTGAGAAAATAAAAAATGATTACTTCCAGCTCGTTAAAGCAAGGAGCAAAGGCCAAGTACATGCAATAATGATGCGGGTTAACATGTTACAATTGATTCTACTTAATTGGTTTCATCCCCTTAAACCGATTATTATTATATACTATACTTACCTATGTGTGTGCATACATATGTACATACATATGTATGTACATGCATACATTGTACAGTAGATAGTTTTTTTATATTGTATAAACTAAAATTTTGTGTTTCCGATTTACGAGCACCCCTCGTCTGAAATCTTATAGCCTAAAAATCATTTGAGGCTGAAATTATATCTGATATCTCTCGTATAGACTATTTAGGATCACAACAAAAAAAAATCACAAACAAAATCTTTATAATTCACTTAATTTTCAGAATTTACGACTGATATATGTATACAAAATTCTAAGACCCGGTAAAACTGAGACAAAATCAATTTTATATAAATACTGAACGATTATAATGCGAAAAAATGAGTAGCTAAGGCCATGGTTATACTGAGAATTTTGCTCGGCTTTTGTTTTTATTGCATATAAATGCAAGATTCTATTTTTTTCTTCAAATTATCACTAAAAAATTCTCAGGACAATTAAATATTCGCTACAGCTAAAAATCTGAATCTAATTTTTTTTTGGTTATTTCTAGTTTCGACCTGCGCTACTTTAGTTTGCGCAGATGGCAAGTAGTGAAGTAAGGACAGTATCGAAAAGAAACTGCACATTTTATTTGAAAACAACTTTAATAGATAATTTTTTATTATTTTGTGTTAACATTTGCTGCATATAAATACTTTAAAGAATACATATGTACAATATCAATCTTTAACTACGAATTTTTTTTGATTATATGGGACTGGGCGTAATACGCGGCAGCTAAATATGGACAAAGTATTGTAGACACAGTGTGCTTCTTATAAAATAGAATGAAACGAATGAACTATTTTTTCTAAATTTTGGCATTTATATTGCCTTTTGTAAAAAACGATGGTGAATTTAAATCGCAAGAGCAAATAGCCTGCCATACCAGGTTTTTCTGTCCTAACTTTTCCATTTCAATTGCTCTGACTTAGGCATCAACAACGTCTCCTATTCCGTTAATATACAATTGTGGCCCAGGTAGCGATTTTGAGTTCAATTTTACATAAGTTTAATCATTCATAATTATGCACGAAACTTTTTCTTGGCAGAGACGGCAGTATAATTTTTTGTATTGTGTTTTGCCACTCTTTGTATCATTGCTACACTTGTACTCGCCCGTTAAGTCAAATCTCTGACCGACATACAGTTTTCTCATTCATTAATTGTAGCACTTGATTTTCTAATTTTGGGTTATTGGGAAACTTTTTATGACCACTTTTTGGTAAATGTTCACTATACTTTAAATTTTTTTTTATTAACGAATTTTGTCCGTTTATCGTTTGGCTAGTTTTCTGTAAGAAACACCTGTTTCAGTGCACGTCTAGCTCGATAATTAAGAAATAAATGTAAAGCCTACTCTATCTAATGGTATTTTTAAAAATTTTGGTATAGTTATATTCTGTAAGAAAATTAAGTCAAAATGTGTGCAGTTTCTTTTCAATACAGTCCTTCGTTGAAATCCATATTAACTATAATGTAGACGGCTGCGTCATATACATACCTTTTCCGAAGCATCGCAGAAACCATGAAATTCAAATTTCACACTTGGAGAGAACTTAATCCAGCGTAGTACCGTAACTTCATCCATTTGGGGCGCGTCATCCAAATCGAACTTCAAATTTAATTCAATTTGTTGCGTTAGCATTTTTGCTGCAATAAATAGAAGGCCTAACCAACCTGCATCAAATAACTTGGCAATTGTATGCTGTATTTCTATTGGCTTTGTAGTAAAATAAAAGAAATCGGATTACGCATTCCAACGCCTCCAAGAGTTTTTGGAGCATTTTTATTGTCAAGTTCCAAAAAATATTCTCTAAGCAAGTGAGCCGTAATTAGATCAGCAAGAATAACGCTGCTGCTGGCTAACCATTTCCGCAGAAGAAACCCTGCAGACGCTAGTACCTTAATCACCTCATCTCGTATTTTGTAAATAATCAATACCTCGGTGAATTCTGCTTTTATATCCTTAACCAAGGTCACAGAGTGTAATTCATAATCTATCAAGTCTTTATCGGGTGGATCTCTATAAATTATTATTTGGTAGGATGTATGATTTGGATCTACTAAGATTTTTAGGTAAGCGGGATATGCAGCCATATGTACATCACTCATATCTAAATACTCAGTTATTACCTTATCATACTGACGCTTTAAGTCACCTACAAAGAGATGTTTCATTCCTGAGACATTGCGTAGTGGCTATTCCACGAGATTGACCTAACTTCATATCACCGCAACGACAACTGATTTAATTCTGATCAAGAAAAATTTCAGAAATATAAGAAACACTGTGGGCGCACAAGTCTGCGAATGAGATGGCACTGTAAGAATCCAGCAGAACACTGTTCTTGACCTAGCAACGAATAGTTCAAAAAGGGCAGCAAATATTTTCCAATGTAAAATCAAACCAATTCGAATTTCCTGATGTTGGGGTTAGTGGCAAAACATCTTCTCCCGGTTGGCTTCGTGAATTAGAGTGAGCAAAAAAAGAAGAAAGATTTTCTATGGCTGACAAAATTACCCCACTATTCTCAAAACTTATCGCCAGGATTACAAAACTTAAAAACTAGAAAACAATTTCATTATGGGTCCAAGCCTGAACATGCCTTGCCATATTTGCAACTTAAAACTAGGCTATATGACACAAATTAAAATTGTATTAATTTAATGTTGCAAATTTATTGTATTTGGTATTTGTATTTTAGACCATTATATTCTCTTCCAGTATATTATAATTAACCGAAGAGACAGAAAGTAATTGAATAGAAAAGAAAGCTCATGAAGAGCAAACGCCAGTTAGTACCCATTAAAAGATTGGCAGCACTCTCATACTGCCTACGCGATGGACACCACGTGGTGAGACGAATGTGGTCTCAATGCAGAGTGTACTACCGATCGGAAAGGATGCGAATTTGTGGGGATAGGCTGAGAGGGGCTCGGGTGTGATTCAGATGGACAAACAGGTCTCGACAGAAGCGAATCAGGCTCCAACCAACTTTATCGCCCGGTGGTATGTTGCAAGTGCTGGATTCCTTGACGCTACTTCATTATCCGAGCTACCTCCACCTAAAGAGACGTCATCGTATCGCCTACGATCGAACGATCGAAGAATAAGTTTTGAACGATACACTGACTGAGTCAAACCTCGCGATTTAGATCTTGTGGATCTGGATAGAGCATCGTTTGGTGGAGCTGCTTGCGACACCTTCGCTCAATGGTGCATCTCGTGGTGTGGTGAAAGACAATTTGAGCAGTAGTTATGCACCCTTAACCGCTAGAAATGGCAAGTTATCTTCTTTGAATAAACATGGGGGATGAGAGCGTTGAAGCCTGTGACCGAGAATGTCCTGTATGAATCCAGCCAAACACAGTTTGTAGAGCTAGCGCTCTAGAACATTTGTCTTTAAGAATTAATAAAAGAATTAAAATTGTGACTTAGAGGAGAACAAAAGTATTTGCCTCAATTTTCAAGCTGGAATCAAGAGTTGATCCTATAACCAGTGACACCGTCTTATTAAGTCCAGAAACTAGTGCAGCTCTTTTAGAGCCTAGTTGTAAGAGTTTCTGTAAACATTCTGAGATAAAGGTACCTTCCGAACTAGAGTCGATAAGCGCTCGAGCTATGTAAACATTTCCCAAGCGATATATGATAGGAATTGGATAAATGACCTGCTGAAATGGCAGTAGGTCATGAGAGAGCTGGGCTTCCATTGCCATTTAAAGAGTTGGCTTGTCGCTCACGATGCAACTTGGAATTGTATCTGCCTTTGCATTTAGAACAATTAAAGGTAAGTATTCCTACAGTCCTTCACTAAATGAGATGACGCTTCACAATTCAAACAGACAGTAAATTTGTGCGAACGGCGAAGTGAATAGCTTTTCTAAGGCAATTCTTTACTCTTGTGGACTTGCCATTGCCTGCCAAGAGGTGGTCCCGTGTAGTTTTTTTCTACTTTTTGATTTTGCCGGTACCGAGTTTTGAACCCCGGACACTCTGCGTAGCACTACGCTATGGCGACCAGTTGGTAGTTCTGTGTCTAACGTTTTGTCATTAGTTAGAGGTATACTTTGTTATTCGTCCTCTATGTTAACGATTTACCAAAATCAAATAAGACTGCATAAATAATCTTAGTTGTGACTTACGCCTTGTTATTGAGAGGGCATCCATGAACGGCATTTTCTGCATTTACATCGTAGTAAATCTAATAAGTATATTGTTATTTGTAAGAAAGCTAAATGCTTAAATATAGTTGCAAGTATGTATATGCTTCAACCTATCAAAAATGGGGTTTTCGGCCCTAACTCCAGATTTTGAGGGTCAACTTAAAATTGTGAGTATTCAGTTTTTCTCTGCTTGACCTACAACAAATGTAAGTCTCAAAAAATGTAGATATAATTTTTTTTTGTCACACTGTGTTATTATTGTATTTATTATTGAGTTTTTCAATAGGGACATAACAATTTTGTATTTACATATATAAGACACAGAATAATCGAGATATCGGGCTGACATTTATTGCAGCTGTAGTACACCATATTATCGGTGCCACCTTATCTCTTTATTTGTGCCCTGTGATCCATTCCCTTTCTCATTCTCCCACCTATCAATCCTCCTTCCAATCATCACAATGTTCTGCATTCATAGGGGTGTGTTAAATTTCGGAACCACATATCACTAATGTTGATCTATCCAATTCTGGCCAAAAATAGTCTTCCAACATGGCACGATAGCAAACTCCATTGACCGTAACTTTTCGATCAATTTCATCGACAAATAAATACAGTCCAATCACACCTCCGGCATGAAATCCACACCACGCCTTCACTTTTTGTGGACGCAATGGAGTCTCTTGAAGCACTTATGTGTTTGTTGCTGTCCAATAACAAACATTTTCCTCATTCAAGATATTCTTCAAACTTAAAGTTGCTATCACCGAATTAGAATTTCGGAAGCAAATTGTTATGTTCCTATTGAATAACCCTTTACTATATTTTTAAGTATCATTAGTAAATATGCGACTTTAGTGTTTATTTTTTAATATATGTATTATTTAATTTTAACTTTCCTAATTCTTATTTTTAGTTTTACTTTCTTTAATTCTCGCAATATTGTGCATATTACTCCATTCGTGATTAGCACTGTAATTTAAAAATGAAAAGAAGACAAGATTGACGAGTTTAAGCGAAATCAAAAAAAAAAAAAAAAGGCTTTCTAAAAAGAAAGCCTATATTGAAAAGCTCCCAAAGCCCCAATAAAATAAACATAATTATTGCACATAGAAAGAACTAAAGTTTAAAAGCGCGTGGAAAAATACAATAAACTTGATCAGTTACCTTGCCAGCAGCTTCCAAAGGAACATGTTGAACAGCTTGATTATATCAGGCAAGCCTTAAAGACTTTGTTAATATTAAGATTTAATTTAAATTAATGCACAAAGATTTAAATAGTCCACCATACAATCACGAATTCATCGGGTCTGTATTATGGGAAAATCGAAAAGAAGAGTGCCGGGCAGCGTTCTTACAAAGGCTGGAAAAATAAATTGCAAGACAATCTGTAATCAGTCCGATGACGAAATAGTAAGATATCGAAAACTGGAATACCTGTGGAATTAATTACACGTATCCTTGACATGGCACCGAGTTTTTTCAGCACTCATATATGAAAAGGTGTCAAACCGATTCTTAGAAAGATAAGCTTACTGCATCGTCATTAACTTATAATTGATTTATCCATCCATAATTGATTACACCATCCGGTTGCTTTAGTTTTCACGGTAACAACTGCTGTAGTTTATATAAATAAAGCATTATATAGCCTGCCAATAAGTGTAAAACTAGTTCGAATATGGTCTGATTGGCCGGTATCGCAGTTCAAGAATCATTACATAGTCGAAAATAAAAAAGTGCAGAGTAAGAAGCGCAAATATCACGATTATTTACATTTCCTTTTTAAAGACGCTTTAAATCTCGTTTTTGTTTAACAGTGAATATAATTAATCCTTAAATTAAAACTAAGTATATTTAATGTATTTAAAGTTTTCAATGCTTTATTGTTTTTCAAAATCTATTAAAATTTGGTAGAGTTGTTGAACTTCTAGGATTAGAACATACCAGTATGTAGAAAAAATTTATTTTTTACAATATACAAAATTTGGAAAAGTTTTCACTTTTTTTACAGATAAATTTGTGTATGGGAATTTCTCCCATTAGTTTTATTCTATTACGGGTCTGAATCTTTGTGGCAACAAATCATGGAGTTTTAATATAGGCGGGTCACCGCCTATGGGGTAAAAAAAGTTGAATGTGTCTCTAACTAAATTCAAAGATTATCTCGAGAGTATTGTGGTCGCTGTGGCGTAGTGGTAGTGCGTTGGACTGCTACGCAGAGTGTTCGGGGTTCGAATCTCGGCACAGGCAAAATCACAAAAAAAAAAAAGAAAAAATTATTTTTCTACAAGAGGTGGTGCCACCTCTTGGAAGGCAATGGCAAACTTACAAGAGTAAAAATTGCTATGAAAAAGCTTTTCACTTCGCCGTTCGGATTCGGCATTAAACTGTAGGTCCCTTCCATTCATGTACAAATATAACACGCACAACATGAGTGGAAGCGAAGAGCTCGGCCTAGGCCCTCCATGGGCTGTTGTGCCATTAAAAGTAAGTAAAGTAATCTCGAGAGTATTTTCCCTAGGTGTCTTCAAATATCTCCCTTTGTTATTTTTATACATAACTTTAGTACATCATTGGAAAGCTTTCTACGAATACGACCTTTTGCCTTCAGCTGTTATTCATCTCGGATGTCACCTTCGACTAGATATTTAAATTTTTAAACTTCCTGACCGAGATATAGCGCAACCTCGTTTTTTTTTAATAAAAAAATAAAGTTTACTAATAAAGTTTTTTTGTATTCATGAATAAAAAAGTTGCAAAAGTGCGACAGTAAAAATTTGCAAATAACAAAGTTCTGTATTCCCGAGAAAAAAATTATTCGTGTAAAAATTTACATCAAATTATTTTGTTACGCGGCCTAAAGTTTTACTGGATAATTACATATACTCTGAGCTGGGAAGAATTTATTTGAAAATTAGACACTGGAAATTCATATTTAAAAATGTACAAAATTAATTTATGGAAACGAAAAATTGGAAAATTAAAAGAAGAAAGGTAGGAAGAATAGAACTAAAAGTAAAAAGAAATAATAGGAATAAAAGGAAGGCTACTGAAAAATTGTGGGACATCTTGAGACTGCAGGGGATGGTGCTGATATTGGTGCAGTCAGTTATGGAACGATGGCACTAGGTGGTCGCTGGGGTGCTTGAGTCGATTCTTCCGACCTTCACGCTCTCCTTCTTTGGGGCTGGTCTGTACTCCGGATGAATCGGAGTATGGTGGTCCAGAGAGCACTCCATACACCGACTATTTGGCTCACACATCACCCGCTCCATTCCAAGAAACTGTAACGTTCCTTGAATGACGTAAGTAAAGCTATAGTATTGAAAAATTTTTGTTTTAAATGGCAACCTGACAAAGTAACCTTCATGTGAACTTCGTTTCGTAATATAGTCTTCGCTCGGCTGAAAAACTATAAGACTGCAGATGCAGATGGCCGGCCTGCTGAGTTGTTTAAGACCGGAGGCGAAGAGCTCAAAAAACGTATGGATGAGCTTCTATGCAAAATATGGTCGGATGAAAGCATGCCAAGTGATCCATAAGAAAGGTGATTCCACGATTTGCGCCAACTACCGTGGGATAAGCCTTCTTAATATTGCATATAAGTTCTATCGAGCGTACTGTGCGAAAGACTGAAGCCCATCGTCAACAAAGTGTGACTTCAGGCCTGGTAAATCCACCATCAACCAGATATTCTCACTACGTCAAATCCTGAAAAAGACCCGAGAAAAACTTATCGACACCCATCATCTATTTGTCGATTATAAAGCTGCCTTCGACAGCACGATTAAGGATCACTTATACGCCGCAATGGCTGATTTTAGTATCCCTGCAAAGCTCATTCGTCTTTGCAAAACGACACTACCAACGCAGTAAAAATTGGGGGAGACCTCTCCGCGCCATTTGATACCAAAAAAGGTTTCAGACAAGGTGACTTCCTATCGTGCGACTTCTTTAACCTTATGCTGGAGAAAATAATTTGAGCTGGGAACATCGACATCTGGCACTATTTTTTAAAAGAGTGTCATGCTGCTAGCATACGCTGATGATATTGACATCATTGGTAAAAACGCTCGAGCAGTCAGTGCAGCATTCTCCAACCTGGAAAGGGAATCTCAGCGAGTGGCACTAGACCCACTGAACGAGGACAAAATGAAATACCTTGTGTCAACAAACAAAGAGTCACGGCTTCTTGGGCAAAATGTTACTGTTGACAATTATATTTTTCAAGTTGTCAGGATTTCGTTTACCTAGGACCCAGCATTAATACCAACAATATTGTCAGCATTGAGATCAAGCGGAGATTAACTCTTGCCAACAGGTGTTGTTACGTGCTCAGTAGGCAATTGAGAAGCAGAGCCCTCTCTTGACAGACGAAAATAACGCTCTATAATACCCTCATCTTTCCCGTCCTAATATATGGCGGTGAGACGTGGGCATTCAATGATGAAAGTCTGTTAGGAGCGTTCGAGAGGAAGATACTCCTTAAGATCTACGGTCCAGTATGCGTGGACGACGTGTATCGAATAAGATGGAACGATGAGCTGTATGAGCAGTTCACCGACACTGACATAATCAAGCGTTGGGTCATGTTGAGCGAATGGAAGCAGACGCTCCGGATTGAAGGGTGTTTTATTCTAGCCACGGTGGAGGAACACGCAGAAGAGGACGTCTTAATCTCCGTTGGAAAAACCAAGTACAGGGTGCCCTGACAGCACTTGGCCTTATCAACTGGCGCCAGCGCGCGGATAGCAGACGCTACTGGCGAAGCTTCATAGAGTCGGCCAAGACCGATCATCGGTTGTAGTAGTGCCAGCTAAGTTAGTAAGTAAGTAAGTAATAGAACGACTCAACAGAATTCGTTCAAGCAAACAAAAGCTGTTTTAACCAAAATACCACAGAAGGTTGATAGCTAAATTCAAACCTTTGCCGCTGAACCCAAAATGACATATACCATATTTACATGTCTCTATGTAATGTCTCTCATGCTATGAAGACCAACATTCAAAAAAACGTTCGGTACACGACCGAATTAAATTACTAAGAGAAAATAATCTGTGTGAAAATTGTCTAGCTTTCACACATTTGAGGATTGTGCGAACATTCTTTCTTGTGTCTATTGCTAAAGAATGCATCATTCCATGCTTCACTTAACAACAAGGACACGAACTCTACAGTCCAGTAGTCGGTCTCAAACGACTACAACTCATTATACAACTGTCGCAAGAAAATATGAAACTTCCATATTCTGCAAATTGAATAATTCTGGGAGCAAGAATGAATCAAACAAGCTCTTCCAAGATGTAGTCACTGAAGCGTAGTGGTGGTGCGTTAGACGGTTACGCAGAGTGTCCGGGGTTCGAACCTCGGCATAGGCAAAAATCAAAACAAAAAAAGTAGAAAACAATTTTTCTACAAGGCACTGCCTCTTGGCAGACAATGGCAAACTTAAGCAAAAATTGCCTATGAAAAGCTTTTTAATTCGCCGTTCGGTTTTTGGCGCTACATGCGGTCATTGTCGACATTGATAAACTGAAGTTCATTGCGGTAAAGGCATAACACTTTCCACTATGGCTGTCTATCTCTTTATGTCCTGTGTCCTGTGATTGCATTCCCTCTCTCATTCTCCCTACTTCTTCCTCCCACCTATCAATCTTCCTTCCGGTCTTGGCTGCCTCTACGAAGCTTCGCCAGTCGCCTCTGCTATGCGCGCTCTGGTCCCAGTTGATAAGGCCAAGTGCAGTCAGGTCGCCCTGTACCTGGTCTTTCCAACGGAGATTAGGACGACCTCTCCTGAGATTTCCTCCACCGTGGCTCGAATAAAACACCCTTCTAGCTGGAGCGCTTTCTTCCATTCGCTAAACATGACCCAGCAAACGAAGTCGCTGGATTTTTATACACTTGACTATGACAGTGTCGGCGTGCAGCTCATACAGCTCATTGTTCCATCTTATTCGATACACATCGTCCACGCATACCTGTAGCTTTATTGTTTTTCAGCAGAGCGATGGCCGTTAACGTCCTCATAGTCGAACGGCGGTACTTCAAAGCCGTCAGTGACTGGGGTTTAAGGAGTAGATTCCTCAGTGGCGGGATTATTGCCGTCATCGTCATTAAAAGCCATCTGTCACCAGATGTCCGTCTTCATCCTTGCATGAATAGCCCCCGGTCTTCAAACCATCAGTCAGGCGTCTTATCCTTTCAAAGAATTTTCGGATTTCGTTCCTGTCTCGTAACATTTCGATATCATTAAACTCGCGTCTTTCCTCATCTCTTTTCTTGCGCCTGGAAAGACGTTTCTCCCCCCTCCTCAACTTTCTGTATGGCTCCTTAGCAGCTTGCGTTGGAATTGACTGCAGGGTGGCTCTGTAAACAGCGTTTTTCGCTTCAGTAGCATCGCGAGATTCTTGGTCGTACCACATATTTCTCCGTCGACGGTGGTAGTCAAGCACTTCTTGTTAAGGGGTGTTTTGCGATAAGAGGAGCGCGAGTTGGTTGGCAAAGACTTCGGCTGTCTGTTGTGATTGCAGCTTTTCGACATCCAGCTTTCTCTTTTTATCGTACTCGATTTGCTACACATATACGTGTGCAGACCTTGGCTGCAACCAAGTAGTGGTCTGAGTCGATGTTTGCACCACGTATTGTGCGTACGTCTAGTACATTGGAAGCGTGCCTTCCGTCGATCACGACGTGATCAATCTGGTTCCGTGTGTTTTGATCAGGGGTTGTTCTATTACTTTGTATCTACTCGTCAGAAACTCATATAGCTGTGACCAAAGAGGTAGGTCTTTTCGGGACTTTAGTAATTGTTTCCACAGTGATAATGTTTCCTGTCGAAGTTTCGTAGAACATATATACTAGGAGAGGATCCCAGTTTTATGTACATATACTAGGAGAGAATCCCAGTTTTCTGTGAATACGTCTTGAGAGGCCGAGATACACATACAGTTTATTGTCATTTGAAGTGTTTGTATTTCTTCACTATTCTCGGAATGAGTAGTTGACAAATTTAGTATAGTATCGATTTGGTTATCAACCAGAATGCATTTATTCTCATAATGAGCCTTCAAGGCATCCCATGCTAGAGAGAAATTTTAGTCACTTATAGAAAAATTCAGCGGCTTGGCTGGCTGGGTTGAGCGAATGGAAGCAAACACTCTGGATTGAAGGGTGTTTTATTCGAGCCACGGTGGAAGAACACTCAGAAGAGGACGTCCTCTTGGAAAGATTAGGTACAGGACGACCTGTCTGCACTTGGCCTTATCAACTGACACTGGCGCGCATAGCAGTGGCGAAACTTTATCGAGGTGGCCAAGACCGATCATCGGTTGTAGTGCCAGGAAAGTAAGTAAGTAACTTCATAACCACCGGAGAAAATATCTGTGTCGCAAGATGGAACTTGTAAGCATGGCATATTAGAAATACTTGCCTGCTCTTGACGCGATTCTTTAGACGCTTCTCTTGAAATCGTTTGAGGTTGAAGTAATTTCAACTCATCCTTCCACTTTAGCCATTATGTTTTCATGTCTCTTGACAGCTACAATATTAGCCACTACCCTGTACTTTAAAATTTTCGGGCAAGTCACTGTCGTCTCGAAAACCAAATCATAGACTCTTTGTTTAGTTCAACCGCTCTCTAAACTAATTCGCTTCCCAACCAAAAAAGATTCGGTGTGATCTTCTAGAGGAAAACTATTGAATTTGGGGCAATATTTTACAAGGTATTTTACTTTCTGCATAGAAATATGATAAGTTCACCTTTTTGTGATTTAGCGACTTCTTGTTTTTTGCTGTTTTTCAGAATTGTCTTCGTCTGACATTTTCAGAATTTCTTTTTTATTTGACTCAACATATTCGTTTTGCGTTGGAGGATTTTAAGTTGGGAAAACTTAAAATATTATGTATAGTATCAAGTAGAATTTATGGAAAACAGGAACTTATATAGAAAAACGGGAGTTTTTTTCTTTGGGTCTAGTTGCTGTGTTGTTGTTTGTGATGGTTGATTTTTGTTGATTGCTTCCCTCGTAGGGATTTTATTTTTTCAGCTACAAATCTTTGGCACTTAATGGTTGTTCCACATTTTTGTTGTGTGTTAAACTTTTGGATCACTATCCGGGTCGAAGGGCGAATGTATAATTCCGGAATGAATTATTTAATTGAAAGATCCGGATCGAATTTTTTCGTATTTAATATTAACAAAATTAATTTTTTAGGAAAAAAATAATATATAAGAAAACTAAAAAAATTTAGATAACCGAAAGATGTTTGAGAAGAAAAGAAGAAAGGTAGAAAGAGTAGGACTAGAAGTAGAAATAAAGAATAGAAATAAAAAGAAATAAATAGTGAAAAATAGTGTTGAAAAATAGAGAACTAGAATAGGAAACAAATAGAACTAGAATGGCTTAAACACTTGATAAGTTCTTACTATTATATCTATATTTTTAGTAAAACCAAGTTTACAGATTTTTGTTGTTCAGTGACCTATAGTAAAATTTTATATGTTATACATGTAATGTTATACAGTAAATCAGTCATTTACACATCATATTTATAAAAAATATTTTAAACAGTTTACTTATATTTATGAAAATCTTGTTTATTAAATTAATACACCGAACGAGGTCCGAAAATTCTTTGAAAGAATAAGACGCCTGAGTGATGGTTTGAAGACCGGGGCCTCTTCCTGCAAGGATGAAGACGGAAATCTGGTGACAGATATCCAGGGCGTAATGAGGTTATGGAGGGAGCACTTTTCGCAGCTGCTTAATGGCGATGACGGCAATAATCCCGCCACTACGGAACCCACTCCGGAAACCCCAATCACTGACGGCGTTGAAGTACCGCCGCCTGACTATGAGGAGGTCTTAACAGCCATTGCTCGGCTGAAAAACAATAAGGCTGCAGGTGCAGATGGCTTGCCTGCTGAGTTGTTTAAGACCGGAGGCGAAGAGCTCAAAAAACGCATCCATGAGCTTCTATGCAGAATATGGTCAGATGAAAGCATGCCAAGTGATTGGAATCTCAGCGTACTCTGCCCAATCCATAAGAAAGGTGATTCCACGATCTGCGCCAACTACCGTGGGATAAGCCTTCTTAATATTGCATATAAGGTTCTATCGAGCGTACTGTGCGAAAGACTGAAGCCCATCGTCAACAAACTGATTGGACCTTATCAGTGTGGCTTCAGGCCTAGTAAATCCACCATCGACCAGATATTCACACTACGCCAAATCCTGGAAAAGACCCGAGAAAAACAGATCGACACCCTTCAGCTATTTGTCGATTATAAAGCCGCCTTCGACAGCACGATTAGGGATCTCTTGTTCGCCGCAATGTCTGATTGTGGTATACCTGCAAAGCTCATTCGTCTTTGCAAAATGACACTGACCAACACCACCAGTGCAGTGAAAATTGGGATAGACCTCTCCGCACCATTTGATACCAATATAAAATAACGCTCTATAAGTCCCTCATCCTTCCCGTACTAATGTGTGGCGCAGAGACGTGGACATTGACCATCAATGATGAGAGGCTGTCAGGAGCGTTCGAGATGGAATGATGAGCTGTACGCCGACACTGACATAGTCATAGTATAAAACTCCAGCGGCTTCGCTGGCTGGGTCATGTTGAGCGAATGGAAGAAAGCGCTCCAGCTAGAAGAGTGTTTTATTCGAACCACGGTGAGGAACACGCAGAAGGGGACGTCCTAATCTCCGTTGGAAAGACAAGATGCAGGGCAACCTGACTGCACTTGGCCTTATCAACTGGCCCCAGCGCGCGCATAGCAGAAGTGACTGGCGAAGCTTTGTGGAGGCGGCCAAGACCAATCATCGGTTGTAGTGCCAGCTAAGTAAGTAAGTAAATTAATACACAATAATACTTAGTTCTCCAACTTAACTCCCCGCTCCCACATTTTTGGTTGACCTAAAAATTTGGATTTATGAAGTCGGGAATACGGGAATATAATGAGTTTTTATAAGCAATTGGTCGCTGTGGCGTAGTGGTAGTGCGTTGGACTGGTACGCAGAGTGTCCGGGGTTCGAATCTCGGCACAGGCAAAATCAAAAACTAGAAAAAATAAATTTTCTACTCGGCACCACCTCTTGGCAGGCAATGGCAAACCTACAAGAGTAAAAATTGCTATGAAAAGCTTTTCACTTCGCCGTTCGGATTCGGCATTAAACTGTAGGTCCCTTCCATTCATGTACAAATATAACACGCACAACATGAGTGGATGTGAAAAGCTCGGCCTAGGCCCTCCATAGGCTGTTGTGCCATTAAAAGTAAAAAAGTTGTTTATGCAAACGAAAAGCCTTGTATAGTTCAGTTTGATGATTATCTAATTATCTGATCCCAGGTGTGGTATGTACATCTGGATTAACTTAACTTTGATCGTTTGCATTTCCAATGCATCCGACTCCCTTATCCTTATTTGCCATATCATTATAATTATAGTCTTAGCATCATCATCATCAAAATATGATCTCAACAGGTCGAAAATTTGCCACTTGCCGAGGAAAGATTTTCAGTCAAATTTGCAAGTAAATATTTTGCCTTTCGCTTTCGTTTTCGTTGATAAGCTGGGAATTCGGCCACCTCAATGACTACCAGGTGCTGTATAATCTGAGGATATTCGTCGAGACTCAATGACATGAGTGTTGACTTATTTGATCTAATGACCTCATTTGCCATTCATGCATTAGTCTTTGCCAGTTGTTTTTCAATGAAATTCGAATTCTTTTGTGCCTTAGTTGCTTCCGAAGTCTACACTCTCGCGATCTCTCGGTACTAGTTTTTGGGTTTTTTCACGATAGCAGAATCTGAATTTTGTTGGGCCTTCTTTTTTCGACGAACTCGCATAAAGCCGCAGAGGGTGCTGCCCATCATTTCGGTGACAATTTTCCTGCGACGATTATCTTTTACACCCTCGTAAATATAAAAACGACAGTGTGGTATGTCTGTTTCAATAATACAATTCAGTGAAAATATTTGAAAAATTCAATGCAAACCAATTTTTCAATACATATTCGACTGTATTGAGCTGTACTTAACCGATGGCTGCACCAATTTCGTCCTTAAGACCCTCAATGGTTGATGGATGGTTAGCGTAACAATAATAGTTCAACGAAGTCAAATCGCAATTGCGTGGTAGCCAATGCACATCACCAAATCGGCTAATAACGTGATTTTCAAACTTCCCAAGGAAAGGATCGATTGTTGCACGGCCTGTGTGACACGGCACGCCATACTGTTGGAACCAAATATTATCTTAAACTATATCTTCTAAAATGGGCCACAAATAATCAGTCATCATTGTGCGCTAGCGCACACCATTCACTATAACGTATCTTCCTTCCTTTGAGCAACATCAGCAATTTTTTCGGTTGTGCGTACTGTAGGTATAGGAGAACGTGTTGTTTTATCCAATATAGATCCAGTTTCACGCACACATTTCACAAATTTTTAGTGTCACAACGTTGTTAAGCAATAAAAATTGGAAGGCAACCATCTTTCAATTTTTCATGCAATGGTCGACTTTGCATGCCAAGTAAAGTTTACCTGCATTAATATGAAAATTGACAGATGCAATGAGTTATTTCTCGAGAGGGTGTATTGGTTCAAGTTTAGAAAGTTGTTGAATTTTCTGAAGAAGCAATTAAAAAGAAAACAAAGTTGTTATAAAAGAATGCCGAAAGACAAATGCCTAAAATTGGAAGCAAAAACAAAACAATTTACTTACAATTTTTTTAAAATTTATTCAACAAAAAATAGAAATACACTAAGTTACTTGAAAACCAGTACTTGAAAACAAATATGTAAATAATAGAAACAGAAAATACTTATATAAAAATTAACAAAGAATGACATAGTAGAAAAGAAACAGAAATAGATAATTAATTAAAATTCACACAAGGTAAAATATTGCTTTTTTTATATTATAACTGGCACTTTTTAATGAACATTTTAAAAAAATTTAAGAAAACTAAGTTAAGACTTTATTTTCTTTTAGATTTTTCCTTTTTTTTTAATTCTTTTCTCTTTTATAATTTTTGCTGTATTATGCTGCCTTTTTTTGCATGTTTAACCCCGCCTCCCCGCTTTGATCCAGCCCTGAATGTAATTTTTGGCGCACGGATATCGGAGTGGTCAAAAATGGGCTTCTTAATATATTTACAAGGTCATTGCAAATTGTCCTAACATCTAAAAAGATAGTTTTAAATACAATTTATTTATTGCCTATGCGTGGACGACGTGTATCGAATAAGATGGAACGTTGAGCTGTATGAGCTGTACGCCGACACTGATGTAGTCAAGCATATTAAAATCCAGCGGCTTCGCTGGCTGAGCGAATGGAAGAAAGTGCTTCGGTTAGAAGGGTGTTTTATTCGAGCCACGGAGGAGAAACACGCAGAATAGGACGTCCTAATCTCCGTTGGAAAGACCAGGTACAGGGCAACCTGACTGCACTTGGCCTTATCCACTGGCGCCAGCGTGCGCATAGCATAGGTTACTGGCGAAGCTTTATAGAGGCTGCCAAGACACAATAGCTGTCCAGCACACTATACATAGTACATTTTCTTTAAAGTGTGATATTTTCGCAACTTAAAAATCAATAACGATAAATGGGAATCGGTGATTAGTACACATCGAAGGTTGCCTTGATTAAGGTCGGACTGTATTCAACAAAGCATACAAATTATATTCACTGGGTATTGCTATTAAACTATGTTATATACAGTATGTATTACCTTTTATAATACAATTTGAATGATTTTTTAAACCACCTTTTATCAATTTATTAGATCAACAAAACACCTAAATTTGTCAACAATTATCGTTATCTGTTTGCACAATGAAACCATCCCTTACTGAATAGAGATAAATTTCTTTGTTATATCCTTATTAAGTCCCTCATGAGTGCAAATGATGTTCTACACAGTTTGAAGTGGTGGCTGTCTAAAGGGACTAATAAACGTGTCAGCCAAGCGAAAAATCTCTTCACATTCTACCTTTTGTAAAATTTACTTAACAATTGCCAGAATTATTTTTTAAATCAATTTCACTGATATTATTATACACGTACATACGTTCATTGCAGTTTATTGGTTTGGGCTTACTTGTATAACAAAATACCCATACCATTAAAGAGCAATGTGGTGAAACCTCGAAGGGAAGACATGTCAACACAATAGACGTATTTCCGCTCGAATTTTGGGGTGAGTTGAATGTGTATTATGCTCTTTACTTTGCGTTTATTTTGTTATCCTGCAAAAACAAACCAGTGTTTAACAGAGGATATAAGTTCTTGAACCGTTTTATTCAGTAGCATATCCTATGGTTCTTTTGAATTAATGCTGTGGGCTGCTTAAACATAATACAGAAGGGTGACAGTGCACGCTTTGTATGTTTTCATTGTTGAGACACGTTCATGCCTCTTGCTATACCATGGATAACTTAACCTAATGACAATTGCAGTTTAAGTGACTGCAATTATTATCTTCACGCCTTAATTTGTTTATGAAATTAAGTAAGCATAGTGGTCACTGTCTTTAATCCTAAGCAAATAAGTCTTCTATGAAAAATTATTAAAATGCGTAAATGTACACAAGCTTTCCAAATATAATTGAAAAATGTAATATAAAATCATAAATTGCTATTGCTTTACGTTTGTCTCTAAGATCTATATATGATAAGAGGTCGTAGGTGTAGATATATGTACGAGTGCATTTATGTACAAGCACTATCTAAAACCAGTGCGATCAATTTTACAAGAGATTTAAAAAAAATAAACAAATAACTACTTTCATTAATTGTTTTTTTATACCCTACACATTCTATCGACAAGATATATGCATGTATGTGTTTTACTGGTATAACTTTTTTCCGTATCGCCCATAAGGTATGGCAGCCGACCATGTTTCCGCAATTCACGCTGCAAATTACACTGTATGTGAAAATAGGGGGTCAAGTCTGGGTATTGGTTGAAACATTTTCTTTCCGAAAGCAGACATTAAAAGTATAAACCTAATTTCTCATTTTTCCCCGTTTTCATCCTGTTTACGACTTATGAACGGTTTAATGTTATATTGAGGTGATGAGTTTTTACATAATAACCTAATCGTGAAATAGGAGATAACTACATACGTAGATACAACAAATAATGTGCATATATGGTATGTATCGAGTGTTCTTTTTTTAAGAGGCGGAGAAATTAAAATTGAATTGAAGTTGAAGGCAATGTTTGAATAATACACAAGCCATTCTCGAAATATCATTACATACTGAAAAAGTCACCGTTTTGGGGCGCTTTATAGGCCGGTGGAATCATTGGTCCATTTGCCTCGAAAAATGATGATGGCCAGAAAGTTACAGTCAACAGAACGTTACAGTAGAGAGACATGAGTACTAAGTGTTTTGTGGCTCAATTGGAAGGCATTAATGTGGCAGACATGGGGTTTCAGCAGCATGGCGCCACATGCCAAACAGCGTGCTATACAATTCATTAACTGAAAGAATCATTTGACGAACGATTAATTTCACGAAATGTTAAATGGCAACTTTCGATTGTTTTCTTCGGGCAGAAACAACCGAGCACTTGGGATATTCGACACGTTATTGCCGAAATACAGCCTGATTAATTGCGAAGAGTATGTGAAAATTGGAGACTGCGCCATGTACGTGCCAGCCGCAGTGGCCCAACATCAAAAATGAATGCAGAGCATTGTGTTGAATGGGAGGAAGATTGATTGGTGGGAGGAAGAAGGAGGGAGAATGAGAGAGGGAATGCAATCACACAGGGCACTTGACTGTAATACTTTTCTCAAAAATACGTATGTGTTTTCATTTATATTAACATGTGTCTTATAACTTTTGAGACAAAATTCAAACCTAAGCCATTTAAAAACAGACACACAATTCTTGTTGCTAGAAACCTTTATTCAATAAGTATCGAATAGCACATTTACAATACACTTAATGGACCGTTGTCTTCGAATTTTCTTAGTATACTTCGAACTTTCGAAATCATGCTTTGGCAGAAAGATATCGGCTTCCTTCAACTTTTACTTGATTCCACCCACCAACTGTTACTCGTTCTGAGCTCGTTCTGAAAGTCCGTAAATTCACATGTGAATAGGAAAATCAAAATTGTCCGACACTGATTTATAGTACTAGTGGTAATACTACCTATAGGTACATAAGCATGATAAGTTTGTAATGTAGGTATAACATTTTTTTATTCTTACCATTAAAATTATGGAAAAATTATATAAAAAAATATTTTAAACATATTTTTAACAATATACTTATGTAAGTATATAAGGATAATAATGTACATATATGCTACATAGATACATACATAAGTTTATTGAGGGCTGTTTTCTAAATTCATTTATTTGTTATGTAGCTTAACTTCTTTATATTTTCATTTATATTGAAGAATCTGTTTGATACGTTGACCGCACTGATAGCAGCGAAAATATTCATAAGTTTTTATTTCATGTTGCTTTTTTAAATGTAGAGCTTTTAATAATTTTTGAACACTAATTAAAAAAAAAATTTTTCTTTTTAATGAATTTAATCTAATACACACACCGCAGTACCGCTTTCAACTTAAACATTGCCAAATACTGAGGAGAAAGATCAGATAGTGAGAGAAACTAAAGATAGTTTCTTTTATTGTATAAAACATAAAAACTTAAATATCAAAGAGTAAAACTCTAAAAAATTTTTCTTGTGCCAAAGAAATTTGTATAATTCAATTTGTAAAGTTTCAATTTGTATAGAAAACATGCTCATGAATTGATTTTCTTATATGTAATACAATAAACCTTTTATGTATACGCTACGTACTTTTTTTAATATAATTTTTGTGCATAAAAATTAATGTAAATTTGTGAAACACTATTCAAATTTTAGAGATTGGAAGGCTTTTTTTCAAGTAATACTTCCAGCAGTGCTCAAAATTAAACAAACCCTTTATTGGAATTTGTAATTGGTTACTTTAGAAACATGTTAAAGGATTGATATTTCGATATTTTTTTCGATTCATCGGACTAAAACGTCAATATTTTCGATGCATCGAATAATGAAAATTACCAGTTAGGGGTTATAACCAAAATAGTAATTTTCAGTAAGGTTGGCTATTTTCCGAGAAATGTACCAGAAAAATAATAATTTAGTGCACTCATATAAACTCGTAAATGCCTCATAAGTTTACAAGTGTATAGACTTGTCAAACTTTGTATGAAATGTTTACAAATGAATCCAACTATTATTTTTCTGTTTTATAGAATATATTTGTTCATAACTTTTTATATTTTTGTAGTAAAAGAATATATTTTCATAAAGTAATGAAATCAATTGCTAAGTGTAGAATGTTATTTTAAATATTTTAGATAGATTTGTTTGCCAAATATATATATGTAAAAGTTACATACTGTTTTTCTCCTGAGATTTTATTGATTAGTTTTAAATTTATAAAACGAAGATATTATTGATAAATTTATAATACTATTTAAGAATACAAAATGTGAAATTTATTTTTAAATATGTTAGAAATACATACATACCCGATGAAATGTCGTATGTGGAAAGAGGTTGTTTGTTAAAAGACCATATACCAAAAAAGACCATGTTTGCAATTTACTTATGTATCCTTCAATATAAATACAATAATAGTTTAACTTCATATTTTTAGAGTATTCCTTACTTCACTGTTATTGTGAATTACTTGGTGTTTTAACTTCTCTGAGTGGCAAGTATCAACATCCTCGTATACATATATGAAAGGCCACCATGAGTCCCTATTTGAAAGCTTATGTGGAACAACAAAAATTTAATTTTACCTTAAAACCAGCCAAAACTAATTTTTTTTAATCTTTTAAGCTCGTAAACCAAAATTTATACGCAAAATTTTCCATTAAGTGTATAAACACAAGCTTAATTGTTGAGCACGAAAAATAATTATTTAGGGCACACGAAACATCATTACAGCCAGAAAAAGTCAAAGTTTGGTGTGTTTTAGGGTCCTGTGGAATCCATGTGGCGTCAAAATAATGATCTTCTTAGACATGGTACTGAGCAATTTGAAAGGTTTCAAATATTTATGTACATAATAAGAGTAACACAAACAAAATGAATTTACTTGATAATGAAATTTTTCGTTTTTCAAAAAGTGTTCAAGTGTACAATTTCAATTACTCAATGGAATTGGAAAAGTAATCAATTCCTTTAACATGATTCTGATGTGATTGATAACAAATTTCGATTTCTAAGTAATGTACAATAATTGAATTTACCCAGCTACTTATGAATATGATATAGCCCCGGTTTTCGTTACAAATAATCGTTACTCGATCAAAACCCGTATACTCTGTACTCAGAGTGTGTAGTAGGGGTTCCATTCCCTAAGTTATTTTGCGAAAAATACCTTAGGGTATTTAAAATTGTTATCCCGGGCTCGAGACTAGATTAGTATAATAAAAATATGCAAAAATTTATAAAATGGCACTTTTTGATCAATTCATACAATGAGCATATAAACAATTCTTAAAAAGTAACGTTTCACAGGTTAACAGAGAAAGCTAAAAAACACATTTGTCTTTAAAACTATATTAAAAAAAAATTAACTGCAGCAAAAAATATGATTCGCAAGACAATCGTCAAGACAATTTGGAAACCATTTCGATCTCTTTTCTTGTAGTATCAAAACCCTGCATTAGCCAAGTTACTAACTGATGTAGAGCTACGGTCGCATGCCGCCGATTCTGGGCATCCAATCCCTTGCCTCGTAAGTTATCTTCCACCTATGCTTGCCTTGGCGGCATGAAAGCCATGATCCAGGAATTTAGCCGGGTAACTCCGTGAAAGCCTTCACAACGTGAAGGTGCCCCGAAGTCGTCGTCATAATGCGAACTTGTCTATATTAGTTCTTCGAAGTGGTAAATCTTTTAGAATTTCTGTTACATGGTTATTGGGCTCCAGGTTATAGGATGATGGGGTTGCTGGGGTTAACAGCTTGGGTTTTCTGTTCAAAGGATGAGTCCCAGGGTTATATAACTATATTATATATATTATAAATCCTATTTACTCGTTTGCTGATGACAGCACCATTATTCATTCATATGCCTGTTTAAAACGACCTAACTCTTTGGAAATTGAGAGGAAAGGGCACGTTATGAATGACTCACTTAATAAAGATCTCCAGTCAATCTCCGAGTGGGATCTCACGCATAGAGTTGAGTTCAATGCGCGCAAGACGCAATGTTGTCTGTTATCTCACAAACGAGTTTCCCAGCCCCCCCGTTAACCCCCTAGACATGAGTGGGGTAGGTATTGCGGAGACAGCGACTCTTGATGTTCTGGGAATGTGATGTTCGTTGGAATAAACACATTTGTGACGTGTCGAAAGAAGGAGCCAAGTCGGCTTTCTTATGCGGTGTAAAAAATATTTCACTGCGACTGATCTCCGCATGATCTACACCACCTATATACGTCCTAAATTGGGGTTTAATTCGCACCTATGGGCTGGAGCTTCACGAACGCAACTGGAGCTCCTGGACCGTATCCAACATCGAGCGATAAAGCTAATAGGAGACAGTAGAGTTTCCAGCTCTATTGACTCCTTGGAACATCGTCGAAACGTGGCTTGCCTGTCACTATTCTGCCGTTACTATAACGGTGGATGTTCTTCTGAGATGCGCAAGCTGATGCCGCCAGTTCGTATGTTCAACAGAACTACACGGTCAGCAAGCGGAACTCACGCCTGCCACGTAGACACGGTGTTCCAAAGTTCGTTCATCTGCCGTACCGCGCGTATTTGGAATAAACTCCCTGCAACAATTTTTCGCAATTATTATGACCCTTGCAAGTTTAAAGTAAACGTTCTTAACTCTTCTCCCTCCGTTTTCCTCCCACCTATCAATCTTCCTTCCAATCAACACAATGCTCTGCATTTATAGGAGTACCCCCTGTGTGTTGATTATATTTAAAAAATAAAAAAATAAATATGCGTTTAATAGTGCCGAAAAGCCTAAATTATTGGTATGGCAAAAGCACTAAAGTAATGGTGATAAACAAGTCCGGAACTCAGATTCAGCGACACCGGCAATATATAGTAAACATGCCGAAACCCGAAATGTTTTTATTTTTTTATGTGACTGTTTTATTAAGAGTTAACAGAAGGGTTGTTGCAGAAACCATGGATGTTAAACAACATGCTATTTAGACATAACAGCTATAATTAAACTCGGTATCTCTCCGTTGTTGTTTTCCTACACAATTATCACTCGTATATGTAACTAGAAGCTAGTGGCGATACGCCATAAATAAGACATAAGTACATAAGACTTGACTGTTCCCAAATTATAATTTTTACACTTTTTTAGCACAACACAACTCCTCAAAAATACATTTGAATATATCGATTTTCGTATGAAGTACTCTGTTGATATTTTTTGTACATATATATTTTTTATGTACATATATCAGTCATTTCAGATTGATCTTATCATAACTCACCGCGTAGATAGGTTTACTCTGACAGAAACCATGTACAAATTTTGATACAAATCTAAAATGATCGGATCGGATTTCGAAATTATTTGATACCAAATTAATGGCCGAATGTATAATAATAAACCACATATTAAACATTGAAAAAGACTGATTGTAATATTTGAATTTTTGAAATCGTACCATAATTTTAAATGTTCTTAATTGAACAATAGTGTACACTTTGACAAATTACTGTGTAATTTAAACTAATTGCTGTACTACTGCATAGACCTTTAAATTACCGTAAAATTCAATTACTGTACGGTTGACATCATTGAGTTGGATGAAAAAAAATTGGAAAAACTTAAACAGAAGTAGAAATGGGAATATCATTAGGAAAAATTGTCGATAACTAATCGCTAAGCCCAAGGAGTTATAGACAATTATAGAAAAAATTTTTTTATTTTAATCGTCTTATTTTTATTGGAGCTTTCTATACTTAGAAACTAACAATAGGTTTTTCAAATCTTGAATTTAAAATAAAATCCAGTTTCCATGCAGTTGGTTTAGTGCTGTATTAAAAGGATAAAAGTGTCTCGCATAGATTTTAGTAGATTTAATGTACATAGGACAAGAAAGCAGTATAATGATTGTTATATTTATATTCTTGTGCTTCACATTAGCTTACTTGGTTATTTTATGTTTTGAAAATGTTTACTAAAAGTTTGGAAAATGTTTAATTTTAGTTCTAATTTGTTTATACTTTATTTTGCACTTCCAGATGATTGTCACTATAAATTTAGATTTTTATGTCATGCAATATTATATTATAAGTCATATATTTAATCCTTGTTTACGCTACATGCTGCCGGTACTGCTAATAAGGCTTTAAGTTTTGTTGTGCCGGTTTTCGAAAGATATAATAAATAAATATTCAAATATATTCAAAATTACTTCTGGTGGGGAAACAATGTTCAGCGTCTTTCCTGCTCAGTATATACTCAGACTAATTGTACCATATTAGTTTATATCATGATCTATGGTATTTTTACTTTTTAACCGCTTGTGGTATTGCCACTGTAGTAAGATTCTTGCCATACTATTAGGATGTGTCATTATTTTCAGGGTATATTTTACTCCAAAATTTGTATATTTCTTCAGTAATCATGGGTATATTGAGGCCTTTATGAATATTGATATTTCTTAAGTACCACGGAGCTCCTAGGGGGGTTCTGAGCATTTTGGATTGCATTCTATGAAGCATCTCAGTTTTTCCATGTTTGTTGGCGACTCAGTTTCTCATAGTTGAATGCCATACGTCCTTCTTCTTTTTTCTTCTAATGGCACAACAGCCCATGAAGGGCCTAGGCCGAGCTATTCGCATCCACTCATGTTCTGCTTGTTATATTTGTGCATGAGTGGAAGGGACCTATAGTTTTATGTCGAATCCGAACGGCAAAGTGAAAAGCTTTTCATAGCCATTTCATTTTTACTCATGTAGGTCTATCATTGCCTGCGAAGAGGTGCTGCCGTGTAGAAAAATAATTTCCCCTACTTTTTTATTTTGCCTGAGCTGATACTTGAACCCTGGACACCCTGCGTAGCAGTCCAACGCACTACCAATAGTAAATATCCACTTTAAAGAGAAGCAATTGGTTGCCCAGGGTCAGCTTGGAGTTGTTTTTGCAACAATTAGTGCTTTAGTTTTTATAGGACCTTTTTTGATTCAATATGGTTGTTGAAGGTCAATCTTTTATCATGTCCATGCCGGGGTAGTTAACACTATCATTTTGGGAAATAGGGCAATTATTGAGAATCAAGGGCGGGCAAGCTCCTCTTTTTAGCGCAAAAGTAAGGTCGCTTTTTGATTCATTTACTGTTATTCTCCAGGTAGCTAAACAATTTTTTATTATTTCATGGGGATCCTGTAGGTTTTTGATTTAGGTGAATAACAGGTTTAATAACGGACCAAGGACACTCGCTTGTCGGAATCCAGCTACAATTGGGTAACTTTTTGAAGTGTAGATTTTGTGTTTAGTGCCGAAAGTTCTGTTTGAGCGATAGCATTTTAGTTTAGCTTGGGTATTTTGGAGTAACAAACGCCTGAGCAACATTTAGAAAAATAGCAGAACAATACATTTTTAAATTCAATCCTTTATCAGTAGGTTTTCTTGATTTAAAAATAGTTTTGTGAGGAAAATCGTTTATTTCTCTACTTTTTATCATCACAAACCCAAGTTTCATCAGAAAAAGTTCAGTGTTCTTAATATGATTTTGAAATGTATTTGAACAAAATTTTAGTTTGTGTGTAATACATATTCAGTATAAATTACCGACAAACTTCTGTAACGCAAATTAAAGAAGAAGACATAATATCACCTATTATAAAATTGGTAATTAATTAAATGAGAAGCATATTGTACATACATATATATGTACCAAAAATGCTAACTTTTATTATTAAATCAAAAAAGTAAATAAAAGACCATAATTTTACATTTCTAACTATTTATTTTTAAACTATTACATATGTATAATACATTATAAAATATTAAATTTTGCAATTAATTATTTTACATCATATTTTTGTTATTTGTGTTTTACTTAAAATGACGATGATAAAGCTTTAGTAAAGTTGATTTCAATCTTTTATTTAGATGAAAGAAAGAAATATATAAATCGTTGGTTGTCGATAATAACAATAACTATCGAGAAAATTTCCATCCTTAGTAGGAATGGAAATATCGTTAAGGAAAATTGTTGACATCTTATCAATAAGTTATCGACAATAATCGACAATTATCGATAGTTAACAGGAATGAACTTCCACCTAATTAAACTTTGCCCTTAAGAACTCAAACTTCCTACATTGTTGTGCAATCGAAGAGTCTAGGCCGAGCTTTTCGAATCCATTTATGCCGTGTGGGCTATAGGTATTTTTACACGAATGGATGTGACATATAATCTTATACCGAATCAGCAGGCTATAAGTGAAAAGCAAGGTGAAATTTTCAATATTTTATGAAGCGCTTAGAGAAATGTAATACTTATAAAAAAAGTTGGTGAGAATAATTTGTTCGGATGAAAAATATGAATAAAGAAAAAAAGATACTGAACACGTACTCATGTTAGGGCTTTGCTTTTGAAATTGAAAACGAGTTTTGAAATTATAGACAATTGTCGGTATGTCGCTACAATTGTCGATAGTTAACGATATCGTTGCTTGTCGATAATATCGATAATTATCGAGCAAATTCCCATCCTTAGTGAGGTACTGTTCAGACAATGACTCTGCAACCGATTTTGAGAAAATCTTAAACAATGATGTACTTTGCAAATTCCAAAACTTGGTGAAGGAATTTAAGTTGAAAAGCACTTTTCCGACTTTTTTAGGTAAGTTTCATTTTATAACATTTGAGAATTCAATTAAATTTCAGAATCCAATCAAATTGTAGAACTCAATTATATTTCAAAGAAGACAGCTGTTACAATCAGCTTTGAATGGAATAAAATCATCAAGCAATACGTCTTCATCAATAAGCAATTCTGCAAGTTGCTTTTGTATGTATGTTTTGCGGGAATAAAATTATATTAAATAAACAACGAACTTGTCTTTTGTGTTTTATTTAACATTTAAAATATTAAATTCTCCTCTAAACTCATATCAAATTTATATTTTAGTATGTCAATAATAGATTGTTGTCATATAATTTTAACGTTTTAAATATCAATAGCTCACTGAAAAAATTTAT
Organism: Palloptera scutellata; assembly: GCA_958295655.1. Lineage (NCBI taxonomy): Eukaryota > Metazoa > Arthropoda > Insecta > Diptera > Pallopteridae > Palloptera > Palloptera scutellata. Next base: position 57,523,607 of record OY282450.1, read on the forward strand.
TTCTTTTTCACATCAATCGAATATTCAGACTAAATGTTACATCTTGAATTTCATTCTTATATAACACCAACAAATAAATTACCTAATAATAGATTCCGATTACTCCAATAATTTTATCTCTAAATTCCATTACATTTTTTAATGTCAATTTTGATATTTTTAAATGTTGGCAGCTGATTCATTACTTTTAATTAACTGTTACTTAAGAATATCTATGAATTACTCTTGTTTTAATGTTTACTTATTTTGTTGTAAAAAACGTTATGAATAAAAATTATATTTTAAGTCTGATATGCGCCTCTGATATGACAGGTCGCCCTGTACCTGGTCTTTCCAACGGAGATTAGGACGTCCTCTTCTGCGTGTTCCTCCACCGTGGCGCTTTTTTTGCATTCGCTCAACATGACCCAGCCAGCGAAGCCGCTGGATTTTTATACACTTGACTATATCAGTGTCGGCGTACAGCTCTTATATCTCATCGTTCCATCTTATTCGATACACGTCGTCCACGTATACTGGACAGTAGATCTTACGGAGTATCTTCCTCTAGAACCCTCCTAACAGCCTCTCATCATTGATGGTCAATGTCCACGTCTCACCGCCATATATTAGCACGGGAAGGATGAGGGCGAGTATAAAGCGTTATTTACGTCGGTTGAGAGAGGGCCCTGCTTCTCAATTGCCCACTGAGCCCGTAGTAACTCCTGTTGGCAAGAGTTAATCTCCGCTTGATCTCAAGGCTGACATTATTGTTGGTATTAATGTTGGGTCCTAGGTAAACGAAATCCTGACAACTTGAAAAATATAATTGTCAACAGTAATATTTTTCCCAAGATGCCGTGACTCTTTGTTTGTTGACACAAGGTATTACGTTTTGTCCTCGTTCACCACTAGACCCACTCGATGAGATTCCATTTCCAGGTTGGAGAATACTGCACTGACTGCTCGAGCGGTTTTACCAATGATGTCAATATCATCAGCGTATGCTAGCAGCATGACACTCTTTTAAAAAATAGTGCCAGATGTCAATGTTCCCAGCTCGAAATATTTTCTCCAGCATAAGGTTAAAGAAGTCGCATGATAGGAAGTCACCTTGTCTAAAACCTTTTTTGGTATCAAATGGCGCGGAGAGGTCTCCCCCAATTTGGTAGTGTCGTTTTGCAAAGACGAATGAGCTTTGCAGGGATACTAAAATCAGCCATTGCGGCGTACAAGTGATCCTTAATCGTGCTGTCGAAGGCAGCTTTATAATCGACAAATAGATGATGGGTGTCGATATTTTTTTCTCGGGTCTTTCCCAGGATTTGACGTAGTGAGAATATCTGGTTGATGGTGGATTTACCAGGCCTGAAGTCACACTTTGTTGACGATGGGCTTCAGTCTTTCGCACAGTACGCTCGATAGAACTTATATGCAATATTAAGAAGGCTTATCCCACGGTAGTTGGCGCAAATCGTGGAATCACCTTTCTTATGGATCACTTGGCATGCTTTCATCCGACCATATTTTGCATAGAAGCTCATGCATGCGTTTTTTGAGCTCTTCGCCTCCAGTCTTAAACAACGCCGTCAATGATTGGGGTTTCTGGAGTAGATTCCGCAGTGGCGGGTTTATTGCCGTCATCGTCATTAAGCAGCTGCGAAAAGTGCTCCCTCCATAGTCTCATTATGCCCTGGACATCTGCACCAGATTTCGATCTTCATCCTTGCAGGAAGAGGCCCCGGTATTCAAACCATCAGTCAGGCGTCTTATTCTTTCAAAGAATTTTCGGACTTTGTTCCCATCCCGCAACATTTTATATCATTGAACTCGCGTCTTTCTCCATCTCTTTTGCTGCGCCGGAAAAGACGTTTCTCCTCCCTCCTCAACTCTCTCGCTCATTAGCAGTTCGCGTTGCAACTGACTGCAGGGTTGCTCTGTAAACAGCGTTTTTCGCTTCAGGAGAACCGCGACACTCCTGGTCGCGATTGCAGCTTTTGGACATCCAGCTTTTTCTTTGTACCTATCCATACGCGATTTGCCACATATATACGTGTGCAGACCTTGGCTACAACCAAGTAGTGGTCTGAGTCGATGTTTGCACCACGTATTGTGTGTACGTCTAGTACATTGGAATCGAGCCTTCCGCCGATCACAACGTGATTAATCTGGTGTCGTGTGTTTGATCAGGCGACAGCCAAGTGGCCTTATGGATATCCCTATGTTGGAATTTGGTACTGAAGTCGATCAGTCTCATACCGTTATAGGTGGCTTCGCTGTGGAGACTAAATTTTCCCATCGCTCCGAAGAGTTTTGCCTTGATGTGGATATTGGCTCGTTCACCGGCGTGAACCTCGAGACTAGATGACGCAGTCTCTTCCCAACCACAAATCCAACACCACGCATGACAGCTGTAGTAGATATCACAGGATGCTCTTCTGTAGTAACCCTGTCCCGTCCATCGAATCTCTCGACACAGGCAAAATAAGATATAATAAAATAAAACATCTTTCTACACGGCACCATCTCTATTTTAGTTTAGTTTAGTTTATTTATTTTGCCTATGAAAAAGCTTTTCACTTCGCTGTTCGGATTCGGCATAAAACTGCCACTTCCATTCATGTACAAATATAACAAGCACAACATGATGCGGAAACCTCGGCCTTTGGCGCTGCATGCGGTCATAGTCGATAATAATAAAACTGAAAAGTTTCTTGTGGTAAAAGCATAACACTTGCCACAATGGCTGTCTATCTCTTTATCGAAGTTCTGTGTGATTGCATTTCCTCTCTTATTCCCCCTCCTTCTTCCTCCCATCTATAACTCTTCCTTCCAATACACTCACGCATTTCACATTTGTTTTTACATTAAAACTGTTCTCGTGTGTTGTATTGACTGCTTCTGTTGATCTCCATTAAAGCCTGACTTACATTTATTGAAAACACATTTTTAAATTATTCGTTTAACAAAAATATAAAACTTTATTATCTAATTTTTAGAAAATGTTCGGTAATAACAGTGCTAGTTTTTTGCAACTTTTTTCGGTAATAAACAGAAACCTATCATTTTTATCTAATTCGGGGCAAAGGAATTCAGTGGTGATCATAGTTTTGCTCGGTGACTACATCGCTTCATACAAAAAATTTCTACGACGGTTTCATATAAAGACTGATTTGTCTGCAATACTTTTTGTCTTATTGTACATATATTTGTTTCATCACTCCAGATGATACTTTGAGAATCGGCCGTATTTAGACAATCATATATCCAATTCTAAATCATAGATTTTTACATAACGTTACATTACAGGCTTGGCCGAAGGAACGAACATGTTTTGAAATTGTTTGTTTAAGCTTTGGTGGCTTGATGGAAGGAGAGTTCGATCGGGGAAATTTGAGTGGAAAGAATTGAAATGGAAAACACAGCGAAATCGGTTTTATGATTATTTACAAATTACTTTATTGAAACTAAATTTGAAAAATTTAAATTACAATATGGTAGGAGTTAGGATAGACCGTACGGTTAGAATTATCCCAAAGGAATGTGTATATAAGAAGAAAGTAGCGATGGTAGGAGTAGGAAAAGAAAGAATAGAAAAAGAAAAGAGAAAGAATAGAAAAGAATAGAAAATAATCAAAAAGGAGGTTGGCTTAAACATCCCGGCCCCCTTGCAAGGGTGCAAAATCAATTGCCTCCTCGAGGCGCTGCAGGGTCCTAAAGACGTCCCTAAGTGGCTCTTTCACCCTCTGATCCCGGTAGTGGAATGTCTCGAGACGGCGTTGGATTGCCCGGGCGGCAACCATATGAGGAGGCGCGGCAGATTCAGGACCGCCAGGAACGATAGCTCTGGCTGGTCGTTGCGGTGCTTGAGGTCGGTGGTTGGCTTTCCTTTTATTTGCTACAGGCCTGGATTCCGAATGGATCAGCGTGAGGTGATCCAGGGAGCACTTCCTACACCGGTTGGCGGACTCGCATGTTGGCAAGGTATGCGTTTGAGCGAGGCAATTCATGGCGTGGAAAACGCGGCAATACCGCAATGCGTGGTACCGGAAGCATAGCTTGCATTGGCGACAATTTCCTTCCTGACCAGGAGGAGCCATTAACGCTGCGGGTTGCAACGTGTTGCGCTGGTTTGCGCGGCATACGGCTTTTGATGTAGCCTGTGGAGTACTGGATAAAAGTACAAATTAGCATCTTTTATACTCGTGGTTATAGAAGGAGACTTCTATATTATCAGTTTTTTACGCGAGAGGATAGGACGTGATATTACACCATTTTGGGTGCGCAAATCGACAACGCGAATGTGCTTGTCAGGACCAGGTGTAACTTGACGATACGGCCCAGACTCCATTCTTTTGGGGGAAGCAGTTCATCCTTTACGACTGCGAACTCTCCCTCTTCAGGGTCTTTCTGGGGATGTTTCCATTTATACCGCTTTTGAAGATCCCTTAGGTATTCTTCTTTCCAGCGGCGGCTGAATTGGTGATGAAGCACCTTAATTTTTTTCCAACGGTTAACGAGAGAGGTATTCTCAGCGTTGGGTTTGGGCGGAGCCATGAGAGGCGCATATCTGATGTAATGCCCAGGAGTGATCGCTGTGACATCAGCAGGATTTTGGGAAGTAGGAGTAAGAGACCGCGAAATTAGAACACATTCTATTCTTGCCAGTAGAGTGGTAAACTCTTTAAAGGTAAATTTGTGGTTTCCAGCAGTTTTTTTGAGATGAGTTTTGAAACTCTTGACCGCAGATTCCCATAACCAACTCATGTGGGGAGCACTTGGAGGAATAAAGTGCCAGGTTATACCTTGAGGAGGTTTTTTTTGCGAACTAAATCCACTGAGTGAGGGATCCAGGCTTGACACATTCATCCCAGTCAGTTCCATCTAGCCAAAGCTCTTGCAATAACATCTTGGCTTGAATCATAATTGGTGAAAGCCATCCTGCCGGGTCAAAAAGTTTCGCGACTGAAGAGAGAATTTGCTGTTTGGTGACCCCATTCACTGATGAAATTGGTGTAATGGTATAAGAAAATGATTCAGAAATTGCATTCCAACGAATCCCGAGAGTTAGTAGAGCTTGTACTTTGAAACCGTAGGAAATCGGAAGCTAAAAGATCCTCTACTGGGATATTTTCTAATATTGAACGATGGTTAGCTGTGATTTTTCTCAGAGGAAATCCAGCTGAGCCAAGACAATGTATTACTTGAGACAGTGATTCGATAGCTGTGTCTACATCATGGCCTCCAGAAAGGATGTCATCGACGTATGTATTTTGAACTAGAATTTTAGCCGCGACAGGGCATTGTTCTTGCGTATCTTTAACTCCAAACGTTACCCATAATGTTTCGTGTGGTAATTTCGTAGAAGATATATATACTGGGATAGGATCCAAGTTTTCTGTGGTTACGCCTTGAGAAGCTAAGACGCACAGACAGTTATTAATTGTCATTTTAAGTTTTTGTATCTCTTCACTATTCTCGGAATGAATAGTGTGCAAATTCAGTAACGTTTGTACTTGACTGTCAACTAGAATGCGTTTATTCTCATAACGAGCTTTCAAGGCTTCCCATGCTCGAGCGAAATTTTCGTCGCTTAACGGATATTGTTTGACGATACCTTGCTTTACCTTGCTTTTTATACCTGAGATGGTATAACTTTTTGGCGGAAGTAAGAGTTAATGTAAACGGCGGTGAACATGTCTCGGAAAGACGGCCATTCTTAATAACCACCAGAAAAAATTTCTGTATCGCAAGGTGGAACTTGTAAGCATGGCATGATACTTGCCTGCTCTTTGAGTTGCTCTTTAGGGACTTCTCTCGAAAGCACTTGAGGTAGTTGAGAAGTAATTCCAATTCTAGCCATTGTGTTTTCGTATGTTTCTTGACAGCTACAGTATTTACCACTAGCATGTACTTTGAAATTTTCGGACAAGTCACTGTCATCTGTCTCAAACACCACATCATAGACTCTTTGGAGTCGAGTCCAACCGTTCTCTAGACTACTTCGCTTCACAACCAAAAGAGATTCGGTGTGATCTTCTAGAGAAGAATTTTGAATTTATCGCAGTATTGCACAAGATTTGCACTTTTGGCAATGAACTTCTGCATGGAAATACTATAATTTCGCCTTTTTTGGGACTTAAAAATTTTTTTTTTTTTCTTTGTTGCTCGCGAATTTTTTGAGCATTCTCTTCGTCTGACATTTTTAAAATTTGTTTTTTATTTATCTCAACAGAGTCGCTTTGCCTGGAGGAGTTCTATCAACAGGCATTAAATTATTCTAAGAAATTTAGAATTATTTGAACAAATAAAATTGCAAATAAGTATACAAGAAAAGGAAAGAAAAAAAAAGTATATTGGAAATAGTTTTATTTAAATTAGCAACTATATATTTTTCTGGAAACAAGAAATATTTCCTGTAAATAGAGTTATTTATTTTTATTTAATTTTTTTTTTACTTAATGGCCCGGGCCGAGCTTTTCGCATCCACTCATGTTGTGCGTGTTATATTTGTACATGAATGGAAGGGACCTACAGTTTAATGCCGAATCCGAACGGCGAAGTAAAAAGCTTTTCATAGCAATTTTTACTCTTGTAGGTTTGCCATTGCCTGCCAAGAGGTGGTGCCGTGTAGAAAAAATATTTTTTCTACTTTTTGATTTTGGCTGTGCCGAGATTTGAACCCCGGACACTCTGCGTAGCAGTCCAACGCACTACCACTACGCCACAGCGACTATTATTATACTTCGTAATTTGAATCAACCGAAACTTTGCAATGGTTGGAGTTTTGCTGTGAAAAAATTGATGGTCAATGTTATTATAGCAACTATTTTGATTCGAAAATTCAAAGGTGAACGCGTGTTAATACCACGTATTCCGATGATTCCAACCGATTAGCCTTTCAAATTCAAACGTGTAGAATTTCCAATGCTAGTTGCATACGCAATTACCATTAATAAAGCGGAAGGTCAATCTTTGGAAATTTGTGGTATCAACTTAGAATATCTAGTATTTTCTCATGGACAAATATACGTACCCTGTTCACCTGTAGGCAAACCATCAGTATTATTCATTCATTCAGAAAACTAAAAATGTGGTTTTCCATAGAGTTTTACAATAAATATAAGCTTTAAAAATATAAACTGCTTTGAATTACTTTTTTAATTATGCACAATGAAACGTGCATAGGGTCCGCTAGTTATGTATATATGAAGTTCACAAGCAAAATTTAGAAAATAAATAAAAACTTGTACTTACTTTAACACTGGACAAAGGGAGGAAAGTTTTTCCCTGGGGTTTACTTGCTGTGCTGTACTCGTACTTGTTGGTGGTAGATTCTTGGTGAATGCTGCACTTGTTGCACTTTTTGTTTTTTTGCCTTTATTGTTAATGTATTTAATGTTTTTGTTTTGTGTGGCACTGCACTAACCTCATTGGATTCTTTATGTTTTTTTTTTCCTTTCACTGGCACTATTGGCTCGAAGGACCAAAGTTTAAGCTTTGGTGGCTTGATGGAAGGACAGTTGAATCGAGGGAATTTGAGTGGAATTAATTGAAATGGAAAACACAGCGAAATCGGTTCAAATTACTTTATTGAAACTAAATTTGAAAAATTTAAATTACAATATGGTAGGAGTTAGGATAAACCGTACGGTTAGAATTATTCCAAAGGAATGTGTATATAAGAAGAACGTAGCGATGGGAGGAGTAGGAAAAGAAAGAATAGAAAAAGAAAAGAGAAAGAATAGAAAATAATCAAAAAGGAGAGGGGCATTAGGGTGGCTTAAACATTGTTTTTGAGCTAATTTATGTAAACGATAAGCCTTGTATAGTTCAGTGTGATGGTTATCTGATCCCAGGTGTGCTACATCTGGATTAACTTCATTTTATCGTTTGCATCGCCCTCTGCAAAATCATAATTTCCTTCAAAATATTCATACTTAACGCATTGCTACATCATTATAATTATAAGCTTACCATCATAATCATTATAATAATCATCATCATTAAAATACTCACGTTGCATGATCTCAAGAGGTGGAAAATTACCGGCCTGAAATCTCGCGAATATTTTTAAAATAAGTGTAAATAGAATTTGGTTTTTTTTTTTAGGTTGACTAGACAAATCTCGTCTATGTTTTGTTGTGATGATGATAAATCTTCTCTTTCGTTGAGAAGCTGGGGATTCGGCCACATCAATTATGTGATCAATTATTGGCTTTAAACTCATTTGCTTCAAGTTGCTTGCGAAGTCTACATTCTCGCGATGGTGGCTTTTTAGTTTTTTCCACAATAGCAAAATCTTTCTTTCAATCGAGTATGATTCATACTCAGCGCCTTCTATCAATCAAGCTTGAATCAGCGCCCTCTATCAATCGAGTTTGATTCATACTCGTGGATACATTTGGATGCATATGTGCTGCCCATCATTTATGTGTATATACATAAGCATCCTTTTTTTTCATATTTGATTGCCCTTCATTTCCGTGACAATTTCCGTTTTGCCAAGATCACCCCCTCGTAAATATAAAGACGATTCTAAAGAAGTAAACTTAAAAAACATACTGCACAAGATTTTTAAGTCATACCGTTCATAAAAATTAGATTCCCAAAGTTCCATCGAGATTGATTAAAACTTAATACAAATTTTATTGCAGCCAAATCGGTATTTACATATATGAAACCTTCGTAGAGAATTTTTTTAAAGGGTATTTTTTTAGAAGTGTGGTTTTGAATCTGGTAATACTTTTTTCGGAGTTTGTCTTCTTGACAGTTGTCACTTGATTTATGCTCAATTTGATTTGCCATTTCATAATGAATAGACTTACTCCTGAACAACGTTTGCAAATCGTGCAAATTTATTACCAAAATAATGGTTCGGTTCGCGCGACGCATCACGCGCTGCGTCCAATATTCGGTCGACATAATCGCCCAGCAGAGTCGGTAATTCGAGCAACCATGGTTAGGTTTCGCACCACGTTTACTCTAGTGGACAATGCGCATCCTCAGAGATGCCGTACAGTGCGCACCGAAGACGCTATTGTTGCTGTGGAGCAGAGTATCGAAGAATACCCGAATGAGTCCATCCGCCATCGTGCGCAACAATTGGAGCTGTGCCCATCCACTTTATGGAAGATTTTGCGGAAGAATCTTGGTTTACGATCTTACAAAATCCAACTAGTGCAAGAATTGAACCCGAACGATCATCAAGCGCGTCGCACCTTCGGTAAATGGGCCCAAAACGAGATGGCCACCGATCCCGATTTTCACAAGAAAATTTTGTTCAGTGATGAAGCTCACTTTTAGTTGAATGGGTACGTTAATAAGCAAAATTGTCGCATTTGGAGTGATCATAATCCACAAGCCACACATCCTCAAAAAGTCACTGTATGGCGTGCTCTATGGGCAGAGGAAATCAGTGGTCCATATTTCTTCAAAGATGAAGCCGGTCATAATGTTACAGTCAATGGGGAACGCTGTAGAGCCATGGTTAATGACTTTTTCGTGCCTGAATTGGAGGATTTTGATGTGGACGACCTTGGGTTCCAACAAGACGGAGCTACATGCCATACTACCAACGAAACAATCTATTTAGTGAAGGAAACTTTTGGTGAGTGCATTATCTCGCGTCGTGATCCTGTGGCGTGGCCCCCAAGATCGTGAGATTTAACACCGCTGGACTATTTTTTGTGGGGTTATGTGAAGTCGCTTGTCTACTAGATAAGCCTGAGACTATTGACGCCTTGTAAGAGAATATTCGGCGCGTTATTACTGACATACGGCCCCAATTGCTGCAAAAAGTGGTCGAAAATTGGGCCTCTCGGCTGGAATTTATTCGAACCAGCCGCGGCGGCCACTTGCCCGAAATCGTTTTTAAAACATAATGGCAAATCCTTATCTTTATAATAAAGCTAAATTAAGGCCATAACATTGAATTATATGCGATTTTTTATTATTGAAAACCACACTTCTAAAAAAAAAAACACTCTGTGTTAAGCGATGTAGTCAACTAGCAAAATGGTGATCACCACTGAATTCGGTAAAAATAATTGATACCCTGTTATTTTTGTAACTACAAGGACAGTGTAATCAGTATTCTTAAAAATTAGTTACTGTTGAAAATTAATATTATTATTTTCCAAATTAATTTCAGGTCAAAATATGGTTTCAAAATCACAGATATAAGTGTAAAAGACAAGCCAAAGAAAAAGCAATGGCTGAGCAAAATCAACAAAATCAGGTAAGAGTAATTAATGCCTATTTCTATTAATATTAATTTTTATTAACTTTAAGATAACGTCTTATAGGCGGGAAAGCCGTAACAAAAAGTCTCTGAATTTCAAAATGCTAGTTTCTTAATATTTTGTTATTCTAGTGAAATACATGAACCTATGAGTACTTTGGTTGGGCATGCGGTAATTAGGACAAATGTTACAGGTGCGCTTTCAAACATGAAAAAACGTGGTTAGTAACACTGTTTTTTTAGTTTTTAAAATAAAAATACACGTTCCGTATTCAATAAAATTCATAATGAAGAAAATTAAACCAAATTCGGTACACACAGTTGAAATAGCTTGAAAAATAACTTTTAAGAAAATACCATCAGTTTGCAATAACCTCGCCTACTTACCGTACATTATTTGATAGATTATGTAGTTTGATATTATATGTTAAATATTTCACTTGTATGGGGCTACAGCCCAATGTAGACTGTTTTCCCAGCATTTATTGTAGAAGCGAATGTGTATCAAATTTGATTTAATTTGCTTTACTATTTCCTTCAATATTTCTGTTTGAACATTTCACTTCTATGGAAGGTATTATGCCCACTTAATAGATGTTGCTCATCTAAAAACTTAACCTCTTACTGATGATAAAGAATGTGTCATTAAAGTTTGGTAGAGTTGCTCAAGTTTAGCTCGATTTATTGTATACAGTTGAAATTTTTTTTTAAGCTCTTTTATGCGTACCTTCCTAACACACACCTGACTATCGCAAATTTGCATTTTATTGATTAAGTAACTTTTATATATATACCTATACAATGTTCCATTAGCGCACCTGTGACACACCGCTTGACTGACTAAAGCATGTTCATGTATTTCACTATTTCACATAGCCCACAACCTGTACTCTCTGGTAGCCCCATGTTATCCAAGCACGGTCTAGGATACCTTCAAAATCTTCCCGTGCTAATAGACACTTGCGGCGCAGGGAAGGAATCTGGGGCATTCCTTCCCAATGCAAGATTTGGTTTTTACTTATCTATTCAATAGCATTGAGAGTGCCTTGACTCTATCTACAGATAAACTAGGATAAAAATAATTACAAAAATTAGATTACAAAGTATCAACACATTCACAAGTATTCAGTTTAAATGATACTATTATCTATGAGGCTAGCTAAAGAGCAGAGTAGAGACTCACATCTATAAACTGGCCAGTTTTATGAATAAGGGTGAAAAATAAGTGACTTTCTCGGAGAGTCCTAATCGGGGCGTAGAACGGTAACAGTGCAATGGCTGAGCTAAATCGATCCGATTATCAAGGATGTCTTTAACAAATAGAGCAGCTCGAATTTTTTATCGTTCGACAAAAGTTCTTATATTAAAAAACTGGCATCTCAAACTGTAGGTCGGAATGTTATCGCCAGAGAATGATCTATGAAGAGCAAATTTTGTAAACAGTCTTTGAACTATTTCCAGCCTCATAATATCGGCTTCAGATGATGACCCAAATAACAGTAGCATACACCATGAACTATCTTACCATGCTTTCGAATATGCTTTTCGCTGTAAGTGGATCATAAAAATCGGCTGAATTTTATTTGAAAAACCCAAGCTTTGGATATTGTGTACTCCTTATGAGCTTTAAAGAGAACACAAAGATCCTTAACCACATCAACTCTTTTGAAGGAGTATTGTAGAAAATTTATACAAAAGCGGAAGGGTTTTGCGAGTGTACGATATTATACAATATTATATTTTGAGTAATTTAGGAAAAATTTATTATTTTCACATCAATTAATAAGTGATTTGATATTTTAGGCAATCACAAAGATTTCTTACAATAGCATAAACCGCTCTTTCCCTGGTAACCAAACGAGCTTGGCGTAGATTTGTTAACAGTTTATTATCAACAATTTGGGACCAGCAATATTTGGAGTAAGGCTTGTGGGCCCATTAAGCAAAACGCGGCGAATCGGCCTTGACGTCAGAATCTTAGAGTTAATCGATATGTGGAAGATACACAAATCTTTTTTTTTTTTTTATTGATACATTCAACACACAGAGTGTACCCCTATGAATGCCGAGCATTGTGTTGAATGGAAGGAAGATTGATAGGTGGGTGGAAGAAGGGGGAGAATGAAAGATGGAATGCAATCACACAACTATGCCTTTACCACAATGAACTTCAGTTTATCAGTGTCGACTATGACTGCATGTAGCGCTAAAGGCCCAGCTTTTCGCATTCACTCATGTTGTGCGTGTTATATTTGTACATGAATGGAAGGGACCTACAGTTTTATGCCGAATCCGAACGGCGGTGATCAACCGTCTTTGTATTTTTAAATTTAAAACATCTTCACCTCTTCTCTGTTTCACTGTTTCAAAACAAGTATGCGACAGATTGGTATTTATACATATATTTATTGTTTTGCATACATACATATATATTTTATATTTATGTTTTGATAAAAACACAAATAAACATTTATAATAGCGTTATTTAACATTATTTTAAAATTAGTAATTGATCAAAACATTTATTTATATGGTCAACATTTTGGTAAAATATATAATTTGGTTAATTTTTCTGATATTTGCCTTATTGCAAAATATTTAAGCATATTTAAAATAGCATATTTAAAATAGTAATAGTAATAATATAATAATAAGTAATAGTGGCCTTTTTTGAAGGAACGACTTTTTTATACTCTACGCACACTGGTTATATTACAGGTTACTTGAAAAGTTTCTACCCTAAACATCAAAACACAGTTATTTTGGATTGAGTTTTGTTTTTTTATTCAGCATAATCACCTAACAGTTCAATACACTTAGTCCAGCGCTCCTCCAATAAATCTATCCCATAATTAAAGTACGATTCCGGAAGGTCTGCAAAATATGCCTCATTCGACGAACAACGCTTTCCACGAAGGAACTGTTTCAGGTTTCGGAATAGGTAGTAGTCGCTGGGAGCCAAATCTGGTGAATACGGTGGATGGTCAGGCAATTCGTACTTTAATTCCTTAAATTTATCCATTGTGAAAACACTTGTGTGAAGACGTGCGTTGTCTTGATTAAAAAGAATTTTTTCTTCTTTAAACCGGGACAATAATTTTTCGCGAATTACTGCATCCGGTTTATTCAAAAGGTTACAATAGTATTCTGGGTTTATTGTTTTACCTTTCTCAAGATAATCAATCAAAACAATCCCTTTTGCAACCCAGAAAACGGTAGCCACAACCTTTTCTGCCGATCGTTCGTGCTTTGTCTGCTTTGACGACGAACATCCAGCGTCAGCCCACTGTAAACGTTGTTGTTTCAATTTAAGATCATGATTTAGTCTCAGCCACAATTATGAAACGTGGATTATTCTGAAAAAATTCGTTTTCGATCGAGTTTTTGTTGAATTTTTAGCGTATGCGGTTCTACTTTTCCAAACAGCTTTTTCATGTTTTTTTTATTTTTTTTATTATTATATAAAGCTGTCTTTGAGATATTTAACAATAGACTTATAAATAATAGAATTTCAAAAAATAAAAACAGTGTGTCCACTGATATACCCATATTTTACATTATTACATTAAATATTTATGTTTCGAAATTTTCACCTTAAATTATGAGATTTTTAGGGGTTTTTCGTTTTAGTCTGGAGAAAGTCCACTGCGAATTCATCAACTTAGATGCTAGTTGATTGGGATTGTTCAACATTCATATTTGGTATGAATTAAATTTGGTCTTAATTTCATCTTTGACGAAAGGGACTTGTAAATCACGATGTAGTTGTAAGTTGGTAACATACCAAGGTTCGGTCACAATCAAACGAAGCATTTTGGACTGGTTGCAATATTTCTACATTTAAAAATTGCGGCTGTACCCCAAAGTTGTATGCCGCAAGTCCATATCGGTTTAAGGATAGTCTTGTAAAGGAGCAGTTTGTTTTCGCAACATAGTTGCGAATTACGATTTATTACAGTTTAAGACCTAGAGCTTTGCGCTTCGTAAATATGTGCGTTTGTTATGTGAGATGTCTATCCAGATGCATTCCCAGGTACTTCCCATTGTTTGCTTGAGGGATTTTTATTTCACAGGTGGGCAAGTTAGCCGTGTTGTGAATTACTTGCACCGGCTTGGTTTCGTTCGCCACAATTTTCCAGTTTTTAGACCACAAGGATATTTCATTTAAACATTTTTGGAGTTTGAGCGAGGCAGTCATCAATTGACAAGGCAGCAGTGTCGTCTGCGAAGGTTCTAATAACAATTCCATCGGTTGTCGGCAAATTTGCAATGAAAAGTAGATATAACATTAGGCCCATAACACTACCCTGAGGAACACCGGCTTTTATATCATATAGAGATGTGATGTCATTGTGGTCGCTGTGGCGTAGTGGTAATGCGTTGGACTGCTACGCAGAGTGTCTGGGGTTCGAACCTCGGCACAGGCAAAATAAAAACAATAAAAAAAAAGTAGAAAAAAATAATTTTTCTACACGGCACCACCTCTTGGCAGGCAATGGCAAACCTACAAGAGTAAAAATTGCTATGAAAAGCTTTTAACTTCGCCGTTCGGATTCGGCATTAAACTGTAGGTCCCTTCCATTCATGTACAAATATAACACGCACAACATGAGTGAATGAGAAAAAGCCCTCCATGGGCTGTTGAGCCATTAAAAGTAAAGTAAAGTAAGATGTGATGTCATTGCCCTGCTTAACGAAGAAATGGCGATTTTCAACATACGATTTAAAAAACGTGTAAAAGTTTATTGTAAGCGTTTTTCTAGATTTATATAAAAAGCCCTCGTGCCACATACGGTCAAAATCTTTTGATATGTCTAGAAAAGCGGTGCAGTATTTTTTGGATTCGAAGCCTGCATTTATTTGTTCAACATGTCTATGAATTTGTTCAATTGTACCGTGACCTTGACGGAAACCGAACTGATGATCAGGAATGAGATGTTTTGACACAATAATAGGCATTCGCCTTTTCATAAACAACGATTGTAAGGCTTTGGAAGGGATTGGAAGCAGACTTATGGGGCGGTATGGTAATTCCTTCAGAATTTTTTCTGTAATCAAATCATATCCTGGAGCCTTTGCAGGTTTCAATTTGCTTATAATTGACCGTACTTGGTATTTTGTGAATAGAGATATCGGTAAGTTTAGTTGATATGGCTGAGCTAAGAGCTCGGATACTCTAATATTTCCACTGGTGGTTCGTCAGTCTTAGGAATAAATATAAGTACATCTTTAAGATGTTGCGCGAAAATTTGTGCCTTTTCGTGATCATTTTTCGCCCACGTTCCATCGGGTTTTTGTATTGGGGGTTGAAATTGTGTTGGTCTCTTCAATTTATTTAGCTAGCAGTACTTTTGACTCTTTGGTTTTAGCATTGAAGTGATTTTTATCACGTGGGAACCGTGTTTTTGACAAATTTTTCTTGCTAACTTTTTTCTTTTATCTTTTCCATGATTGAAACGGAATACTTGTTTGTGTAAGAACTGGTAAGTATTGACGTGGAACCCCAAGCGGTGTTGAATACAGTCATTAAAGTGATCTACTGCTTCTGTAATGTCGTTGGGTCTTTTTAGTAGCAGTTTCAGAGTAATCTTTGTGGTAACTAACTCTCTGAAGAAAGGCTAATGTGTTTTTTGCTTACTTCCTTTTGCGTTTTGATGATAGGTCAAAATTTGAGGGACAATTAAATCTTGTACCTCTACATGGTTAGACAAAAGTCAATAAGATCAGGGATTTTTTTAGGATCCTTAGGCCGTTGGTTCCACTGTTCAGATGGTGCTTAGATTTAAACTTTTAATAGCAGACAGGAGCTGTCGCCCTTTTGTAGTTATTAGTCGCGAGCCCCAAGCAGTGTGCTTTGCATTGTAATCTCCACCACTTATAAACCTGTTGCCAAGTGTCTTAAAGAATATTTCATACTCTTCTTTTTTTATATTATGTTTTGGTGGGGCTGTATACAGCAGATATTGTAATTGGCCCTATCCAATCATCTATTACAATATTTGTAGCTTGAATATGTTGCGTGAATAAGGATGTTGTTCGTGATGTTTTAGGTATATTTCTTTTTACCAGTATTGCAAAAGCGTATGCTTTTCCATCTGTATGTATTTTGTGGTAAAAGTTATAGTTGTTGATTTTAAAATGGCTATTTGCATTCCAGATAACTATTTTTAATTTACCGATTTTGAGAAGAGTTTTTATATTAGATTTATTAACAAGTTTGTCATGGTTGTAAGTTGCTGTTGTAGTAATGACATCATTTCACGCATATCAGGTGAATTGTTTGGAAGTTGAAACAAAATTTGTTGCAGTTTCATTTTGATTTGGGGTGTCTCTGATGGCCTGCGAGTACGATACGTTTTTTTGTACTTTTGGATGAATTTTAATTGCTGTAAGTTTGTATATGCAGCACACCTTTTATAATTTGCAGGATGATTTCCATCACAGAGAGCGTATTTTACATCTTCAGATCTATTTTGCGGTAACTCGCGCTTGGGACGTTTCAAATACGATTCTGCTATGTAATATGTTTTTAAATTCATATATTTTTTTGTTGTTACTTTTGGGTTCTAGCTCGACTAAAAATATAGGAATTGGCCGTTTAGTAGTTCTGTGTTTTATATTCCAAATGTTGGAGACTAAATGGCCGAGATCGGAAAGTTCATTTGTAATAGTTTTTTAGTTACACTGCAGTGGATGGATATATGTTTTTTAGTACAACTTTAAAAGGCCTTGGTTTTTTTGGCTAATAAGTATAGACTTCGGTATCTTTTAGTTCCAATTCTTTGACTATAGCGGTATATGCTTCAGACGTGTTTGTTTGTATTTTCACCCGATCACCACTTATTACTTTTATATCGTACTGCCCATCTATATGGTCATGCAGTAGTTTATAAAGATGCTGGATATTAGCGACCTTGTCAACAAATATCGGAGGTGGTTTGTATATCTTTTTCTTAGGTGCAGAGCTAATTTGGTTCTGTTTTTCTTCTATTTCAAGAATTTCATATCTGTTAGGTGTACGTTTAGGGTTACTAAGCCAGTGAGAGCTTAGCTTTGTTTGTTTCGTATTTTGCGCATTACAGGGACTGTCACGCCCTCTTTTTTGTGTGCGATACCTCAACCCAACCCTCGTTAAAGTTAAGTTCACTTAGTGAAGAGCTTCGTTTTCTCTCTATTGTTTTAAGTTTTTGATAGGTCTTGTTTAAATCGCTCAGCTATTGTTTTTCATTTGATGTTATTGCTTCTGACCAAGTTGTTGTTGATGATGTTTGTGCTTGAACATGCGGCTGTTGGTGTAATTGTTGCTTCTGTGGAAATTGTTGTTGTTTAAGTTTTTAATTTGGAACATTTTTTCCGAATTCATATTCTTATTGTTTGTATGTATATCCAATGTACCATGTAAACAGGCTAATTGAAGGTTAGGATTACCAGAGACAATAACAATAATGTATGTAGAACAAGCAGATGATCAGACAATTTTTTCGGAACCAGCCACGGTTCCTCGACAGTGATCTTAGTTGTTGTTGATCTTCTTGTTGTTTTCGATGTTGCAGCTCTTGATGCGTTATAACTACCATTTTTTCTGTCGCTGTTGATATTGGCGCCAAATTTCCGTTGGGCCCTGAACGCAGCGACACTCATGGTCCGTTGCTGTGTTTTGGACAAGTGTGTGCTAAGTTCGCACACAAACCTAAATCATTAATAATAGTCTGGTGGCGCTAGTAGCTGTATACCGATGACAGCTCAGACAGCTGACCGTATTTACACTTCGCGTTAGAGTGAAATTAAAATAAAATATTGCGAAACGGGAATATGGCGCAGTAAAATGTTTTCAAGAGCGAATTCAATTAAATTTTGATATAACAAATTTTAATAATTAATTTCTGTTTTTTTCACAACAGGATAACGATTCGGAATAGCTCAATCGTGTCATTAAACTTTCGCACATCTTCTCAAGAAAAAATTTGATTTTAGTATGCAAAACTGCTGTCTAAAACTCACATACACCGGGAGCCGACAAAAAATTACAACCAAATTGTTACGATTATTTAGAGTCTAGTATTTATTTATTCTGGTCGCTGTGGCGTAGTGGTAGTGCGTTGGACTGCTACGCAGAGTGTCCGGGGTTCGAATCTCGGCACAGGCAAAATAAAAAAAAAAAAGTAGAAAAAATAATTTTTCTACATGGCACCACCTATTGGCAGGCAATGGCAAACCTACAAGAGTAAAAATTGCTATGAAAAGCTTTTCACTTCGCCGTTCGGATTCGGCTTTAAACTG
This sequence comes from Palloptera scutellata, assembly GCA_958295655.1. NCBI lineage: Eukaryota > Metazoa > Arthropoda > Insecta > Diptera > Pallopteridae > Palloptera > Palloptera scutellata. The sequence continues at coordinate 57,542,109 of OY282450.1, forward strand.
TAGGTCCCTTCCATTCATGTACAAATATAACACGCACAACATGTATGGATGCGAAAAGCTCGGCCTAGGCCCTCCATTGGCTGTTGTGCCATTAAAAAAAAAATTTATTTATTCTAAACAAATGAAAAGGGTTCGATCACTGGATATTGTTAAAAGCAAATTATTAGAATTTTATTAAATTCAGTTAATAAAACACTTATAATTACTTCACAATTATGTTACACCGGTCGGTTGGGTTCTTCCATTATTTGTTGTACAATTTTCATTTTAATAAATTAATGTTGTTAAATATTAAATACGAATTCTTAGTGTTTAATTTTCAAACTTTCCTTTAAATAATTCACTTCTAAATTAAATATGATCCTTCGAGCAGGATGCTCCGGAACGATGGCATTGGCTGCTCTTTGACCGGGAGCGGAGTGAGTCATGTTGAACTGTGTTCCACAACTTTCGTTTCGGACTGGAACTGTGGAGTACTGAAAAGATGCACAGAATAGTAGGGAAACAATCAATGGTAAATTACAGCGGTCAAGGTGGAGAGCAGCCATAATTTGGGTCCGCCTTGTCTGCTTGTAGGTAGTACAAGCTTTGCAGTGGAAAATGCACATTATTATTTTTTAGTATTAGGCGAGGAATGAAATATTCCTTCCTGCCTCACCATGCGAAGCATGACACTGACTTCGGCATGAAGGAGCATATTATGGAGAAATTCCAAATATAAAATACAATGGCGAGAATTCTCGGGAATGATGATAGGATGTCGTTCGTCGTAGCTAAGAGCGGCATGAGCGAGACGACCATTCACTCTGAGAATATTCTCTTTGTCTAGAAACGAGAAGAGTGATTTTCTTTTCTATTGGTTTTGCATCGAGTAATGATGTCTTTTCTCGAAGATAATTTCGGTAATTTGTTCCAGGGAGGGAGGAACAAAGTGCCACAAAGTCGTGTCTTGATAACTTGAATTTCGGTATGAGGGATAGAGCTTGCAGTGTGAAATTGCTGAGAAGAGTGTTAACTTCGAAAGGCTTATTGGTTGCAGGAGGGCACTTAACCTTTTATCGCCAAGAGATGTAAGGAACGGAATTGTCCTTCTCTCAGGTGCGAACACAAAGGCAAGCTCGATAAGCTTTTTTCGAAGGAGACTTATAATCGCGAAAGGCTTATTGCTTGCAGGAGGGCCGCTAACCGTTTGCCACCAGGAGACGAGGATCGGAGTTGTCCTTCTCCTGAGTGTGAGAACAAAAGGCAAGCACAATAAGCTTTTCCTACGCAGAGTTGTAACAGCAGAGGGCTTATTGTTTGACACCTAAACCTTTGCCATCAAGAGATAAGGATCGGAATTGTCCTTCTCTTGAGTGAGACCAAAAGGCAAGCACAATAAGCTTCTACAAGTAACAAAGTTCGGGAAGTTGAACTTGATTACTCTGCGAGGACTGCCTCCACTGAGAGATTTCGCTGTTGTCTATGGTGGAAAGTTTCTCTAAGAAGTTGTTTCTTGTATCGACGGAATACTTCATGTATTAGTCTCAATCCGTGCCTGCTAATCAGAGCTGATGGTGTGAGATTTTCGCTAGTTTCATACAGGCGATTGTCACCAGGGGGCCGGGATGTTTAAGCCACCCTAATGCACCTTTTCTTTCCTATTCATTTTCTCTACCCTTTCTTTTCGTTCTATTTCTTTTCTTGCTATTGCTTTCTCTAGTTCTTCTCTAGAACAATTTCACACCGGTCAGTTGGGTTCTTCCATTTTAATAAATTAATGTTGTTAAATATTAAATACGAATTCTCATTTTTTCAATCTTTCCTTTAAATAATTCACTTCTGAATTAAACAACACATTTGTAATAAAACATACTATATAATACATATCAGCTTATACTTACATACATATAAGAATCTGTCTATCTCTTTATCTGTGTTGTTGTGATTGCATTCTCTAACTATCTCTCTTCCGTCTTTCTCGCACCTATCAATCTTCCTTCCTTCCTGTATGTTGAATGTATCAATAAAAAAAATTAAAAAATAAATAAAAAATATGCATACTTATGTATACAAAATCGAATAACTAAATTTTTATATTAAATACAAATATAATTAAAATTTCTTTTAGTCTAATAAATTAAATTATTATTTTTTTATAGCGTGTTGTTGAATTTTAGTAGTAGTAATTTCTCGAAATTGCTGTCTTAAAGCGATCTCCAGAAGCATTGATAAGTGCTGCATTCGAAAATAATCTTTCTACCGAAGCAGAAAATGGCAAGGGCCTATTAAATTTAATGTAATCCTTTTTCACTCTAGTTTCACTTCAGGACAAAGAACAGATTACTCTTTTGTAAGGCCCCCCACTCTTTTGTACGTTGTCTTTTAAATCAAAATAGCTCTTGAATTTTCGGCTGCTTCCAACAAAGAAGTTTCGCTGAAGTATTTTGACGTGCTCTTGTTACAAAACTTAGAGTATTGCGAAGCTTAGAGTATTTTGTTTTAATTGTAGCCAATGTTGGAAGAAGAAACCCGTACACCATTCCTTTCTAAATTTGTAAAAAGTATACAGCATCCGCAATAGTTTTTAAAATAATCATGCATTTCGCAAAATATTCAATAGTGTTTTCGTGCAGCATTTCGAACATTTCGCACAATATATTAATTTTTTCTTTATTTTTCAAGAGATCTCTAATCGAGTCAGCCGACGATCTGTTCTGAACTTTAACAATTAAAAAAATAAAAATATTAAAATAATAAAAATTTTGCGTGCCAATTTTAAGTCATGGAAACAAGGTATTTGGTATTTCATAATGAAAGTGATCGTTTTTCAGTACTATTTCTAGTGATTTAAAGACAAAGTGCGAAATTAAAATATATAAATATATATATATATAAATATATATAGTGGTCGCTGTGGCGTAGTGGTAGTGCGTTGGACTGCTACGCAGAGTGTCCGGGGTTCGAATCTCGGCACAGGCAAAATCAAAAAAAAAAAGTAGAAAAAATAATTTTTCTACACGGCACCACCTCTTGTCAGGCAATGGCAAACCTACAAGAGTAAAAATTGCTATGAAAAGCTTTTCCTTCGCCGTTCGGATTCGGCTTTAAACTGTAGGTCCCTTCCATTCATGTACAAATATAACACGCACAACATGAGTGGATGCGAAAAGCTCGGCCTAGGCCCTCCATGGGCTGTTGTGCCATCAAAAGTAAAGTAAAGTAAGTAAATATATATACATATTTATTTAGAAAAGCATAACCCAGATTCCAACAAGCCTTTTCAATAATTTTTAAATATTTTACGTGAAGGATTTATTTTCTTTGGTTTCCACGGGTAATGCCTTTTCCAGGGTATTTTTGACGAAGACCCTTCAAAGTCCGGAAGGGCCATATCGAGAGACCTTTATGTTTCTGAACGCACTATCAGTCGTATTGTCCACGAAGACATCCGGTACAAATCATACGTGATGCGCAGATGTCGGCACAAACTCGAGAACATCCATTCATACGGGCACAACGATTATGAAATAAGTTGAAACATCCTGAAATCCCGGATATGCTCTGGTTTTTCTATTGGACCAAATTTTGACCAGAACCAAAAAATAAATCGACGAAAAATTGTGTGGCAATGTTCAGATCCTTCAGATGTTCACCATGTTACGCACACAAACTTTCTGCAACTGACATGGTTTAAAGAATGGTGAGCAATGAACGACAATTTCATGCCATGCTACCCCACTTCTTTCCTGAAGGACGTCGGGTGAACGCTGTTGCCTACATTGAGGTTTTGAAAACACTTGTGAAACCCCGGAAAGATATCATCCTGTATTCTAACAGGACTCTACTCATTCTCACAAAGCCATGAAAGCGCAAGACTGGATGTCCGAGAATTTGCATGATTATATAACCCCAAACATGTGGCCACCTAGCTCCCCTGATCTTAATTCTTTGGACTACTACATAAGAGCAGCTATGATCATAGTAATGACGGATATGGATGACGATCATTTGATCAGTGCATTCAAACGATTCCGGCAGAGAATTGAAACTGTTATTGTCACTAGTGGCGTTTTTATTGAATAATTGTTTAGCGTGCCACTCCGTTTGCTGTAAATTCCGTTTAATTAAAATACAAGAAGTTTTCCTCACACTCACGCGTAACAGTCCAACGCACTACAGCTTAAGGAAATATTGAAGCACTTCAATTGGCCTTTTTTCTAAAGCATTTTCAAAGAAACAATTGCAACATTATGCACCAAAGGGGTGAATTTCTTTAGTGGCTGTCCGCATCAGAATACCAAAATAGTATCTATTATCAAGTAGAGTATCTAGTTGACAGTATCAAGTTTTAGTGACTTGATAGAATAGTATCAGCCAGAATTTCGCTGATAATCTAACTTAGATCTAACAGTTATGTACATAAGTACATATATTGATTTACAATAACAACTACTTTAATTTAACAATTACATTGTTGCTCAGCACTGTTATTTTGCTTGTTACGCTACTTTCGGTATGCGTTCTTACAACGATACTGCATAGATTTTTAGACTAATTATGTATTACATTACATATGCTCAGTGTCTGTGATGGGAAATTCCCGCCATTACATGTACAACAAAAATTGTTTGATAATCTCTTCGACCAAATAAAAGATTTAAACAGATAAATATTTTTTAAAAGATAAAAGAAAACTGTTATATGAAGAAAAACAAGAAATTGGGCGTGGCCAGAAGTTTAGTTTCACAGAAATGTTCATAGTTAACTGCATTACATACATATTTGATTAAGATATTTCATTTCGATTTCGTATTAAAATATTAAGAAAATGGCATATAAGAAGAAGTAGGATGATTTTAAAAATATTTGACTTTAGGTTATAACAAACCGAAAGTGCTTTGTAAAGGGTGATTTTTATAAAAGTTCAGTTTTTGAAAATGGAAAAAACGCCGAAAAAAATAAATCAATTTTTGCCATTTACTTTTTAAAGATAATTTCACTTCTACTACGCAACTACGCTTCAAGTGTTCCATTCTGAAGGTCCAATTTAGGCATATTTTTCACACATTTCGGCCAGAATCTCACAAATGACGCGTTCAATGTTGGCTTCCAAAGCAGCAATCGTGTTTGGATTGTCCCTATAGACAAGAGACTTAACATAGCCCCACAAAAAATAGTCTAACGGGGTCAAATCACACGATCTTGGTGGCCAATTGACTGCACCAAAACGTGAGATTAACTGCTCACCAAATCCGCCTCTCAATTGATTCGCGTGCAGTGTGGCATCGTCCTGTTGGAACCACATGTCGGCCGAGTCCATAACGTTGCGGCCTTCATCGTTTTTGAAGAAGTACGGCCCAAAGATGCCGCCTGCCCATAAACCGCACCAAAAAGTGAATTTTTCGGGATGCATTGGTAGCTGTTGGATGGTCTCTGGATGGTCTTCACTCCAAATAAGGCAATTCTGATTATTCACGTAACCATTGAGCCAAAAGTAAGCCTCGTCGCTAAATGGACGTAGCTTGCGAAACACTTTTTTCATAGCGCATGAATTTTGATAATAAATTTCAATAATTTGCAAACATTGTTCAGACGTAAGTCTATTCATTATGAAATGGCAAACCAAACTGAGCATAAATCAAGTGACAGCTGTCAAAATGACCAACTCCGAAAAAAGTATTGCCAGATTGAAAACCACACTTCTAGAAAAAACACCCTTTATATTAAAAAACAACAATTTTGTCTTTATCATCATCCAAGACTTTTAATTTTTGTAAATTATAAAATATTACCTTGCTTCCTCTGCACGTTTTGGCAAATAATACCAAAAACCACAAATTCTTCTTCCATTTTCAACACAATTTTCTTTTGATACGCGCCGAAAGTCAGCTGACTAATTTGATACTTTTTTTGTCACTAGAGATTTGATACTAAGCTCAGAATACCAAATTGTATCAATTTGAAGTTCACCTCTAAAAAGTATCAATTAGATATGGTACTTGATACTGTTGCCAGAATTCCTCTGTATGTATATAATTTTAATGTCATAAATTCTTCATATAAATTTATATTTGCAAACGGTACGGTTTACATGTGCAGTGGTTCCCAAACGTTTTAAATATATGTCTTTTTATACTGTTTTAATTTTAAAAATAAAATAATGAGTTGCGTTTATCCAAATTGCACAGTAAAGACCGAATCCGAGCGTCAGGTGCCTGCTAGCTTTGTGGTGGCCTCGCTCATATTAAGTGTGCTGGTCTTTCTGGCAGAATCGCGGACATTATACATGAAGGGAGAGGTCTTCGCTGGTCTTGCTTAAAATGTAGATCAGCCGAAGTTGAAATAAGCTAAATGTTCAATACTACTAGGAAAGGATTTAGTGAGATTGATAAAGAGTTGTCAGTACTCGTTGAAAAATTTAAAAAGTACGAAAACCTTTTTAACGATTTCAAGTGCCATGACGAGGATAATAATGTTGAGCTCCCAATTCAGAACCAATATTATTTACGCACTTATTTAAACCCTGCGGGTAAGAAAGCTACGGAATCTCTTACCCCGTCTAGTGCTATCGATGTTTCTCCAACATTTTTTTCTACTTTGGCTATGAATCAATCTCCTATAGTTATTGATGAATTTCCAGCTATTCCCACTATTGAAATCTCAACTTCGACTGAAAAAAAATGTACCTTCATCTATCACAGAATTTGCTGTGCCAGTTCTAAAAAAATTAACAGTAGTTGAATGTGTCGCACTAGCTACCAAAAAACTTAAAGTAGTTGCACCCAAAAAACTGTTTTTGTCTCTCGTTTTGCTAATGACACTACAGTCGCTGATATAAAATTTCATATAAAATCTAAAATTGAATTTGATGACATTTCTGTTCTGAAGTTTAACTTCTCATATCAAAGAAATATTTCGTCCTTTAAAATTATTATTCCGGCTGAGATGTTTGACAAAATCGTTGATTATAACTTCTGGCCAAAAGGTGCAATTGTGAAAGAGTTTGTCTATAAACCTAGGTAAGGCTCAGAGAGGGTTGTGTGCATTCCTCGTGTGGATACAAAAAACTAGCTTTTCCGCCCTTGCTTTTGAGATGGATGGAGTCATATATCACTAACCGAAAACAAACAGTGATTTTCCGAAATGCCGTATCGAAAAGAATTGCTGTTACTTCCGGAGTTCTTCAAGGGAGCCATCTGGGAACTTTATTATTTCTTCTGCTTATTAATGATGTGCCATCTGTTATTCGAAATTGCAAAATGGTAATGATGTAAAGTTGTTCTTATCTTACAACTCTATAATCCAACAAATACTTCTGCAAGAAGATCTTGATAATTTTTCAAACTGGTGCCGATTAAACTTGATGTTACTCAATCTGGATAAATGTAAGTTTATGACATTTACAAGGAGACAACATATGTCTGCTAAATATTCTTTACAGGATCAGACTCTGAGTCATGTATTAATATTTGTTGATTTGGGTGTAACAATGGATTCCAATTTAAATTTTAACTTACGTATCAACTCGTGTGTGAACAAAGCTAAAAGTTCGTTAGGATTTATTAAACGCTGGTCAAAAGAGTTTAACGACCCTTATACTACAAAAACGCTATTCACTTCACTTGTTAGACCCATCCTTGAGCATGCATCTCCTGTCTGGAATCCTCAATATATTTACTACAAAAGTAAAATTGAGTCGGTTCAAAAACAATTTCTTATTTTTGCACTGAGGAGTTTTTGTTGGAATACTCAATTGAAGCTTCCACCGTATTAACATCGATTAAAACTTATTAATCTACCGACATTGATAAGCAGAAGAAAAATGCTGAATATAACATTTCTTGTAAAGCTTTTGAATGGTATTTTATCATCTTCGTATTTACTATACGAAATAAACTTTAATACACCCTGTAGAAGCTCACGTTATTTTATTCCTATTAAACTTAGCATATGCAAAACAAATTATGCTCAAAATGATCCTTTTCGTGGAATATGTAAAGATTTTATTAAAATTTTATAATCTGTTTAGTATATGCAATTCTCTGGAACACATCAAAACAAACTTACTTATATTAAATCAATAAACAGCTGATGATTTTATATCTGTAGTTGTAAAGAATGCCTATTTGGATATACGCAGCTCATTACATATTTTCGTGTCAATTGTTTCGAAAACAGCAATAAAAAGAGTTAAAAGTTATTAAAAATTTGTTAAAATAAACGTAAAGCGGTTGATATAACAGAAAATATCAATAATTTAGCTATACTTAGTTGCATTTATTCATGGTAAATAAATATTCGAGTAATTACGTCTATTACTGTTGGCAACTCATTTCGTTGCCTGAGGGGCAAACGAACTATTTTTTGGCATTATGCAACATCAGTAAGGTTCTGATTTTATTTTTCTCTCGTGCTCGGTGTGGTGGTTACATTCGAGTTCATTACAGAGTTGCTTGTGGTCGAAATTCAGGTTTTTTTTTTTAAACTACGTATTTTGTGCGAAACGGCAACACTAAAATGGATTACCAAAAAATTCAAACGATTTTATCAATATGGAGAAAGAAATGGTCGCTGTCGTGTAGTGGTAGTGCGTTGGACTGCTACGCATAGTGTCCGAGGTTCGAATCTCGGCACAAGCAAAATCAAAAAAAAAAAAAAAAAAAAAAGAAATAATTTTTCTACACGGCACCACCTCTTGGCAGGCAATGGCAAACCTACAAGAGTAAAAAATTGCCTATGAAAAGCTTTTCACTTCGCCGTTCGAATTCGGCATTAAACCGTAGGTCCCTTCTATTCATGTACAAATATAACACGCACAACATGAGTGGATGCGAAAAGCTCGGCCTAAGCCCTCCTTTGCCTGTTGTGCCATTAAAAGTAAAGTAAGTAAGAAAGAAATTAATAATATTATATAATTGAATGTGCAATAAATTATGCAAATAATGTAATTTTTTGAACAGAGAGCCACCGGCTCACAGTGGGGTGAAAGTCTGAAAACGTGCGATTAATTCATACAAGCTTCCTATACATATTTTTAAAGTTTTTATTGGTTGCTACTACGTCTCTCAGTAAAATTAAATAATTTGTAGACATCATGTAGTGAATTTTTTTTATTAAAAAATCAGTGTAAGTTATAAATTTTGTTGTTATTTCACTAAAATTTATATATATCGGCGAAAATCAAACTTATCACGTATGACGACATCGTTGGAAAGAGTATATATTTACGCGTCCCATAATGTCTAGATCATCAGAATCGTTTAAAAAAAGATGCAGTTGGTCAAATTTTAATTTTGTTGTAATTTTTTATCAATTTTAACAAATCCTGCAAAATGAATGATTTTTTTCATATGAAATAAATCCGATGTTCCAAGTATTACTTTTTCGATAGCCTACTTAATTATGAACATTTTAAGCCCAAGTAGAGTCTATTCGGATATAAATTTATAAAGTAATTAATTTAGTGAAACTACATTATCAGAAAGTATTGTTTCGAAACCGGAAAATTTGTACTACAAGTACGCCAAAACGTGTCTAAATGTAGTAATATGTATAAGTATATAAAAATATAGGCGCATATTCATAGCCAAATTTAAGTTCTCACTTTGTTTAGTTCCTACTTATTTTCTATCAAATCAGAGTATTATTATATGCGCCATAGAAACCATAGTATACAAAATTTTATCAGAAGAAAACTTAAAAAGAAAAAATTGATTTATTGGACATTAATATTTATTTAGCAAATCTAAAACATAATTATTCAGCATCGTCTATTTCATCCGGTTCATTGCCATATTCGCTGCAAGTTTCATCATCATCACTATCGCGGTCATCATCATCATCTTCACACAAGTTAGTTAAGTAGAAATGGAGATATGACTTAGGTAAAAGCTGAAACTTTTTTTAGGCAGTTACTTCAAATTGGAAATTTGGATCAGAACTAATTAGAAATTGGTAAAATATATATTCGTTCGTCTTCTCTCAGCTACATTTGCGCGAATTATGTTCTCTGTATCTTTTAAAATCTTGGTTGCAAGCTTCTTGTGCTTCTTCGGATAATTGCCCAATAGGTAGTACAGCTTGAGATATGATGTCTGGTCCATGGATAAAGAATTTATGTAATGTTGTAGGCTTTGGATACCAGGCATAACCAGAAGAAAATGCTATCATTATTATGTGCATTTGATTTATTAATTCAAGATCAATATGTGTTTTTTTTTTTAAAGGTTTAACAATATATAACAACAACGTTTGCTTGAACAAGACAAAAATAATAACAAAACGAAAACGAAATATCGGAACAACAACAACACGATATGTACATTTATTTGTTGTATTTTTTCTGCAGTAAACAATTCACTTAGCAAGATGACTATATGTTTATAATATTTAAAACCATTCGGGACAAAAACGAACTAAATTTTTGTTCAGCAATGTTGTAGATTAGGGTTTGTAATTAAGAACACTTAAGCTTCACAGAAAAATTTTTGACAATTAACGCGAAAAAATAATTTGTAGCGATTTGCTGCGTATAGGGGGAAAAAACGTGAAGCTGGATGCGTCACTTAAATTGTCATCTAGTTGTAGTTGTGTATTTAGTGTCTCTAATAATTAATCATAAGAAATAAACCCAAATGAAGTGAACAAGTGTATCTTTAAAAGTATTTTCTTTTCTAAACTAATGTTAATTCCAGCGAACTTCGACTTAAAACAGGAAAATGGTATTCGACACTCTTAATGATTTTTTACATATACATAGTAAAAAAAAAGTATTGCTCACTCAAAAATTTTAGTCAAAATTAACAATATGTAGCTATTTAGAAAGTTAATACGGAGGAAAACAATAAAAAATTAAGATATAATATATATATAAAAAATAAGATGAATTATCTCTGAAAGCATCATATGTGTTTTGTAAGCTTAAGAAAAAAGTCAGACCTGGATCGCCACTTTCAAAAGGATAATATTTTATATTAGAAAGTAGCTTTGAACTATTCACTAAAATAAAGATTTTACCTTTGCAACATTTATATTTCTACAAAGTCTTAAAAGCGATCTTCAGTACTTGCGGTTATTTGTAATTAGAAACTGATTAAATCATTATTTAAGAATTAATAATCTTAATACGACCTTGGTTTCAGGACATAACTGGCAATAATTTCTGCTTTTTATCGCTCTATTGCTCCCAGACTGTTTAATTGTTTACCAGAAACAAATATGTTTTTTTAAAGGATGTGAAATCGTATCTTTTTAGCCATAACTACATACTTAATCATCACCTTGTCTTCTTTTGGGAGTTAACCTCCCTCCCTTTTCAGACAAAATTGAGAAAAATCTCTGAAGTAGATTTTATACAAGTATCAAAAATAATCAGTATCAGTATCAAAAAAAAAAAATACCATTTTACCTATAAAAACACATAAAATTTCTTTATTAAAAATAACAAATTGTATGACAACGCTCTCTAATGTTAGGTCTTAGGTATAAATAAAAATCAGAAATGGATTCATCGACCAAAAAAAAAAACAGTAAGATATTGCAAATTGCCAAAACAATTTTAAAAAATAAACATTATTTTATAAAGTAAAATTTTTATTTGTAAATGCAAGGAAATTGAACCATGATCGAAAAACCATGATAGAGTTTTGTTGCGGAAGCTGTTAACTTTCATTTGCTTTTGGGTCATCCCGTTCCCTTTTTCACTGTTGCACTGTTTAATTAGCGATATCATTGTTTGTCAATAATATCCACATTCCGGTAGAGCTCACCACGGTTAATGGGATTACCCATAGTAGAAGTATTTAAAGGAAGAAGCCCTTCAAATTGGTTCAATTGGTCTTCCATCATTGCATATGTAAAATTTTTCTGCACCCAATGATGTTAATAAGAAAAAATCAGAAAAGCTGCTTCTGGACGAGAAGAAATTGTCTTAAGACATGCCAACAGAGTAACGATAAACTGCACTGACTTATCTTTCTTTAAAAAACTTTTGCCGTACAAGATTGCTTTTACAAAATCAATAGCACAATCAGCTGGTACCATAAATTATTTATTTTATATTTGAGTGCAGCGTATTATTTTCCACCAAAAAATGTCTTGTAGTGTAGAAGCATTAAAAGTATAAAGAGAATTTTTCTGTTGAGAAACTTAAAGGTTAAGGCAGACAATGACCTCCAGTTAACAAAAAAAAAAAAATGGCTGGTTTAGTTAAAGCCCACTTGAAGAGAAGTTCAAACGTGTTTGTCCGCCATTCTGACTCCAAACGTGACACTTCAAAAAGATATATCCAAAAATAAAAAAAATGCTCATTTTGAATCATAAGTATATGGTGCAATAGGTTCTAGATCGTAGCGAATAAAATGATATTGAAGCCTGAACTCAAAACAAAGGCTGTACGAAAATTTCCTTCTGAAATTTAAATGATGTGTTATGGATGATGAAACCTACGTGAAAGGTGACTTTCAGCAATTACCTGGACAGTAACTTTACACAGTCCAAGCTGGAGGCCAAGCTCGTAAAAAGATTAAAATACGAAAAACAATCCAAATTTGATTTGGCAGGCAATATGCACTTGTGGATAAAGGAATGTAGTTTTTGTTACCACTGGTCTATAAAATAAGAAGTATACATAGAAGAGTGCTTTAAAAAGTGTCTTTTACCATTTTTAAGAAGCCATGATAAACCATTATTTATTGGCGTTTCGTGTACACTTCTTACGTAGTACATCCAACGCTGTTTTGAATATTGTTCATTCGTTTTACAATCCGAAAAATAAAATTTAAATTTTCGTGAAATCTATTTTAATAACATACATATTTAAAGTGATAAGTAACAAAAACTGCACAATGATTTGATTAATAAGTAGATATAAAAACAATAAATACAATTGCAAGAATACTAATGTAAATTTTTTTGCATTACCAAAAAATGAATTTGTGTGAAAAAAGTGAGTGTCTGTCAAAATTGGCATTGGTGTGTTCTCTTAATTTTTACAATTAAGACAGACACTAGCATATCCACTGATTACGTGATGTTGAAACGGTAGGTTGATTAGGTTCGTGGTTCGAACACCACTTCAACCAAGCAACCATTTTAAATAGAACAACGTATATTAATTTGTTATAAATCTATAAATAAAAGATGCACCAAAAAATTTTCAGAAATCAGTTTAATTTGAAAACAAATCTATGTGAAAATCATATTTCATATTGAACAACATTTTGAAACTACGCAATTTATTTTACCACAAATTCTCACTAAATAATGTACAATAAAAATACAACAATGGTGCAAAAAGAAAGAGAATATATAAAAAACGTTCTTCTTCAATTGTCAATTTTTTACTTACTTGACTGGCAAAAACAAATGGGGATTGTGTTATGATAAAATCTCTAGTAAAAATTGCGGCTGGGAGACAGCGAGCATGTAGAGTTCGTCGAAAAATGGAACCCCAACACAATTGAAATTCTGCTATCAGATTATACTGCACCAGGCAGTCATTGAGGTGATAGAATTCCCAGCTTCTCAAAGAAACAGAAGGGCAGAAGATTTACTTGATAATTTGATTGAAAATCTTTCCTCTGTGGAAAGAAAACAACTCGCATCAACGCAACAAAACATAGACGAGATTTGCTTCAAAACATTCACGAGTTCTGAACCTGAATATTTTGATGATGACTATAAGATTATAATTAAAGTGTGATTTTTTAAGAGCTTGGTTTTTGTAAATCCAAAAAACACAGAAATTTTACAAAAGTGAATGAAATTTTTATTTGAGTCGATAAATCAATTCCTCCCATTTACTTTTTAAAGATTATTTCACTTAAATGTTGCTCGCTGCTAAGCTTCAACTAGTCCATTCTGAAGGTCCAGTTTTCGCAGACTTTTTCACACATTTAGGCCGGAATCTCACCAATGACGCGTTCAATGTTGGCTTCCAAAGCAGCAATCATGTTTGGCTTTTCCCTATAGACAAGAGACTTAACATAACTCCAGAAAAAATAGTCTAACGGGGTCAAATCACACGATCTTGGTGGCTAATTAACTGCACCAAAACGTCAGATTAACTGCTCACCAAATTCGTCTCTCAATTGATGCATTGTTTCGCATGCAGTGTGGCATGTGGCACGGTCCTGTTTATTTATTTAGCTTAGTACAAGCGAGCAAGTTACTTAAATCTATACTTAACTTAGGGGGAGGGCTGTTTTCATTTATTTTTTGAGGTAAATGGGAACAACATTTTGTTATTTATTCATCTTAAATTATACTTAAAAATAGTTAAATACATGGCTTAGCAAGAGGAGGGAGGGGAATAGCCTTTATACAGGGCATTATTTAAGCTAAATTTGCTATGGTGAAAGTCAAAAACATTTTGAATGTCGTTGGCTATTCGAAGCCGCCATGGGTTCGTTGCCGCCATAATCTGTTCGGTGAGTATTAAGACGAAAAGCGGGCACAGACCTAAAGTTACGTGGGTTGGTGTTAATAAGAATAGTTTGGAGCAACGCGGGACAGTCAATGTTTCTAGCTAATAATTGGTGAACAAATACTGTATCGGTTGTTTTTCGGCGTATTTCAAGGGACTGTATATTAATTAGTTCGAGGTGATCCTTATATAGGGGCAAGTTAAAGGGATCAGACTATGGTACGCCACGCAAGGAAAACAAATAAATCTGCGTTGCACTGCTTCAATTCTAAGGGAATGGGTGTTATAATAAGGAAACCAGACTTGGCTAGCATATTCAGGAATTGGCCTGACAAATGTAAAATAGAGAGATTTTGTGAAATATGGGTTTGAGACCAGTGTTTCACAAACCCAAGAGCAGAGTTGGCCCTACGATATTTACATCATCATCAATGTGGGAAAGAAAATTAAGTTCCTTATCACAGATAACACCCAAGTCTCGTAACGAAATTACGCTTTCTGGAATATGTTAGAATTGACATTTACTGACATTGAGCTCGAGAAAATTTTCATTACACCATTTTGAAAAATTATTCAAGTCATTTTGTAGTAGGCGATAGTCAAGGGGTATTAGAATGTGTCGGTAAATTTTCATATCATCAGCTGAGAGTTTTTGATGATAAAATCTACATCGTTAATTGTTAGGACAAAAGTCAAGGGACCAAGGATGTGGCAACAAAGGGTTCAGATGTGGAAAACCTAACTATGACATTATATATATCCGATTTTCCAGGTAAGATTTTATCCATCTTATAAACCCCGATTGAAAGCCTAAAGCGTTGAGTTTAGGAAAGATAATACCATGCGAAATTTTATCAAAATCCTTAATGAAGTCGGTAGCAATTACATCGACTTCTTTGCCATCCTCCAATGCACACAGGGTGCTGGATATAAACTCTGAAAAACTCTCTGGCATTCAGTTATATTGATGGTGAATTTCTATAGAAACAAACCCAGGTCAGAGTCAGCATTTCGGGGAATGAATAACGTAGTAAAATCCTCATAATTGTCACTGCGAAACTTTTTGAGCCTATCTTCCCATTCAGAATGTGTCCACCAAATTGGTTAATGAAATTGCTTGTAACGGCTATAGATTGATCAGTTTCGACGCCATGTCTTTCAGAGGCAGTATAGTCAGCAGATAAACTGCAGCTGGTGGATCCGTTATTGGAAGTAAGGGGATGTGGGCAGCAGGCTGGAGAGATGGACACAGTGGCATTTCGGCTATTGTTTCCATCAATTCGGAATGAATTGACGTTGACATGTTGGCTGTTGTTTCCACTTATTTCGCTTGTATTGATGAGTTTGAGGCTGGATAAAGTTAACGATTTCCGCAAGCGTAGACCGAGTTGCGGAAAGCTCATCGCAGATATCGGTATTTCTATGGATCAGAGTTTGTAGTAAAGGGTCCGACATTTGAGAGGAGACAGTGGTAACTCTAGGGGATGAAGATGACCTCTTGCAGCGATGTGATATTTTTGCTGATTTCGGCAATGGACCAGGCATCCTTAGCACCAAAGGTCTGGAGTATTTTTTCAATTTCTTCCAGTATGTTTTCTCTCACAGATTTGTTTTTTGGCCAAGGATTGCGTGTGGTGCTTTGAAATCAGGTTATCCTTGTCGTAGTTAAGCCTCTCAATGTGGCTCACAATATTGTCGTACATACACTTCAGTAATTTCTCCACACTCTGGCAATCGGTACATATAAAATGGTCTTCAAGATATGGATGATTCCAATCTCTGGGGGCATCCATATATACACCATGGAGCTTTCGGTTACAAAAAGCTTTGCACATCACCCACTTTGATGTATTGTCAAAGGCGCTACAATTCGACAGACTGCACTTAAAGCTCATTATCTCTGTCAGCAATATCAGCACACAAAAGTAGGTCAAAAATTGTTTAGGTCAACGCACGTAGAAGAGTTTAATAATTGCAAAAAAAAAAGAAATGTCGTTGGCCAGCGGAAATTAAATTGAATCGCACGATAATTCAGGATTAAAAGAAACGGACAAATTGCGTTGATCACCGATATTAAATAAATAAATAAAATAAAAACTCGCGGAGCAATTAAAATCAAGTCCAGGCCGTTCAAGAGTTGCTTAGTTAATATTGGAACCACTTGTCGGCCGGGTCCAATTCTTGCATTTTCGGCAAAAAAAAAGTTTGTTATCATCGAACGGTACCTTTCTCCATTGACCGTAACGTTGCGGCCTTAATAGTCTTTGAAGCAGTACGGCCCAATGATGCCGCCTGCCCATAAACCGCACCAAACAGTGAATTTTTCGGGATGCATTGGTAGCTGCTTAATTGCCTCTGGCCTGGCTTCAGTTCTTGCATCAGATGTATTTCGTATGGCATTAATCCGAGATCTTTGCGTAAAATCTTTCAGGTGGTGGAATAACACAAACCCTATTGCTGCGATCGGCGCGATCTTCTTCAACACTGGCAGATACAGCAGTAATATACGATTTGGTGGATTGATGTTCAAAAAGGTAAAAAAGTGCGAAATTTGGTCACAATGAGCTGAATATCCTGCCCTGTGGGTGGATTATGACGACCATAAAATGGACGTAGCTTGCGAAAACACATTTTTCACAGAGCACGAATTTTTATAATAAATTTTAATAATTTGCAAACGTTGTTCAGGCGTAAGTCTATTCATGATAAAATGGCCAACCAAAATAAGCATTTTTTACTTTGACACATGTCAAGAATCACGCGTGAACTGTCAGAAATATAAACGTTAAAAACCAAATAGCAAAAAAATAAGCCTTTAGAATGTTATAGCAAATAAATTTGCATGCTTTGAGTATGAATATTTTGATGGATATGTTAATTTTGCAGAGGGCGTTGCATGCATTGGAAATGCAAACGATCCAAATGAAGTTAATACAGATGTAGCACACGTGGGATCAGAGAATCATAAAACTGAACCATACAAGGCTTATCGTTTGCATACATCAGCACATAAACAATTTCAAAACATGTTTGTTAAAAATTCCTTCGGCCGCGCCTGTAATGTCTGCGATAGACTCTGGATTTTTACAAGATTACTAAACATAACCTGAAACCCCAAAACGTAAAGGTTCTGAAGAAGTAAACTTCTGTAGGGCGTCCCACTGACGCAAACAATTTTTTTTATTATCATATGCATTGTATATGAAGTAAAAGTATATGTCTATATTATTTTATTATTTACAGCACCGATTTCAAAAAATTTAAGTTATAATACTCATTGTATTTTGTCTGTCCCTTCTCTTAAATTTTTTAAAAGTGAAATAATTAATAGATAAAATAATAACTATCCATTTTTGTTTATTTTTTATTTTATTTAGTCTGCCAGTTCGCCACGTCGTGTTGCTGTTCCGGTATTAGTTAAAGACGGTAAACCATGCTCAGGTAGCAACAGTTCATCCCAACAACAATCACAGCAGCAAGCGAACGTCGCCATAAGTAACGGACCGAACAACAACAGTGGCATAAGTGGTAATAACGGGAATAGTGCAGTTAATAATAGTGGAGCAAATGGCTTAAACTTAATAACTGGAGAAACTCCAAGCTCACATTCCCCGGATACTTCCTCTTCACTTCTCACCAGTTATAATGGGACTGTATCTGGTCACAACGCTCAAATGCTGCAGCAACCCTGTAATAATTCGTTAATGTCCAATAGCTTGGCAATGGCATATCGAAATCAAAATAACTTTATTTCCAACGGGCATCAACAACAATGTGGTGGTTACTTGCCTTTGCAAGGCAGAGCGTGGTAAGACGTTGAGATTTTGGAACTCTGTCAGCTCTGTTTATGCACATATTTTCTTCATAGAATACTTAAAAATATTAATTGATATAATTGTGAGCATTCATTTATGTAAACAAAATAAAATTAATAAAAAACCCTTAAACTAAATATATCTTTAATTTATGGAAAGCGATTACCACTACATTAACGTTTTCGTATATATACTACAAAACTAGGCATAAAAAGATTTTGTTCATTGCCTTTACGCCTGGGGCGTAGGACACAAGGTAAAGTTCGTGACAGTCGCAGGTGCGTCCATGGTCGATCCTTGCGCTTCTACGTTTCAAGTCGGAACACAGCCTCCTCGTGGCGAGCCCTGGATTGCGACCTGACAACCGTCAGTGCGTTAACTAATGTGTGCGGCGGGCTTCTCCATGGCCTTGAATAAATGGTTGTGCCTCGAGCTTGTACCTCACCACGTTAAAATATTTCCCAATAAATCCTCAAATGAAGCCTCGGATAAGGAACACCCCTAATGTCGACGACTCCCGCAAACGCCCAAAGGACAACGATTTACGGATATGCACCTGGAATGTCCGAACCCTCCACAACGAAGGTGCCGTGAACGAGCGCGTAGCCACTATCCGCATCAAGGCAAAATTCTTCAGCATCAGCATAATTTGCGTCCATGCCCCGACGGATAAGAAGGATGAAACGACCAAAGATGACTTCCTCGACAAAACTTATCGGGTTAGGCGACTTTAATGCCAAGGTGGGCAAGGAGAGTCTCTTTGGTCCGACGATCGGGAAATTCAGTCTCCATGACGAATCCACCGATAACGGTATGAGACTTCCGCGGCACGAAACATGACAGTTAGTAGCACCAGATTCCAAATTAAAGATATCCATTAGGCCACTTGGCTGTCCCCTGATCAAAACACACGAAACCAGATTGATTACGTTGTGATCGACGGAAGGCACCCTTCCAATGTACTAGACGTACGCACAATACGTGGTGCAAACATCGACTCAGACCACTACTTGGTTGCAGCCAAGGTCTGAACACGTATATGTGTAGCAAATCGCGTACGAATAGGTACAAAGAGAAAGCTGGATGTCGAAAAGCTGCAATCACAACAGACAGCCAAAGTCTTTGCCAACCAACTTGCACTCCTCCTTTCGCAGAACACCCCTCAACTTGATGACATATGCGCGCAGTCGACGCACATTTCCCGCTCTATGCGTACGGCTGCCGACGAGGTGCTAGGCTACCACCGTCGACGGAGAAAAATGTGGTACAACCAAGAGTGTCGCGATGCTACTGAAGCAAAAAACGCCGTTTACAGAGCCACCCTGCAGTCAGTTGCAACGCGAGCTGCTAAGGACCGATACAGAAAGATAAGGAGGGAGGAGAAACGTCTTTTCAGGCGCAAGAAAAGAGATGAAGAAAGACGCGAGTTCAATGATATCGAAATGTTGCGGGACAGGATCGAGGTCTGAAAATTTTTTGAAAGAATACGACGCCTGACTGATGGTCTGAAGACCGGGGCCTCTTCCTGCAAGGAAGAAGACGGAAATCTGGTGACAGATGTCCGGGGCATAATGAGACTATGGAGGGAGCACTTTTCGCAGCTGCTTAATGGCGATAACAGCAATAATCCCGCTACTGCGGAATCCACTCCGGAAACCCCAATCACTGACGGCGTTGAAGTACCGCCGCCCGACTATGAGGAGGTCTTAACAGCCATTGCTCGGCTGAAAAACAATAAGTCTGCATGAGCTTCTATGCAGAATTTGGTCGGATGAAAGCATGCCAAGTGATTGGAACCTCAGCCTACTCTGCCCAATCCATAAGAAAGATGATTCCACGATCTGCGCCAACTACCGTGGGATAAGCCTTCTTAATATTGCATATAAGGTTCTATCGAGCGTACTGTGCGAAAGACTGAAGCCCATCGTCAACAAACTGATTGGACCTTATCAGTGTGGCTTCAGGCCTGGTAAATCCACCATCGACCAGATATTCACACTACGCAAAATCCTGGGAAAGACCTGAGAAAAACAGATCGGCACCCATTATCTATTTGTCGGCCTTCGAGAGGACGATTAGCGAATGACACAAAATGACACTGACCAACACCACCAGCGCAGTGAAAATTGGTACAGACCTCTCCGCACCATTGGATACCAAAAGAGGTTTCAGACAAGGTGACTCCCTATCATGCGACTTCTTTAACCTTATGCTGGAGAAAATAATTCGAGATGTCAACATCGACATCTCTGGCACTATCTTCTACAAGAGTGTCATGCTGCTAGCATACGCTGATGATATTCACATCATTGGCAAAAACGCTCGAGCTGTCAGTGCAACATTCTCCAACCTGAAAAGGGAGTCTCGTCGAGTGGGTCTAGTGGTGAACGAGGACAAAACGAAATACCTTGTGTCAACAAACAAAGAGTCACGGCGTCTTGGACAAAATGTCACTGTTGACAATTATACTTTTGAAGTCGTCAAGAATTTCGTATACCTAGGATCCAGCATAAACACCAACAATAATGTCAGCCTTGAGATCAAGCGGAGATTAACTCTTGCCAACAGGTATTACTACGGGCTCAATAGGCAAT
Source organism: Palloptera scutellata (assembly GCA_958295655.1). Classification (NCBI taxonomy): domain Eukaryota; kingdom Metazoa; phylum Arthropoda; class Insecta; order Diptera; family Pallopteridae; genus Palloptera; species Palloptera scutellata. Next base: position 57,562,925 of record OY282450.1, read on the forward strand.
TTTGAGAAGTAGAGCCCTCTCTCTACCGACAAAAATAACGCTCTATAAGTCCCTTATCCTTCCCGTCCTAATGTAAGGCGCAAAGACGCGGACATTAACCATCAATGATGAGAGGCTGTTGGGAGCGTTCGAGAGGAAGATACTCCGTAAGATCTATGGTCCAGTATGCGTGGACGACGTGTATCGAATAAGATGGAACGATGAGCTGTTTGAGCTGTACGCCGACACTGACATAGTCAAGCGTATAAAACTCCAGGGGCTCCGCTAGCTGGGTCATGTTGAGCGAATGGAAGAAAGCGCTCCGGCTAGAAGGGTCTTTTAGAGGACGTCCTTATCTCCGTTGGAAAGACCAGGTGCAAGATAACCTGACTGCACTTGGCCTTATCAACTGACGCCAGCGCGCGCATAGCAGAGGCGACTGGCGAAGCTTTGTAGAGGCGGCCAAGACCGATCATCGGTTGTAGTGCCACTTAAGTAAGTAAGTAATTTTTTTAACTAACTGCATCATTAAAACAATTATTTAAAATTACGAGGTAGTTTACACATTAAAATTGTCTCGGAATAAAGCTATTTCTCATACAAATTTTAACAGTTTTTTCCGGGGCTGGGCAAATTACGGGGTTTACATGTTTTATACGGGTTTTCACGTACATATTACTTAATATAAGATTTTGAAAATGGTAAATGACTTACATGAATTTCTCTTGAACCACATAAAAACTGAGAAAGTAGAAACGCCATAGTGGTAAGAACTGCAAAATTCATAAGTAAATCATACTTTTCTTGATTGATAAAGAAAAGTTCCAGAATGTGCTCATTAAGCTATTGAAGAACACGTTTTTTCCTTGATATTTTTGAATAGGATTTTTTCTGGGATTTTATATTTAAAACTGGGATAAAAAGGACGTGCTAAAAGTTATGAAATTGTTAAGTCGCTAAACAAGTTTTGCTCCTGGAATATCGTTGTTAAACTGCTTAAATGGGCCTGCTCCGTGTAGTGTAACGTAAAGTCTCGCTTACCAGTTTAATGCCAACAACAGACTTTCATGACCGGTTGAATAATCCACGAAACTGCGAGTTAATATACAATATTTGTAATATTTTTCTTTACTTTAAAACTTATTTATATATATATTTATTTACAAACACGTACCCGTGCCAGTGATGGTGACCAATCAACTCCGAAAACTTCTTCGCTCCATGATTGCTGTTCGGCAACTACTTTGTGCCAGTTAATGGAAGAACACTTCGCAAAGCAGTCCGATATTATATCGGAAAGAATACTCGCGACGGAAAAAACAATTTTGTATACCCTAAGCCAACCAATCGTTGACTTGCAACGTGATCTTGGTGATTTTACACAAATAGTGGAAATTCTCGAAGCTGTCGCATCAGAAGTAAGCTCCTTAAAAGCGGATATCGCAACCTTACTGATACAGCTAGTAAAACAGGTTAATACTGCTGTATCTTTCAACCTTCGTCTACAGGGAGTTCCATTTGACGCTAAGGAGAATTTTGCTTTTTAATACGTTGTATAATGCCGTCGACGCAGCCCCACCAGTTCTTACGAGCATTTATCGACTGAATAAAAACAGCAACAATTACAACATTAAACCGCAGTTCCCCGATCCAGTAATCTTGGTAAGATTGAATTTTACCCCTTACGGTAAAAATTGCGTACTTACTTAAGTCGAGAGCGGCACTCTAATTACCTTCAACGCCTACATCATCTGCGCATGCAGTCAGATGTCCCCTTTTACGTGAATGAGAGCGTGACAAGAGAGAACCACTATATATTGAGGAATGCGATTAAATACAAGAAACAGAATAACCTGACAAAATAGGGAGTTTCTCGTGGGTATACTGCTCGTACTAACAACGATATTCAATGAATGCTCATTTCCTACTGGGTCCCCTGTATAATTTAAGATTCAATTAAATTTTTTTAGTTTTCATATTTCCGTTTATATATTTATACCATATATATCTTTAAATTCATTAAGTTAATTTTTGGTATGCGTCGTCTTTTTCTATTTAGTTTTAATGACGGCTGTGAATAACATTTGTATTAGTTCCAGAGACAACACTCACAACTAGATACGTATTTTATATTAACAGTGGGTTGGGTTGAAAATTTGACACATTAATGCGCAAAGTCTTGGACCAAATATTTACCATCCGAGTTTAGGTATTTATTTGAAAATTCTACTATGGATTTATTTGATTAATTTGTTTTTCCGAAACTTGTTTTAAATCGTATCTTAATGACGAATTACTAAAAGTTCATGGTTACAAGATTTTACCTGCAGATAGGCAATGTCGTGGAGGGGGTGTTGCAATCTTTGTATAGGATTGCTTTCGATTCGCCTATTGCATACATTCTTATTGGTTGTGTCTATAGACCCAATCTTATAATATTTTGATATGTTTAGTCCTGTCATCAATGATTATTTATGTACTATAATGGAAATCTGTTAATTTTGAACTACGTTCGTGACTAGCGGGCCTATGTTAAGTATATAAATCTTTTAGCGCTAGGATTAACTAAACTTAAATAAAAAAATAAAAAAGGGATTTTCCATGCCTTCTTTAGATTAAAACGACTAGACATATGGCATTCTGTATCGAAAAGAATCTGCAAACTTTTAATCAGCTTTTTGTCCAAGTGTAGAAGTGAGTAAAGTGAGTAATAAAACCATTATTTATTTTTTCAACACAATGTACCGTTTGGCGATGCCTTGAATTGAAGAGCAGGTAAAAATAAACTAGCAAAAGATGTGAAACTTGATGCTAAGGTACTGACTTTAATAAACATAAAATAAATAAATGCTAGTGCGAGAAACAAAAAAAAAACTGGAAGCAGTGCTTCTATGATCGAAAGATCAAAGCAGACATAATTTGAAAATCTATAAAAAAAAACCAAAAGTACACAAAAAAAAGTGAAAGACAAGTGAAAGCGGGGAAAACAAGGCTTCGAAAAGTACGATCGGTTGAGTGGATGACGAAACATATGTAAAAATTGATTCAAAGACCGGGGGCCGGGTACCCAGTTTTATATAAAACAGAAAGGTGGTACTGTTGACCAGCCATAGTCCACAATTGCGATGAAAAAATTGTTTGAAAAAAAGTTTACAATAAAGAGTTTCTAAATCGTCGTCTTATACCATTTTATAAAAAATACAAGGTATCAATAATATTTTGTCCCGATTCATACATTGGCTCTGTTAGAAAAAAACTTCTCATTTACGTCACAAAAAAGGAAAACTTACTAAATGCCCGACCGCGAGATATTGGGCTATTGTCATTCGAAAAATAGAGAGGAAATCTCAAGTTGCTGGTGTCTAAAAATAAAATTCAAAAATTTAGGCTTTTTAAAACACTATATTGCAAATTAAATAAATGTTGCTGCGACTAGGGTAATTTTATCAGTGCAAATACTAATTTTTATCAAAAGTACTGATTCTGTTAAGTCAATAGTTTGCACTGATTTTCAAAGTTTGTTACCGATTTTTTTGAAAACGGTTTAAAAATATATTGACGCTGTAATCTAGGTATGTGCACTTCGATACACACGGGCAAAAAGCCTTTATGGATTAAGGATTCGTCCGCACGGGCGGAGTGTAACGCTGTGTTGAGAGGAAAGAGGAGATAGTAAGAGAGAGCAATGTAATTTATTTTGTGCTGGTATTTGTATGTGAGTAAAGATTTTGGTGTAAATAATAAAACCATTAATTATTTTTTCAATGTTGTTTAGATTATTCTTAAGTACGATCCACCCGGTTAATTGTGGAACACTATTTCATTCAAAACTATTTCAATCAAAGCGACCTTCGTCAGAAAATACGATTTTTCGGTAAAAATTCTCATCTGCTTCCAAGCGTTCCAAACATTTCGGTTGGTCATGTGGCTTCAGCTGTTGTATCAATTGAACTTTGTACGACTTCATGCCGAGGTCTTTAGGCGAAAGTCGCAACAAAGAAGTGCGTGAAATGTTCAATTCCTGGAACGATGGGGAGTTGATGTGGTACTCTTTGAAGAAATGTAGCTTCCCCCATTTCCTGAATCACCTGAAATTATGGTGGTTGATTCAACAACCTAAAAAGCAACATAGCGCTAAAACTCCAGCACGTAAACTAATCATACCGATACCCAGACTGATACACCTGCTTAAAAAATCACTATATTTATTCTCTAGGAACTCTTTTGTTGATGAGATTCGTTACCACATTGCCTCACTGATCGACACAAATGATTTTTAAATATGTATATAAGTGTAAGCTTTCTTATAAGCGAAACATATCATCGTTTAAAATTAATATTTGCACTACATTTCTTGATCAAATAGTTCAAAAATATTTTTGGCCGGAAAGAGCTTATATTCACGAATTTGTTTATAAACAGAAACCGAACACAAAGCCAGTCGTCGAACTGTTGTGCCAAAACTGATAAATTAATTGAGCTGTTTAAGATTTCTGTGCCAAAATGTTAGAGAATTGAACTCAAAACCTAAAGATATCTATTTGAAAAGTTTTGATTGTAACTATTGTATTCTTGTATTTACTGAATCCTGGTGCTATTTGAATAAATATCCTAAATGTAAAATCACTGTTTGTATCTGATGAAATGTTTGTAACTAAGACTACATTTGTCAAGTCTTGAAATCTGTTTTATTTTCCATTTTGTGCTTGTCGTTTGCTTTAACATTGATCGATCAAGATTTGTGTAAGTCAAGTTATTTTTACTACTCTTTATTTGACGTTTTGGGTTTACTGTGCTAATTATTTACAAAATATTAACATAAAATCAGAAAGTATTTTAAAATTTTATTATAATGGAAGCAAACAAAAATGTTATTATAAAAGAATTTTTGTAGCTATCGGAGCGTACTCTGACGAGAGCGATGAAGAAATTGTTTTGGCTTGTCAAGATTGCTGGATTTATGCAAAAAGGTCGCTTACCTAGTAAGAGGCAGAAACGTTTGTGGTTAAAGTGGAAGAAAGATATAAGCGAGCGGATATGATATGTGTTGATAACCATGGGGCTTTCTACTGGAGATCGCATTAATTATTTGAGGTTTACAGGAGTCAATTTGGCTATTTGCTAAACCTCATTGGGCCTGAAATTCAGCGCTCTAGCCTGAAGGTTCATTGCTACTGGTGGATTTTGTATAAATTTAAATATTTGATATTTTTAATGAAATGCTTAACGTTCTTTTTCAGGGGAGTTTTTTATGAGTTTGAACTACTAAACCCGGTTATCAACTTCATTTATCAGCAAAACTATTCCTGAAGTATGCGAGTTAATTTATAAAAAATTAAAGGAATCTATACTGCAGGTATGCGGATAAATTTGCAATAACTAAAATTTATTTTATTTTTATTTGATTTTAACGGCAAAAGTGCCAAAGGATGTTGTGTGCGAATCTATAGGCAAAGAAAGTAAAGTTACAATTTCCATAACAATAAAGGCACCAACAGCATAATTCTGTTGGCTTTAGTTGATGCCAATTGCGGATTTACTTTTGTAGATGTTGGCTGTAATGGGCTGTAATGTTAAGCAGAGTGTCCGGTGTTCGAATCTCAGCACAGGCAAAGTAAAAAAAAGATAAAAAAAAATATTAAAACAACAATAATTTTTCTACACGGCACCACCTCAGGCAGGCAATGGCAAACCTGCAAGAGTAAAAATTGCCTATGGTAAGCTTTTCACTTCTATTAATGTACCTATACAAATATAACACGCACAACATGAGTGGATGCGAAACGTTCGGCATTTGGCGCTACATGCGGTCATAGTCGACACTGTTAAACTGAAGTTCATTGTGGTAAAGGCATAGCACTTGCCACAATGGCTGTCTGTCTCTTTATCGGTTTCTTTTGTGATTGCATTCCCTCATTCATTCTCCCTCCTTCTACCTCCACCTATCAATCTTCCTTCCATTCAACACAGTGCTCTGCATTCATAGGGGTACACCCTTGGTGTTAAAAAAAATTAAAAAACGAAAGGAAACGAAAAACAAAAACAAGTGTTCAACTTAAGACTTTTTCGAGCCAGGCATGTTGTTAAGCATACTTTCGGCATTCTTTTGAATAGGTTCTGCGTATTTCTTTCAACTATGAACATTGAAGTTGAAAAGATTACGTTGGCATCTGTCGCGCTTCATAATTTTCTTTTAACTACTTCTTTTAACAGCGGAGTCGCTGTGTAATTACATATGTAGCAATAATGCGGTGTCAGATCGACCATATACTTACTTACTGACTTACTTAACTGGCAGTCCAACCGATGATCGGTCTTGGCTGCCTCTATAAAGCTTCGCCAGTCGCCTCTGGTATGCGCGCGGTGGCGCCAGTTGATAAGGGCAAGTGCAGTCAGGTCGCCCTGCACCTGGTCTTTCCAACGGAGATAAGGACGTCCTCTAAAAGACCCTTCTAGCCGGAGCGCTTTCTTCCATTCGCTCAACATGACCCAGCCAGCGAAGCCGCTGGATTTTTATATGCTTGACTATGTCAGTGAACGAGCGCCTAGCCTGATGATCCGCATCAAGGCAAAATTCTTCAACATCAGCCTAATTTGTGTCCATGCCCCGACGGATGAGAAGGATGAAACGACCAAAGATGACTTCTACGAACTCCTCGACAAAACTTATGAGCATTGCCCCCGCCACGATGTTAAAATCGTGTTAGGCGACTTTAATGCCAAGGTGGGCAAGGAGAGTCTCTTTGGTCCGACGATCAGGAAATTCAGTCTCCACGACGAAGCCACCGATAACGGTATGAGACTGATCAACTTCGCCGCCGCACGAAACATGACAGTTAGTAGCACCAGATTCCAAATTAAAGATATCCATAAGGCCACTTGGCTGTCCCCTGATCAAAACACACGAAACCAGATTGATCACGTTGTGATCGACGGAAGGCACCCTTCCAATGTACTAGACGTACACACAATACGTGGTGCAAACATCGACTCAGACCACTACTTGGATGCAATCACAACAGACAGCCAAAGTCTTTGCCAACCAACTTGCACTTCTCCTTTCGCAAAACACCCCTCAACTTGATGATATATTCGCGCAGTGGACGCACATTTCCGGCTCTATGCCGAAGAGGTGCTAGGCTACCACCGTCGATGGAGAAATATGTGGTACGATCAAGAGTGTCGCAATGCTAATGAACGAAAAAAGTTGTTTACAGAGCCACCCTGCAGTCAGTTGCAACGCGAGCTGCTAAGGAGCAATACAGAAAGTTGAGGAGGAGGAGAAATGTCTTTTTCAGGCGCAAGAAAAGAGATGAAGAAAGACGCGGGTTCAATGATATCGAAATGTTGCGGGACAGGAACGAGGTCTGAAAATTCTTTGAAAGAATAAGACGCCTGACTGATGGCTTGAAGACCTCTTCCTGCAAGGATGAAGACGGAAATCTGGTGACAGATATCCAGGGCATAATGAGATTATGGAGGGAGGACTTTTTCGCAGCTGCTTAATGGCGATGACGGCAATAATCCCGCCACTGCGGAACCCACTCCGGAAACCCCAATCACTGACGGCGTTGAAGTACCATCGCTTGACCATGAGGAGGTCTTAACAGCCATTGCTCGGCTGAAAAACAATAAGGCTGTAGGTGCAGATGGCCTGCCTGCTGAGTTGTTTAACACCGGAGGCGAAGAGCTCAAAAAACGCATGCATGAGCTTCTATGCAGAATATGGTCAGATGAAAGCATGCCAAGAGATTGGAATCTCAGCGTACTCTACCCAATCCATAAGAAAGGTGATTCCACTATCTGCGCCAACTACCGTGGGATAAGCCTTCTTAATATTGCATATAAGGTTCTATCGAGCATACTGTGCGAAAGACTGAAGCCCATCGTCAACAAACTGATTGGACCTTATCAGTGTAGCTTCAGGCCAGGTAAATCTACCATCGACCAGATATTCACACTACGCCAAATCCTGGAAAAGACGCCGCTAAGTAAGTAAGTATGTCAGTGTCGGCGTACAGCTCATACAGCTCATAGTTCCATCTTATTCGATACACGTCGTCCACGCATACTGGACCATAGATCTTACGGAGTATCTTCCTCTCGAACGCTCATAACAGCCTCTCATCATTGATGGTTAATGTTAAGGGACTTATAGAGCTTTATTTTCTTCGGTCGAGAGAGGGCTCTACTTCTCAATTGCCTACTGAGCCCGTAGTAATACCTGTTGGCAAGAGTTAATCTCCGCTTGATCTCAAGGCTGACATTATTGTTGGTGTTTCTGCTGGATCCTAGGTATACGAAATCCTTGACGACTTCAAAAGTATAATTGTCAACAGTGACATTTTGTCCAAGACGCCGTGACTCTTTGTTTGTTGACACAAGGTATTTCGTTTTGTCCTCATTGACCACTACACCCACTCGACGAGACTCCCTTTCCAGGTTGGAGAATGCTGCACTGACTGCTCGAGCGTTTTTGCCAATGATGTCAATATCATCAGCGTATGCTAGCAGCATGACACTCTTGTAGAAGATACTGCCAGAGATGTCGATGTTCGCAGCTCGAATTATTTTCTCCAGCATAAGGTTAAAGAAGTCGCATGATAGGGAGTCACCTTGTCTGAAACCTCTTTTGGTATCAAATGTCGATCTGATTTTCTTGGGACTATATAATCCACGAAAAGTAGAAGCTGAAAATATCAGGCAGCAATTCGCCAGTTACTTCAATGAAGAAGGTAAATTGGATTGGCTTAACAATAAAGTCTAAGCTATTACTATTTAAATACATTAATCGAAAAATAAGAATACATCAGGTTGTTTTCATTCATTAATGAACACAAAGAATACATTACAGTTAAATATATGTACATATAAAACATATATAAAAATATTACCTATATTAATTTGTAAAAGTAGTTTTAATTCATTATTATTAACAAAAAGAAAACAGAATACAATTGAAAAACAAACATAAAAAAAAATGCCAATTTGTATCTCGTATTGTGTTAGCAGATTATTAAACCAGGCAAAACAAAAAATATAGTCACGTTAAACCTCATAGATCAAATAACATTGGAAGAACTAAAAAATGGAAAATCTGTGCACTTAAGATAAAAAAAACCAATCGTCGTCTAATACTCCATTCATTGACTCTTCCAAAATATCTCTCGTCGCAAAATGTGATGTTGATAAAGTTGAGGCGAACCGTGTTCTTTTTTATCAATTGTCTTCTACAAATATTTGTTGACGCACCTCCATCACTGCATTCAGCTGGAATTCCTCATCGACTTCTTCTAATTTTTCAGTCACTTGCTGAAACTTGTATTTTTTTTCATTTATCAGCTTTTTCATTTTGTTAATGTCCTTTCCAAGTTCAGTTAGCACCATTCTGGTCTTCTTTAAGCAGTTGTCAGCACTGATAGTAGATGCTTCGAAACACTCTTCAGCATTCTGAAATAGATCTTTCTTTTTTCTTTTCTTTTTTTAAATCTTCTAGCGTAACACTTTTTTTGATTTTTAGCATTTCTTCAAATATGTGATTTAAAACTGCCGCTTTTTGTTGTGTGTTTAAATAATCGGATTTAACAGAATATAGACCCTCTTGCTCTTGGAATAAAGTAATATTTTTTTCTATAAGTTCGCGCGACCTCTTGAAAGTCATATTGTCTAAAAAATATTAGTTAAAATATACATATACCAAAATTTCTTTAATATTACTAAAATATGGTATTATAAGATACTCGTACAATACACAATTTTCAAAAATTCCGCAAATCTCATAATATGACAGCGAGTTGAGAAAAATAATATGAAATCGAATGTCAAAAATATCAAACACACAAGAGAAATGTGAAGAGTAGAAAAATAAATGTGAAAAGTTGACGGTACAGCATACTCTGTACTCCCCCCCTCTTTTCTCACCTCCCTTGCCTATATACACAAAAACTCGATTTCAAGACTTGACAAATGTAAAGGCGACTAAAGCTTTTCATAAACTTGATTTGTTTGGTTTTGCACCGCTGCTTGTTCAATGGATCAGTTCATATGTGAGTAATACAAATCAGAGGGTGCTATTCGACAGCTCTATCTCATCTTGTAGTGAAGTTCCATCTGGAGTTCCTCAGGGTAGTCAGGTAGTCTTGATCGCATTTTATTCCTTATATTCATCAATGCTCTTCTATCTATTATTCGTCATTAAAAAGTTTAATTATATACTCATGATGTGGAACTCTTTATTTCACATTATTCTGAAGGGGCACAAATCTAGCTTCAATCAGACTTTAATGCGTTGGTGTCCGATTAATTTAATGTCTTTAAATTTAAAGAAATGTAAAACGATGGTCTAATCGAGAAGACAATCAATTCCATCAGTTTACTTTATAAATGATTTCATCTTGGAAACAGTGTAATATGGCATATGGTAAAGCTAAGGGAAGGGTGAAGTTACTATCCCAGTGGTTTTTATACAACAGATTGCATTCTTGAAAACATGGCCAAAAGAATTTAATCATCCGTATGTAACGAAAACCCTTTTAAGTCTTCAGCGAGGCTAATTTTGGAGTACGGTCTCAACTTTGGAGTCTCCAATATAAATGCTACAGGAACATATTGGAATTTGTTGCTAAAAAGTTTATGCGTCTCCTTTCACATATCGTCTTAAACTTCTAGATATTCCAACTCTAAAAAGCAGAAGAGTAATGTTGAATGTGTTGTTTTTGGCTAAACTGTTAAATGGCAACATAAATTTAAAAATTTTATTGAATCAGGTTAACCTGAATTTTCCGAACCGTTGTACAAGTGGTCGCTGTGGCGTAGTGGTAATGCGCAGAGTGTCCGGGGTTCGAATCTCGGCACAGGCAAAAAAAATAAATAAATAAATAAAAGTAGAAAAAAAATAATTTTTCTACACGGGACCACCTCTTGGCAGGCAATGGCAAACCTGCAAGAGTAAAAATTGCTATGAAAAGCTTTTCACTTCGCCGTTCGGATTCGGCATTAAACTGTAGGTCCCTTCCATTCATGTACAAATATAACACGCACAACATGAGTGAACGAGAAAAAGCTCGGCCTAGGCCCTCCATGGGCTGTTGTGCCATTAAAAGTAAGTAAAGTAAAGTAAGTTGTACAAGGTATCCAGTTTTAAGATTTTTAAACGAATAATCTGTATCTGTTGTACAAAATCCACTGGGCTAGTTACTTCACCCTTCCACGTGCCGTGTCATACAGGACTGTGCCTTTCGGGCAACAATCCGTACGTCATGTACGCATGACGCTGTACGCTGCGCATTCGTGCAGCAAAAACTTTAAACAATTTTATCAATACGGAGAGTAAAATTAATAATATAATTGAAAAATTATGCAAATAATATGATTTTTCTTTAATAGTTTTATGAATAATATATTTAATATTCACTTTTAAACACTAAAAACATTCGCAACTTAGCTTTTCTGTAACTGAAAATAATGATGTACAGGTTTGCATGTTTTCCTTCTTTTTACATACATGATTTTGTATTTTCACCTTCGTAGAATAACTCATTGCCCATGGATACTCGGTATGCTCGGTGTACATTTCACTCCGCATCTCGTGTTCGTTGTGAGAGCGAGTAAAAACTCTCTCTTCGTGTTCGGTGCAACAACATTTTCATGGTGTTCGCCGAGAAAAATCTGAACATAATAACGACCTAAGACGGCAAAAGCGAACTTAAAGTTTTTGAAAAAGAGGAAAAAGATTACGAAAAAGGGAACATGTTCTCTTTAAAAGAGATATGATAGTAACGCCATCTACCTTATGACAAATGTTTACTTTCCTTTACTTGGATTTTAAAGGTATAACGAAACAAACAAAATCGATTATTTCTATTTTTTATTTATATTGTAATAAAATATAATTTACATTAAAAAGATACAAAATCAGAATAATGCAACAATATGTGATAAAAAAACAATACAATTATAATACAACAGTGTAAAATAAGGACATTCAAAGCAAAAAAAATTAAATATTATTTAATATATTTTTATGCAAAATTTTTTTATTATGTTCCTCATTAAAAGTTTCATAATGTTAACCTATTTTGAGGTGCATTTTCGCAAGTACTTCGCAACACTTTATTAATTTAAGTCTCAAAACCAATAATATGTTGCAGTGTAATTAAATTAGTTTAAAATTTCAAATACAAAAGATATGTCATGCCCAGAGTAATCTGATTTATTTTTTATTACAACTTTTATCTATCAAACAAACATATCATCCTGTTTTTATTTTTGTATTTTCTACGTGTAATCTTTGAGTTTATTACTTTAAAAATCATAAATTAATGAATTGATATAAGTATGTATGATTGAATATATTTTATGTTAATGTTTTTTATGTTTCCTTTTATATGGTATATACAAGTATTTACCTAGTGTCTAGAGTTTTTGTATTAATAAAAATATGAACATAACTGTAATTTGAGTTTATGGTTTAATATGAATTTATTGTACTCTAGCCGAAAAAGAGTCCCGTATTTTGCTACGTGAATTCTTGTCACCGTAAGTGAAAGTATGTGATATACATATATCGTCTCCTTTATGCGAGAAAAACGAATGTGCAAATTTCTTCATGTTGGAAAATGACGTTTGAAAGTTTTCTGTAATCTCAAAATTCATGTGATTTATTTTCATAAAATGTTTTGTCAACAAAGGAGTGTCATATTCGGTTAATTTTATTTTCCTGTTCCTGTACAACCCTTAAGCCCCAGAATTGCACATTCACGTTTTTGGTGCACAACAAAAATCACATTCTTTATAGGCACTTTTTTCAAATGCTTTATATTGTAAATAATCCGGTCAGAATTAAAAATATAGTGGCTCCGTATATGCCTGACCAGTTGTCACTAATTAAGTTAACTAGAGTCATTATGTGCCTCTAGCTTTTCCTCATCACGTGACTGACAAGCTAAGGTCTTCATTTCACAATGTTTCTAGTTGTCAGGTCTTTGGATCTCCTTTTCGTGAAGTGAATTGAATATCAAGCATTTTCTACATTGATCTTTTTTATGCTTAAATCCCAAATTATTTATTATTTGCAAAAACAGCTCTGTATTTTGATTTTCGCCCGTAAATTCTCGATACATGATAGTTATGTTCAAATGGGAGTCAACGTAGTTTTTTCTGTTTTTGCCCTACAATAATTATACTCCTGGCTCCTCAACTTTTATTTTTTTTTAATACATATCTACCTGATGTTGGAGGTATACATTTATCTGAAAATGTTTCAATATCGTCTACAGGATCATGAGGATCCTCTGTAGGTTTGCCATTGTCTGCCAAGAGGAGGTGCTAAGTAGAAAAATTGTTTATTCGACTTTTTGATTATGCCTGTGCCGAGATTTGAACACCGGACACTCTATGGAACAGTCCAACGCACTACCACTACATTACAACGCCACAGCGAATTTATAATAGTTTAATAAACTAAATTCCAAATTAAAAAAAAAACCAATGCCATTTGGTGCTGAAAAATTATATTTTATATTTTTTATTTTTTTTGTTTATTTTTTTTTGTTTACTGAGATGAAAAGTAATAATTTTGAAATCGATTTTAAAATAATTACAATATGTTAGAGCATATACATGGTGTTTTTTTTATAAGTGTGGCTTTCAAGAAGAAATAAAACGTATATGTTATGGCCAAGAATTTAGCCTTATTATAAAGATAAGGATTTGCCATTATGTTTTAAAAACGATTTCGGGCAAGTGGCCTCCGCGGCTGGTTCGATTAAATTCCAGCCGAGAGGCCGAATTTTCGACCACTTTTTGCAGCAATTGGGGCCGTATGTCAGTAATAACGCGCCGAATATTCTTTTACAATGCGTCAATTGTCTCGGGCTTATCTGCGTAGACAAGCGACTTCACATAACCCCACAAAAAATAGTCCAACGGTGTTAAATCTCACGATCTTGGAGGCCACGCCACAGGCCCACGACGCGAGATAATGCGCTCACCAAAAGTTTCCTTCAATAAATAGATTGTTTCGTTGGCTGTATGGCATGTAGCGCCGTCTTGTTGGAACCAAAGGTCGTCCACATCAAAATCCTCCAAATCAGGCCATGGCTCTATAGCGTTCCCCATTTGCTGAAACATTATGACCGGTTTCATCTTTGAAAAAGTATTGACCAATGATTCCCTCTGCCCATAGAGCACACCAAACAGTGGCTTTTTGAGGATGTAACGGCGTCTCAACAATGGCTGGTGAATTATGATCACTCCAAATGCGATAATTGTGCTTATTAACGTACCCATTCAACCAAAAGTGAGCTTTATCGCTGAACAAAATTTATTTGTGAAACCGAACCATTATTTTGGAAATAAATTTGCACGATTTGCAAACGTTGTTCAGAAGTAAGTCTATTCATTATAAAATGGCAAACCAAACTGAGCATAAATCAAGTGACAGCTGTCAAAAAGACCAACTCCGAAAAAAGTATTGCCAGATTGAAAACCACACAGTATTGCCAGAAAAAAACCTTTATAATAATTTCTTATTATTTAGTCTTAAATACATAGATATTTACTTTTTTCTTAATGTAGAAGCTATTCCTTTGATATATTTTTTAATATCCCAACAAAGATCAACCGAGAGTAATAGTTTTTATATACATACATAATAGAATTCGTTTAGACATAAGATTTTTATTTTCTAAAAATATTCTCATTCATTCATTTGTGAGCATAACGACATAGAAATTCCCATACACAGCAAGATATATCGGAGTTTTTCAGTTGACCGATCTCAGTACATTAATTTTGTTACCTTCTAAATTGTTGTGAGAAATTACAATAATACAAAACACATAAACGTCAATCGCCTTCAGCAAATTATATCATACTTCGAAGTACGGAATGAGCAATCCAAATAACTATATGAAGTTATCATTATATATACACAAACATATGTACATACATTTGTACTTATAAATGCGTTTTATCATAGGGTAGATTTTATGGACACCACAGGGAGTTAAAAATAATTTTGGTGGTGTACACACTCATTTAACCAAACTAATTTTTAATTCGACGATTACAATGTGCTCTTTTAAATTTTTATTAATTTTACATAAAGTTAAAAAGTGCTATTACGTACTTCAAATAAATTATTGTAATAAATGTGTTCAGCTTTAATATGTACATACATAGTGTAGTTTTGTTCCAGTTTCTGCTATAGCATTTGTTCAGGATTCATTTCCATTCAATCCTAGTTTGTCGTTAAATAATTTTGTAGTTTTGCTAATCCTGTCAACTAATTTGATTTTCCTATCGATAAGTTTTGGAAATAGCAAATTAAGTTTGTAAATTTAGGAGAACTTAATTTAAAAGAGAACTTCCGAAAATAAAAATGATAACAAAAAAAGGACAAGAAGAAATTTAACCAAAAAATAAAAAAATAAAAATTTTCTAAAATTTTCTCATACATATTTACTCTTTATTGATAAAAAAAAAACTTTTTAGTCATTTGAATAGGTTTACCTAAACATTAAATTTAGTTAAACGGAAAGGCTACTGAAACAAAGGATAAACTCATATTTAGAGATTTTATTGTTTTACATATGTAGTATTTTAGGGAGCAACGATATCTTTAACTATCGGCAATTGTTGCGACTTAACGATAATTGTATAATTTCAAAACATTTTTATCAAAATAAAAGCACTACTTCAGTACGAAATGAACCGAATTGGCTCCAAGGTTTTTCGGTATATTTATTTCATTTGAGTAAAAAGTTCTAATCCAGTGATGGGCACAAGAAAAATGTATCGATGTTTTTTTCGATGCAATGCATCGTGGGCCTACGTCGATAATCTTCAATAACCGGGTAACAATAAAATTATTATCATCCCTTTTATTAAGTTTGGCTATTTGCCGAGAGATGTACCGGCGTGGCGTATTTGGTAGTATGCGGGCGTGCTACGCAGAGTGCCTGGGGTTCCAATCTCGGCACAGGCAAAATTAAAATAAAATGAAAGAAACAAATTTTCTCTGGAAGGCAATGGCAAACCTACATGATAAAACATTACCTATGAAAAAATGTTCACTATGCCGTTCGTATTCGGCATAAAACTGAAGGTCCCTTCCTTTCATGTACGAATATATAACGCACAACGAAAAATTCGGCCATTTATGGGCTGTTGTGCTATTAAAGGAAGAAAAAAGATACCAGGCAAATAATTATACAGCGGCAGTGTTTTTAATTTGGCTTTTGGTAGAAATATTTCCGATTTGGTAGATGTTCTGTCAAATTCGTTTGTACTCTTTTATTTGAGAAATCTTAAAGGCACGAGAAAAAGTTTGACTGAAAGCTGCTATAGCTTTTTGAGTGGAATCGTGATCGCGTTTAATACAAGGATGTAACAAGAATTTGTCTAGCAATTAAAAGTAATATAGTGCAATAGTTGAATCAATACTTTAAAAGTATTTCCAGTGTACTTGACATATCGCTTCCTCTAGAGGCTGTTATAAACAATATACTTGATAAGAAATTAGCGGATTTGGTACGTCTGATTTATCGAACGCAATGCATCTTTCTATTTACTTAGTTGCTGCAGCAAACCAAATTAAGATTTGAGTTTGATAACAATGGTTTGAAGAAGTTGTCAACAATTACTCTGCCTAACCATGTATATCCATTTGAGGCGAAATTTATTTATTTTTGCTAACATTGTATAAAATCATATACCTGAGTTAGAAATAAGTTATCAGCGAGCTTGTATGAAATACTGCTTTAGATCCAGTTCTTCAACCTAGATATTCAACTTGAGCACTAAAGTTTGATATCAAACTAATAGTTTTTTTCGATTTCTGCAAAATAGTACTTTTGTATATACGTGGTTGAAAAATAGAAGTAGCGATATCTGAATCTGAAATTTCCATTTGGCGACTATAGTTATAATTCGCAAATAAAAATTTTAACATAATTATTTATTTTATTTTATTTATTTTTTCGAAAACCGGCACAACAAAGTTTAAAACCTTATTAGCAGTACCGGCAGCATGTAGCGTAAACAAAATGTGTTTATTTTTTGTTTGTATGACACAGTTTTGGTGGAGTTGAACTTCATTCGACAGAAAATATATTTAGGCTGTGGCAACGCTGTTCAGCGGGGTCATTAACTCGAAATTTATATAACATGTAAATTATAAAAATATTGGGTCATATAAAAATATTCTTGGTTGGTCTGTCATTTATATGATGCTTAGTGCCTCCGCTATCCACCAACAGCTTGCGTATCGATCTTACTCCACCAGTTGCAAAATTGCATCGACTTTTTTAGTGACTAGCCGCCCAGAACGAGGTGTATCTTCGATATCGTAATTTCCGGAACGCAATAGAGCAAACTACTCTTCGTTCCGGCATCCTCAACGTAAACCGCAAAAATTTTACGGAATGTTTTTGCAGAGGGGTTTCCATTTCTATATTAATAAACAGCTTATTTAACCCATTTTCAAATCAATGTACCATTTTACACTAGCGACTTATTATACCACTGACTTCACACAAAATGCAGCCTGAAATGTTACCTTTCAAACATGTTTGTTTGACATTATGTTTAGGCCTTGAGCCATAATTTTTATGTTCATTAGGTTTAAGTTCATATTTTGTAATCCTGGCAACCCTTACCAGCTCGATTTTCCTTTCGTTAAGTTTGGAGAGAATAGCGGGGGTATTTCGTCAATCTTTAGACATTTTACCGAAATGTTTAAAGAATTGGTACTACTAATCGAGAAGCCGAGAAGTAAAGACGTCCTCCGCAGCAACCAACCCAACATTTAGAAGACCCGTTATCAGACGCCGCTACTCAAGCACAAAGGAAAATCGAGGAAAAGGTACGCCCAATTATATTTTTATAATAAATAAATCTTGTTAGATCATTTACTGCTGCTTTTCTTTTTTCCTACACGACTATTTTCAACTTCCCTCGAGATCCCCTCTCGTCCGGAGACGCAAAGCCCTCACCCCTTTACAATTATGTTCCCAGATGCAATGAATTCATCAAGAAAGTTTACATACATTAAAAAAATTTTTGGTAAAAAAATAACTAATTTAATATTGGGTCATATAAAAATATCCTTGGTTTGTCTGTCATTTATATGATGCTTAGTGCTTAGTGATCCTTTGTTGTAGTACATTTTGTTTTTTGTTTTCAATTGATTATTATTAAGTTTTATGCAGGCAGCCAACGGCTGGTAAAAAAAAAGCAATTGAGTAATGTGTGGCAACTTCAAGTCAAGATTCGTATCAACACCAGCTAATACGTTGTATAAATACTTTTCATACTCACTTATTCAATAGTTTTATAAATAAAATACTTAATATTCACTTTTAAACACTAAAAATATTCGCTTTTCTGCAAATGAAATTGATGATGTACAGGTTTACATGTTTTCGTTCTATTTTACATACATTTTTGTTCCTTTTTTGTAGAATAACTCATTGTCAACCTGAATACTCGGCGTGCTTGGTGCCAAGCATATCGTGTTCATTGTGAGAGCGAATAAAAGCTTCTCGTCTCTCGGGTGCAACAAAAATTTCATGGTGTTCGCTGAGCAAAATCTGAACATAAACACGACCTAAAACAGTTGAATAATGATCTCAGAGATGTCAACTACCAGTAGCTACAAAGAGTTGCCTGATCGGACCAGTACTTACAGAGTTATCGTACTTTAAACTTAGCTATTTCACTTTTCTGAACTTTCCTATCTTATATTTTAAACAATTGATATTACATTAGTGCTAAGACTAACAATATGTATCTGCATTCCATAGTTCATAGTGGATTTCTTAAGACTATGAGTGTTACAATTATAAAAAATATAAAGAATTGAAAAAAGCTAATAATTTTGTTTTACAAATTTATAGATTATAGAAGAAGTTAAAATATAGAAGAATGTGTAGCAGTAAGTAAAAAATGAATTAATTATTAATAAGCAAATATAGAATTTGCATAGAATCGGGCCGGAATAATCTACTCCACAGCGTTTAAATGCCCTGAACATTGGATCGTACACTCGGCCATCATTTAAAGTGCACTTTTCGCTGTTTGTTTAAAACAACGCAAGCATTTACTTACTAAAATGTTCTTAACCAACTGGCGACCAGAAATAATCCAAAAGTGTAGATTAACATAGGACAATGTTAATGTTATACAGCTGTGTAACGTTTGCTTGTGCGCATCTAAAATGATGAGTCTTGCCAAAGGATTATTTTTTGTTAATAGTATTGAATGTTTGGAGTCGATAGGTAAACTTGAATTTTCAGTCGACTACTTTCTCGCAGGATACTAGTTGCATCGACAAATGGAAATAATATAAGTATGTCTTTGTCTTTTGCTGGTTTATGAGTTTCTATATAGTCAATACTTTTAAGAAAGTAAATTTGATGCACCAATTTCACATGGCAAAATAGTGCAGCGTTTTTGCTTTTGATTACTCCCAACTCGTCCAATTCTGTACCATGTTTGTAAATCGAAAACAAAGTGATCAGATACGTAATAATTTGTTTAGAGTAGAGTATTTAGATCAATGGGTAGGGTTGGATACATGTATAAAATTATGCGACACAAGTTTTTGTTTTTTTTCTTCTAATGATTTTTGCAGATTAGTTAAAGCCTACGCCTAGGGCGACAAATACAACTTTAAAAATTATGAACCTTCCCACATTTGTTGGTCGTTTAAGGCTTCGTCCACGTGAGGCACCGTCAGCCGGATTTAGTGGAACAACATCTTTAGGGTACTTGTCGTTTACAACTTAAAATCGTGGAACTATCGCTCCAATAAGTCACTTGAGCTTGACCAGCAAGGATGCATCACAGAGTTCAAGCTTAGGTATACTTCATGTTTTAATTAGCGCAATTTTTTATTTTGCTTGCAAAATATTAAAAAACATGCAGCATTAGCTACTTGTGACGCGTCCATACAATGTAGCTCAAATGTGTAATGTGGTCGATAGCCATCCATCACGAAATTTTTAGAGTTTGAAAGATTTCGAGTAACGATCGGCACTTTAACCAGTCTGACCGGATTTCAATTGGAACATTATCGTCTCAGTCTACTCCTGCTAGCCACAATTTCTGATAAATGATTTTTGCAACAACAGTTGAACGAGTTAACCATCAAAGTGGGTCGAATAGACGCGCTGAATCCAATAAGATTGTGTATTTAGAAATGTTAGACACTTTACTCAAATTTAGCTTAAATGTAAATGCGTCAACTGTGGTATTCCCATTGCACACACCGATAGTCGTATGCTAATTGCTTTAACACTCGGGTCGCAAGATATGCAGCAGAGATAGTACCTCATGTGACGGTATGCAATTGGTAAATTGAAATGTTATCATTTTGCTGGAACTTTTGCAGAAAATATTTTCGATGTTCGCAGTAAATTATACCACGGTCACCAAATGATTTGGCTTTCGATATGAAATCACGCGATCAAAACAGTTGTTGCGAAATTATTTGCAATTTCACTTTTACGAGCACTTTTGGGGAAAATGTATGCAAAAAACAAATAAAACTGCTTAATAGCAACACTTGAAATATCTTCATGTTTCTAGAAAGAACGTATAATTGTTTCTAAATTGAACGCTGCTGCGACAGTGCTTAGTATTGGTATCTCCTATACTGGATACAGTATACTTTTTGTTTACTGAGTTTAAGCAACTGCACAGCGTTTTCAGTTATAAGTGTAGCTTGAGAACACTGCTCTAAAACAGTGCTGAATTTTGTTAATGTAGCGAACTGTACCCATTAGGGTACATCAACTTTGTGTTGATAGTATGATTATTAAATGATGGTCGCTGTGGCGTAGTGGTAATGCGTTGGACTGCTACGCAGAGTGTCCGGGGTTCAAATCTCGGCACAGGCAAAATAAAAATTTAAAAAGTAGAAAAAAAAAATTTTCTACACGGCACCACCTCTTGGCAGGCAATGGCAAACCTACAAGAGTAAAAATTGCTATGAAAAGCTTTTCACTTCGCCGTTCGGATTCGGCATTAAACTGTAGGTCCCTTCCATTCATGTACAAATATAACACGCACAATATGAGTGGATGCGAAAAGTTCGGCCTAGGCCCTCCATGGGCTGTTGTGCCATTAAAAGTAAGTAAAGTAAATTAAATGATCTCTCGTGTGGCTTCTCAAAAAAATAACATTATTGCTGTTGTGAAACATGATTAGAGTGGAATTGGTCCATTTCGTCTAGATAAGATATCTTTTGGATGTTTGCTGTTTGGGGGTGAATGTTTCTCCTGAAGGGATTCGAGCGTGCAAAATGTTGTTTCAAAAAACGCGAACATGTCGCTGATAGCAGGCACATCAGTGGAAGATTTTTAAAGACTGTTCACAACCTTTTCGGGTTTGTAGGTCTAATTTTTTAGAATACTTGTTAGTATGGGCCATGCGGAATCATAATTAACCTCGGTAAGTAGTAGAATTTTTCCTTGAGATACTGATCATTTTCCTTGAGATTATTCATCGCGATCAATTAAAATTTAATTTTCTATATTATTTTTAAGCAAATATCAATAAAGTTAAGTTTTTTATGAAAGGAAAAGCCTGGGGAAATTTAACAAAATATAAATTAATTAATTTTTAGTAAGTAGAAAGTTTAGGCAAATTTAAATAAACAGTAAAATGTTATGGTACCATTATAAAAATTTAAAGAACTGAAAAAAATTATTATTTTTATCTTTACCACGACTTACTTGTTGGCTTGCTTAAAATCAAAATAGAGAGAAATATGTAGCTTATTTACTTATTTAGCTGGCACTACAACCGATGATCGGTCTTGGCCGCTGCGATAAATCTTCGCCAGTCGCCTCTGCTATGCGCGCGCTGGCGCCAGTTGATAAGGCCAAGTGCAGTCAGGTTGCCTTGCACCTGGTCTTTCCAACGGAGATTAGGGCGTTCTCTTCTGCGTGTTCCTCCACCACGTCTCGAATAAAACACCCTTGTAGCCGGACCGCTTTCCTCCATTCGCTCAACATTACCCAACTAGCGAAGCCGCTGGATTTTTATGCGCTTGACCATGTCAGTGCCGGCGTAAAGCTCATGGTTCCATCTTATTCGATACACGTCGTCCACGCATATTAAACTATAGATCTTTCGGAGTATCGTCCTCTCGAGCGCTCCTAACAAACTCTCATCATTGTCAATGTCCACGTCACTGCGCCATACATAATAACGGGAAGGATGAGAGCGTTATTTTCGTCGGTCAAGAGAGGGTTCTGCTTCCTAATTGCCTAATGAGCCGCTTTATCTCAAGGCTGACATTATTGTTGGTGTTCTGGATTTTAGGTCAAGGAAATATTTGACGACGTCAAAAGTATAATTGTCTACGTTGACATTTGGTACACGACGTCATAACTCTTTAATTTGTGCACACAATGTATTTCCTTTAGTTGTCGTTCACCACTACACCCACTCGACGATACTCCTTTTCCTCTTCTCCCACACCATTAGATATCGTGGGGCTGGTTCAGCTTTAAGCTGTTATCGTTGGTTATGAGTTTGTTCGCTTTCTCTTCTTTGCCGCTCAAGGTGCCGCAACTCCAATGTTGCCGAAGCAACCATACTGCAAATGGTATTCCATCCAGTTGTTGACGTCAGCCTATGTTGGATGATGTTATTTGGCGTTATTGTTTAACCGAGTATGTTCCTCAAATGTTCATCTTTTTGTTGGAATCGTGTTCTGCATCCTCGGGCATATCACTGCACAGTGTACAGTACGGGTCGGATTCGTGATTGAATCGATGTCAGCTGAGTATTTGCGTGATATAAATCGATGTGTCCTGCGGCCTTTGGTTGCGTTTGCCAAACTGTTTTACCATGTTTCAACGCAGCGGTGTGCTGCTTCTCTTGTGTGATTCCAGGAAGTTTCTAGTTCACTGCTATTTTGGTTCTATGCCTCGAGTGCAATCAAGTTGATTGGTATCATTCCTGCAATTACTAAGACGGAATCATTGTATACCGTGCGACAACTTCTGCATGTGATAAGAGCACAGAGGCGATATACAGAATCTACTTTGCGAAAGTTGGTTTTGTACTTCGCTTCTAATGCCCAGTTTTAGGAAACTTGTGATAAGTAGCCGTCGAATTCGTTAACATCCGACATAACGCCATGGTTGCTTTAGCTGCATTTTTACCAACGTACACGAAGTGCTGTTTGAACGACAGTCTTACATCTATCATGATACCAAGGTATTTCCAAGTTAGTTTTGCTACCTCCTAAACCCTACTACTACTATTGAGTACGGCCTCAGTTTCATGTTCGGCCAGCTTCAGACTGACCATATCATCCCAGAGTTCCAGAAAGCTGGAGCTTTTGCTGTTTCCAAACGAATTTTTTAAGTTCGCGCTTTTCTGTTTTTACTGCAACTCTTTCTCTTGGAACACGAAAGTATTTCTTGATCTTCGGTACACTATTCTGACCTTGTCGCACTCTGCGCGTAGACTTGCAATGTTTTTGTTCCACCAATAGACTGATCTGTGCTTTCCCGAAAACGATCTTCTTGCCATAGACAAATCACATGCTTCCTTAACGTGATTCATTACTAAGTATATTGGCCATGTTTCGTTATGATTCAGTTAAATCAGTTAATGCCGTTTTGAAAGCCTCTATATCCACTTACCAACCGATTTGCTTGATTCGAAAAGCTTTCTGTTCAGCATTATGTCGTTCTTTCAGCTCACAAATGATTGATTTGCGATCGCTATAAGTGTACACGTCACTTACACACCAAGTTGCTGACCTGTACAATGATTCGCTCAAAAATGACAAATCTATTATAGAACCGAATCCACCTCAAGAAAAAGTAAGCTGCAAGCCCGTTTTCATTAATGCCACATCAAGCGTTGCGAATGATTTGAGTAATGCTAATCCTTTCGCTTTTTTTTTAACAAACCGCAATGATCCATATCCTCCTAATTAAGTGAACTAAAAATATTGGTATTTTAACTAAAAATGCTAAAATTATAGAAAATATAATAAATCATAATTTAATATAAAACTACTTAGTAATCAAAAATTTATTTCTTCGTCTAGCGTCAGCTACCTGTTTATCCATCTTGCTTTAAATTCTGGTAGTGTAGCACTAGGTGGTATATATGGTTATAAATTATGACCGATCCTAGTTCAACTCCTATAAACCCATTCTCTGATTTGAAGGCGTTCACGTTGCGTTTTCCGCAACTCCATATAGAACCGAATCCACCTCAAGAAAAAGCTGCTTTTCCTGAGACGTCACACTTCGATCTTTTCCTATGTATGGTTCACACAAAATGGCTATAACTATAGACAGTTCAAGAAAGGTTTGTGTTAACAGATCCTGTACCGCCTGACAATTATTGAGAATTAGTTGGAGTAGTCTCATTAATGTTTCAAATTCTTTATCGCCTTTATAAATGACGAACAATTATTGCAACCCCTGGACTGCCTGGGATATCTTAATGTATGGTATACATTTGTGCTCCTTTTTACATGATTTTTACTTATGTCTGCTTTCACCACAACAATAGCATGTACAGGTACAGTTTTCCGTATTTTTGCATTTTAATGCGATGTGACCATAATTTAGACAATTGTAGCAGCGAGTCGGCTTCAGTTTAGTCCGTATAAGACTCGTACTTTACCAATACTTGTACAGCTTGTCATGGATTTGATCGCCGACGATGGCAAGTGCAGCTCTTCAAGTGCAGTTCATCTCTGGTTACTTCGTCGATATTACTGATTTAAACCGTAACCTCATGAGACAAAGCTCGTATTTCAACGTTTCATCCAAGCAGCTTCTCAACCGTCTCCAGAAACGTCCCGGTTTTTGGTTCATCTGCTTTACTTAGCTCGCACAGTAAGTCGCCTTTCGTTGTCTTTCTAATGCCTATCATGCTTCCACCCACCTCTGGCTGAGACTTCATCATTTTCAGTATTTCGGAATACGACAGTACGCCTGTACTTTTGATTACTACAGCATCTGAGCAGGCTAATTTGCATTTAGTTCGAGCGCGTTTTTTAACTTCTGTCCATTTTTCTCTTTGTGGTACTAAAGGATTTGCATTTTTAGCTATGTCATTTCCTATTTTGCTGTGGTCGCTGTGGCGTAGTGGTAGTGCTTTGGACTATTACGCAGAGTGTCCGGGATTCGAATCTCGGCACAGGGCAAAATCAAAAAGTAGAAAAAACAAATTTTTCGACACGGCATCACCTTTTCGCAGGCAATGGCAAACCTACAAGAGTAAAAATTGCCCATGAAAAGCTTTTCACTTCGCCGTTGGGATTCTTCTTATATTGATTCCTTTCGAATACATATAACCGTTCGGTCGATCCCCTTTGTGCATACATTTTTATATATTGTAAAATTCATTTTTCCATTTTTTCGAATACATTAATTTGTTAACTTTTTATACCCATTTCCCGGTGTTTCATTTTTCCACGTTCTACTTCAACCAAGCCATAAGAGCTTAAACAGAGGTGTTCTCCAAAAAGCTACAATTACTCCTGTGAAACAGCATGTTGAACAAAATTATACCTTATGTACTTAAGAAATTATTTAAGCAAATAACAAATGTAGTATAAATCTTTCTCATTTTAAGCTTTTCTAGAATTAAAAAAATTTTAATTTTAACATTTTCAACAAAAAGTATTTTGAAAATATGTTCACAATTCTTAATTTTAAAAATATGTACCGCAGAAAACATGTGATCGCTGTGGCGTAGTGGTAGTGCGTTGGACTGCTACGCAGAGTGTCCGGGGTTCGAATCTCGGCACAGCCAAAATCAACAAGTAGAAAAAAAATTTTTCGGCACCACCACTTGGCAGACAATGGCAAACCTACGAGAGTAAAAATTGCTATGAAAAGCTTTTCACTTCGCCGTTCGGATTAAGCATTAAACTGTAGGTCCCTTACATTCATGTACAAATATAACACGCACAACATGAGTGGATGCTCGGCCTAGGCCCTCCATGGGCTGTTGTGCCTTTAAAAGTAAAAAAGTAAGTACCGCAGAAAACTAGAAGAAAATTTAAAAAATTGGCAAACGTGGCTACAACTGTACAATATTAAGATTACCTGGTTTGTTTGAAAATTGCATATATTTTGGAATATGATCGCCCTCTTCCGCAAGAAGGTGGTCAAGATTTTACAATGAAAGTAATCAATTGATTGGAAACAATGGAAGTCAGTCCATTGCTTTAATAAAACAGTTCACAGAAAAACTCCAAGATATGGGAAAACTATGTGTAGAACTAAACAAAGAAATCACAATTAAAAGCAGAATATTTTGAGCTTATATCAGCTAATGGTGATGGATTATATATCTCCCGATCAATCAAACCAATCCTAAAAACTGTGACAGCGTACATGATTAACCTGCGTAACAACAAGAAAATAATACTGTTGAAGAACAACTTAATCGCGAGACCGACTGGATTTTAAAACAGAAAAGGTCATGTAAGAAGAGTAAGGCAGAGTCTTCACCAAAGATTGGCCCAATCTTGGCAAACTCTAAAAGCATTATGCTCGAAATCCAAAAAATCTGAAAGAAACATAGTCCACCTTCAATAATGGTTTAATTTATTGTTGAATACTCAAACTTTTATAATGAGCTTAAAAACATTACCAAAAATTAATTTATATTTAATCTTATTAATATAAATTAATGTACAAAATAGCGAAAACTATCGTTCTCTTTCTCAACTAGAAACTAGAAATTCACTTTACTTTACTTTTAATGGCACAACAGCCCATGGAGGGCATAGGCCGAGCTTTTCGCATTCACTCATGTTGTGCGTGTTATATTTGTACATGAATGGAAGGGACCTACAGTTTAATGCCGAATCCGAACGGAGAAGTGAAATGCTTTTCATAGAAATTTTTATTCTCTTAGGTTTGCCATTGTCTGCCAAGAGGTGGTGCCATGTAGAAAAATTAATTTTTCTACTTTTTGATTTTATCTGTGCCGAGATTTGAACGCCGGACACTCTACGTAGCAGTCCAATGCACTACCACTACGCCACAGCGACCACCTTTCATGGTACATATGTATGCTGTATATAAATATGTATTGTATGAAAACAAACAATTAAGACAGATAAAGGTCATATTGAAAACATTCATTACTCCTGCGATCCTGAAGTGATAGCTTCTGATACAAAAATTCAGGGTTTTAAGGCAATAAGTGCAATGAATAAATTAAACGGGTGAGTCCATATTCGCTTGCGCTTCTCCGTCTGAAGTCGACACACAACCTCCTCGTGGCGCCCCCTTGATAGCAAGCTGACACATGTCAGTGAGCGAACTAATGTGTACGACTGGTTTCTCCGTGTTCTTGAATTAATGGTTGAGCTTGGTACACATCACGTTAAATATTTCTACAATGAATCCTCAGAAAAAGCTTCGGATATGTAAAGCCCCTAATGTTGATAGGTATCGTGCTGACATGAAATACTATGGACTGGGCATGGTTGCTCCAAAAAAGCATCATGAGTCGATACACGAATTTGCTATTAGATTTGTAATTGGGAAGAGACTGCATCATCTAGTCTCGAGGTTCGCGCCTGAGAACGAACGCCTAGTCACTATCCGCATCAAGACAAAATTCTTCAACATCAGCCTAATTTGTGTCCAAACCCCGATGGATCAAACGACCAAAGATGACTTCTACGAGCTCCTCGACAAAACTTATGTGGGCTAGAAGAGTCTCTTTGATCCGACGATCAGAAAATTCAGTCTCCACGACGAAGCCACAGACAACGATATGAGACTGATCGATTTCGCCACGGAACGGTTCATGACAGTTAGTAGCACCAGATTCATAAGGCCTGATCAAAACACATGAAACCAGATTGATCACGTTGTGATCGACGAAAGGTACGATTCCAGTGTACTAGACGTACGTACAATACGTGGTGCAAACATCGACTCAGACCACTACTGGAACCTAAGCGTACTCTGCCCAATCCATAATTGTGGAACTTATCAGTGTGGCTGTAGCCTGGTAATCCAGAAAAAGACCCGAGAGAAACAAATAGACACACACCATCTATTCGTTAATTATAATGCCGCAAAGTATGATATTCATATCAATGCAAAGCTCATTCATCTTTACAAAATGACACTGAGCTGCGATTATCCGATCATCGACATATCTGGCTGTGGCGTAGTGGTAGTGCGTTGGACTGCTACGCAGAGTGTCCGGGGTTCGAATCTCGGCACAGGCAAAAACAAAAAAAAAAAAAACAAAAAAATAATTTTTCTACACGGCACCACCTCTTGTCAGCCAATGGCTAACCTACAAGAGTAAAAATTGCTATGAAAAGCTTTTCCTTCGCCGTTCGGATTCGGCTTTAAACTGTAGGTGCCTTCCATTCATGTACAAATATAACACGCACAACATGAGTGGATGCGAAAAGCTCGGCCTAGGCCCTCCATGGGCTGTTGTGCCATCAAAAGTAAGTAAGTAAAGTAAAGTAAGACATATCTGGCACTATCTTCTACAACAGTTTCATGCTGCTGATGATATTGAAATCATTGGTACCGCGCGAGCAGTCAGTGCAGCATTTTCCAATCTGGAAAGGGAACCTATCGAGTGGGTCTAGTCTTCGATGATAAAACGAAATACCTTGTGTCAACAGACAAAGAGTCCGTCTTGGATAAAATATCACTGTTGATGATAATTATACTTTGAATTCGTCAAGGATTTTGTTTACCTAGAATCGAACACCAACAATAAGATATTAACTCCTGCCAACAGGCAGGAAAAAGTATAGATAAAGTTATAAATACAAAAAATCCTTGCTTCAGTTGTTATCATTCAAGCAGTTAAACAATCTAAAGTTATTTTACAATGCAAAAACTGTCAGTCACATGGACAAACAAAAATCTATTTTGCCAGCCCTCAACGATATGTTAAATGTGCAGGGAAGCATGAAAGCTTTAAAATCAAAATCCGAAAACAGTAATTGTGTAGATCACCCAGAATGCTATCGTGGGTGCATTATGGTGAGAGAATTACAAAACCTTATATGTAAGGATCAAAGGAAAAACAACCTTCTTTGCCTCCGGTAGTTCCAAGTTCTTGTACAGAAAATTAATACCAAAAATTAAATCCAATTTTCTAATTAACTTATACTGAAATAGCTAGCCAAAACAATAAACCAACCAACGATAATGCAAGTGATGGTAATGTTTCTTTGTCGCAAATTATGAATATGTTGCTCAGACAAGAGAAATTCAATTCAACGGTAACAGCAAAACATGCCTTCAAGATCACTTCGGAAACATTTGTCAAGTGATCATGAAGAAAAAGTAGTAAAAACAAAATTGCTCGAAAAACACAGAAAACGGATCCAAAAATACAGAAGCATGGGCGTCAAGATCAATAATTATAACTTCAAGCAGATCGAAAAAGGTCATGTTTTTCTTAAAAAGCCAGGGCATATTCGAAAATATTGTAAAGTGTATCTGAAGAATAAAAAAAACAGAATTTAGTGGTTGTCAAAAAGAATGTAGAAAGATGTTTCTGGTCAGGTGTGCTAAACGAATGAAATAATTGGTAGGTGGACTCAGGTGCTACAAGGTACAAATGCAATCACAAGTATTACAACATTTCTTTAGATGAAAATTACCAGGATTCTGTATTCGTTGCGAACGTATAAGTTAAAAGTACAGGATAAGGGTAGCGGAAGACTGATTCAGGAAATATTGAGCCAATTTTGATCCAAGACGTATTTTATGTTCCCTATATTAAAAGGAATTTGTTGTTGGTGTAGAATGGGCTAAAAGTATTGTTGCAACTGTTAAGTTTCATAACAATATGCATATGCAAATTAAAGATCTGAAAAGCTATAACAGTACACAGGCAGTGAATATTATCATGATTGGCACAGATGATTTGGACATCGAGATATAGATATTGTTAAACAAATAGTTCAAGAAGATGATTTTCAGAAATATACTTTTAAAAGTTGTAACTGTAATGATATATGCGAAATATGTATAAAAGGTAAATTAACTCGAAAACCCTTCCAAAAAGTATGAACCCACAAACAAAGGATATCCTACTACACAGTTTTATTTGTCGACCTATGGATGTTACTACATATTCTGGAAATCTATATTTTTTGACATTAATACATTGATGATTTCAGTAAGTATGTCAAAGTGTATTTGTTAAAGAAAAAGTTGTAGACATGGTACATACAAAATTTTATAAATACCCAAAAATTTTAAGATAAGATAGGGGTAGCGAATAAACTTATCAGTGCTCTAGCTGTTATTTCACTCCATTTTCAGGGCAGACTTCGTCATTCCTCTTATTAATATAAAAATTTATTTTACAGTATTTAGAGTATTTAGACAAATTCCACCGATGAGATCTACAACTTTTTCATACATCATTTTAAAGCAATTCTTATGTGTAGTTTTAAGTAGCTACATCTTGTATTAAGTTTCTACATTTTATTAAAAAACTAAACTAATAATATAACCTGGACCAGTGTCTAAAGGATTTATACAAAAAAATAAATAATAAATATTTTTTGTTTAAATAATTCAATTTTTTTTAAGGTAACTTATTGTTTCTTCTTAGTACTTTATTAATTATACTATGTACTATACACTGAACAGTAAACACGGGTAAACGATCTCAACTGAATATGTCAGCCTATTGAGGTACTTAAGCTACAAAAGCGCTCAAAATAAATAATAATAATTTTCCAAATTTAAAAATATAAACAAAAAACAAAATTTAAATTGCAAATATTTAAAATATAGAAAAAAGCGAATGACAGGGCAAAAAAATATATTTGAAAATTAGTCATGGTCCCTTACCACATTTTCAAAATTTATGGAAATTTTATAGAGAAAATTTTTAAAGAGGCATGGCATTGCAGAGGTGCTTAACTGAGGTTTATTGTACTGTTTTATTATAAATAAAATTTGAGAACACGTAACACACGCCATTAAAATATCCGGTAACAGCCAACAATAATCGAAATGAATGTATTATTGCATTGTAAATAACATTTAACGTGAATACCATTAAATCTTATGTTCAAAAGAATAAAATTATCGTATTATGACTAGAATTATCGTACAATTATCGTGCATCGTAAAGGTAATAAAATTGTTGTACGTGTACGATAAATATCATAAGGTTGGCTTACACCGATTTCTAACGACTTTTAATTTTTATTTTATAGTTATTAAGTCAAATTTGAAAATGTATATATGTATGTAGATTTTAATGATATTGCAATGTATAATAGAAAAATATCATAATCTTTATATTTAGAGCTGTTTGGAAACGCTTTAAGACCAAAATTTTAGCATCTCCGGTGTTTTAAATTTGAGTCTAAACACAAAACGAAATTTTAGAGTTATTTAAGGCAACATTATGGAAATAATAAATTCATTAAAATGATGAAATGAAAAATTCCTCTGCATATTCCACAATTTGTCTACAGAATGGGCACAGCGTAAAAGTTCCATTTTCGTTATGGGTTTTCTGTATCCAAAACACGAAGGGCACATTTTTCCGTGCTTGATTTATTTGATAAAAAATTTTTTTTACCAAATATCGCGAGATTTACGGTAATTTCTTCGATTCATGTTTTCTGCACTTCTGGCGCTCAAAAAGCATGTCGGTATGATAGCCAAGCGGCAAAGTTTAGGACTAGGAATTTAAAAAAAATTTAAATAGTTTGAATCTGGAAGTTCGTGACAGTCGCAGGTGCGTCCATGGTCGATCCTTGCGCTTCTACGTTTCAAGTCGACACACAGCCTCCTCGTGGCGTCCCCTGGATAGCGATCTGACAACCGTCAGTGAGTTAACTAATGTGTGCGGCGGGCTTCTCCATGGCCTTGAATGAATGGTTGTGCGTCGGGCTTGGAACCCAACACGTTAAAATATCCACCAATGAATCCTCAAAATAAGCCTCGGATAACGAACCCCTCTAATGTTGACGACTCCCGCAAACGCCCAAAGGACAACGATTTACGGATATGCACCTGGAATGCCCGAACCCTCTACAGGGAAGGTTCCTCTATCCAGCTGGTGGATGTCCTCCAACAATATAGAGCTGACATCACCGCTATACAGGAAATGGGATGGACGGGACAGCGTTGCTCCAAAAGAGCATCCTGTGATATCTACTACAGCTGTCATGCGTTGAGACACGAATTTGGTGTTGGATTTGTGGTTGGGAAGAGACTGCGTCATCTAGTCTCGAGGTTCACAGCCGTGAACGAGCACCTAGCCACTATCCGCATCAAGGCAAAATTCTTCAACATCAGCCTAATTTGTGTCCATGCCCCGACGGATGAGAAGGATGAAACGACCAAAGATGACTTATACGAGCTCCTCGACAAAACTTATGAGCATTGCCCCCGCCACGATGTTAAAATCGTGTTAGGCGACTTTAATGCCAAGGTGGGCAAGGAGAGTCTCTTTGGTCCGACGATCGGAAAATTCAGTCTCCACGACGAAGCCACCGATAACGGTATGAGACTGATCGACTTCGCCGTCGTACGAAACATGACAGTTAGTAGCACCAGATTCCAACATAAAGATATCCGTAAGGCCACTTGGCTGTCCCCTGATCAAAACACACGAAACCAGATTGATCACGTTGTGATCGACGGAAGGCACGCTTCCAATGTACTAGACGTACGCACAATACGTGGTGCAAACATCGACTCAGGCCACTACTTGGTTGCAGCCAAGGTCTGCACACGTATATGTGTAGCAAATCGCGTACGGATACGTAAAAAGAGAGGATGTCGAAAAGCTGCAATGACAGCAGACAGCCGAAGTCTTGGCCAACCAACACGCACTCCTCCTATCGCAAAACACTCCTCAACTTGATGATATATGCGCGCAGTGGACGCACATTTCCCGCTCTATGCGTACGTCTGCCGAAGAGGTGCTAGGCTACCACCGTTGACGGAGAAATATGTGGTACGACCAAGAGTGTCGCGATGCTACTGAAGCAAAAACGCAGTTTACCGAGCCACCCTGCAGTCAGTTGCAACGCGAGCTGCAAAGGAGCGATACAGAAAGTTGAGGAGGAAGGAAAAACGTCTTTTCAGGCGCAAGAAAAGAGATGAAGAAAGACGCGAGTTCAATGATATCGAAATGTTGCGGGACAGGAACGAGGTCCGAAAATTCTTTGAAAGAATAAGACGCCTGACTCTTGGTTTGAAGACCGGGGCCTCTTCCTGCAAGGATGGAGACGGAAATCTGGTGACAGATATCCAGAGCATAATGAGATTATGGATTGAGCACTTTTCGCAGCCGCTTAATGGCGATGACGGCAATAATCCCGCCACTGCGGAACCCACTCCGGAAACCCCAATCACTGACGGCGTTGACGTACCGCCGCCCGACTATGAGGAGGTCTTAACAGCCATTGCTAGGCTGAAAAACAATAAGGCTGCAGGTGCAGATGGCCTGCCTGCTGAGTTGTTTAAGACCGGAGGCGAAGAGATCAGAAAACGCATGCATAAGCTTCTATGCAGAATATGGTCAGATGAAAGCATGCCAAGTGATTGGAATCTCAGCGTAATCTGCCCAATCCATAAGAAAGGTGATTCCACGATCTGCGCCAACTACCGTGGGATAAACCTTCTTAATATTGCATATAAAGTTTTATCGAGCGTACTGTGCGAAAGACTGAAGCCCATCGTCAACAAACTGACCTTATCAGTGTGGCTTCAGGCCTGGTAAATCCACCATCGACCAGATATTGACACTACGCCAAATCCTGGAAAAGACCCGAGAAAAACAGATCGACACCCATCATCTATTTGTCGATTATAAAGCCGCCTTCGACAACACGATTAGGGATCACTTGTACGCCGCACTGTCTGATTTTGGTATCCCTGCAAAGCTTATTCGTCTTTGCAAAATGACACTGACCAACACCACCAGTGCAGTGAAAATTGGGACGGGCCTCTCCGCACCATTGGATACCAAAAGAGGTTTCAGACAAGGTGACTCCCTATCGTGCAACTTCTTTAACCTTATGCTGGAGAAAATAATTCAAGCTGCGAACATCGACATCTCTGGCACTATCTTCTACAAGAGTGTCATGCTGCTAGCATACGCTGATGATATTGACATCAACTCTCGAGCAGTCAGTGCAGCATTCTCCAACCTGGAAAGAGAGTCTCGTCGTGTGGGTCTTGTGATGAACGAGGACAAAACGAAATACCTTGTGTCAACAAACAAAGAGTCACGGCGTCTTGGACAAAATGTCACTGTTGACAACTACACTTTTGAAGTCGTCAAGGAATTCGTATATCTAGGATCCAGCATAAACACCAACAATAATGTCAGCCTTGAGATCAAGCGGAGACTAACTCTTGCCAACAGGTGTTACTACGGGCTCAGTAGGCAATTGAGAAGTGGACAATGACCATCAATGATGAGAGGCTGTTAGGAGCGTTCGAGAGGAAGATACTCCGTAAGATCTACGGTCCAGTATGCGTGGACGACGTGTATCGAATAATATGTAACGATGAGCTGTATGAGCTGTACGCCGACACTGACATAGTCAAGCGTATAAAACTCCAGCGGCTTCGCTGGCTGGGTCATGTTGAGCGAATGGAAGAAAGCGCTCTGGCTAGAAGGGTGTTTTATTCGAACCATGGTGGAGGAACACGCAGAAGGGGACGTCCTATTCTCCGTTGGAAAGACCAGGTGCAGGGCACTGGCTGCACTTTGCCTTATCAACTGGCGCCAGCGCGCGCATAGCAGAAGTGACTGGCGTAGCTTTGTAGGAGGCGGCCAAGACCGATCATCGGTTGTAGTGCCAGCTAAGTAAGTAAGTAAGTTTGAATCTGGAAGGAGTAATAATTATAATTTTGGTAAAATTAATAGATACATAGAATGTAAGAAAACAATGAGCTGTGTAAATTGCATTATAATTAGTTAGAAAATACGAATGCACAGCCTTTACACGTACTTCCTGTTGCATAAGCCGCCATGATTGATACCAAGAACCTGCCGTAAAGGCACTGCATAAATGTATACAGAAGCGCACTTTTAATTTTTCAATAGAAGTAAGTAAGTTTTGTAGCCAAATTGTGCAATGTTCTGGTATTCTATTTACTAATTTTATAAATTGAATGATTTCTATTCTAAACACTTTCTTTAATGTGTATTAGTATAATCAAATTTTAAATTAGTTTGTCCACCATTTTTACTTGTATCGGCTCTCAAAAGTTAAAGTTGAATCAACTTTCGCGGCATCTCCAGCTGCTACATTTGTTATCATTCACTACAATATTAGATTTCCAATGTTAAAACTCTGGCCAAACCATGCAATACAAATTTTGTCGAATAAAAAAATTGTGTAAATTTAAATTGTTTAGTTGTAGCCTTCCCATCCCTAAAAAATTCTAGTTACTTCCTTGTAACAAGCAAGTAGAAAAGTTAAGTCGTACAGAAATTCATGACTGATTCCGGATTTCGCCTTGAAAGCCTTGAATCGAGGCAATGAAATAACTATCAAAAAATAGTATTACGGTTCTTGAATTATTTTGAGTGTTCTCAATTTTGATTAATTCTGTTAAAAAAATTTTCCGGTTAACTATAACTAGAAATGTTTGCTAGCTGCTGCCTTCCACCCCAAGTTTTGGCTCATTTGGTTACAGAAGTACAATATTGCCAAGGTCGGTAAGGAAAAGAAAATCATGGTGCGAACGGTCAAGGAAGCCATGATCTCGATTGAGAACGATACCGATATTTCGTGCAGCACAAGTATAACGGAGATGCTCGTTATGGCTCTCGCCTTTTCGAGCGAGAAAGTGTATGCGTACGGCTGTCGAAGAGGTGCTAGGCTACCACCGTCGACCGAGAAATATGTGGTACGGCCAAGAGTGTTTACAGAGTCCTCCTTAGCGATATGCTAAGGAGCGATATAGAGACTTGAGGAGGGAGGAGAAACGTCTTTTCAGGCGCAAGAAAAGAGATGAAGAAAGACGCGAGTTCAATGATATCAAAATGTTACGGGACAGGAACGAGGTCCGAAAATTCTTTGAAAGAATAAGATGCCTGACTGATGGTTTGAAGACCGTGGCCTCTTCCTGTAAGGATGAAGACGGAATTCTGATGACAGATGTTCAGGGCATAATGAGATTATGGAGGGAGCACTTTTCGCAGCTGCTTCGTGGCGATTACGGAAATAATCCCGTCACTCCGGAATCCACTTCGGAAACCCCAATCACTGACGGAGTTGAAGTACCGGCGCCCGACTATGAGGAGGTCTTAACAGCCATTGCTCGGCTGAAAAATAATAAGTCTGCAGGTGCAGATGGCCTGCCTGCTGAGTTGTTTAAGACCGGAGGCGAAGAGCTCAAAAAAACGCATGCATGAGCTTCTATGCAGAATTTGGTCGGATGAAAGCATGCCAAGTGATTGGAACCTCAGCGTACTATGCCCAATACATAAGAAAGGTTATTCCACGATCTGCGCCAACTACCGTGGCGCACCGATAAGCCTTCTTAGCATTGCATATAAGGTTCTATCGAGCGTACTGTGTGAAATACTGAAGTCCATCGTCAACAAACTGATTGGAACTTATCAGTGTGGCTTCAGGCCTGGTAAATTCACAATCGACCAGATATTCACACTACGCCAAATTCTGGAAAAGACCTGAGAAAAACAGATCGACAACCATCATCTATTCACCGATTGTAAAGCGGCCTTCGAGAGGACGATTAGGGATAACTTGTACGCCGCAATGTCTGATTTTTGTCCCTGCAAAGCTCATTCATCTTTGCAAAATGACACTGACCGACACCACCAGCGCACTGAAAATTGGTACAGACCCCACCACGCCACTTTATACCAAAAGAGGTTTCAGACAAGGTGACTCCCTATCGTGCGACTTCTTTAACCTTATGCTGGAGAAAATAAAACAACCTTATGCTGGAAAAATCATAGAGGCGGCCAACACCGATCATCGGTTGCCAGTTAAGTAAGTAAGTAAGTAGTAACACCTACAGTGCAGTGTAACATCTGTTCTCTATACATAGTGTTAACACTTCTGTTTTATTGGTTAATTTTACGGTTAATTAGTTTTTTTTTAGAATTGTTGTTAGAGCTTTTCGAGTTAACGGCGTTAATTACATGACAATACCCAGCTCTGCAATTCAATATATACAAAAAGGTAGTAAATCTCTAAATTATGGTATGCGGACGGTTTGCAGAAACTGATTCAACAAATTTTATTTAAATTTTCTTAGAACGAAAACAACGAAAACAATTTAAACATTATTATTATATTTCTCTCACTTCAAAAGTGAATCAAATTATTAAACAAATATTTAATTCACACATCATCATCCCCTTTTAAGCAATTTATTATTTGATGTCTGAGACTGTCGTTAGGAATTAACTGAAATGATTGGACACCGTAAACAATGCATGCATAAAAATCAAAATCGTTAGTAACGTTTGCCTATGAAACAACTGTTAACCCTCAAAATATGCACGTGCCAAATGGCACGTGCATACAATTCAGGTTAAGTCTACGATTAAATTAATCGCTGATTAGAGACGGACCGTATTACAAACAAGAACTTCAATATATGTACATGAGTGTGTATATGTGTACATATTTATTTACGTTTATAAATAAAATAAATGCGCGAACGCAAGGGGGTTTTGGGGTCAACCCCCCCAAACATTTTTAAATACAACTATAAATAAAAAACTTAAAACTAAACTAGATGCTAGAAAGACAAATGTTATTTTTGCAAACAAAATTCACATCACTGCCAAAAATAATTAAGTTAAATAAAATGTTTGGCATTAGTTTTGGTTTGGTAAAATGGTATCATATTGTGTGACAAAAAGTTTTGTTTTACCCAAAAATTACGTTAACTTTTAGTATCTTTTTTATGAAAGTTTATTAAGTTTAAAACAGAATTTATAATCCTCTTTGGGTATAGATTTTTAAAAAAATGTGTTAAAATCAGGGATGTGAACCAACAAAAATGTGCAGTATGGTTCGGTTTACGGTATTTCCGAACCATTGGTTCGGTTAAAAACCTGTTCTTTTGTACCTTCGAACCGCTGGTTTAGTCTAAAAATATGCAGGATTATTAAATTATAAGATTTTTTCGTAAACACTTTTTTCAAACCAAGTTTTTAATGGATTATAATAATACCAAAATATCTGCAAAACAAAAAAAACATTTTTCTTCTTTTTTAATTTGCCTGTACCGAGATTTGAATCCAGGACATTCTGCGTAGCAGGACTAACGCGCTACCAACTACGCGACGGCGACGACTAATCTTATTAATCTTATTATTTTGTAAATCGTGAAAAAGGAATTTCTTTAAAAAATAATCTTTGCTCAGTATACTCATATTAAGAGTGAAGCAAATTATACCAAATAACTATATCTCCTAACTGATGTAAACTGGTGGTAACATAAACAAACAAAAAATGCAACTACAATCCAGTTTTTCTGTCCCACGTACACTTGAATTGAGCTTAACCTCTAACAATAAGAAATGTCTATATGCCGCAAAGCTCTTCATAGGTGCTTTTTGTATTAATTTATGTTGAGCAAGTTTTTATATGAATAAAAGACACCTACAATTATGTGCCGAACCTAAAGTGTAAAGCTTCCTTGGTACAATTTTTAATCTTAAAGTTTTCTAATTTTCGCCGAGACTCCCATTCTAAAATAAAATTGCTTTATAAAAAACAAATTTCTGTAAACCCCCCAAAATTTTAATACGCTTGCCCCAGACAAAATACAATACTTGCATAATTAATATCAGTATACACTTCAAATACGTTTTTCTTATACTTGCTTAGCAACTTAAAAATAATACGAGTAAATTATTAAATTTATACT
The DNA here is from genome assembly GCA_958295655.1 of Palloptera scutellata. Lineage (NCBI taxonomy): Eukaryota > Metazoa > Arthropoda > Insecta > Diptera > Pallopteridae > Palloptera > Palloptera scutellata. The sequence goes on from OY282450.1 coordinate 57,601,810, forward strand.
AGACTTTCAGTTTGATATAAATTCATTTTCACACTCTTCAGTTTGATTTTCTTTTTTTATACAAAGACTTTCTTTACCTGTCAGTTTAATAACCTCTTTTTATGTTTATAAAAGTAATTCTTTAAAAAAATTTAATACATGTTTAGCACAGATTGAAACCGAAACCGGTACTGACAGTTATTTGTATTTTTATTTATTTATTTATAATTCGTAGCACAATAAGAATTAATTCTTTTAAAGTACCTCAAGAAGTAAAATATAAAGAAGGAAATAAAGTACAATCAAGCTTAATCAATTTTAGTTAAGTAAATACATATTACTTAGAATCTAAAATTAGAAATAAGGAAAAACGAAAAATAGTCAGAAATACAGAGAAGTGAGTGAGAAGCTGAATAGTATAGATGAAAAAACGTTAAAATTAAAAAGTTAAAATGTTTTTCAAGTAATGCTGGAGGATTGCTTTCCGGAAGCTGCTTGTATTAGCCAGCGTTTGAAGATGGGATGGAAGTGAGTTCCATAGTCTAATGGCGTTGATAAAAAGAATTAAGAGGGATATACCTTAGAATAACAAGTTATACCTAGTGGATTTTAGAAATTGCAATTTATCATATATGTAAATATGTAGGCGCTTTGGAGTGAATCCGGCGAAGAAAAATTATGTTACGTATAGCCAAATAGTCAGTTAATTCCACTCCAAGAATACAAGAAGATTTCATATGGTTTAAACGTCTTAGTCCAAAGGCATATCGAATTGCATTGTTAAACGTAAGTGTAAGTTTTGCGCTGTGAGGTGGAGTCTACTTTACTAAAGACAACATCAAAATATGTAATGTGAGAAACTATTAACTGTTTTAGAAGGTTAACTATATTTACAGGAGGAGTATAATCGGCAGTGAGCGCAAAATATTGTAGATTTTAGAGACAACACCATTAATGTGGTCACAACATGTAAGTTTAGAGTTTAGGACGAAACCCAAGCTCAGGACCTTATCAACAAGTTCAATTTGAGAGTCCCCAACACAAATGGGGATCGACAAGATTTTGGATTTAAAAGGGTAAATACCCAATTTATTATTGTCAGCCCAAGCTTTTATTTAAAAATCCAAAACTTTCTGGAACTAGGTCGACTGAATGTCATTGATAAGATTTTGAACCACTGATATACTCTCAAATTGTATTTTAATTTGATGCAACCCTCGATGTGGCGTAGTTGGACTGCTACGTTACTTCGCCGTTCGGATTAGACATTAAACTCTAGGTCCCTTCCGTTCATGTACAAATGTAACACGCACAACATAAGTGGATGCGGAAAGCTCGGTCTAGGCCCTCCATGGGCTGTTGTGCCATTAAAAGTAAAGTAAGTAAAGCAACTCTCCAAACGCGGAGATTCGCGTTATAAAGGCTATTGCAGCGATGAGGGTTTTAGACACACGATAATAGAAGCTTTGTAAAACTATCAAAAATTTAAAGATTAATATATTCAATCACCGAATCATTACTTTGGCTTATAACTTTGAAATCAAAACTAAACAATAAACTGGAACACCACCCGCCCTCTGAGAGCTTCTTTCATTCCTGAAAAGCTGGTATCCATTAATAGAATAAAGTTGGTTAAGATCACTTCTAAACCAAGTTTTATAATAATGCTGGTTAATAGAATAAAGCTGGTTAAGATCACTTCTAAACTAAGATACACATACAATGTCCAAAATAGAGTCTTCAAGGATATATTTTACGTGGTAAAATTTAGGACTATTTAAACTTCGGGCATTAAAATTAACAGCATTCAAACCACTTGCTTGCTTGCAGCGTATGTGCACCAGAGCTATTTTATTTTCACCAACCCCACCAGACATGCCAGAACATACTTTAAGCAAAGCAAGAACAGCTCCAAAAACAAACCAACATAGCTCGAAAACATAACTAGTAAAAACATAATAAGTTAAAAAGTGAAGAAGTAAGAAAAAAATTATGTAGAGCAGAAAAGGTACATAAATATGAGAACAGAAGAAATAGAGAACTATTGAATATAACATTCATAACATTATTACAGAAATAACTACCAAATTAGAAGAACAAACAAAATATTTATGTCTTGATATCAGATGGTACAAACAACACCAGCTTTATCGTCAAAAACGTGTTTATTCCAACGAACATCACATTAGATGGACATACGCAGAACATCAAGAGTCGCTGACTCCGCAATACCTACCCCATCCATATCTAGGGGGTTAACGGGAGGCTGGGAAACTCATTTGTGAGATAACAGGCAACATTGGGTCTTACGCGCATTGAACTCAACTCTATTCGTGAAACCCCACTCGCAGATTGACTGGAGATCCTTATTGAATGAGTTATTCATTTCCTCTCAATCTCCAAAGAGTTAGGGCGTTTTAAACAGGCATATGAATGAAAAATAGTGCTGTCATCTGCAAACGAGTAAATGGGATTCTTCGTTAATGACAGTAGGGCATTAATGAAGATAAGGAAAAGTGTAGGAGAGAGGGCCGAACCCTGCGCCTTTCCAGCTTTAATGCACGATCTTCCAAAACAATGCCGTCTATCACAACACGGATAGAGCGGCTGCTTAGAAAGGTCGTGGTTCATCTAGTGAAGTTACTCCCGACCCTATTTGCATTCAGTTTTGACACCAGAGCTTTATGCCACACTCTGTCAAACGCCTTTAAAATATCCAGAGCAACCTCTTTGCTCTCACCGAAGTCATAGACACTGTGTCTTTAGGTTTAACACTAATCGTTTTATTAGGAATGAAAGACCACATTCCTAATAAAATTATTTCTTCTACCATTTTAGAACTGATTTCTATATTTTTACCGGTAATACAAAATTTCCAATTAAAATTTTGAAAAAAATTATTGAGATCATTCTAATTTGCCTTTTCGTAAAGCCACGTTAATCGCTTTGAAGCTATCGTCAAAGCGTTGTGGATTCGAGAATACGGAAAGGATGCTAAAATGGCACAGTGGTCCAAGTTTCCAAGAGGTGCGTGTACACTTACATCATATTTGTCATAATGAGAAGTAAGAAATAGGTCAAGGATGTTTTGGGCTTGACCTGCGATACACGGAATGTATGTCGGTTCGGTCACTAATTGAGTCAGGTTGTTCTACTCGGCAAATAACCCGACAAATAACCTTCGGGTGTTGTGTGACTTGAGTTGCACAATCAATCCGAATTGTGAACATGGAAGCAACCACGATTTCACTGCACGGATATGATTCCAAAATAGCAGCGATCGAATCAGAAAGGGAATCTAATTTATTAAAAGTAAAATCTCTATCAGAATTTGCGCTTCTATAAAGAAAACGGAAGTGAATGCTGAACTTAACCCACATTAAGATGAACTCAGCATCCGTCATATAAAGTTTTTGCTGGCACTGGTACGCGACATCCTCATTAATAAAAATGGCAAAAACCCTGTGGGGAGAGAACAATGACACCAGCCGATACCCTGGCACGTGAAAGTACAGTGGACCCTCACATACCTGAGTACCCCTCACATACCTGATACCTATAAATGCATATGCGGAGAAGGAATTTGATCTACGTCTGAGAATATTACAAAAAGCTAAAATTTTCCAACATTTATAAGCCTAGACAGAATCAAAACAAGACAGGAGTCAGGGTATGCAATAATAGGATACTGATAAAGGGATACACAGCCATTGTGACAAGTGTTATGCCCTTACCACAATGAATTTCAATTTATCAATGCCGACTATGACCACATGTAGGGCCAACGAAAGTGAAAGAGAAGAATAGAAATCAACAGCGTTGCGATTCTGCTGACTGCGGATGCTGTTTTGTTGTTATTATTGGTTTATTGTTGTTTCCGTTATTTTGGATTATATATTATTTAATTAAATTTGTTAATTATTAATTATTTTTAAATATTTATACACTCGCGTGTATATTAAACATTAAAGACGAAAAAAAAATTTTTTGCGAGTGCACTATGGACAAATGACAGATTTATACACGACAACCGGTGGGAACATCCACCCGTCACACCAATCAAAACTACTCAATGATGAAATGATGTTTTCCTTAAATATATTTAGCTTAACATCTATACTGTAGTCTTGTGTTAGTCAGAAGCAACTGGCACACGAGGTAAGGTGACAACGGAGATTTGGTGAACAGTTGCAGCGCGGGTGAATTTTTGTTATACCCGCAGGCTTATTCACAATATTAAATAATTATATATCCGCAAATCAGCAAAACAAAATAAAGAAAACGTCAGGACTGACCTTCGCAACAAAACAAGTCCCGAAATTTAAATCAAGGGAATAATGACAAAAAATTTCGCTTGTCACAAAAAACACGTCTACTCACACATGACAGTTCGCAATTTTCATAAAAATCTTTAGTTTATCTTAATTTGGGAGTGGACAAAAATCCGTAGAAATTCGAATCGAGTATTTTCGACACATTTGTATTTATTTTAATAAAAAAAAACGTATGCTTGTGTTAAATTCAGTACATATTTTTATTCATTCTGTGCAATAAATGGTTGCAATCGACGGCAGTGACTATTTTATTCCTGGTATCTGGTGCAAAATACACACTTTTTAGTATTGGTATACATAATAATATGATTATGTATTAAATGGATATGGTATGTATGTATAAATACATATTTTTTTATTTATTTATTTATTTATTTTTTTTTATTTATTGTTATTCTTCTTTGGTCTACATGAAAAACCTTTCAATATATTTGGATTACGTGACTAAACCTTCGCTATGTTTGCCTTGAGATGGAAGACTCCACTCACTCTTGTTTTTTAAATGAAAATATAAAGGTCAGTTGATTGTCGATGACCGTAAAGTGGTTTACATTTTTCTCTTGAATTAAATACATTTATTTATTAAAAACAAACAAAATTTTTAAAAATACTGATATAAATTTATAGTTAACTAAATATATTAAATAAAATACTATATAATATAAATAAAAGTGTTTTCCACTTAATTTGCCGGTATCATGGTATTCCTTGAACATGCTGCTTGTATTTGTGATGGGCGCTGATAACGTCATAACTGAAGAGCTTAGCTAAGTACCTTTGAAATATCAGAGTACAAGATCGACAAAACCAAGCTATTTCTTCATTTTGAGGTAATGATTCTTAAATGGGAATCTTTAGTGTATTTAGACAGCAAGCGTGATGATAAACATGCTTCAAGTACCGGTCTAAGTTGAACTTTTCGTAAAAGCATCCATTTGTGTTAATTTTCTTTTATCATTCCAAAAATTCAACATCAGTTTCTTTTACATAGTCTCTCTTAAAGTATAACCCAACGATGGTCTTACAGAAAGATTTAAAATTTTTCGATGCAAAATGTTGATATTGATTTTTTTTGTTTGGGACTCTAAATTGACCTTGATGGCAATCGAAGTAGTTATAAACGGGGATAGAGGATCGTCCATCGACTGGACCACCTCAGTAGCCTAGTGAATGAGTTCTAGGCTGAAGTTTCAGTTGCCTGCGAATCGATTCACAAACAGTGACTAAACCGTTTTAGTATTTGCTAATGGTGTATGGACTGCAGTAATATTCTATACAATTTCAGCAGAAATTGAAAATTTTTGTTTCAGATAGAATTCAGCAATAAACAAGGAATCTCCAAATTGGCAAACAAGAGTGAAACAAAAAATCGGGTGTATGGATTTTTATCCTATAAAATCTTTTTGGAAGTGATACTTTGTGGCAAGCTAATAATAATAATAATTATATTAGACAATTCACCAAAGAACGTTCAGCTTTTTGATGACTAAATGAAATTTCAAATTTTATGTCAGTTCAATTCATTTTCATTTAATAATTCAATACAATAAGTAATATAATTTTTCGTAAGTTCTTATGATTCCCGCAAAGTTGTATGGGCTTTTTTACAGAAAACTCTAATACTGTGGGTCTTGTAAATACTTAGTATTTGCAAAAACAGCTCATCTTGTTTACATTTTGTAGTACTTAGAATCTATAAAGTGAGATCACTATCAAGAAAATACAGAATACTACGCAATGTTACAATAGGGTGTTGCGATTGTAAATTGCATGTATTTGTTTTTTTTAAATTACAAAATTTACCACAAAAACCAAGAATACACGATAGAAGACCAAAAACTACAGATCCTGATACGGCTATTTTATAAAAAATCATAGTAAAATTGTACACATCGTAAATGCTAAATATGAATGAACAGATTACAAGCGAAGTGCAACTGTACTTTCACGCAAAGATTTTTGTCAAAACAGAAACAAAGAAATTTTGTGTTTTAAGTTTTAATATATGTAAGTAGATACACAATTTTTCTGCTTTCTTTGTACAATCAAAGGCAATGTTATGCCAATCATGGATCGTAACAACTGTAGAGTAAATCATATAAATTTTTCGGAAGACGAAGAAAAAATGAGCTTTCATTTCGGCATAGTAATTATTCTACATCGAAGCAGGTGGGCAATTAGAATGTAATATTTTATTAACGATTTAAAGGTATATTTTTCAAAACAGAATATAACAAAAATAGGTGGTATAAGTAATATAAAAAATAATTAAATTAAAATATTTACAACAATAAAGAAATTCAAAACTAAAAAACAAAATATGTATTTAATCTATTAGATAATCTCAGCTTTTTTATTTTAGGAATGTCATTTTTTTTTCTTTGTTGTATGTATTCGTAACTGTTGACGAAATATCAAAGGACAAGTGCACAGATTACTAGCGAAAAGATAGTAAATACATAAAATAAAAGTTTTGATTAAAAAAAAATATTTCTGACAACATCTATTTGTTCCACGATTTTTAATATTTTTGTTCTTTGTACAACGCATTTGTGTTTTCAAAGCAAAAATATCTTTAGAAGTGGCTGGTAGAAAAAATAAAAGTGGCAATAAATGTAGTTTACCATATTGTAGCAGATCTAAACAAGACTTCCTGGATATGAAATTGTTTAAATCCATTGCGTGGATGGATCAATACAAACAACTTATATGCCATATTAGGCTTAGCGAAAGAAATATTCGGGCTTTTCCCTACATTCGATCAAAGGAAGGCCATTGATTGATATTTTTTCAAATACCTTTATAATTGTTCGGGACTTGATAACAAATTATCGATCGCATCTTTGGTGCAATCTTTAGGTTTTTTAATATTATTATTTTTTGTAAACTTTTCCAATTTGAAAAAAGAAGTCTCAACATACAGGACCGCCTACTTTATTAGTTCGCTTAAGGAATCCATCTATAACATTGGCCGCTATGTTACAAATCAAATTTCTTTTTAATGCATCTAGTCAAGCATTCAAATACATTCCCTTTTAGTAGGACTCATTTTCTTTATTGCGACGTAAAGAGTGTATCAAGAGCATCTACGTAAAGATAAAGTACTTGGTTTAAATTCCTATTTTTAAATGTACTGAGTAACTGATCCTTATATTATAATGTTCAACAATTAAATTATTTAAATCATTCAATTTGGTGGATTTTTTGTTTGTTCTATTTAACTTTCACTCGCTTTTATATAATTTATATATCCCATCTATGTAATCATTCTATTTAAAAAAAATATATCTTTAAATCGTTAATAAAATAATACATGTTATTAAATTGTTTGTTATTAAACCAACAAATCTAATGCCCTCCTGCTTCCATGTAGAATAACTACTACGTCGACATGACCGCTAATTTTTTCGAAAAAAGTGATATTATTAACAGTTGTCACGATCCATGACTGGCATAACATTGCCTTTGTTTGCACAAAGAAAGCAAAAAATTTTGTATCTACATATATTAAAACTTAAAACACAAAATTTCTTTTTCTTTCTTTTTTGACAAAAATCTTTGCTTGAAAGTAAATACAATTGCACTCTGTTCTTTGATATTTCGTCAGCATTTACGAGTACACGCGACAATATGTAATTACGATGATCTTTCACACTTCTCTTAATTTTTTATATCGGACGTCACTTTCGTCTCCGTAGTAGCATTGCCTTTTGGTTTCTTGTTCTCTAGCTTTTCACATGTTATTTTAGGTGGATGTATTATTATTAATTCACTATGTGGCCGTGCAAATGTATGAAAGGTGTATCAAAAAAAAAAAAAAAAAATCGGCGTGTGTGAAGGAGAAAATAGATAATAGATAGTGATAGTAGAAAATAGTAATAAAAAGGGAATAGAAAAGAAGCTGATAGTAGAAGGTAAACGAAAATAGTGGTCGCGTAGTGGTAGTGCGTTGGACTATTATACAGAGTGTCCGGGGTTCGAATCTCGGCACAGGCAAAACAAAAGCATTGGACACAAGGTAAAGTTCGTGACAGTCGCAGGTGCGTCCATATTCGATCATTGCGCTTCTATGTCTCAAGTCGAGACACAGCCTCCTCGTGACGTCGCTGACACCCGTCAGTGAGCTATCTCATGTGTGCAGCGGGTTTCTCCGTGGCCTTGAATGGTTGCATGTCGGGCTTGGAACCTACAACCAAAATATTCTCCAATGAACCCTCAAAAGAAGCCTCGGATAAGGAACTCCTAATGTTGACGACTCCCGCAAACGCCTAAAGGACAACGATTTACGTTGCATATGCACTTGGAATGTCCGAACCCTCTGAAGGGAAGGTGCCTATATCCAGCTGGTAGATGTCCTTGAAAGATATAGAGCTGACATCACCGCTATACGGGAAATGCGATAGACAGGACAGGGTTGCTCCAGAACAGTATCCTGTGATATCTACTGCAGCTGTCATGAGTCGAGACACCAATTTGGTGTTCAATTTGTGGTTGCGAAGAGACTGCGTCACCTAGTCCCGAGGTTCACACTCGTGAACGAGCTACTAGCCGCCACCATCAGCCTAATTTGTGTCCATGCCCCGACGGATGAGAAGAATGAAATGACCAAAGATGACTTCTACAAGCTCCTCGACAATTGCCAAGTTGGGCAAGAAAAGTCTCTTTGGTCCGAAGATCGGAAAATTCAGTCTCCACGACGAAGCCACCACAATTTAGATGTAATAATTTTTAGGCGCAAGAAAAGAGATGAAGAAAGACGCGAGTTCAATGATATCGAAATGTTACGGGACAGGAACGACGTCCGAAAATTCTTTGAAAGAATAAGACGCCTGACTGATGGTTTGAAGACCGGGGCCTCTTCCTGCAAGGATGAAGACGTAAATCTGGTGACAGATGTTTAGGGCATAATGAGATTATGGACGGAGCGCTTTTCGCAGCTGCTTAATGGCGATGACGACAATAATCCCGCCACTGCGGAATCTACTCCGGAAACCCCAATCACTGACGGCGTTGAAGTACCGTCGCCCGACTATGAGGAGGTCTTAACAGCCATTGCTTGGCTGAAAAACAATAAGGCTGCAGGCAAATGGCCTGCCTGCTGAGTTGTTTAAGACCGGAGGCGAAGAGCTCAAATAAACGCATGCATGAGCTTCTATGCAGAATTTGGTCGGATGAAAGCATGCCAAGTGATTGGAACCTCAGCGTACTATGCCCAATACATAAGAAAGGTTATTCCACGATCTGCGCCAACTACCGTGGCGCACCGATAAGCCTTCTTAGCATTGCATATAAGGTTCTATCGAGCGTACTGTGTGAAATACTGAAGTCCATCGTCAACAAACTGATTGGACCTTATCAGTGTGGCTTCAGGCCTGATAAATCCACCATCGACCAGATATTCACACTACGCCAAATCCTGGAAAAGACCCGAGAAAAACAGATCGATACCCATCATCTATTTGTCGGCCTTCGAGAGGACGATTAGGGATAACTTGTTCGCCGCAATGTCTGATTTTGGTATCCCTGCAAAGCTCATTCGACTTTGCAAAATGACACTGACCAACACCACCAGTGCAGTGAAAATTGGGACAGACCTCTCCGCACCATCTGATACCAAAAGAGGTTTCAGACAAGGTGACTCCCTATCGTGCGACTTCTTTAACCTTATGCTGGAGAAAATAATTCGAGCTGCGAACATCGACATCTCTGGCACTATCTTCTACAAGAGTGTCATGCTGCTAGCATACGCTGATGATATTGACATCAACTCTCGAGCAGTCAGTGCAGCATTCTCCAACCTGGAAAGGGAGTCTCGTCGAGTGGGTTTAGTGGTGAACGAGGACAAAGCAAAATACCTTGTGTCAACAAACAAAGAGTCACGGCATCTTGGACAAAATGTCACTGTTGACAACTATACATTTGACGTCGTCAAGGATTTCGTATATCTAGGATCCAGCATAAACACCAACAATAATGTCAGCCTTGAGATCAAGCGGAGACTAACTCTTGCCAACAGGTGTTACTACGGGCTCAGTAGGCAATTGAGAAGTAGAACTCTCTCTCAACCGACGAAAGTAACGCTCTATAAGTCACTTATCCTTCCCGTTTTAATGTATGGCGCAGAGACGTGGACATTGACCATCAATGATGAGAGGCTATTAGGAGCGTTCGAGAGGAAGATACTCCGTAAGATTTACGGTCCAGTATGCGTGGACGACGTGTATCGAATAAGATGGAACGATGAGCTGTATGAGCTGTACGCGGCTTCGCTAGTTGGGTAATGTTGAACGAATGGAAGAAAACGCTCCGGCTAAAAGGGTGTTTTAATCGAACCACGGTGGAGGAACACGCAGAAGGGGACGTCCTAATCTCCGTTGGAAAGACCAGGTGCAAGGCAACCTAACCCACTTGGCCTTACCAACTGGCGCCAGCACGCGAGTTATGGGTTTAACCCTTCTAATCGTCAAAAAAGGTATCCACCGTGGAGTTTCAATGTTAGTTGGAGTTGATCACTTCTAGCGTTCCAAATTTGTTTAAAGGAGACTTAGTGGTATTGTAGCATTCCGAGTTTATTTAAAGTTTCACTCTAGCGTTCCGAGTTTATTAATAAAGATGTAGACTGTAGATGTAGATGTAGACAAGTGATTTATTGGTTTCATTCGATTTCGAATGAATTATTTTATTTTACAATAAAGTTGACTCATTGGCTTCGGTGGTGCGTTTGTTGTTGTTGTTGGTGAGGTGGTTGACTGCGGTGGTGCGCTGGTTCTTGTTGTTGGTTAGGTGTTTGTTTGCGGTGAGGTTGGAGATATAACTCGCGCATAGCAGAGGCGACTGGTGAAGCTTTGTAGAGGCGGCCAAGACCGGTCATCGGTTGTAGTGCCAGTTAAGTAAGTAATAATTTTTATGTGATAATTTTGATAGGAAAATGTCGATGTCATAATGTTTTAATTTGAAAATTTTGATTTGAAAATCTTACTATGATAATGTGAAATTTAGACTTTATACTTTGGTGTGATAACCTTTATGTGATGATTTTAATGTGACAATTTTGTGAAAACTTTTATGTGATAATTTTATTGTGATAATTTTAATGCGATAATTTTGTTGTGATAATGCTGATCTGATAATTTTGGTGTGAAAATATAGATGTGATGATTTTGATGTGATAATTTTAACTTGAAAATTTTGATATGAAAATCTTGGTATGATAATTTTAATGTGATAATTTGATGTGAAAATTTTGATGTGATAATTTTGTTGTGATATATTTGATGTGAAATTTTTAATGCGAAAATTTTAACGTAATAGTTTTGACGTGATGATTTTAATGTGACAATTTTGCTGTGATAATTTTGATGTGCAAATTTTGTTGTGATAAGTTTGATCTGATAATTTTGGTGAGATGCTTTTGATGTGAAAGTATTGTTGTGAAAATTTTATGTGATAATTTGATGTGTTAATTTTGATGTGATAATTTTTATGTGAACATTTTGATGTGATAGTTTTCATGTGATTACTTTGATGTGACAATTTTGATACGAAAATTCTGAAGTGATAATTTTGGTACGATAATTTTGAAGTAATAATTTATATGTGATGATTTTGATGTCATATTTTTGATGATATAAATTTGCTGCGATAATTTCGTTATGATGATTTTGATGTGATCATTTTCATGTGATAATTATGATGTGAAAATTTTGATGTGAAAAATTTGATGTGATATTTTGGATGTGATAATTTCGATGTGATAATTTTGAAATGAAGATTTTTATACGATAATTTTCTTGTTATAATTTGGAGGTGAAAATTTTGATGTGATAACTTTACTGTGATAATTTTGATGTGAAAATTTTTTAAGTGATAATTTTTTATGTGATATCTTTGATGTCATAACCTTGATGTTATAATTTCGATGTAATAATTTCTATGTGATAATTTTGTTGGGATAATTTTTATTTTATAATTTTGTCGTGATAATTTTGTTGTGATAATTTTGTTGCGATAATTTTCATGTTATAATTTTGAAGTGCTAATTTTGATGTGGTAAATTTGGTGTGATATTTTGATATGATAATTTTGTGAAATTTTGAAATGATAATTTTAAAGTGATGATTTTGAGGTAATGATGAGATAATTTTGATGTGAAAATCTTTTTGGGATAATTTTGATGTGATAATGTCGATGTGATAATTTTGCTGTGAAAATTTTGATGTGACAAATTCGATGTGATATTTTGGATGTGATAATTTCGATGTGATAATTTTGAAATAAAGATTTTTATGCGATAATTTTCATGTTATAATTTTGAGGTGATAATTTTTATGTGATAACTTTGCTGTGATAGTTTTGATGTGATAAATTTGATAATTTTGCAGTGATAATTTTGATGTGATAATTTTGATGTGATAATTTTGATGTATTAATTTTGAAATGAAGATTTTGATGCGATAATTTTCATGTGATAATTTTGCAGTCATAGTTTTGATGTGATAATTTTGAAATGATAATTTTGATGTGAAAATCTTTTTGTTATAATTTTGATATGATATTGATGCGATAGTTTTTATGTGATAATTTTGATTTTATAAATTAGTTGGGGAAAAATGGTTAGATAATTTTGATATGAAAATCTTTTTGTGATAATTTTGATGTGATTTTTTGAAGTGATAATTTTGATGTGATGATTTTCATGTTATAATTTTGATGTGATTATTTTGAAATGATAATTTTGATGTGCAAATCTTTTTGTTATAATTTTGATATGATAATTTTGATGTGAATGTTTTTTTGTGATAATTTTGATTTGATAAATTTGATGTAATCATTTTGATGCAATAATTTTGATGTGATAATTTTAATGTGATAATTTTTATGGGGAAAAAATGATTAGATAATTTCGATATGAAAATCTTTTTGTGATAATTTTGATGTGATTTTTTGATGTGATAATTTTGATGTGATGATTTTCATGTTATAATTTTGATGTGATAATTTTGATGTGTCGGCCACTTGGCGGTCCCCTGAACAAAAAACACGAAGCCAGATGGATCACGTTGTGGTCGACGAAAGGCACGCTTCCAATGTACTAGACGTACGCACAATACGCGTTGCAAAACATCGACTCAGACCACTACTTGTTTGCAGCCAAACGTCTGCACACGTGTATCTGTAGCAAATCGCGTACGGATAGTATCAAAAAGAAAGCTGGATGTCGAAAAGTGCAATCACAACAGACAACCGAAAAACATCCAACTTGGTGATATATGCTCGTAGTGGACGCTCATTTCTCGCTCTATGCGTACGGCTGCCGAAGAGGTGCTAGGCTACCACCGTTGACTGAGAAATATGTGGTTCGGCCAAGAGTGTCGCGATGCTACTGAACCGAAAAACGCAGTATATAGAGCACGCTGCATTAAGTTGCACGCAAGTTGCTAAGGAGCGATAAAGTGAGTTGAGTAGGGAGGAGAAAGGTCTCTTCAGGCGCAATAAAAGAGATGCAGAAACACGTGAGTTCAATGATATCGAAATGTTACAGGACAGGAACGAGGTGTGAAAATTCTTGGAAAGAATAAGATGGTGTCAGATGTCCAGGGCATAATGAGGTTATGGAGGGGCACTTTTCGCGCCTGCTTAATGGCGATAACGGCAATAATCCCGCCACTGCGGAATCTGCTCCGGAAACCCCAATCACTGACGGCGTTCAATTACCGCCGCCCGATAATGAGGAGGTCTTAACAGCCATCTCTCGGTTGAAAAACAATAAGACTGCAGGTGCAAATAGCAAGCCTGCTTAGTTGTTTAAGACTGGTCGGATGAAAGCATGCCAAATGATTGGAACCTACGCGTACTCTTGAAAGTAAAAAGGTCTGTGCTCCCTCTTGGTCTGCATAAGACTGTACTTTATTATATTCATGAACTTTTTCCTTATGCTAATTCAGCTGTAGCGCGTGTACACTTCATCAGGACCATATGCACATTGTCATGATGAAGCGTCGCAAGATCAGGCTGGCATGTATACACGCTACATCTTTTTTGATGGAATGATTTATCATTCTAAATCTTAAATCTTGTGTATACTTTTATTGTTTTATAATTATTTAAAATAATAAGATATTTTTATTGGTTTTTTTTTCAAAAAGTTTAATTCTGTCCTTATGTATTGTCATTGTCTTGCTGTTATCGTCCGTCAGTATGCAGTTGTTTCTGTTATCTAATCCTATTACTCTGTATGGGCCACTAAATTTAATTTCTAACTTATGACCTGCTTCATTACTTATTACTACTAAGTCTCCTACTTTTAAACATATTGTATTAACTGTTTTATCATAGTTAAATTTTTGTTTTATCTTAGAGTTTTCTAACAGGGTTTTTGCCCTAGCCTGTGCTAACTTTAATTTTTAATTTAATTTCTTTATCATAAGCGTCTATATTGTAGACAGGATCTATGATTTCTTGGTTGAGAAAATCGAAAATCGAAAAATATGGAATTTTTGGCATAAATCAGTTCTAATGGACAGTAATCATGGACTGATCAATTTGTAAAAGTTGTGTTATTTCTTGAAAAATTTGTTTTTTATATTCGGTTCCCATATCTGTTAAGATTTTTTTCATTGGGCCATAAATTAATATGAAGCCCTAAAAGATGGCTTTTGCCACTACCTTTGCGTGCTTTGCTGGCACTGGGATAGCAATTAAATATTTCAAATATTCAAATCACAAATTATTGTGACAGCGTACTCATTACCATGTAATGATTAATCTAAATTAATATTTCCTTGAGTAAACAGATATAAGCGATGTTTGTATCACTTAATACTTTCTTCCCTCTTTTAATAAGAATTTTTCTTGTGTATTAGTGAGACAGACATAATTTTTGACTTCATTGAAGTTTAGTACTTCGTAGATTTTGGGCTTTTCTTCTACGTTTTGTGTTATATTTTCGTTTCTTTTATCTTGTCTGGTAGTAACTTTTAGAATTGACAATGTTTTAATTCACTGAAGTCAATTCGTGATAGCGCGTCTGCTATATAATTTTCTTTACCCCTAACGTACTCAATTGTAAAATAGTATTCTTTTCAATCTAACCGCATTCGGGTTAATTTAGAAGATGGATTTTTCATTGCGAACAGATACGATAGTGGTCTGTAATGGCTTTTTACTAGAAATTTTGTACCATAAATGTAGGGCTTAAAATACAGGATTGCTCAATGAACTGCAGCTAGTTCCTGTTCTATGGTGGACTTATTGCTTTTGCCTTTTGTGAAAGCTTGGGAAACATATGCAATAGGAATTTGCTTACCTTGAATCTCTTGGCTGAGTACTTCCCCGCAGGCAAATTTACTGGCATCAGTTGTGATGCAGAGTTGTTTTTGAAAATTTGGGTATTTTAATATGGTTTTATATTATGGTATTGGAATGATTTTTCTCATTCATCAGACCATACGAATGAAACGTTCTTTTTTGTTAAATTCGTTATCTGTCTGGATGATTCAGCAAAATTTGGGATGAATCTTCTGTAATAATTACATAATGGTACGAATCGTTTAGCTTCATCACCATTTTTGGGTGTAGGATAATTTGCATTAACCGAAAACTTGCTGTCATCCGGTAGTATACATTTGTCAGTGCATTTATGTCCCAGAAACGTCACTTCACTTGTGGTCGCTGTGGCGTAGTGGTAGTGCGTTGGACTGCTACGCAGAGTGTCCGGGGTTCGAGTCTCGGCACAGGCAAAATCAAAAAGTAGAAAAAATAATATTTCTACACGGCACCACCTCTTGGCAGGCAATGGCAAACCTACAAGAGTAAAAATTTCCATGAAAAGCTTTTCACTTCGCCGTTCGGATTCGGCTTTAAACTGTCGGTCCCTTCCATTAATGTAAAAATATACATTGCACAACATGAGTGGATGCGAAAAGCTCGGCCTAGGACCTCCATGGGCTGTTGTGCCATTAAAAGTAAAGTAAGTAAGTAAAGTCACTTCATGACCAAAGAAGGAACATTTATCGGGATGGACTGTGAGATTGTATTTCCTGCATATAGTAAATACATCCTGTAGGTTTTGTAGCATATGGTCCTCTGAACAACCAATGACTACTAAATCATCCATGTATAAAAATGCTTGAGCAGGCGTTAAACCTGAAAATACCAACGCCATCATTCGTTAGGTGCTATTTTTACACCGTATGGCAATCGTTTAAAACGAAATGAACCTTTTTCTATAGAGAAAGTTGTAATGTCTCTTGACTCTTCCTCGAATTCCATTTGGTGAAAGCCTGACATTAGATCTAAAAAAGCATTTTGCCCTGCCCAATTGGTTTAAAATGTCATCGACTCTGGGTAGAGGATATTTATCTGCGGTCAGTGTTTTGTTTATTTGTCTGTAGTCTACTACAAGACGCCAACGTTTTTTATCGGAACCTGGTAATGCTTTTTTTGGTACTAGTAAAATTGGGCTATTGTACTAGGACACAGAGGGTTCAACAATACCATCGTTGATTAATTTATCGATATGTTAGTTAATTTTTTTTTTGTGTGTGTGGTGTTCTGTAATTTTTAATATACACTGGTTCATTGTTTTTTAGTTTCAGTTTTTGTTTATAAAAATTATGTGGTGATTTTTTCAGATTCTATCGCGAAAATGTCTATAAAATCAGTACACAATTTACTTAATTTTTTAAATACAAATTTCGGGAAATGTTTTGCTAGTTTTTCCAGTATAAATTTATTATTTTTACTGGAATTAATGCCTTTTATGACCTGGTAGTCGTTCAAACTTTCGGTCGACATTTTTAGGTTTTTAATAACTACGTTGTGGTTTGTTGTATTTATTACTCTAAAGAAAACCTGATCCTTTTTAACAATTGTATTTTCTAAAAAGATTCCAGGCTGAAGTTCCTGATGTGGAATTAAAATATCCTTCTCATCAGTTTGTATGTTTACTTGCCTGATTACTTCAGCTCTGGCCAGTAGTGATATCGAATTTAAACTAGGCGCATTGGTATTCCAATATTTTCATAGAAATTAGCTAGTTGTTAGATTAACCAATTTTGATTACATTGGTAATCTAACAGAACGGAAAATTGTCCTCTACGACTTGAAAATCGTGTCTAATAAGGATGGTTTTACTTTTAAATCAGTTGAAATTTTTCTTAGTGTATTTATTATTCCCTGGCCTATACCGTTAAGGTTTGTTTTATGAGAAGTATTGATTTTGATATCAATAACCTTACTGAGTTGGGGGCTGAGTTTTACTATTGAAACATCAGCCCCAATGTCTATTAAAAATGTAGCTATTTTATTGTTATAATTTAATTTTGTGGATATATAACTATTTAAATTTAGATTGAGGTTATATATTCTATAAGTTGAGTCATTAGGGTCTAATCGTTTTTCGTGAGATCCTGCTCGCTCGTGAGTCTCACGTTTCGATTTTTTCTGTAGAATTGTGACGTGTATTGCTATAGTAGGCACGTCCTCGGCCACGATTGGTTGAGAAACCACGACCTCGTCCCCGGTAGCTATTATTGTACAGGCCTCTGGACTGGACTATCCGTCTATTGACGAAATACAATATTGAGTCAGCTTGACCTGTTATTTCGGTACATATGTTCACAAACTTACCAACGGCTTCCTTCATGTTTGTGAACTGCCCAGATTGCATAACAATCCGTAATTTTTCATTGGACGCTATCTTTACCATGGCGTTGACTGCCACCTGTGTTGAATACCGATCAGCAAGTTCGATTGTTAGTCCGTCTGAAATCTATGCCCCGGTTAAGGGGCTTCTCAACCTCTTTTGTATAGGTGTTAGCTGATTTGTTTGTCTGTTTAATGTTCATCATTTTAGCTGAAATCACAATAACAGACTCACCTTTTACAACTGACTTTAACAATATTTTTATGAATACTTGTAAATTGGTTGAAATTGACATTTAGCAACACCTTAATACTCTTATATTGATTTACAAGCAATTCAATTGTTTCTTGCCTAATATCAATACTTTTAATGAGGCACTTTTAAGACATGTCGAATATATCTTTATGTCTTTGAATTTTTATAGATATGTATATCATTCCACTTTGCCATTAGCCATGTACTTGTAATTCAATATTGTTCCCGACCAAAGCTGTTTCTATATTTGCTTGCTCTATGGAGCCTAGGATAAAGCATGCATGAAAAGCAATAGTGAAATAAAAGAGTAGATAAAATTTCTGATGCCGTGAAATCCGGCTCAATATTCTTGAAAATGTTCTGTAAACGTAGCATACGAATTTACGTTGCGTTTACGTTTATATAATATATAGTTATTTATTTATTTATATCATAGGTGTATTAGGATAATTATGATTAAAAAATTGTCAAATTATATTTATTTGTATTATAAATGTGATATAGGTATATTTCTAATGTAAACTATATCGTGATTGAATTTCGCACTAATATGATATACCGCAAATCGTAGCTAATCATGTAGGTCAGTGATTTGCCCTTCACAACCTTGGCCTTGAATCTCGTACGTCGATCTCTCCGTGGTGAAAAATGTTGATCCGCTCACATCGTTTGCCGCCATGCTGTGGCTGAAGCTGACAGCTTTTTCTGCTTCAATGAGATACATGAACGCTTAAGGCAACAAGAACTGCATCCGCAATAGTATATATTTTTCGATGCTTAACTTTAATACTCTCTCAAGAATTTCCACTGCCCGGTGTTGTACGATTATGGGATTCTGTTTTTTCGGATGAAAATCGTTTTGATTTTCTAATAAAAATTAGATGTGCAATGATATTAATACCAAGTGAAATTATTTTAGAGAACGATTTCGCTTCAAATGTGAAACTATTACAAAACTAGTGTTTTGAAAAACTGTAAGATCCATATGTACGCAGATGACGTCCAGTTGTACGTCAACTGTAAGCATGTGAACCTCTATGACTGCATCAACAATCTGAATAGTGTTCTTGAAAACATTGGTAATTGGGCAATAAAAAACGGCTTAAGCCTTAATCCAGCAAAGTCAAAATGCTTGGTAACAGCGAAGAAAATCATTGACATTTCCACTGCCCCTAACCTTTCATTAAACGGAAGCAATATTGAATACGTAGACTCTGCAAAAAATCTAGGGGTAACCTTCAACAGAACTCTAACTTAGAATAACCACATAAGTAACACGGTTGGGAAAGTCTACAGCATGCTTCGTGTTCTTTGGACGACGCAGTACTTTACTGCTCTTCATATTCGAATGCTACTTGCTAAAGCATATCTCATACCAACAATGCTATATGGCTGCGAAATATTTGCAAACTGTGATAGTCTAAGTAAAAATAAATTAAATATTCTTTACAATAACATTGTTCGTTATGTGTTTGGACTAAAACGAAGAGATCATGTTTCCCAGTTTGCTAAAAGAATCCATGGCTTAACCTTTGATAACTTACTGAATATCGAACGCTTTTATTGTTGCATAAAATTATATGTAATGCAGAACCCAGTTATTTGTTTTCGAGATTAAACTTTTCTATATCCAATCGAACTAATATGATTAACTGTTTACGTGTTTCTTGTTTAACGTCTGAAAGGCAGTTTTTTGTACACTCTGTTCGTCTTTGGAATGCACTTCCTAATAGTTTAAGATCTTGTAATAATGCTGTGCAATTCAAAAATAAACTAGCTTTATTTCTTTCTTCGCTGTAATAGGAAATAATGAAATATATCATGTTATTAAAATTTTTTACGAATAGATGAATAGATGTTTAATGTTTAATTTTAAAGTAAAGTTTAAATTTGTATGTCATGCAATATATATTATAAGTCGTATTTAATCTTGTTTATGCTACATGCTGCCGGTACTGCTAATAAGGTTTTAAACTTTGTTGTGCCGGTTTTCGAAAATAAATAAATAAATAAACTATCCGCCAACTGATATAAATGAAATACTCTCATTAATGAGTAACTTTAGGGTAATAGTGAATAACTTTGGTCATGCTGTGGTGATAAACTTTGTGGCTCGTTGCTTGCACTTTGTCTCTCTTCGCTGCTTTGTTGTATTGGGGCCTGGGGCGTCAGACACAAGGTAAAGTTCGTGGCAGTCGCAGGTGCGTCCATGGTCGATCCTTGCGCTTCTACGTTTCAAGTCGACACACAGCCTCCTCGTGGCGTCCCCTGGATAGCGATCTGACAACCGTCAGTGAGTTAACTAATGTGTGTGGTGGGCTTCTCCATGGCCATTGAATGAATGGTTGTGCGTCGGGCTTGGAACCCAACACGTTAAAATATCCACCAATGAATCCTCAAAATAAGCCTCGGATAACGAACCCCTCTAATGTTGACGACTCCCGCAAACGCCCAAAGGACAACGATTTACGGATATGCACCTGGAATGCCCGAACCCTCTACAGGGAAGGTTCCTCTATCCAGCTGGTGGATGTCCTCCAACAATATAGAGCTGACATCACCGCTATACAGGAAATGGGATGGACGGGACAGCGTTGCTCCAAAAGAGCATCCTGTGATATCTACTACAGCTGTCATGCGTCGAGACACGAATTTGGTGTTGGATTTGTGGTTGGGAAGAGACAGCGGTCGCTGTGGCGTAGTGGTAGTGCGTTGGACTGCTACGCAGAGTGTCCGGGGTTCGAATCTCGGCACAGGCAAAATCAAAAAGTAGAAGGTCTTGGCAGGCAATGGCAAACCTACAAGAGTAGAAATTGCTATGAAAAGCTTTTCACTTCGCCGTTCGAATTCGGCATTAAACTGTAGGTCCCTTCAATTCATGTACAAATCTAACACGCACAACATGAGTGGATGCGAAAAGCTCGGCCTAGGCCCTCCTTGGGCTTTTGTGCCATTAAAAGTAAAGTAAGAAGAGACTGCGTCATCTAGTCTCGAGGTTCACGGCCGTGAACGAGCACCTAGCCACTATCCGCATCAAGGCAAAATTCTTCAACATCAGCCTAATTTGTGTCCATGCCCCGACGGATGAGAAGGATGAAACCACCAAAGACGACTTCTACGAGCTCCTCGACAAAACTTATTAGCATTGCCCCCGCGACGATGTTAAAATCGTGTTAGGCGACTTTAATGCCAAGGTGGGCAAGGAGAGTCTCTTTGGTCCGACGATCGGAAAATTCAGCCTCCACGACGAAGCCATCGATAAAGGTATGAGACTGATCGACTTCGCCGCCGCACGAAAGATGACAGTTAGTAGCACCAGATTCCAACATAAAGATATCCATAAGGCCACTTGGCTGTCCCCTGATCAAAACACACGAAACCAGATTGATCACGTTGTGATCGACAGAAGGCACGCTTCCAATGTACTAGACGTACGCACAATACGAGGTGCAAACATCGACTCAGACCACTACTTGGTTGCAGCCAAGGCTGCACATGTATATGTGTAGCAAATCGCGTACGGATAGGTACAAAGAGCAAGCTGGATGTCGAAAAGCTGCAATCACAACAGACAGCCAAAGTCTTTGCCAACCAACTTGCACTTCTCCTTTCGCAAAACACTCCTCAACTTGATGATATATGCGCGCAGTGGACGCACATTTCCCGCTCTGTGCTGCCGACGAGGTGCTAGGCTACCACCGTCGACGGAGAAATATGTGGTACGACCAAGAGTGTCGCGATGCTACTGAAGCAAAAACGCTGCTTACAGAGCCACCTTGCAGCCAGTTGCAATGCGAGCTGCTAAGCAGCGATAAAGAAAGTTGAGGAAGAAGGAGAAACGTCTTTTCAGGCGCAAGAAAAGAGATGAAGAAAGACGCGAGTTCAATGATATCGAAATGTTGCGGGACAAGAACGAGGTCCGAAAATTCTTTGAAAGAATAAGACGCCTGACTGATGGTTTGAAGACCGGGGCCTCTCCCTACAAGGATGAAGACGGAAATCTGGTGACAGATGTCCCGGGCATAATGAGATTATGGAGGGAGCACTTTTCGCAGCAGTTCTATCGAGCGTACTGTGCGAAAGACTGAAGCCTATCGTCAACAAACTGATTGGACCTTATCAGTGTAGCTTCAGGCCTGGTAAATCCACCATCGACCAGATATTCACACTACGCCAAATCCTGAAAAAGACCCGAGAAAAACAGATCAACACCCATCATCTATTTGTCGATTGTAAAGCCGCCTTCGAGAGGACGATTACGGTTCACTTGTACGCCGCAATGTCTGATTTTGGTATCCCTGCAAAGCTCATTCGTCTTTGCAAAATGACACTGACCAACACCACCAGTGCAGTGAAAATTGGGACAGACCTCTCCGCACCATTTGATACCAAAAGAGGTTTCAGACAAGGTGACTCCCTATCGTGTGACTTCTTTAACCTTATGCTGGAGAAAATAATTCGAGCTGCGAACATCGACATCTCTGGCATTATCTTTTACAAGAGTGTCATGCTGCTAGCATACGGTGATGATATTGACATCATTGTTAAAAACGCTCGAACTGTCAGTGCAGCATTCTCCAACCTGGAAAGGGAGTCTCGTCGAGTGGGTTTAGTGGTGAACGAGGACAAAACGAAATACCTTGTGTCAACAAACAAAGAGTCACGGCATCTTGGACAAAATTTCACTGTTGACAATTACACTTTTGAAGTGGTCAAGGATTTCGTATATCTAGGATCCAGCATAAACACCAACAATAATGTCAGCCTTGAGATCAAGCGGAGACTAACTCTTGCCAACAGGTGTTACTACGGGCTCAGTAGGCAATTGAGAAGTAGAGCTTCCTCTCGACCGACGAAAATAACGCTCTATAAGAGACGTGGACATTGAGCATCAATGATGAGAGGCTGTTAGGAGCGTTCGAGAGGAAGATACTCCGTAAGATCTACGGTCCAGTATGCGTGGACGACGTGTATCGAATAATATGTAACGATGAGCTGTATGAGCTGTACACCGACACTGACATAGTCAAGCGTATAAAACTCCAGCGGCTTCGCTGGCTGGGTCATGTTGAGCGAATGGAAGAAAGCGCTCCGGCTAGAAGAGTGTTTTATTCGAACCACGATGGAGGAACACGCAGAAAGGAACGTCCTAATCTCCGTTGGAAAGACCAGGTGCAGGGCAACCTGACTGCACTTGGCCTTATCAACTGGCGCCAGCGCGCGCATAGCAGAGGCGACTGGCGAAGCTTTGTAGAGGCGGCCAAGACCGATCATCGGTTGTAGTGCCAGTTAAGTAAGTAAGTAAGAAAGAACTTTTTCCTTATGCTAATTCAGCATAAAAGAGCTGTAGGGCGTGTACACTTCATCAGTATCATATGCACATGGTCATGATGAAGCAACATAGGGCTGCCATGTATATACGCTACACTCTGCCTAATCCATAAGAAAGGTAATACTACGATGTGAGCCAACTAGCATGGAATAAACCTTCTTAATATTGCATATAAAGTTCTATCGAGCGTACTTTGCGAAAGACCGAAGCCCATCGTCAACAAACTGATTGGACTTTAGCAGTGTGGCTTCGGGCCTGGTAAATCCACCATCCACCAGATATTCACACTTCGCTAAATTCTGGAGAAAGCAAATCGACACCCACGAATAGATATTCGTCGCTTATAAAGGCACCTTCGACAGAACGATGAGGGATCACTTGTACGCCGCAATGTCTGATTTTGTAATCCTTGCAAAGCTTAATCTTCTTTGCAAAATGACATTGACCGACACCACCAGCGCCATTTGATACCAAAAGAGGTTTCAGACAAGGTGACTCCCTATCGTGCAACTTCTTTAACCTTGTGCTTGAGAAAATAATTCCAGCTGCGAACATCGACATCTCTGGCATTATTTTCTACAAGAGTGTCATGCCGCTAGCATTGACATCATTGGTAAACACGCTCGAGCAGTCAGTGCAGCATTCTCCAACCTGGAAAGGGAGTCTCATCGAGTGGGTCTAGTGGTGAACGAGAACAAAACGAAATACCTTGTGTGAAAAAACAGTGTCTTTGAAAAATGTCACCGCTGATAATTATACTTTTCAAGTCGTCAAGGATTTCGTTTACCTAGGATCCAGCATTAATACCAACAATAATGTCAGCCTTGAGATCAAGCGGAGATTAACTCTTGCCAACAGTATATTACTACGGGCTCAGTAAGCAATTGAGAAGTAAAGCCCTCTCTCGACCGCGTATAGCAGAGGCGACTGGTGAAGCTTTATAGAGGGGTCCAATACCGATCATCGGTTGTAGTGCCAGCTAAGTGAGTAAGTAAGTATTATCCTCGATTTACACAAACAAAGTTTTGTGCAAATCGAAACTGTTTGAAACAGGATAGAAAATTAGTAGACAATTAGCAAGTCAGGACATCGGCTTCCTTCCTAGTTCATTCATAACGTATTCAAAGAAGTAAAACTTACGTTTTTAGCTCATTTATTTTTTTAACCTTATAACCGTGTTAGGTGTACGGGATTTCCCATACGATTTTTGAAAGTGATTTGAGTGTAATATTTGTTCAACATCACTACATATTCTACTCGTTTTTAACTTTGTTGTACCTTAAACTACTCAACTAATGGGATTTCTTTGAAATTTTGTTTTTTTGCTAAGAGAGAGAGAAAAGTGTATCTGACGCAATCTCTGCGTGGGTATGGAAAACAGTGTTCCCCAATAGTAATTTCAGTATATTTGACAGAGAGCGTTATCAGTTTCAATTCATACTTTGCAACGTGCCGACATACAGAAAAAGTTGCGAGCTTGGCGAGACACTCATGTCGATGAAATTTATGAATTTTTTGGTTTAGTACTTTTTGCTGGTGCCTAGAAATCCAATTTGGTTGCCGCTAAAAACCTATTCCACAAATCGCACATGCCTATTTATCGAGCGGTGATGTTGCTTGAAAGATTTGAACAGCTTTGTCGATTTATACGCTTCGATGATTCAGAAACTCATCTGGATCGACTGCGAGGAGATAAGTTAGCTCCGATTAGGCATATTTGGACTTTGTTCCAAATGAACATGAAGTTGGCTTTCTTTCCGTCAAAAGAGTTTACAATTGATGAATAATTGGTAACGAACAGGAACAGATATAGCAGAATTTGAAGAAGATGAAGAAGACATTGATATGGCCCCATCCTCATCCTCGTCAACATCAGCCAAACGCGGTAGGACATCACCTATACAGCTATTAGATATATAAAATACATGCAAAAACAAAATAATTAAAATAGCATCAACAAGAATATGCAATTTTTCCAATAAGAATATGTTATTTTTCCAATAAATAATCCATATAGGGTTCCCCAATACACGGTATTAAGATAATTTAGCCATACACGGTTCGAAGGTTAAAAGAAAGAAAAACGCATATGTACATAATCATTGTGAAATGTGTGCGTTCATACAAAGTAAATGAATTTAGTGCGTCCGAAAATAAATAAAATGAAAAACAAAATATTTATTTTCTCTTCGCGATAAAAATTCTGTCATCTGCACAATTTTGCTTTATTTGA
The DNA here is from genome assembly GCA_958295655.1 of Palloptera scutellata. Classification (NCBI taxonomy): domain Eukaryota; kingdom Metazoa; phylum Arthropoda; class Insecta; order Diptera; family Pallopteridae; genus Palloptera; species Palloptera scutellata. Next base: position 57,627,588 of record OY282450.1, read on the forward strand.
GAGGAAAATAGAACGAAAACGGCGTACTTTATGGTGTACAGTGCAGTATTTAATCATTTTCGAAATATGGCGAAAATATAGAAGCTGCTTAATTCATTTAAAAGTTTGTATGCTGGATTTCATTGGGCCTCTGAAAAAGGACTGAAATTTCAAAATAGCGGCCTAATAAACTACCTAATTTCAATAATAATAGGTAAACTAATAATACTACTTAGTATGAATATGTGTACTTATAGCATATACCAATGGTTGGAAGTATCGAGTATTTCGCGTATCGAGTACTTCGGTATCGATATTTTTAAGAATCGGATATTTCCCAAAAAAATTGTGGTATTCTAAATTAATTTATTTTTAGCCACTTTTTACTCTGGAGATACTACATAATTTTCCAAAATAACTCCCAATTCGAATTCATTCATTCGTTGAAAAAAAATTAAAGCTGTCAGCACTTTTTCACATTTACCAGAAAACTAATTTTTTAACGGATTTTTTCCACTCATGTTGTGTGTGTTATATTTGTAGTTATACCATATTTGTACATGAATGAAAGGGACCTACAGTTTAATGTCAAATCCAAACCACGAAGCGAAAAGATTTTTATAGGATTTTCAATTTCGAGAAATTGCTAAAAGTTAAGTGTATAATTAAAATTTTGTTATTTGTCTAAAAAGATTTGTAAAATTATATTTGTATGTAATAAAGGGTGCTTTTTTAGAAGTGTGGTTTTCAATCTGGCAATACTTTTTTCGAAGTTGGTCTTTTTGACAGTTGTCTCTTGATTTATGCTCAGTTTGGTTTGCCATTTCATAATAAATAGACTTACTCCTGAACAACGTTTGCAAATTGTCCAAATTTACTACCAAACGAGGTGGCCACCGATCCCGATTTTCATAAGAAAATTTTGTTCAGCGATGAAGCTTACTTTTGGTTGAATAACATACCCATTTAGCAAAATTGTGGCATTTGGAGTGATCATAATCCACAAGCCATTGTTGAGACGCCGTTACATCCTTTAAAAGTCACTGTTTGGTTTGCTCTATGGGCAGAGGGAATCATTGGTCAATATATCTTAAAAGATGAAGCCGGTCATAATGTTACAGTCAATGGGGAACGCTATAGAGCCATGGTTAATGACTTTTTCGTGCCTGAATTGGAGGATGTCGATGTGGACGACCTTTGGTTCCAACAAGACGGCGCTACATGCCATACAGCCAACGAAACAATCTATTTATTGAAGGAAACTTTTGGTGAGCGCATTATCTCGCGTCGTGGGCCTGTGGCGTGGCCCCCAAGATCGTGAGATTTAACACGCCTGGACTATTTTTTGTGGGGTTATGTGAAGTCGCTTGTCTACGTAGATAAGCCCGAGACGATTGACGCCTTTTAAGAGAACACTCGGCGCGTTATTATTGAACTAAATCTAACTGTCAGTACTTTTATTATTCTTAAATACTGATAAGTTCAACTTATACTATCTATATATTCTATCTGCATTTTGCCACAGATTTAGAAGCTATAGCAAGAACGATACAGATGGTGGTTTTATGTATTCAAAGTTTGGAGAACTCTTCCAGCAAGGTTTCAGAACCTAGCGTATTACCAAACACTGATAAATGAATCCGTATGTGTTTGTTAACCTGATGAAATCCTATTCACACAAAAACTTGAATTGTACTGGTTTAAATTTCAACAAGAGGTTATCGAGAGCACGTGTAAAGAGTATCTTACTTACTTACTTACTTAGCTGGCACTACAACCGATGATCGGTCTTGGCCGCCTCTACAAAGCTTCGCCAGTCGCCTCTGCTCTGCGCGCGCTGGCGCCAGTTGATAAGGCCAAGTGCAGTCAGGTTGCCCTGCACCTGGTCTTTCCAACGGAGATTAGGACGTCCCCTTCTGCGTCTTCCTCCACCGTGGATCGAATAATACACCCTTCTAGCCAGAGCGCATTCTTCCATTCGCTCAACATGACCCAGCCAGCGAAGCCGCTGGAGTTTTATACGCTTGACTATATCAGTGTCGGCGTACAGCTCATACAGCTCATCGTTACATATTATTCGATACACGTCGTCCACGCATACTGGACCGTAGATCTTACGGAGTATCTTCCTCTCGAACGCTCCTAACAGCCTCTCATCATTGATGGTCAATGTCCACGTCTCTTATAGAGCGTTATTTTCGTCGGTCGAGAGGGGGCTCTACTTCTCAATTGCCTACTGAGCCTGTAGTAACACCTGTTGGCAAGAGTTAGTCTCCGCTTGATCTCAAGGCTGACATTATTGTTGGTGTTTATGCTGGATCCTAGATATACGAAATCCTTGACCACTTCAAAAGTGTAATTGTCAACAGTGAAATTTTGTCCAAGATGCCGTGACTCTTTGTTTGTTGACACAAGGTATTTCGTTTTGTCCTCGTTCACCACTAAACCCACTCGACGAGACTCCCTTTCCAGGTTGGAAAATGCTGCACTGACAGTTCGAGCGTTTTTAACAATGATGTCAATATCATCAGCGTATGCTAGCAGCATGACACTCTTGTAAAAGATAATGCCAGAGATGTCGATGTTCGCAGCTCGAATTATTTTCTCCAGCATAAGGTTAAAGAAGTCACACGATAGGGAGTCACCTTGTCTGAAACCTCTTTTGGTATCAAATGGTGCGGAGAGGTCCGTCCCAATTTTCACTGCACTGGTGGTGTTGGTCAGTGTCATTTTGCAAAGACGAATGAGCTTTGCAGGGATACCAAAATCAGACATTGCGGCGTACAAGTGAACCGTAATCGTCCTCTCGAAGGCGGCTTTATAATCGACAAATAGATGATGGGTGTCGATCTGTTTTTCTCGGGTCTTTTCCAGGATTTGGCGTAGTGTGAATATCTGGTCGATGGTGGATTTATCAGGCCTGAAGCCACACTGATAAGGTCCAATCAGTTTGTTGACGATGGGCTTCAGTCTTTCGTACAGTACGATCGATAGAACCTTATATGCAATATTAAGAAGGCTTATCCCACGGTAGTTGGCGCAGATCGTGGAATCACGTTTCTTATGGATTGGGCAGAGTACGCTGAGATTCCAATCACTTGGCATGCTTTCATCTGACAATATTCTGCATAGAAGCTCATGGATGCGTTTTTTGAGCTCTTCGCCTCCTGTCTTAAACAACTCAGCAGGCAGGCCATCTGCACCTGCAGCCTTATTGTTTTTCAGCCGAGCAATGACTGTTAAGACCTCCTCATAGTCAGGCGACGGCACTTCAACGCCGTCAGTGATTGGGGTTTCCGGAGTGGATTCCGCAGTAGCGGGATTATTGCCGTCATCGCCATTAAGCAGCTGCGAAAAGTGCTCCCTCCATAATCTCATTATGCTCTGGATATCTGTCACCAGATTTCCGTCTTCATCCTTGTAGGGAGAGGCCCCGGTCTTCAAACCATCAGTCAGGCGTCTTATTCTTTCAAAGAATTTTCGGACCTCGTTCTTGTCCCGGAACATTTCGATATCATTGAACTCGCGTCTTTCTTCATCTCTTTTATTGCGCCTGAAAAGACGTTTCTCCTTCTTCCTCAACTTTCTGTATCGCTCCTTAGCAGTTCGCGTTGCAACTGACTGCAGGGTGGCTCTGTAAACTGCGTTTTTTGCTTCAGTAGCATCGCGACACTCTTGGTCGTACCACATATTTCTCCGTCGACGGTGGTAGCCTAGCACCTCTTCGCAGCCGTACGCATAGAGCGGGAAATGTGCGTCCACTGCGCGCATATATCATCAAGTTGAGGAGTGTTTTGCGAAAGTAGGAGTGCAAGTTGGTTGGTAAAGACTGCGGCTGTCTGTTGTGATAAAGAGTATCTATCTAACGAAAACACTCTGTTTTGTTTTCGTTTATAATATATTATATGATGTGACTAATTTTTTGTTAACAAAAATAATATTAAAGTTAACTTGAACTTAGAGATTTTTGCTTTGCGATTTATAAAATAACAGCAAACCGCGGGCATTACCACATAGTACATCTATTCCGTCAGCAAATCTACAAGCCAAGCCTTTTAATCGCATTCAATTTATTGTTTATAGATTTTAACAATTTCTTTAAAAAAAATTAATTAACTCAGTTAACAGGCAAAGCTTAACTTGCACATAGAAGCGGCTGAAAATGTTATTGCATGGGACACATATTTGGTTGGCTGATATACCGCATTCGCTTCAGCTCCAGAGCGTCTGGAATCATTTTGCCTTTTTTAGTTTTCTGGGGTAACGTCGGCAACTGAGGTTCCTGGATTCATTTTTATAAAAACTTTCAGCAATTCATCCATCCTCCATCGTCGTTACAGTTGCTGCCAGAGAATCTCTGGTTGCCATCGCTGTTCTCCGAGTCGTTGCGATCCTTATATATTCTGAAAATAAGAGCAAATATTTTATTATATTTTCAACTATTTAACTGCACTACTTATATATCAAAATATTTTTATTAAGAATAAAGTTTTTAAAGTTGTTTTATTATATATGTATAACAGTAATTGAACATTATTTTAAATTATTAATGTGTCTCTACTACAATGTTGCACCTTATATGGTCAATACGCTTGACGGTACTTGCAGCTAACGTCTGTATAACTTTTGGGTCAATAGTTTGGATGCAATATTTGATGCTGTTATAAGTTGATTAACATTATCTGCTTTCAAGCCCCTTTTGTAGAAAGGAAAGTCATTAGACTTCAAAACTGCCCAAAAAATTCCCGGTCGAGCTTTGGGCAAAACTTCCATGTAGTGGGAGCTAGACAGATCGGAGCAAAACACGCATTCATTGTTGATATACTGTTTTTCTTTTTATAAATCACGCTTCCATACATTCACAAATACATACAAATCAGAAAATGCAGAAGTCCATCAGTATTTTTTGCAAAAGCTATAAGAGCTGTAGCACGAATAACAAAAAAGACTGACAACCTGGTTTTACATGATCAGTGATGTGAGAGTATTAAGACTTCAGTAGATTTTCGAAAGAATTCTAACCTTACATGATCAAGTAATACTGTCTGTATTACTGACAGTATGTAATGCAAAATATCCCATCAGTATTTGGAAATCCGGTTATTCTGATTTTCACTGCAAGTCTTTGAAGACGTTAGAAGACCCTCTTGTTTTTCCCCCATTTAGTTTTTCGTGCAACTTATAGTAATATTCAGATTGAAATTAATAAAGTGAAATAAAAAGAAGTGACACCCTCTTTGTTGTTCTCTGACATCTGCCAAATCTAAAAATTGCTCACAATTTTCTCCCAACGTGATTGTCATGCCAAAATAAATATAAAATAAATTAATCCGTTAGAGCCAGCAAAATTTACAAAAAAAAAAATAGAAAAAATGTAAGGAAATAATTGCTGCCTCTGCTAAAGTACATTGGGTAAGGAGATCTCCATATACTTTATTCCAAGTGCTAAAAGCCTTAGAAGAAAATGGGAAGCAGTCTACAATAAGTCATTAAAGAGCATTTACCGAATATGGGCAATGCATTTTGTGGCAACTGCTTTCAGGGCGCTCGGAGATGGCATTGTAGAGCAGTCATTTTTTTTAATAGACAACAAGAATTACAGAATTGCGGTTCAGTTGCCGTATCCACAGATCACAAGACCTACTATTTGTAATGTGGGTATTGCAGTGAAAAGTTTTTACTTTGGTCATGGGCGACATTTGCAAAATAACGCACGGTAAATGCACCTCTGACGAATCAATATCACCGCTGGGTACGCCCAAGGTTCTAGTCTTTCAACCTATACACCGTCAACTTCTCCAAGTTCGGACACTGTACTGCATCTATATATGCTGATAGCACGACTCTACTGTGCTCTAAAATGCTGGCGTCAGATATGATTACAAATAGCACTAAGAGAAAACACTAGCAATCTGCTTCGCAAGGAAACGTTAATAGTATTTTATTTCCCAAATTGGATTTAATTTAAACAACAAACTGATATCCTTGGAGCACAAAGATTAATATTTGGAAATCATTCTCGATCCCAAAATAAAGTTCAAAGTTCACATTTCCTATACAATAAAAAAAGTTAACGTAAGGTATCCCTGTATAAATCGAAAATGAAAACTTAGTATCAGCAATAATCCCCTAATATTAAAAGCTAAATTCCACCCTGCAATGTTCTACTCGGTCAACCAGAGCCACCTGGCATTTTAAAAAATTACAAATGGCTGAAAACAAGATATTAATCTAATTTACAATTTTCCTTGGTTTTACTCTACTCTACTCTTCAATGAAAGGTGTAAATATTTAGAATACACCCATATTAATGAGCTTGCTACAAGTGGAGTATTATATAGTTGGTTAAATAGCAAATGTACGTTTTATCTTAAAAGATAAATAAAATAAATTCAAATAGGTTTTTGTAAATTTTTCCTTCCGTATCTCTTCTAATTGTTAAATTGTATACTGCATAAGAAAATGCAGTAATAAGCGCAAAAATAATATTACTGAACTCTTTGAAAAATAACTACACTAAAATAAACTGTAATATAACATGACTATAAATAAAATTATTTATGATGTCATCATTGCTTTAAGATTTTCTGACTTTATCTAAATTCTTGATAGATCGTATTTGTGTTCATTTGCCCTTATACTTTATTTTAAAGTTATAACCGCTAAATTAATCTAATTCTAGGTAATTTTGACGACGGGTTCTTATGAGTAAAAAGTGACTAATGGTAAAATTTTTGTAAATTTTGTCCCATATAAATATGGTCTGAAATGGTTAATTGTCCAATGTATGGCTAATAATTCCTTTTCTATTACTGATTTGTTGAATTCGTGTTTGTTGAGAGTTCGACTTGCAAATGAAATTGATAAATCACTATTTTGATTATCTTGTGATACTTAATACTGCTGCTAGTGCATAATTTTATGCATCTGTTGTTACTACTTATAAATTATTTTACAAAATCCGGGTATTGTAATATTGGTGGGTAGAGGGAGTATGCTATACATATTTTAATTTTTCAAATGATTTTTGGCATTTGTCATCCCATATAAATTGTATTCCCTTTTTGAGTAAATTGTTTAATGGTTTGGCTATTTCTGCAAATTTTTTTATAAATCTCTTGTTGTAGTTGCAAAATGCAACAAATCTCCTAACTTCATTTGAGTTTTATGGTATTGGATATCTTTCTACTGTTTTACATTTATCAGGGTCTGGCGTGAAGCCATTTCTGTGGTGAGGTTTTCTAGATATACGACAAGTACAAGTTCTGGTTTTAAGCAATGGCGTAGCCAGGGGGGACCGGGGGAGTAATATATGGTGACACCATTTAGGTCCGCCTCAGGTGCCACTGGTTTTAAGAATTTAATTTTAAATTATATTTCCTTAATTTTTCAAAAGTTTTGAATAAATTTCCATTGTCGTGTTGTAATGAAAATCCGAATACTATCATCTACGTATAAAAATGCGTTGGAACTTAGTCCTGAAAAGGCTATTTTTAACATTCTTTGAAAACTATTTGAGGAAATTTTTATCCGAAAGGTAATCTTTTAAATTAATTGTGGTCATCGCTTGTTGAAAATGCTTTTAGTGGCCGCAATGTTTTCTCTAATTATATTTGATGAAATGAGCTCGTCATGTCTAAAATTGAAAAATATTTTGCTCTTCCTATTTTATCTAAAATGTCTTCTAGTCTGGTTAGTGGGAATTTATCATTTAAAATTTTTTTGTTCAATTCTCTGTAATCTACAACTAATCTTCATTTGTTTCTATCTGAATAGCTTTTCTTTCACACTATAAGTAAGAATTGTATGGACTAACGGATTGTTTATCTAGATCTAGTGTACTTTATTATTTATTTCTATGTACTGTAAGTGGGGTATTCTATATGTATTTTTTTATGTATACTGGACTCGTCATTTACTTCTAACTTTTATTTGTAAAACATTACTAACTTTGCTGTTAAAGGATCTCATTCTATGTGGAAAATGTCTTTGAAATTTCTACATATCAGCAAAATGGATTATTACCTTTCTTGGTGGTATTATTATTAGTTTTACTTTAGTGTACATGGGTAAGGTATATTCTATATTATTAAATAAAAATGTAAAAGTGTAATGTACCTTTGTTATATTTTATGAAAAAGTCTTCCTAAAATGCCATCTGTTAATAATCGAAAATTTAATTCTACTATGTGAAATTTGTGTTTTAGTCTTTTATCTTCGAAGTTTTCCTTGGAAATTCCTATTATATTGCAATAGTCGTTCTCATCAACATCTTCGTTTTTCAATACTTTATTTTTACAGATCGATATGTCTGCTCCCGTTTCAATTAAAAATGGTAAAGTTCAAGTTTTACAACCATAATTTATATAATTAATAGTATTATTATCTGTATAACTATTTCGTATTATAATATCCTTATTATTAATATTATGACCTACCCCCGACTGTTAGTATTGTTTTGTTTTTGTTGTAATATTTCCTCACAGATTCTATTACAATTTTGTTTTTGGTTTTATAAAGAATTTTTAAATTATTAGTGTTATTAGAAGTTCGGCTTTAAACTGTAGGTCCCTTCCATTCATGTACAAATATAACACGCACAACATGAGTGGATGCGAAAAGCTCGGCCTAGGCCCTCCATGGGCTGTTGTGCCATCAAAAGTAAAGTAAAGAAGTGTTGTTGGTGTAGCTAAAGTTAGTAATCAGTTCGCTACGTTACTTGATATTCTTGTGCTTATAATTAATTGTAGATAGTCTTGTTTGTTACGGTACGATTTTTTTTAATTATTTGAACAGTGATCAAAAATTTATCTAGCTTCCAGAGCTAGAACCAAGATTACCTGAAAATTCTGTTATTACATATTCTGATTTTTAAGTCTTTGAAGACTTTAGTTTATCGTGCAACTTATAGTAATATTCAGATTTAAATTAATAAAGTGAAAGAAAAGAGAGATACCCTCTTTGTTGTTCTCTGACATCTGCCAAATCTAAAATCATTTCTCCCAAAATGATTGTCATGTCAAAACTAGATATAAAATAAATTAAACCGTTAGAGCCAGCAAGACCTACTATTTGCAATGTTGGTATTGTAGTGAAAAGTTTTTGCTTTGGTCATGGGCGACATTTGTAAAATAAATGTGTACGCATGAAGCGAAAATACAGTGACTTATTACTGAAAAACATTGCTAATACTGAGAAGACATTTTAGTATTTTACTGAAATAGAACCTCAAGTTGCGAAAGCAAGAAAACTACTTTTGTCGATGGCGAAAGCCAAATGGGATAAGTAAAAACTAGTATGTTGATGTGAATAATTGTATACAAAATAAATTATCGTAGGCATGAAATAATTGAAAACATGCGACTTTTAAAAACAATAAAAACTATGGAGCATGAAAACTTGGCGCTTCAGTTAAAAATAAATTCCATAAAATGTATTTATATACGTAATGATTTCAAATTCAAAAATATTTAAATTATAAATATTTATATGTTCGGCTTTTTTTTTCTTTTTTCAGATTTAGTGTCTTAAATATGTACTTTATAAAACCACAAAATTTTTAGATCAAATTTTGCAAATAGAAAACTAAAGCAAAATAAACACAAAACGTTTATTTGTTTTATTTTATTTACATACTTTATTGTGTACATTCCACAAAAATGGGTTAAGAGAGAAAAATCAAACAAAATTATTGTCAAAATTTATTGGGCGAGCATTGTCATAATTGTCAAATCTCAGAATATCTCAGAAGACTATTTGCTATCTGGCATACTGTATACTATTGTCAGTATACAGAGTTGTCACATGATATTTTTAAACTGTCAAAGTGAAGTGCTACCTGATCTTTCTTTCCATATGATTTTTGTTGAAATACGTTTACATGTTTATGACAACCAAAACATATGTATATAACTCTAATCTGCATAACATTGCAAATCTTAAAATTGTGTCCAGACCGAAAAACTTGTAATTTCCCTATAAATTTATTAGGCTATGGTTATGTTGGTGTTCGCAGCTCGATGAACTATCACATTTTCTCTCGTGTCGCTCGGCCTGGTGGTTACATTGAACTCGTTGCAAAGCTGCTTTCGGTTGAAATGCAGTTTTTTTTTATACTATTTTGTGCGCAATGGCAATATTAAATGAAATATAAACAAACTCTAAACCATTTTATCAAGATGGAGAGTAAAGTTAATCAAGTACTACTTATTTTGCATAAATTTTTGTTCCTTTTTTGTAAAATAGTTCCTTGTCACCTAGAATACTTGGTCTGCTCGGTGTTTATTGTAGTTATTGGCATAAAAGGTTAACCATCATTTGCTGTTCTGTGCGTGAATTTGCAAGTAGCAGAATTGAAATATATATTTCGTCGTATATAAATAATTTTTCTCACGGTATTTCTGATAGAAGACGCCTCCCATCATTTCCTCGACAATTTCCTTTGCGACGATCATCTTTCACCCCCGGCGTATATATAAAAACGGTTCTGAAGAAGTAAACCAAACCTACAAGAGTAAAAATTGCCTAAGAAAAGCTTTACACTTCGCCGTTCGGATTTGGAATACAATTTTAGGTTCCTTCCATTCATGTACAAATATAACACACACAACATGAGTGGATGCGAAACGTGCGAAAAGCTCGGCCTAGGCCCTCCATGAGCTGTTGTGCCATTACAAGAATAAGACAACAGCTGTGCCAATTGATGTCTAGCGTTTTAGTCAACCTACCTCAGAAATACTACTGTTAACCAAAAAGTATTGCTGATGTTTGTCGTTTTTTATTACACTTAACTATTTTGTCTCCTTTTTCCTTTGATATTACTCCCATTATTATATGTTACTGTTATTAAAGGATTTATAAATTATTATTTCGTTCCTTAGGTGCACAACCATACTAGTTCATACCAGCTAAAACCATAACCATAATACGCATATGCCAAGTTAACTGCATACATATGAACATAAGTTTGTACGAAAACACATGAAGTGTATGTGACAACCATATTATGTATAACAAACACATTCGAAAATATCGTTAGTGTAAGTGTAGATAGAAGTTTGTTGCAGCAGCGGATAACTTTCAAAAATGATTGTTATATTCACAGTGCTTTGAAAGACGATTAAGCTTCCAATATAAAAACATTTGAAACTTAGATGATAAAAAAGTGAATAGAATAATCTTATTACGTAATTTTTATTAAATTTTGACATTAGAATATAAGTTAACATAACCGCCTAAGCTATTCACACCTTCACCTGCCATAATCTGCTGACAACGCGTATGCGATGTGCAACATGATCCACACGCGCATCCGCTACGATAGTAACGCCAGCGCAACTATCGCTGCTGCCGTGAGAACCGTTACCGCAGCAGTTTATTTTAGGTAGAATTAAGCTTAGGGTTAAGCAACGCGCTTGCGATGTGCAATATGATCTGCACGCGCATCCGCTATGAAAGGCACGTCAGCGTAGGTATCGCGGCTGCCGTGGGAACTGCTAACACAGCAGTTTCCTTTATATAAAATTAAGCTTAAGAGTTAAGTTAAGTTTAAGTTAATAATCACTTAAATTTTGCAACTACCTAAGAGAGGTAATGAAAATATAACTTTAACGTAAACAATCTTTTATTTACAGTGTGAGTAAACGAGCCAGTGGCAGGCTCGAATCTTTAATTTTTTCGAGTGTCCTGAAGGACACTCGTAAATTTATATATATTATATGTATATAAGTATTGATGGTCGCTGTGGCGTAGTGGTAATACGTTGGACTGCTACGCAGAGTGTCCGGGGTTCGAATCTCGGCACAAGCAAAATAAAAAATAATAAAATGTAGAAAAAAAAGTATTTTTCTACACGGCACCACCTCTTGGCAGGCAATGGCAAACCTACAAGAGTAAAAATTGCTATGAAAAGCTTTTCACTTCGCCGTTCGGATTCGGCATTAAACTGTAGGTCCCTTCCATTCATGTACAAATATAACACGCACAATATGAGTGGATGCGAAAAGTTCGGCCTAGGACCTCCATGGGCTGTTGTGCCATTAAAAGTAAGTAAGTGAAGTATTGATTAGGACTTATGTTACTTTTGTTAAAAAATTAATTCATTAAGTCATTAGATTATCAAAGCATTATTGTTTGTCCATAATTCATATTAATTTATTTAAAACTTAAGTTCTAAAAAGTAAGAAGAAAAAGTTTACTTCAATAAATTTTATGTAATACAAATTTCAATAAAATGTTTATTTTTCAGCACTTTTTCCTATACATTGTTTTTTTTTTTTGTTAGCATCATATATTTTAAAATTATTCAGCGCTAAAATGGCTGATTGTTTTACAAAGTAGAATTTGCAACTTATGTTAAATTTTGTGCCATAAATATACTGTCTTGGTTGTGTATGACATAATTTATGGAAATATAGATTCCCCTTGGGGGCCTGGGGCGTAGGGCACAAGGTAAAGTTCGTGACAGTCGCAGGTGCGTCCATGGTCGATCCTTGCGCTTCTACGTTTCAAGTCGACACACAGCCTCCTCGTGGCGTCCCCTGGATAGCGATCTGACAACTGTCAGTGAGTTAACTAATGTGTGCGGCGGGCTTCTCCATGGCCTTGAATGAATGGTTGTGCGTCGGGCTTGGAACCCAACACGTTAAAATACCTACCAATGAATCCTCAAAACAAGCCTCGGATAACGAACCCCTCTAACGTTGACGACTCCCACAAACGCCCAAAGGACAACGATTTACGGATATGCACCTGGAATGTCCGAACCCTCTACAGGGAAGGTGCCTCTATCCAGCTGGTGGATGTCCTCCAACAATATAGAGCTGACATCACCGCTATACAGGAAATGCGATGGACGGGACAGGGTTGCTCCAAAAGAGCATCCTGTGATATCTACTACAGCTGTCATGCGTCGAGACACGAATTTGGTGTTGGATTTGTGGTTGGGAAGAGACTGCGTCATCTAGTCTCGAGGTTCACGGCCGTGAACGAGCGCCTAGCCACTATCCGCATCAAGGCAAAATTCTTCAACATCAGCCTAATTTGTGTCCATGCCCCGACGGATGAGAAGGATGAAACGACCAAAGATGACTTCTACGAGCTCCTTGACAAAACTTATGAGCATTGCCTCCGCACGATGTCAAAATCGTGTTAGGCGACTTTAATGCCAAGGTGGGCAAGGAGAGTCTCTTTAGTCCGACGATCGGAAAATTCAGTCTCCACGACGAAGCCACCGATAACGGTATGAGACTGATCGACTTCGCCGCCACACGAAACATGACAGTTAGTAGTACCAGATTCCAACATAAAGATATCCATAAGGCCACTTGGCTGTCCCCTGATCAAAACACACGAAACCAGATTGATCACGTTGTGATCGATGGAAGGCACGCTTCCAATGTACTAGGCGTACGCACAATACGTGGTGCAAACATCGACTCAGACCACTACTTGGTTGCAGCCAAGGTCTGCACACGTATATGTGTAGCAAATCGCGTACGGATAGGTACAAAGAGAAAGCTGGATGTCGAAACGCTGCAATCACAACAGACAGCCAAAGTCTTTGCCAACCAACTTGCACTTCTCCTTTCGCAAAACACCCCTCAACTTGATGATATATGCGCGCAGTGGACGCACATTTCCCGCTCTATGCGTACGGCTGCGAAGAGGTGCTAGGCTACCACCGTCGACGGAGAAATATGTGGTACGACCAAGAGTGTCGCGATGCTACTGAAGCAAAAAACGCAGTTTACAGAGCCACCCTGCAGTCAGTTGCAACGCGAACTGCTAAGGAGCGATAAAGAAAGTTGAGGAGGGAGGAGAAACGTCTTTTCAGGCGCAAGAAAAGAGATGAAGAAAGAAGCGAGTTCAATGATATCGAAATGTTGCGGGACAGGAACGAGGTCCGAAAATTCTTTGAAAGAATAAGACGCCTGACTCTTGGTTTGAAGACCGGGGCCTCTTCCTGCAAGGATGAAGACGGAAATCTGGTGACAGATATCCAGGGCATAATGAGATTATGGAGGGAGCATTTTTCGCAGCTGCTTAATGGCGAAGACGGCAATAATCCCGCCACTGCGGAACCCACTCCGGAAACCCCAATCACTGACGGTGTTGAAGTACCGCCGCCTGACTATAAGGAGGTCTTAACAGCCATTGCTCGGTTGAAAAACAATAAGGCTGCAGGTGCAGATGGCCTGCCTGCTGAGTTGTTTAAGACCGGAGGCGAAGAGCTCAAAAAACGCATGCATTAGCTTCTATGCAGAATATGGTCAGATGAAAGCATGCCAAGTGATTGGAATCTCAGCGTACTCTGCCCAATCCATAAGAAACGTGATTCCACGATCTGCGCCAACTACCGTGGGATAAACCTTCTTAATATTGCATATAAGGTTCTATCGAGCGTACTGTGCGAAAGACTGAAGCACATCGTCAACAAACTGATTGGACCTTATCAGTGTGGCTTCAGGCCTGATAAATCCACCATCGACCAGATATTCACACTACGCCAAATCCTGGAAAAGACCCGAGAAAAACAGATCGACACCCATCATCTATTTGTCGATTATAAAGCCGCCTTCGAGAGGACGATTACGGATCACTTGTACGCCGCAATGTCTGATTTTGGTATCCCTGCAAAGCTCATTCGTCTTTGCAAAATGACACTGACCAACACCACCAGTGCAGTGAAAATTGGGACGGACCTCTCCGCACCATTTGATACCAAAAGAAGTTTCAGACAAGGCGACTCCCTATCGTGCGACTTCTTTAACCTTATGCTGGAGAAAATAATTCGAGCTGCGAACATCGACATCTCTGGCACTATCTTCTACAAGAGTGTCATGCTGCTAGCATACGCTGATGATATTGACATCATTGGCAAAAACGCTCGAGCAGTCAGTGCAGCATTCTCCAACCTAGAAAGGGAGTCTCGTCGTGTGGGTCTAGTGGTGAACGAGGACAAAACGAAATACCTTGTGTCAACAAACAAAGAGTCACGGCGTCTTGGACAAAATTTCACTGTTGACAATTACACTTTTGAATAATGTCAGCCTTGAGATCAAGCGGAGACTGACGCTTGCCAACAGGTGTTACTACGGGCTCAGTAGGCAATTGAGAAGTAGGTCTCTCGACCGACGAAAATAATGCTCTATAAGTCCCTCATCCTTCCCGTCCTAATGTATGGCGCAGAGACGTGGACATTGACCATCAATGATGAGAGGCTGTTAGGAGCGTTCGAGAGGAAGATACTCCGTATGATCTACGGTCCAGTATGCGTGGACGACGTGTATCGAATAATATGGAACGATGAGCTGTATGAGCTGTACGCCGACACTGACATAGTCAAGCGTATAAAACTCCAGCGGCTTCGCTGGCTGGGTCATGTTGAGCGAATGGAAGAAAGCGCTCCGGCTAGAAGAGTGTTTTATTCGAACCACGGTGGAGGAACACGCAGAAGGGGACGTCCTAATCTCCGTTGGAAAGACCAGGTGCAGGGCAACCTGACTGCACTTGGCCTTATCAACTGGCGCCAGCGCGGGCATAGCAGAAGTGACTGGCGAAGCTTTGTAGAGGCGGCCAAGACCGATCATCGGTTGTAGTGCCAGCTAACTAAGTAAGTAATAGATTCCCCTTTTTACTTGAAAAGATTCGATTTTATGTACCTTCACGTCACTGCGCTACCATGTTTCATTTTGTGTATCCACCTTGAAAACTAACTATCTAATGAATGGATTTAACAGTCTCAAAACAGTGCGATGTGGATTTTTCTATAATTAGGAATCATTTCAATCATTATATTAAACCGTGTTATTATTAATTTTTATTATCTAATTGTTAATTATTTGTAAACCAATTTTATAATTTCTAGTCAGTAAGAAGAAGATTTTGACTAAATAAAGTAGATGAAAACCTTATACTTCTTGTCTAAATGATCGTAGACATCGTGTTTTATGCATGTTTGGAAAAGTAAAGAAATATATTTAAAGATATTTGTTAGTAACAAAAATTAAAAATTTATTTTTAGTGTACAGGCTTAATGTTCGTTAGGTTTGGCATAGGGATATTAAAAACAATGTATATAGAAAAGGCATGTTGCTCATTAGTGATCTTGGTGTTAAATCTTTCTGTTTAAATAATACCTATACATATAAGTCACTGATATTCGCAAAGGTAACCGACAATTACCATTTAAGGAATTCTTGTGCTATTAAGATGTTATAATGAAAATGCCGGTTAGGTTGTATGGCAACACTGATTGGACTCAACAATAAATAAATAGGTCACCTTGTGTTTCCTTTTCATACTATTTCGGTGGTTTTATCAATGTAATTTTAAGACTCGTGGAAAAGTTATTAAAATCGAGTTAACTGATACTAATTTGGATTAAGTATGGGCGTACCAGCATTTTTCAGGTGGTTAAGTAGAAAATACCCCAGTGTAATCGTAGAGTGTGCGGAAAATAAAGTGAGTTGTTATTTCTAATTTTTAAATTTTATACAATGTTAGTGATGTTTATCTAAATACTTACATCGCGAAATTTGTTAATAGCCTTAAACAGAAATACTCTAAAATCAATGTTTGATGAAGCATTGTGAATTTCCATTCCTTATGCTTTAATTTGTGGTCGCTGTGGTAGTGGTAATACGTTGAACTGCTATGCAGAGTGTCTGGGGTTCGAATCTCGGCACAGGCAAAATAAAAAATAAAATTTTTCTACACGGCACCACCTCTTGGCAGGCAATGGCAAACCTACAAGAGTATAAATTGCTATGAAAAGCTTTTCACTTCGCCGTTCGAATTCGGCATTAAACTGTAGGTCCCTTCCATTCATGTACAAATATAACACGCACGACATGAGTGAATGAGAAAAGCTCGGCCTAGGCCCTCCATGGGCTGTTGTGCCATTAAAAGTAAAGTAAGTAAGTATGTTTTAATTTAACATTTTGAAAACTAGCCTAATTTAGTTCAAAAATGTGTTTTGATACAGCTTTTTATTTTATAAATGCGTTCAACTTTGTCAAATTAAGCTAGTGATACAATTCTACTTCCTTTATCCGTAACTATTAACTGCCAACATCTATTAACCGGTTTATTTAAAATAATTTTTTTTTTTTTTTACTTCTATAAAAACAGTGGTTCATTTCTATTCATGTACAAATATAACACGCACAACATGAGTGAATACGAAAATGTGGGCCTAGGTCCTACATGTGCTGTTGTGCCGTTAAAAAAATAAGGAAAAGAATATTAAAAGTGATTTACTTAAATGCGTGATGGAAAAAGTTTAAATTATTATAGTTTTACTTCTACTCGTAATTAACTTTAATATCCTCCATAAATACATGCATATACTGTGTAATGCTTATCACGTCACATTGGGTGAATATGTATTTAGAGATGACATGGTTGTGGTAGTAAAGGGTTGTGTTTGGACTTTAGTTGCTTTCCCTTGCATAGCTCCTTTTTTTTAATCGGCATAAATGGGACAGCCTTTGTAATTTGCCGTGTGGTTTCCTCCGCAATTACTACATTTTTTACCTGTGAATCAGGTTTGTTGCGGGTGCAGTCCATGGATCGATGAAGTTTCCCACATATAACACATACATCACGCAGAGTACAGTACGACTTAGTATGTCCATACTCCTGACAGTTTGAACACTGAACTGGTCCATTTCCCTTTGTGAGTTTCCTCTACTGATATTTTATGGTGCACCAAGTATCTAAGACTAAATAGGGGGGTTTCATTATTTTTATCTTTTATTGCTTCTGGCTCAACGATTGCGGTAAATTTTCTTTATTATTTAAATTAAATAAATTTTTAAACTCGATTCCTGCTTCGTTAAGTGTATCCTCGACTTTCTTGACGTCAGTGGTAGCTTGAATTCCTTTTATTACTATTAGAAGCTTTTTAGAACTTTTCAGTTGGTATGTACATATGTGTAATAAATCTTTTTGTTTTCGTTAAAATATTAAATTATTTTACGATAATGACGCAGTCTCTTCCCAACCACAAATCCAATACCAAATTCATGTCTCGACCTATGACCGCTGTAGTAGATATCACAGGATGCTCTTCTAGAACAACCCTGTCCCGTCCATCGCATTTCCTGTACAGCTGTGATGCCTGCTCTATGTCTATCGAGGACATCCACCAGCTGGATAAAGGCACCTTCTCTGTAGAGAGTTCGGATATGCACAGGTGCATATCCATAAATTGTTGTCCTTTGGGCGTTTGCGGGAGTTGTCAACGTAACAGTGTTCCTTATCCGAGGCTTCATTTGAAGATTCATTGGGGAATATTTTACCGTGGTGAGTTACAAGCTCGACGCACAACCATTCATTCAAGGCCTCGGAGAAGCCCGCCGCACACATTAGTTAGCTAACTGACGGGTGTCAGATAGCTATCCAGGAGATGCCACGAGGAGGCTGTAGAAGGATGAAACGACCAAAGATGACTTCTACGAGCTCCTTGACAAAACTTATGAGCATTGCCTCCGCACGATGTCAAAATCGTGTTAGGCGACTTTAATGCCAAGGTGGGCAAGGAGAGTCTCTTTAGTCCGACGATCGGAAAATTCAGTCTCCACGACGAAGCCACCGATAACGGTATGAGACTGATCGACTTCGCCGCCACACGAAACATGACAGTTAGTAGTACCAGATTCCAACATAAAGATATCCATAAGGCCACTTGGCTGTCCCCTGATCAAAACACACGAAACCAGATTGATCACGTTGTGATCGATGGAAGGCACGCTTCCAATGTACTAGGCGTACGCACAATACGTGGTGCAAACATCGACTCAGACCACTACTTGGTTGCAGCCAAGGTCTGCACACGTATATGTGTAGCAAATCGCGTACGGATAGGTACAAAGAGAAAGCTGGATGTCGAAACGCTGCAATCACAACAGACAGCCAAAGTCTTTGCCAACCAACTTGCACTTCTCCTTTCGCAAAACACCCCTCAACTTGATGATATATGCGCGCAGTGGACGCACATTTCCCGCTCTATGCGTACGGCTGCGAAGAGGTGCTAGGCTACCACCGTCGACGGAGAAATATGTGGTACGACCAAGAGTGTCGCGATGCTACTGAAGCAAAAAACGCAGTTTACAGAGCCACCCTGCAGTCAGTTGCAACGCGAACTGCTAAGGAGCGATAAAGAAAGTTGAGGAGGGAGGAGAAACGTCTTTTCAGGCGCAAGAAAAGAGATGAAGAAAGAAGCGAGTTCAATGATATCGAAATGTTGCGGGACAGGAACGAGGTCCGAAAATTCTTTGAAAGAATAAGACGCCTGACTCTTGGTTTGAAGACCGGGGCCTCTTCCTGCAAGGATGAAGACGGAAATCTGGTGACAGATATCCAGGGCATAATGAGATTATGGAGGGAGCACTTTTCGCAGCTGCTTAATGGCGAAGACGGCAATAATCCCGCCACTGCGGAACCCACTCCGGAAACCCCAATCACTGACGGTGTTGAAGTACCGCTGCCTGACTATGAGGAGGTCTTAACAGCCATTGCTCGGTTGAAAAACAATAAGGCTGCAGGTGCAGATGGCCTGCCTGCTGAGTTGTTTAAGACCGGAGGTGAGTTGGGCGTTTGCGGGAGTTGTCAACGTAACGGTGTTCCTTATCCGAGGCTTCATTTGAAGATTCATTGGGGAATATTTTACCGTGGTGAGTTACAAGCTCGACGCACAACCATTCATTCAAGGCCTCGGAGAAGCCCGCCGCACACATTAGTTAGCTAACTGACGGGTGTCAGATAGCTATCCAGGAGATGCCACGAGGAGGCTGTATCTCGACTTGAGACAGAAAAGCGCAATTATCGAAAAAGGACGCACCTGCGACTGTCACGAACTCTACCTTGTGTTCTACGCCCACAGGCCCACCTAAATTGCTGGTATAAATTAATAAAAATAACTTGGGCAAATCGATTTGTTTGCGAAAGTGACAAATTTATTCTGTTCTTTCATTCTTAAGAATAGTGAAATTAGAGTATTCTGCTACAATATTATTTTTGTAACAATGCATCATTCCGAAAGTTGTTGCTGTAAGAATGCACTTTTGTTCGATCTTTTGATTCCAGCGTACTCTATTGTTTAATAAATTATTCCAGAGGAACAGTAATGACTTAAAGCAGATGCGTAGTCAAAAATGAGTAAATGGGTGCAGCGGTCAATTAGAGTGACAAGATTGATTCACATGATGCGTTAACTACTCCCCTCGTGAAGTCCAAAACGTCTTTGGTGTGATGATTTTGAAAACTTATGAGCAAATAATTTGAACCACATATTTCGTAGTAGATTGGTAATTTTCAAAATGTTTTACAAATAAATTATCTTAAACAATCTTAAATTTATGTTTCAAATTTTAAACATGATTAAAGCACGTTTAAATCTGCAATCTAGCTTATTTCAGAAAATCTTTTTAATAAAAAAAAATCACTTTTCTATGCAAAATTATAACTTTTACCATACAATGCACCCTGATGGTACAGCTCACGGTGGATCAGCTATTGTAATCAGAAGCAATATTACACATAATGAATCTACACCTTTTTACACAAATGAAATCCAAGCTACGAACTTAATTGTCATTGACTGTCTACATATTGGCCTTCTGTCCCAAAAAAAATACCTGATTTCATAGACTTCTGCATAATAAAAGGTATTCCTATACAAAACAGACAGTGTAAGTCACTCTATGAGTTGTCTTCCGATCATTCGCCATTACAAATTTTGGTTAGATGTAAGCTCGAAACAAGAACAGACCACTGCATATTGCATAACAGACTCACTGATTGGACATCATTCAGAGGATTAGTAACAAAATCATTATGTATCTGAAAACAGACGAGGATATCTGTTAAGCAGTAAAGCATTTTAATTCTACGTTACAAAACGCGGCTTGGAATTCTATGCCTTCAACAAAAAAACAGCCTTCCTCATCATGTTCCATGACAATAAGAACGATTTTAGCAGACAAACGCCGAGCGAGGAAGCTGTGGCAACAATACAGATCTCTAATCCATAAAAGAAATCTAAATTCAATCACCCGGTTACTGAAACGACAGCTGAGCCAAGAAAGAAATCTAGGGTTTCAGACTTATTTAAGTAATCTGGACGCTACTGTGAAAACCAATTATTCGTTGTGGAAAGCAACGAAAAAGCTCAAAAGGCCAATTCTGCACAATCCCCCTCTTCGTAAAGTAGACGGCACTTGGACAAAAACAAGTACCGAAAAGGTTGACCTATTTGAGAAACATCTCAGCGTAGTATTCCAACCAAATCCATACGATGACTCACACTCTCCCAGCTGGTTGAAGGAAGTGAATGATTTTCTAGCTGAAACACATCAACTAGAATAACCAATCAAAAAATTCCGTAAATAAGAGGTAATAAATGTCATACAGCATCTGAAACTGGGGAAAGCTCCGGGGTGTGATTTAATAACCGCCAAAATTTTCAAAGAATTACCAGAGAAAGGAGTAACGTTCCTCACACACCTTTACAATGCTCTATTAAACAGAAATACCATTCCACAGCAATGGAAGGTTGCACAAATATGTATGATACCGAAACCTGGTAAAAGCGTAAGCGATGCAAAGTCTCACCGGCCAATCAGCTTACTGCAAGTCACTTCAAAAATTTTAGAGAGCCTCTTCTTAAAAAGATTAAACCAAATAATCAAAAATCGACACCTTTCCTGAACACCAATTCAGTTTCAGAGACGGTCACGCAACTATAGAGCACACTCACAGAATAGTAGAACGAATACACTAGAATATAAGAAATATTGCACAGCAGCGTTTCTCGACATCTCCCAAGCCTTCGATAGAGTATGGCACGAAGGCCTATACAAAATTAAGAAAATGCTCCCAATAAACTTTTATTTATTTATTAAGGCATACCTACGCGATCGAAAGTTCTTCGTAAAACACGGCGAAGAGGTCAGCGACTTTTACAATATTCAAGGAAGTGTAATGGGCCCAGTTCTCTACCTCCTTTTTACATCAGACCTTCCTTTGACTGAAAGAGTCTTGATTGGAACTTTCGCCGATGACACTGCTGCTTTGGCAGTTAGTGAAAGCCCAGTAGTAGCTTCCAATCTATTTGAGAGAAATGTTAATAATATTTCAGAATGGCTGAAATGTTGGCGAATAACGGCCAATGAAGCGAAGTCAACTCAAGTTACTTTCACAACGAGAAGAGATACATGCCCTCCAATTACAATGAATGGGAATCGAATTCCACAAGCAGATGATGCTTGGAGAAAACATATATTCATATTATATATTGCGTTAGGTCTCCAGATGCATAAACTTTACTGGCTAATATCCCAAAACTCGCAACTTACACTGCACAACAAACTCCTAGTTTATAAAGCCATCTTCAAACCTGTGTGGACTTATGGTATTCAACTGTGGGGCACAGCAGCAAACAGCAATATTGAAATCTTGCAAAGATCCATCCCAACAATTTGTGTAAGATTTTGATGACCTCAAAAACACAATTTAAACGTCTTAAACATAAAGCCACGCAAAATCTCCTTGATTAATTTTGTATTTTAATGTTACTAAAAATTGAAGAAAATGTATATAAATGTAAATTTGCTTATTTATTTATTTGGTTGCATCACTGTATTTATGTTATTAAATTTATAACATGAATTATAAGACATACTATAAGTAGTGCTTATTGTCAGCAAGAATAACAGATTGCTTATATTATATTTAAAAAAAAAATAAAAAATATCTAAATATCTTGCGCTTTAATTAATCTATCTTTTATCGCTTCCATCAAATTGGAGTGAAATCTTTTAATAGCTCCATTACTTTCGCAATGCAGAGTCGGAATAAAAAATTTATTAATGGAAAAATGATCTCTTAGTACAGTCTTGATAAGATTTGAATGAAAAGCCTTTTCTTTATCGGATACAATTGCTTTTGTATTTTTAAAACTTATTAACATTTCTAGTAATGTGTCTTTAATTTCCACAGTACATCTTGAGGTAATAGGTTTCGCAATAGCAAACTTAGAAAATTTGTCAATGCAGGTTAGAAAATTTTGCTTATCATTATTAAAAAAAAATATCTATGTATATGAAGAATATCTCCAGGTAAGTTAGGAATAGGTGTTTTCTCCATTCCATGATTGATTGGCTTTCTTTGATATTTGTTTTCCAAACAGACCTTACAGTTGGCAATTAAAGATTTAAAACGTTTTTTTATATTAGGGAAATAATACTCGTTTATGATTTGCTGAAAACTTTCTTGCAAACATCTGTGTGCACGATGTTCTGTTTTTACCACTTCAAATTGGTCGTCCTTGTTCGTCAAGCCAATAACGAATAATTAACAATTATAAAATTTAACACCAGGAAACTCTAACACTAATGAATTTTGAATTTCTGCAAGTGTCGAAAGGTCACAATATATTCCATTAGTGGCATTATGTTGAATTGAGTCTTTGATCGCAGAAGGTTTTGGGGTATGGGATACTCAATAGTCTTAATGAAATAAGTTGGAGAACTTTCCAAAATTGACGTTGCCAATTTTGCCTATGTATTCTCGTAGAACATTATCTATTGCTCGCTGAAAAATACTTGGTGCGTTCTTTAAGCCAAAAGGCAAGCAACAAAATTCGTACTTGCCATTGTTAATACTGAAAGAATTCCTCCTCAGCTAGAATTATCTGATGAAAGCCAGATTTTAGATCTAAAGAGGTAAAAAAAAACGCGATTTTCCCAAGATTGCCAATATCACTGACGCGTTTGGAATTGGATAAGTGTCAGAAGTGGTTTGTTTATTTATTTTCCTAAAGTCAGTAACCATGAGTAATTTTTGGTTGCCTTTTTCGTCCACGCCCCTTTTTTTAAAACCACATGCACCGGTGAATTATACGGAAAATAGGACTTCCTAATTATTTATAAAATCTGTGGCCGAAATGGGGTAGTGGTAATTTCTAGTATAAATATGCTCATTTGTAATTGTGCGAATTTTGGCTTTCACAGAAGTATTATACGGTAAAGCTCTATCTGGATGTGCAAAGGCATTCATATTTCTACTAATCATAAGGACTGCGTCGAATAAAATTATCCGTTACATTTCTTCCCATACTGTGCTATTGAAAGATTCAAAATCAAAATTTTTTATCTTAGTAGCTTTGAATTAAATGTCAGAAAATATTATGTGTCAGTTAAAGTCAATAAAAATTTATTTAACGCGAAAATGGCAAAGTGGAATTTCGAGAAAATATTATTAAAATTTTTCAAAAATAAACTCACTGGTCATTCAAAAAAATTGCCAAAGAGGTAGGGGCTAACCCTAAAACCATTTCTCGCGTTATTTAACGTTTTAAGGAAGAACTACGTATTGATCGGAAGAAAGGTTCTGGTAAAAAGAAGGGGCCACATGACTGTGAGACGGCGAAGAACATTGTGACCATTTTAAAGAGAGATCCAAACATTTCGAGAAGGAAATTGGCGGGGAAGGTTGATTGCTCAGAATCTTTCGTGCGCAGGACTACGAAGGAAGCTGGGCTGAGGACGTACAAAGTTCAAAAAGTTCCGGATAGAAACGCCGTGAAGAATGAAACTGCAAAACAACGAGCGAAAATGCTGAGCCGAGATTTTGTCAAGAAATTTGAATGGTGCATAATGGACGATGAAACTTACGTTTTAGTGGACTTTTCCCAGCTACATGGCCAGAAATTTTATACACCTGACTCGAGGAAATGTCGCTGAAAAATTCAAAACCAAAAAAATTACAAAATTTCCAAAGAAATTCCTTGTTTGGCAGACAATTTGTAGTTGTGGCAAAGGGAGCAGCACATTCATGACATCGGGTACAATCAACGGCGAAATATAATTGAAGGAATGCTTGTATTTTTACGCCAACATGAAGTGTCCACGTTTTTTTGGCCTAACCTCACTTCATGTCACTACAGCAAAACGGCCTTAGAGTGGTTCCAACGGAATGAAGTGAAGTGATTTTGTTGCCTAGAGAAGCCAATCCACCAAACTGTCCAGAACTAAGGCCGATTGAGAGGTACTGGGTTTTAGTAAAAAGGGAGATGAAGGTAACAAAAAGAGTGGCCAACGACCTTCAAGATTTCACAAGAAAGTGGTCTGCAGCAGCTGTGAGGGTGTCGGACACTACCATAAAAACATTAATGGAAGGGGGTCCTGAAAAATTAAAACTTTTTATTAAAAAGTAATAAATTGTGGTTTCTTGTTTTATTTTTTTAATCTAAAAATAATTTGCAAAATAAAACACTTTAGTTTAAAAAAATCGGACTACTGGCTCAAAAGATTTCATCAATTTTGTACCAGATAATTTTATTCGATTTTGCTTTACTATTATGATATCTACTGATATCAGTTAACTTGATTACAAGTGAGGTGTTGCAACTTTTCTTGACCATTATTATGGAACAAAAAGCCACATCACGTTCAGCGTTAATTTCCCGCAGAAGATGTGCAAAGGCATTCATATCCTACAATACCATCGAACGTACTTATGCTGGGAAGCAAGTAAAATGTTGAGGTGTTATTAAGAATGTTAATAGTACACTTTTTGTTGATTATATTAGTGCCGTTGATTGGCTTTAATTTAAATTGAAATTTTAATGATTTCATGTCTTGAAGAAATGGAAGGTCTTTTATATAATTTTTACATGTACCTGTATCTATGAGAATGGGAAGCTCCTGACCATTTGTAGCTATTTTTTTTATTAATAAAAAGCCGGAACGAGTTTACGCTAAAAAGTTAATCTCTTTATAATTAGTGTAGTTATCATTGCCATACAAACAGTCATTTCCAGAACAATCGTCATAATAATTATCATCTTGATAGTGGTCATAGGAATAGCTATTGTCTTCCTTATAATTGTCGCTGTAGTTGGGCTCGTCTCCTCCTTTTTGACTTTCTGTCGGTATTTCTTGTAAATGGTATTTCACGTAAATTTTGAAAATATAGCATTGAGTTTGCAAATCGTTGTGATATATTCGGTTTTACAGAATTACCTACTGCGAATATGCGAGCAAAATCGTTACGTTTATGATTGGTATCAGGCTCTTGCGTAACAGCGAGAGCTGTAGTGAGATCCTTTGGCCTTGCAAAAACATAATGTCACATATCGGTCGGCGAAGATCGAAGAGCGGTTTCTCTTTCACTCTCGTTAAGGTCAATATTACCACTACCATATGTGTCATAATCTGTTTATTAACTATCAATGTCAGTTGTTTATCTACAGCGTCGGAACATTCAGTTATAGATAAATTGCCTTGGCGCAGTATTCTTAGCTCATTTTCTAGGACATAGATAGGTCTTTTGTCTGAGTAGGTTTGGTCAAGTCTAGCAATTATTGCCTTAAAATGAAGAACAATATTAAACGCGGAAATGGTTGTGTTTGCAGAATCTACTATTCTGTTTCTAAAGATAACCATGACAATATAAGGAGTGAGATCGAAAAAATCAAAACATATATAAAACTTAATTTTTAAATGGTTGATCTTAAAGTTTTTATTTTTTTTTTATTTAATTGATAATATTTTACAAATTACAGAAAAATATAACTTTTATAGTTCTAACCACTATTTATGAACTCGTGGACCTTTTTTGGTAAGCCTTCCATTAGATATTTGATAGTTGTTTCAGACACCTTTTTGGAGCAGTTTGCCCATCTCCTTTTAAAATCTTCGATATTTTGGGACACCTTTTTTGTGATCTTTAAGTTTCTTTTCACAAGAGCCCAATATCTCCTGAAACTGTTTAATAACATTGGAAACAGTTTGATGGCAGACCTTCAATTCTTTGGCCAATTTTTTGGAGGACCAATTTGGATTTTTTTTGAAAATTTTTAATAATTTTAAGACGTACTTCTTTTTCTTCACTCATTTTGATAAAACTCACAATAAATCAACATATTTGTCATTGAAAATAATAACTGACATATTTTTCATAGCTAACTAGATCAAAGAAATCTTTACATTTTACACCCAAAAAAAATTATTAAGTAAAACGTGTGTTAAGATTTTTGCAATCTCACTCCTTAGTATTTCTCTGTCCCTTCAGTGTAATAGTTCATTGCAAAATGGGAAGCAGATCGTCATGCGGGCTATGACAACGTTTCACCTTTGAATTCAGGCAAGCATTTTATTAAATCTAAACTAGCATATCCTGAATATATCAAAGGTTTTATAGATACTGGTAAAAAAGGCGTAACACTGGGTGCTTCAAAAAAATAAAAAATCTCTGTTCCTTTTATTAGTAAGAATAACTTTGAAAGGGGTAGGTCAGTAGAGATTCCAACCAGATTTCTACTGCTAATGACTTTCTCCTGCCAGCTCCTTCCCTTACTATACTCATAAGAGTCCTTTTTCGGCTGTCTCTATTACTAAATGTAGAGGCGTAAGGTCTGCAAGTGGCTGCCTTAGGAGATGTTCTCAAAGCTTCTGTGATACAAACACAGGCAGGTCTGGACTTCGTTGAAGGTATTCCTCACTGTCACTAATTTTACTTTTTAGCCTGGTACTGAACTATACATTCTGTCAAAAAATTTGTATTGGAATTGGCCAATAAAACACAAAATATTTATTATTCATTCAAATTTATAATTTGAATAATACTCTTATGCCAACGAATAATCCAATCATCAAAACATTTCTCATTTCCGGAATCGACTTCAGTTCCCGCTGCTAATTCTCTTTAATGTCTGCTATCGACTGAAAACGGGTGGCTTGAAGTGATGATTTGAGTTTTGAAAAGAGAAACAAGTCAGCCGGAGCCATATCAGGTGAATACGGTGGTTGTTCGATGATGTTTGCTGAGTTTTGGGCCAGAAATTCGTTCACAATTATAGCCTTGTGAATTGGTGCGTTGTCGTCTGTCGGAACTAGCCGAGCGGTAATGAGTATCATACCCAAATAATCGTGTACAATGGTACGAATTGATTCGTTTGACACAGAGAGTTCAGTGGCTATCTCTCACATTTAAATGACGATTTTCCGTCACCATTTCCTTCACTTTATTGATGATAACTTCAGTTGAAGATGTTTGTGGCCAACCAGCCGGCCGCTTTTGAATGCACCACTCATATGCACCTGTTTTTGATGAAGTCGATTCGCTGTAAGCCTTCTGTAACATTTTCAGCGCTTCGGCACGCAAAATTCCATTTGCAATACAAAATTTGAGACAAATTCTTTTATTCATTGTAAAAATTGCAATTTAATTTAATTTCTACTTGAGGTAAACTGACAAATACGAATACTGTAAACAAACTAAATGACAGATCGCGCTCAAACTTTACCGGTACTTTTTAGACAGAATGTACTCGTATGTGGCCTTACCATCATGGTATACATCCACTGTAGAATATACGGAGTACAAACCTAAATTTTTCTTGCTAAGTTCCTGCACACTATGACCGAATTTGCTGTTTAACATTGATCGATGCATACTTCAGCTTTATAGGCTTTATATGCGGTAGTTTTTTCTTCCTAGTGAATGGTACTAGGGTTGTCTTGGATGGATTTATATTTAAAACACCGACTTGCGCCATGTCTGCGTGAGGGTGAGCCCCGTTTCAATTTTATCGCACAGTGCATCGTCGTATTTCCCCCTTGCCATACTGGAAATATCATCGACATATCCTTGACAGAATATTTTCAAACTTTACACGCAAAAGATCGGCTCGAATTAATTGCGATGTTAAATAAATTTTTACATTTATTCACTGGTGTTTTTTGAGAGATATTTGAAATTTCGATTTACTCGTATTTCCACATCCTATTCTAATTGATGAATTTGAAACAAATAAATAAAAGTTTGGAAAAGTTAGATAACCATTTACAATTTTAGTATAAATCGTCGAAAACAATCACATCTTAACAAGTTAACACCTATTCTGACATACTATTTTTAATGTATCAATTTATTTCAGAGTGTTGAAGAGGATACTGGCAAAAATGTATATGAGGATTCTAATCTCTCCAACCCAAATGGAATTGAATTTGACAATCTATATCTTGACATGAACGGTATAATACACCCTTGCACACATCCAGAAGATAAACCACCACCTAAAAATGAAGATGAAATGATGATTGCTATATTTGATTGCATTGATCGGCTGTTTGGAATTGTTAGACCTAGAAAACTTCTTTATATGGCTATAGATGGAGTTGCACCTAGAGCAAAAATGAATCAACAGCGATCCCGGCGTTTTAGAGCAGCGAAAGAGTGTGTTGAAAAACGTCTAGAAATTGAAAGAATTCGCACGGAGTTGTCTGCAAAAGGTATATTCCTTATTGAAAAATTAGTTGTACAAATTTTCTAATTTTTGCTATATGAAGGTTACATTCTACCTCCTGAAAAAGCAAAAACTGAACACTTTGATTCTAACTGCATTACGCCTGGGACACCTTTTATGGACAGGTTAAGTCAATGTCTAAATTACTTTATTCATGATCGGATGAATAATAATCCAGCATGGAAGGGCATTAAAGTCATACTTTCTGATGCTAATGTTCCTGGAGAAGGCGAACATAAAATAATGGATTATATTCGAAAACAACGTTCCCAACCAGATCATGATCCCAACACGCAGCATGTACTTTGTGGTGCAGATGCAGATTTAATAATGCTGGGACTTGCTACACATGAACCGAATTTTACTATAATAAGGGAAGAATTTTTACCCAATAAGCCTAGACCATGCGAAATATGCAATCAATATGGGCACGAAATGGATAAATGTATTGGTCTTAATGCAAATGAGTCGTTTAATGCACCTGATATACTTGTGGGTACAGAAGTAAAATTTATATTTGTTCGGTTAAGTGTCTTGCGCGAATATTTAAAAAAAACTTTAGAAATGCCAAATTTACCTTTTAAATATGACTTTGAAAGAGTTTTGGATGATTGGGTTTTTATGTGCTTTTTTGTTGGCAATGATTTTCTTCCTCATTTGCCCAGTCTTGAGATTCGTGAAGGCGCTGTGGATCGTTTAATTGAACTTTACAAAAAATGCGTTTATAAAACTGGAGGATATTTAACAGACTCCGGAGAAGTATATTTAGAAAGGGTACAAATGATTATGACTGACTTAGGAAATGCTGAAGATCAGATATTTAAAGAGAGGCAACGGCGTGAGCAACAATTCAAGGCAAGGGAGAAATCAAAGCGTATGAGAGCGGAAGGCCCTAATTATAATAGCTTGCAACAGTCAATAGCATTTAGTCCTTTTCCTATTGGACAAGGGCACGCTGCCCAAAAACCAATTTTAAATTATAAACAAGAAGCTGCATTACTAAGGACATCTACATTTGACGTTACGTCAAGAGGTCTAAAGCGTTCGGCTTCAGAAGCGCAGCTCGATGATGATGACCCTGATAAAGATAACGATGAAGTTAGACTGTGGGAAGATGGGTTTAAAGAACGATACTATGAGTCGAAATTTGATGTCGGTCCCGAAAATATTGGTTTTAGATATTCGGTTGCCTTGCAGTATGTTCGGGGCTTGTGCTGGGTACTAAAATATTACTATCAAGGATGCGTATCTTGGGACTGGTACTTCCCATATCATTATGCACCTTTCGCTTCAGATTTTGTCAACATTACCGGATTATCTACAAAATTTGAAAACGAGACAAAGCCAGTAAGTATTTAATATTATAAATAAAATAGTTAAGCGAATGTACAAGAATTTAGACATAAGTATATGGTAAGTGATGTCATAGCGTAGTAGGAAGTGTGTTGGACTGCTAGTAAGGGTGCTCGGGTTTTAATCTTGGCAAAAATCAAAATAGAAAAAAAATTTTTCTACACGACAACATCTCTTGACTGGTAATGGCAAACGTCCAAGAGTAAAAGTGTAAGTAAAAAAAAGGCTTTTTCACTTCGCCGTTCTGATTCGGATGACGGCTTGCCGAAATTGTTGTTTCCATTATTGTTGTACGAGTTATATTTGTAAACAAATGGAAGTTACCTTTATGACAAACCCGAACAGCGAAGTTACATCCTCTTCTGGAACTATTCTTTATTATTCTTCTTGCAAGTTTGCGTGTGGTGCCAAATAGTTCTCTGTGTCATGGACAAATATAAAAAAATTCGTGGAAATGAAGCCCAACATTCAGTAGATCCTCGGTTAAGGAATACAATTCGTTCCAGAATCTTGTTCTACATGCGTAACGTTCGTTAACCAGTGTAAAGTAAAATAATGCGTTCCAAGTCGAAAAAGTGCACATTAAAATATTTTTATTGAAAGAAGGTTCCATAACCTACATCCATATATCAATATTTTTGATGAATTGATTATAGTACGGAAGAAAGCAATCTGAAATGGAAGAAAAGGAAAATTTTGAACAAAATAATATTTTTTTGATACCTTAATGAATACATAGTTCTTCTTTAACAAAAAGCTGTATAGAGTCATTTGTTTTTGGTGACGCATGTTGCAAATCCATAGGCTCTTCGGTAGTCACCTCCTCACTGTGGTCAGTGACATCCTCTCCTGGAACATTCAGTAGACCCTCGATTTCATTGTTATCCACCTCTAGCCCCATCTTGTCATATTCTCTTAGTAACACCTTCCCATGCCTTTTCAATTATTTTAAAGCAATGATGTGGAATTGATCTTCCCACAACTCGGTTAGAGTGAGATTAGTTCCTTCAGTCACTTCAAAGCATTTTTGAAAAAATTATTTTGTGTAAGCAAGGCTCGAAGTGGCAAATCTATCTAAATAAACTATTTATTCACAGATGGGCCAAAAACATTATTGATCTTATTAGTAAAAAGGTCACGTGTCACGTATTGAATGACAGACGAGGAGCGTTTCTATTTTTAAATTGTTGCTGTTATATATGTTCGCTTGGGCATCTTTTTGCTTTTTGCTGCCTTATCGTCTCAGCGTTCCTCACAATGCTATGGATGCCAGAATGTTTTTTAAAATTTTCGAACCGCACTTTGCTTGCTTTAAACATTTCTTCTCTGAATGTTGATGTTCCTGATGTCTTTTCAACAAGACCGTAGATGCAGTGCTAAACACCCAACCTATGGATAAATGAATACTCTATTGCGGTTTCGCATAAAATGAAGTCAAACAATGCTGCAACATTTGGTGACCCCGATGTGATTTCAGCAGTTTCAATGCCACCAAAAACTGCACACAACTGACTGCTTGTGTGGTGTCATTGAAACTTCAGCAGAAGCTTATACCGCGTATGTTTTTGTTTTGGTACGAATACGTACAATGGTATGCATATAATAAAATGTTCACAATCATATGCATGACTACGGATCCGAACATATTCCTCCGCGTTCACAACAAATAAGAAGTAGTTTCAAATCTTTTTCGTCATATTGCTCTTGGATCTTAGTGTGCGGTAGTGGTTTTGCATAAGTGCTTGATTTGAACTTCCAAATCAAGTAGGTCGTTGTCACCATTGATAATATAAGAGCTGAATATGCGACTGTTCAATGTCGATATTGTGTAATTTTGGTTGGATTTGATTCAATTTGAGGATGCTTTCCCAAAGTAAAGTATGAAGTTTGCAATGACAACTGTTTCAGGCCCGAAGTTTGTGGAGAAACTGAGTTTTAAAACACAAGTTGGCTGCAGCTTCGATATTCCTGATCTCTTCAATCGTGATGCAAACCTTACGGTTCAATTTCATTTAAAGTGCAATTGGGTTGAGTATCGTTGCCAAAAAGTCGATCTTCGCATGAGTTCATTTGGCAATTGCAACAAATTTAAATATTGCATTCATTACATTAGGAATGTGTATCATCCGGTATAGATTAAATCGTTCTTGGGCAATCAGTGGTACCTAAATTTTAAAAGTGACATGACTGTTTGTCAAGCAGCCGCGACCTTCATCGGTGTGTAAAGTTGTGAATCCTCTGGTAGTGATGCCGGAAGAAGAGTTTTTATTTTAACGAGTTTTTCCTGCTAGTTGAAAGTAGTGATATTGGACTTGCCGTGATGACTGGTATAATAAGTAACGTCAGAAGCACTGTTGTGAGACTGGTGCTCTGCATTTTTCTTTGTTGGACATTCTAGTTGTATCTCTGATACCTTTTGGATTCTCGGCTGTCCGTCGTTCTTCTCAATCGGGAGCGGTTATAGGTTAACTGGACTTTACGTCGACTACACGAGTTGTGTAGTTGTCTTTTTCATATGTCTTCACGATTCTCCCGAGTGGCATTTTAAGCACCGGTACGTTGTCCTAAAAAAGACCATGTTTCCTATTTTGACGTTTTTGGTTTGGATCTTCCATTTGTGTTTGTGTTCTAGTTCATAGAAGTAGTCCTTTGACCATCGATGCCAAAACTCATGTTTTAGCTTGGACGTCAGCTTCTATCTTATTGCCAAACTTGCCTTTAATGGCTCTGCGTTTACATCAACGTTGGTCGTGAATGGCTCAGCTGTTAAGAAACGCCGTGGAGTTAGGACATGTATGGTATGACATTGGTGTTACTGGTTGTGAATTGAGAATTACCTCTATTTCCACAACCACCGTCTCGAGCTCTTCATACGTGAGTGAAGCCGTGGCTACACTTCTAACCAGTAGATGTTTTGCAAACTTTACATCATTTTTCCAAACGCTGCCGAAATGAGGTGCTCTGGGAGGAATAAACTCGAACTGAATTCCTTTGTCGCTGCATTCTGTTGTGATTTTCCGCTTGGTCGCAAAGCAACAGAGCACCGCGATGTATGCATCATATGGTCTTTTTCCGCGTGGCTTAAAATGAATCCAAAATGGTCCACAGTAGACTTATTTGTGAATGGACGTGCTGGAGTGCCTCATGTTCTCGGCAATTTTCCCATTACTTGATTTATTAACTGGGATCTAGCCTTGTTTGCACGCTATGCATTGTTGTATAAGTACAATTGCCCTTGCAATATATTTACACTAACAATGTCAGACCATGTATTCCAATATTCGTTGAAGAATTCTGAATGCGTTTTTGTGATCATGTATTGTATTGATTCAGTGGGTGGTTGCAGTTACTTCGTATATAGGTGCCCTTTGATTGTTTCCATGTCATTTAGGATAGCTTGGCCAACAAAAAATTTTGAAGGCCACATTGCTTGGTATTCATGAAAGACAAATGAACTGTAAAACAATTGTGGTGAAATGTTTGATATTGTTTAAAGATTAATAATCCCTACGAAAGGCACGCCTTTCCTCATAGACTGGATGTTAGTGCCAGAGTTTTGCATGTAGGGCCTGTAAAGCCAGAAATGCGAGAGAGGCTCTGTCTTTTTAAAGTTGAAACAAACTGCTTTATTCAAAAATGCATCTTAGTATTTATAGTAAATTTACATTATTAGTTTCTAAATAGTATTTCCAATATCCATAAGCAAAATTGCTTGCACTACAATTTGATACACAGGTAAATATACTTTTAATAATGGCGGCTATAACGTTATATGACACATCGCATGCATAATTATTTGTAAACAAATAAATGTTTATACAGGGTGATACTATGTATTGTACGACTACATCCTTAACCTTAGGCAAAAATTATTTTTGGATATTATTTTCCAAATACTTTGAAAAACTTTTAAATTTGTATTGCTTTTCTTTTGTACTTACATATGACTAGTTGTATCATAATGAATAAAATTTTACTTACTTAACTGGCACTACAACCGATGATCGGTCTTGGCCGCCTCTATAAAGCTTATGCAGTCACCTCTGCTATGCGCGCGCTGGCGCCAGTTGCTAAGGCCAAGTGCAGTCAGGTTGCCCTGCACCTGGTCTTTCCAACGAAGATTAAGACGTCCTCTTCTGCGAGTTCATCCACCGTGGTTTGAATAAAACACCCTTCCAGCCGGAGCGCTTTCTTCCATTCGCTCAACATAACCCAGCCAGCGAAGCCGCTGGATTTTTATACGCTTAACTATGTCAGTGTCGGCGTACAGCTCATCGTTCCATCTTATTTGATACACGTCGTCCACGCATACTGGACCGTAGATCTTACGGAGTATCTTCCTCTCGAACGCTCCTAACAGCCTCTCATCATTGATAGTCAATTTCCACGTCTCTGCGCCATATATTAGGACGGGAAGGAAAAGAGACTTATATAGATTTATTTTTGTCGGTCTAGAGAGGGCTCTACTTCTCAATTGCCTACAGAGCCCGTAGTAACACCTGTTGGCAAGAGTTAATCTCCGCTTGATCTCAAGGCTGACATTATTGTTGGTGTTTATGCTGGATCGTAGATAGACGAAATCCTTGACGACTTGGAAAGTATAATTGTCAACAGTGACTCTTTGTTTTTTGACACAAGGTATTTCGCTTTGTCCTCGTTCACCACTAGACCCACACGACGAGACTCTCTTTCCAGGTTGGAGAATGCAGCACTCACTGCTCAAGCGTTTTTGCCATTGATGTCAATATCATCAGCGTATGCTAGCAGCATGACACTCTTGTAGAAGATAGTGCCAGAGATGTTGATGTTCGCAGCTCGAATTATTTTTTCCAGCATAAGGTTGAAGAAGTCGCACGATAGGGAGTCACCTTGTCTGAAACCTCTTTTGGTATCGAATGGCGTGGAGAGGTCTGCCCCAATTTTCAGTGCACTGGTGGTGTTGGTCAGTGTCATTTTGCTTATTTTTTTATTGCTTTTCAGCCGAGCAATGGCTGTTAAGACCTCCTCATAGTCGGGCGGCGGTACTTTTACGCCGTCAGTGATTGTGGTTTCCGGAGTAGATTCCGCAGTGGCGGGGTTATTGCCGTCATCGCCACGAAGCAGCTGCGAAAAGTGCTCCCTCCATAATCTCATTATGCCCTGAACATCTGTCACCAAATTTCCGTCTTCATCATGGTAGGAAGAGGCCCCGGTCGCATATTTTTCCAAATGTAACTTTGTCTTAATTTTAAATAGGTTTTTCTGATCCCTAAATGTCCTCTTTTTATTTTATTCTTATTGTTACATTCAACACACACTATGAATGTAGAGCATTGTGTTGATTGGAAGACAGATTGATAGGTTGGGGGAAGAAGAAGGGAGAATGAGAGGGAATGCAATCACAGGACCCTATAAAGTATAGCGTAGTGGTAGTTTGCTTTTGTGGGGAATTGTGATATTCTTCAATTAATTTGTACATTACTTATTCTTCTAGGGACTGTATATATAATTATTTTTATAGGTGATCATTTTTCATTGTTTTTCTAGTTGCTTTTGCTGCAACATATTATATCTCGCTTTAAAATTTATAGGTAGGGTTTGAAAAAGTTTATGTCCCAATGTATTGCAAGTAATTTCTTTTCGAAAACTGGTTTGTTGATGATGATAAGGCTGTGATGTTTGTAAGGCTTTGCTAGCAAATGAAATAGGTAAGTCATGTCCTAATACACCTTGAGATAGGGCTGCGCTGAAAGCTAAATCTGATGCATCCGTGGTCAATATACCATACATAAATGATTTTTCAAAATTCGGGTATTGAAGAGTTGGTGTATTGATTAATTTTTCTCAAAGTGTACCAGGTGTACAAGTATGAAACCGGTAGTGTCATCTCTATGTTGCTAGGTAAAACTATACGCTCTCTTAAACCAAATCATTGGCGCCATTTCTTCGCATTTAGGTCTGTCAACAATATTCAGTTCATAAAAAATCAAGTATCATACAACAATATATTTTTTTTCGCTCGTATAAATGTCGAATTTTGTGCCTACTAACTACGATATGCGGCAATCATTGATTTTCTGTTTCCATTTGAAGAAATCTGCCTTGGAATCTCATTGAATGCATGTGGAAGCTTATGGCCAGCACGCTTTAGGCAAAACACAGTTCAACGAGTAGTTCAATAAGTTTAAAAGTGGTGATTTTGATGTGATTTTTGGTGAGGCATTCACAAATTGAGATAGGAAAAATGTGTAGCTAGCAATGGTCATTACTTTAAAGATTTAAATTGTAACCTTTTTTTTTTTAAATAAACCTGTATTTTCTTTGTTGGTTGCTGTGGCGTAGTGGTAATGCGTTGGACTGCTACGCAGAGTGTCCGGGGTTCGAATCTCGGCACAGGCAAATCAAAAAAATGTTTTTTCTACACGACACCATCTCTTGGCAGGCAATGGCAAACCTACAAGACAAAAAATTACCTATGAAAAGCTTTTCACTCCGGATTCGGCATTAAACTGTAGGTCCCTTCCATTCATGTACAAATATAACACGCACAACATGAGTGGATGCGAAAAGCCCTCCATGAGCTGTTGTGACATTAAAAGTAAAGTACTTTCTTTAAAAAAATGCTGGTATTAAACGCTTTTTCACTTTCTTCTCTCCTTTTAAAAGGTGTATTTTTCTTTAACATTGTATTAAATGGCTTTGCGATGTGTGCATAATTCTCTTCTATAGTTAATCTTCTATAGTAGTTACAAAAAGCTACGAATCTTCTGACATCTCTGCATTGCTTGGTATCGGATAATTTCATATAGCTTTAAATTTTGAGGTATCTGTCTAAAAATATTACTTCTGACTTGAGGAAAATAGATTGTAGTGTTCTAATCTTCTAAAGACTTTGATGAGGCTGTCGTTGTGGTGTTTTAAGCTGCATCCAAATATGATTACATATATCGTCTACATATAGGAATGCTTGAGTCTTTAGTCCGCTTAGCGCTATTGTACATAAGCATTCTCTTGAAACTTTTCGAAGATATATTGAGACCGAAAGGTAATCTTTTGAATTGCTAGTGCCTATCAGTGAATGCTGTTAGTGGTTTTGATTGCTTAATTAGCGGTATTTGGTGGAATGAACTCGTCATGTCCAAAGTTGGAAAATATTTTGCTCTATCTAGTTTATTGAGTACGTCTTCCATTCTTGTAAGGAGGAATCTGTCTAATTTGATGTTTAATTTTCTGTAATCTATGACTAAGTACCATTTCTTGCAATATTCTGTTCCTTATTATGGTACTAATAAAAATTGTGATTGTAAGGGCTTATTGAATGTTCAATGACGTCATCTTTTAGGAGTTTTATACTGGTACATTATCTGTAGTAGTGAAGCTATTTATGGTTAATGGTTCATCCTCCAGATGGAAGATATTGGGAAAATTTTTTGAGGATGCTAATTATTGAGTTTTGATTGTTTGTTACTTCTAGATTTATGTCAGTTTATTTATGTTGTGTTTTTAGTATTTTGTAGTTTTAGGAATGAAGTTGTTTAAGACCACTTGTTCATTAATGTTTAATATTTTTACATGGCAAATCCTCGTGGTGGTACAATTGAGTTAGCTATAAAAAAAACCTTTTCTATTTCTTGTTGATAAGTTATTGTATTTTCTATTGCTTCAATTTTAATTGGATATATTATTTCTGATTTAGTTCTTGTGTGCCTAGTTTTAATTAGTATTATTACCTACCCTTTTTTAAGGTTGCTTATCAAGTAAACCTATATCTTATGTTCTGCCAAACAAAGTCCCACTTTGTTAAGTTACTAATCAGTTTTTTTTAGTACCTCCTCTCCGTCGAATTCCTTTTATTGCTTTGTGTACAATGTTTTGCATCAGTTGTTGTCTGTCGTTTTTTAAACCCAAACTGGACATAAGAAAGATAATTTCAAACAGCTTGCTCCAGTCGATCTCCAGTTATGAGCTCCAATAGTTTACTTATCGATCGCTTCAGTTCCTGTAGCACCAGCTTGTAAGCGAAGCACCATGGGTTGTTCTCCACATCGCAGCGTAGCTCAAGAAAACAATTCTTTTTGCATTATGTATGGCATTTTTAAGAAGCTTGCGTTTTTCTTTATGATACAATCTAGCTTTCAGTATTTCTAGTTCTTTGACATATTCTTCCAGAGTGGATGCGCTTTGAGTCTGGATATAGCTGACTTAGCTGTCCCTGATATGTGGATATCACTAATTGCTTCTAGAAAGGTAGCCTTGCTGTCGACTTTCCATCCGACCCTTTTTAATTTTTCCTGATATTCTGCCTGTTTGCCGAGGAGCAGTGGTTATTTCAGCTATAATCGCGCGGTGGTCGCTATGTGTTTAGCAAGTTCTGTTGTTGGGTGTGATGTGTTCAGAATGATTAGCATTGTAACTTTTGCTTTCTATCTTCTTCGAGGTAGAATTAGATTTAAATTAGAGATATAAAAATGTTTTAAGCAAATAAGTGCATACAAGTTGTGAATATATTTTAATTACAGGGTGACAATAAGTGAACTTTCGCGCAGTTTTAGACAAAAAAATTATTAAAAACGAAAAACAGACCTTCATAACGATAACATAATGCATGAGTATAAAAAACCAACAATCAGCCGGTTTCGAAGTAGTTACCCTTCACACAAATACACAGCTTCAAACGCTTGGAAAAATGTTTGGCTATGGCCCGCAGCTTCTGCATTGTTACGGTCCCATCCATGACGCAACGGCTGTTTTAGGGACTGCAAATTTGTATGACGTTCAGCACAGACCTTTAGCTCTAAAATGGACCATACGCTGTAATCCATCGGATTGAGATCCGGCGAATATGGTGGCCATTCTTGAGATGTGTTAAAAATCAGGAAAATGAGTCATACACTTCTTGTGTCGTTTTGACACTCTTTGGAGCTTGAGTTCTATTTCGCTATGAGTCGAACTGATCCACTATTGTTGCCAGTTTCGTGACCAACTTTTTTTATGTAAACCGTTGAATTACTCTTTTGAACGATTTTGTGATTCTAGGGGGTATTGACGATGGGTTTTCTTCCTCGACGATCACCTTCATGACCCAGCTCCTTGAACCGTTTAACTGCACAAGAGAAACTAACGAACGAGCAATGCGAAGCTGCCGCGCAATCTCAATTGCGTTTGCCTAGCTGGTGCAATGTTATACTAGCTTAGCGATTATTTGATATCGTAAAATAAATAGCTTAATAAAATATCCACCCAAAAATTAAATCAGATATACTCTCGATTACATACATAGAATAATAAAAAAAAAAAAGGAAATTGAAGACAAATTACAATTATTTTTCTATAGCGCGAAGAAAGTTGTATACATTTACTAATTGTCATCCTGTAAAAAATGGCATTGAAAATAACTTATTCCGACTACTTAGTCGATTTGTGATTATCTTCAGTTGTTAAAGAAAGAATTTAAGTCTTACTACTGTGGGCAAAAAGTAGTAAGACTTTTTAATTTAAATTTCGCGCGGAAACCCATTCATCAAAATATTATTTTTTTAAGGTTGGTATGACTGTCATTGGCAAAAACGCTCGAGCAGTCAGTGCAGCATTCTCCAACCTGGAAAGGGAGTCTCGTCGTGTGGGTCTAGTGGTGAACGACGACAAAACGAAATACCTTGTGTCAACAAACAAAGAGTCACGGCGTCTTGGACAAAATGACACTGTTGACAACTACACTTTTGAAGTCGTCAAGGATTTCGTTTATCTAGGATCCAGCATAAACACCAACAATAATGTCAGCCTTGAGATCAAGCGGAGACTAACTCTTGCCAACAGGTGTTACTACGGGCTCAGTAGGCAATTGAGAAGTAGAGCCCTCTCGACCGACGAAAATAACGCTCTATAAGTCCCTCATCCTTCCCGTCCTAATGTATGGCGCAGAGACGTGGACATTGACCATCAATGATGAGAGGCTGTTAGGAGCTTTCGAGAGGAAGATACTCCGTAAGATCTACAGTCCAGTATGCGTGGACGACGTGTATCGAATAAGATGGAACGATGAGCTGTACGCCGACACTGACATAGTCAAGCGTATAAAACTCCAGCGGCTTCGCTAGCTGGGTCATGTTGAGCGAATGGAAGAAAGCGCTCCGGCTAGAAGGGTGTTTTATTCGAACCACGGTGGAGGAACACGCAGAAGGGGACGTCCTAATCTCCGTTGGAAAGACCAGGTGCAGGGCAATCTGACATCACTTGGCCTTATCAACTGGCGCCAGCGCGCGCATAGCAGAAGTGACTGGCGGAGCTTTGTGGAGGCGGCCAAGACCGATCATCGGTTGTAGCACCAGCTAAGTAAGTAAGTAAGTATGACTGTCTGTGACATCTGTGCCAAATGTCACATCAAAATAATCATTAGTGTTTAGTATACGCTTGTCTTTTTGAAGTTCAAAAAGTGCATTCGGCAATTTTCACAATGAGTGAAATTATTCAACAAAGAAATTCCATTAAATTTTGTGTGCGGAATCAAATTTCTGGTGCCGAAACGTTCAGAATGTTGCAAAAGGCCTTCGGTGACAATTGTATGTGGCGAGCAAGTCTTTTTGATTGGTACAAATTGTTCAAAGATGGTCGAGAACGCGTTGACGACGAACCACGTCCAAGACGGCCATCAACATCAACTGATGATCAACACGTCAATAAAATCAAGGAATTGGTGCTCGAGAATCGACGATTAACAGTCAGAGACCTTACTGGCATCGTTGGAATATCGGAAGGATCAGTGAAAACCATTTTAAAACATCATTTGGGCCTAAGAAGAGTGAATGCACGATTGGTTTCAAAATCACTGCATTGGTTTTACGAGACCATTTTGCCAAAAATTCGACTGATATCGTTCCGCAACAACCCTATTCGCCTATAGCACCGTGTGACTTTTGGCTATTTTCTAAACGCAAAAAACCGCTTCGTGGACACCGTTTTGAGTCAATTGAAAACATTAAACATGAATCGCTAAGCGCATTGAAAGCTATTCCGGAAATTGGCTTTAACAAGTGTTTCGATAATTGGAAAAAACGTTGGCACAAGTGTATTGGGGCCGGGGGGATTACTTTGAAGGGGACGAAATAGATTTGGAAGAATGAATAAAAAAATTTGAAATTATGAACAAAGTCTTACTACTTTTTGCCCACAGTAGTATATTCTCTGTAATTGCTAAAATGAGAGATATACATTTTGATAAAATTGTACTAAGGTTATATCTACAGATTTAATCATAAATGGAAACATTGTCAGTATAAAAATAGAAAGATTAGAAGCTTCTTTCCCTTGGTTGCAGCGCCAGTCTTTTCAATTGAAGACAATGTAAGTTATATATGTAAGTTAATTAAAATACCTTTGTTTGACCTACTATGTAAACTAGTTTATTTTATTTCCCTTCGAAGGGTTACTGATAAATTACACAGTTGCGTAAAACCTAAAAGCATATCTTAATTTAACTTGCTTGTTGTTGCTGTTTGTAATTCAGTTTGAATTTGAGCTATTGCTTTTGGTGCTGTTACTTTTTTTGTTGTCGAGTGCGAATCTCGCTATTTCTTTTTGAAAAATATTTTTGAGTTATGTTTGTATATATACAGAAAAATAGCAGAGCTGTGGAACTTGTTTCTGCTGATATACCTTTCATTTTGCTGCCTTCCCTGTTTTTTCTCGTATCCCAAAACATTTTGTTGTGAACAGTTTTGTTCTGTAAAATTCACCACTTGTGACATGGGTACTTTTGGATGCAAATGGTTCTTTCTCTTCTGGTTAGTATCTGTATATCGTTTATGCTTACCTTGTCCATGCCGTGTAAATGTGCCATGGGTACTTTTGGATGCAAATGGTTCTTGCTCTTCTGGTTAGTATGTGTATATCGTTTATGCTTACCTTGTCTATACCGTGTAATTGTCGACCAACTAAATGCCGTTAACAAAAACGAGTGGTTTGTCATCCTGCTAAATCTTCAAAGGGCTATCATTGGCAACAATATATTAACAATA
Source organism: Palloptera scutellata (assembly GCA_958295655.1). Lineage (NCBI taxonomy): Eukaryota > Metazoa > Arthropoda > Insecta > Diptera > Pallopteridae > Palloptera > Palloptera scutellata. The sequence goes on from OY282450.1 coordinate 57,670,230, forward strand.
ACAATATTTAACTGACGCTATATCATGTGCAGAAGTTGTTTGGCAACTGGCATGATCAATACCTGATGCAAACACGAGTTGGTTGAGCTTTTCGCAGAACGTTTATGTTGATGCCCTTTTGCAGTTCCCCACTAACTTATACTCTATTACAATTAGCTACTAATTCTTTTCCTACTATAATAATTATTTTTCTATCGTGAACAACTGGATAAAAAATTTTTTTGTTACAAATGAATTGGGTTTTCGGATATCTAATTGTAAAATATATGATTTCTGGATCTTGCAATATTTTTAAGTTTGAGTTCATAATAATATCACTTATACTAATTTCAAATGTATTTTCCTTTTTAACAATACTTCCGACTTCACCACTATTAAACAAAATAGGATTTATTACATCATTATTTATTGTGAATAGTTCAGCTACTCCCCGTGAGCTTGGATTAGTAGCATTATCCTGTAATGAAAGGTTATTGGAGACTACTTTCCCGATTAATACAGTGGTATCTAAGTCATTCGACACGATTTGCTCAGTGTAAAGTTTTGTGAATTTGTTGCTAATGCGTTTACTTTTTTTGACATATACTTTGTCCCTTGGCATATATGGTATGTGTGTGTGTGTGTTCCTAGTCAAATTATGACTCTCCCAATAGGCCCCAAATGGAACTTCATATCCTTCTAAAATCCATCATTTCCCACTAAATTTATAAAAATTTTATTTTATTGTAGCCATGGTTCCTCATCAGTGATCTTACCGGTAAATCTTTCCAATAATCCACATAAGTTATTGGTGTTCAAATAGGGGACTGAAAAGACCATTACTAGGATTCTTTAAATATTTTAACTGAAATTAACCTTAGTTAATTTGATCTTAGTTATTCTTCTCCTCTTTGTTTTGTTCATCAAACCAAACTTTCACAAGTTCGGAATTAAACTCAGAATTCTTCAGTTTTCACGTCACTGATAGTCTAAACACGGCCAAAGCTTGCCCAAAATTCAATTAGAAGTACATATTAGGTTTTCTCTCCAAAAACAATTTCATCAAAGACTTTCTCTTTAACTAATAAGCAGTTAGTCACTTTTATTAATTATTTCTGGTCTTACTTAGTTATTTAAAATCCTTTAAATCTCCGAAAAAGTTTAACAGCATATACTAATGTCTCTAACTTGTTCGCAAACAATAACTTAGACCACCTGCTAATCAGCCTACGATTGTATTTTCTTTTACAAATAAGTACAAACCACCATGATTTGATTTGATATTTTCTTTATCATATAACAACAACAAAAACTTTATTCAAACCAGAACGAAAAGTTACATTGCACGAAAATGGGTCAAATTACCCAGAGTGCAATGGTCTGGTTTACAAAATGATTATACGTATCATAAATAGTTTCGGGTTTAACATCTGGTGTGTCTTTACCCGGAGCCTCCGGGAATTTTCTAAATTCTCCGAGCTCTGCCTTTGGCAGATTTTTCTCCGGGAATTTTTTAATCATGTTCGATTTTCGTCAGTACTGAGAGATTGACTCTCTTCAGCATTCGTTTTCTAAATTGCCTTATTTTTCGCAAACTTGAATATTCTGGTGAAAATGCCAGTGATACTATGTTATAACAGTGAATCAACAGGAATTCGAGAAATAAAAATCTAAGTAAAGCCTACGAAATTTGCGTGTTACAATGTTTTAGTTTCGAATAATCGGCACCACAACAAAGCTGCCGTGTTTTATGTAAATAAGTTCTTCAAAATGCTTTACAAATAGTTCGGTTATGGTCATGGGCCGGCATCAGACTTCAAGAATCGAAACATATCTTCACTGTGTGACCCTGGCAAAGTTTGGGTAATATTAACAAAAATACCGTTTAACCCGCTCAACTTAAATTATAATCTAATTATTATACCTTGCATTCATATAGTTTGTATTGATACTTATACGTGCATTAATACTTGAATTTTCCTTGGTGTATTTCCCAAGTTATGACCTTTGTTTATATTGGAGGTGCAACGCCCACTTTCCAAGCCAATTCATATCTGTCATATAAGTATCATACTAAAAATAGCTTCTAGGATATGCCATAATAAAAATTAAGATTATGGTATATGAGAGGTGCCACACACTTTTTTCTATCCTACCTATATTTTTCTTGTACCATGGTTTTGTTAATTAACGTCCTTCTACCAAATCTCAGAATTGTACTGTAACTGGTTTCGGTTATATCTAATAAAGAATTAGTATTGTATGGTTGTGGCTGTGTATATGCGTAGTGGTAGTGTGTTGGACTGCTATGCAGAGTGTCCGGGGTTCGAATCTCGGCACAGGCAAAATCAGAAAATGAAAAAATAATTTTTCTACACGGCACCACCTCTTGGCAGGCAATGGCAAACCTACAAGAGTAAAATTTGCTATGAAAAGCTTTTCATTTCGCCGTTCGGATTCGGCATTAAACTGTAGGTCCCTTCTATTCCATTCATGTACAAATATAACACGCACAACATGAGTGGATGCGAAAAGCTCGGCCTAGGCCCTCCATGGGCTGTTGTGCCATTAAAAGTAAAAGTAATTGTATGGGAGGTGCCACGATAAATTCTTCAATACCCTTCCTATATGGATAGATATCTTGTGACCTCCGAATATTCGCGAATGTGAGTACGCAATTTGGTAAAGATCGAATTAAACGTATAAAAAACAAAAACAGAGCCAAACTGATTTTTATATACAGGGTGGACCATTTATAATTTGAAAGTACAATCCTTCCGGTTAATTGTGGAATACTATTTCATTCGTCGGCTGGCCTTGCAGTAGCCCGTACATTTCTACTGTATGGAGCTGTACTTGACCGATGGCTGCACCAATTTCGTCATTAAGAGCCTCAACCAATGCTGGATGGTTAGCAGAACACTTATTATATAACAGCTCCCCACAAATAAAATTTCAACGGAATCAAAGCGCAACTGCGTGGTAGCCAATGCACATCACCAAAACGGCAGTTTTTTCAAGCCTATATCGACCCATTTCGTTAACCGCAAATAAAAAACTAATTTTCCGTCATAATACGAATGATATTAGAGTTGTCACATTTTTTATTTTTTTTTATTGATACATTCAAGACACAGGGTGTACCCCTATGAATGCAGAGCATTGTGTTGAATGGAAGAAAGAAGGAGGGAGAATGAAAGAGGGAATGCAATCACACAGGACACCGATAAAGAGATAGGCACCCATTGTGGCAAGTGTTATGCCTTTACCACAGTGAACTTCAATTTATCAGTGTCTACTATGACCGCATGTAGCGCCAAAAGCCAAGCTTTTCGCATCTACTAATGTTGTGCGAGTTATAAGGAGTCAGATTGAAAAAATCTTAACACACGTTATACCTAATAATTTTTTTTGGGTGTAAAATTTAAAAATTTCTTTGATCTAGTTATCTTTGAAAAATATGTCAGTTATTATTTTTAATGGCAAACATGTTGATTTATTGTGAGTTTGATCAAAATGAGTGTAGAAAAAGAAGTACGTCTTAAAATTGTTAAAAATTTTCAAAAAATTGGTCCTCCAAAAAATTGGCCAAAGAATTTAAGGTCTGCCGAAAAACTGTTTCCAATAATATTAAACAGTTTCAGGAGAATTTGACCATAGATAGGAAACCTGGTTCGGGTTAAAACAAGGACCACTTGATATTGGGAAAGCCAAGAAAATAGAAATTTGAAAAGATCTCCAAACACATCTGCTAGAAAGCTGCACGGTTAGCCCAGTGCTCTGACTATTTGGTGCGAAAAGTTAAAGCCAATGCAGGTTTGAAATCGTAAAAAGTCCAAAAAGTTCCAGACAGGAATGCTGCAAGAAATTTAGACGCCAAAAGTAGGGCTCGGAAATTAAAAGCGAATTTCATGCAAAAATATTCATGTTGCATAATGGACGACGAACCGTATGCACTGGCAGATTTTACGCAGCTTCCGGGTCAAAATTTTTATGTTGCTGATGCTCGAGGAAATGTCGAAGAACAATTTAGAATCCAAAAGCAGACAAAATATTCTAAAAAATTCCTGGTATGGCAAGCTATAAGCAGTTGCGTGAAAAGAAGCAAGTCATTTGTTACAGTGGGCTCTATAAATACCGAAATATACATCAAAGAATGTTTGAAAAAAAGGCTTCTTCCTTTCATAAGAGAGCACAATGTGCCCACATATTTTTGGCCGGATTTAGCATCATGTCACTACGGCAAGAAAGCTCTGTAGTGGTACCAAAGTAATAACATAGTTTTTTTTACCAAGAGTTTTTTTTGCCTATCAGTGAATGCTGTTAGTGGTTTTGATTGCTTAATTAGCGGTATTTGGTGGAATGAACTCGTCATGTCCAAAGTTGGAAAATATTTTGCTCTATCTAGTTTATTGAGTACGTCTTCCATTCTTGTAAGGAGGAATCTGTCTAATTTGATGTTTAATTTTCTGTAATCTATGACTAAGTACCATTTCTTGCAATATTCTGTTCCTTATTATGGTACTAATAAAAATTGTGATTGTAAGGGCTTATTGAATGTTCAATGACGTCATCTTTTAGGAGTTTTTTGACCTGGGTGTTCATTTCTTCGTATTTTGTGTGAGGTAATCTGTAGTTTTGTATATATACTGGTACATTATCTGTAGTAGTGAAGCTATTTATGGTTAATGGTTCATCCTCCAGATGGAAGATATTGGGAAAATTTTTTGAGGATGCTAATTATTGAGTTTTGATTGTTTGTCACTTCTAGATTTATGTCAGTTTATTTATGTTGTGTTTTTAGTATTTTGTAGTTTTAGGAATGAAGTTGTTTAAGACCACTTGTTCATTAATGTTTAATATTTTTACATGGCAAATCCTCGTGGTGGTACAATTGAGTTAGCTATAAAAAAAACCTTTTCTATTTCTTGTTGATAAGTTATTGTATTTTCTATTGCTTCAATTTTAATTGGATATATTATTTCTGATTTAGTTCTTGTGTGCCTAGTTTTAATTAGTATTATTACCTACCCTTTTTTAAGGTTGCTTATCAAGTAAACCTATATCTTATGTTCTGCCAAACAAAGTCCCACTTTGTTAAGTTACTAATCAGTTTTTTTTAGTACCTCCTCTCCGTCGAATTCCTTTTATTGCTTTGTGTACAATGTTTTGCATCAGTTGTTGTCTGTCGTTTTTTAAACCCAAACTGGACATAAGAAAGATAATTTCAAACAGCTTGCTCCAGTCGATCTCCAGTTATGAGCTCCAATAGTTTACTTATCGATCGCTTCAGTTCCTGTAGCACCAGCTTGTAAGCGAAGCACCATGGGTTGTTCTCCACATCGCAGCGTAGCTCAAGAAAACAATTCTTTTTGCATTATGTATGGCATTTTTAAGAAGCTTGCGTTTTTCTTTATGATACAATCTAGCTTTCAGTATTTCTAGTTCTTTGACATATTCTTCCAGAGTGGATGCGCTTTGAGTCTGGATATAGCTGACTTAGCTGTCCCTGATATGTGGATATCACTAATTGCTTCTAGAAAGGTAGCCTTGCTGTCGACTTTCCATCCGACCCTTTTTAATTTTTCCTGATATTCTGCCTGTTTGCCGAGGAGCAGTGGTTATTTCAGCTATAATCGCGCGGTGGTCGCTATGTGTTTAGCAAGTTCTGTTGTTGGGTGTGATGTGTTCAGAATGATTAGCATTGTAACTTTTGCTTTCTATCTTCTTCGAGGTAGAATTAGATTTAAATTAGAGATATAAAAATGTTTTAAGCAAATAAGTGCATACAAGTTGTGAATATATTTTAATTACAGGGTGACAATAAGTGAACTTTCGCGCAGTTTTAGACAAAAAAATTATTAAAAACGAAAAACAGACCTTCATAACGATAACATAATGCATGAGTATAAAAAACCAACAATCAGCCGGTTTCGAAGTAGTTACCCTTCACACAAATACACAGCTTCAAACGCTTGGAAAAATGTTTGGCTATGGCCCGCAGCTTCTGCATTGTTACGGTCCCATCCATGACGCAACGGCTGTTTTAGGGACTGCAAATTTGTATGACGTTCAGCACAGACCTTTAGCTCTAAAATGGACCATACGCTGTAATCCATCGGATTGAGATCCGGCGAATATGGTGGCCATTCTTGAGATGTGTTAAAAATCAGGAAAATGAGTCATACACTTCTTGTGTCGTTTTGACCTCTTTGGAGCTTGAGTTCTATTTCGCTATGAGTCGAACTGATCCACTATTGTTGCCAGTTTCGTGACCAACTTTTTTTATGTAAACCGTTGAATTACTCTTTTGAACGATTTTGTGATTCTAGGGGGTATTGACGATGGGTTTTCTTCCTCGACGATCACCTTCATGACCCAGCTCCTTGAACCGTTTAACTGCACAAGAGAAACTAACGAACGAGCAATGCGAAGCTGCCGCGCAATCTCAATTGCGTTTGCCTAGCTGGTGCAATGTTATACTAGCTTAGCGATTATTTGATATCGTAAAATAAATAGCTTAATAAAATATCCACCCAAAAATTAAATCAGATATACTCTCGATTACATACATAGAATAATAAAAAAAAAAAAGGAAATTGAAGACAAATTACAATTATTTTTCTATAGCGCGAAGAAAGTTGTATACATTTACTAATTGTCATCCTGTAAAAAATGGCATTGAAAATAACTTATTCCGACTACTTAGTCGATTTGTGATTATCTTCAGTTGTTAAAGAAAGAATTTAAGTCTTACTACTGTGGGCAAAAAGTAGTAAGACTTTTTAATTTAAATTTCGCGCGGAAACCCATTCATCAAAATATTATTTTTTTAAGGTTGGTATGACTGTCATTGGCAAAAACGCTCGAGCAGTCAGTGCAGCATTCTCCAACCTGGAAAGGGAGTCTCGTCGTGTGGGTCTAGTGGTGAACGACGACAAAACGAAATACCTTGTGTCAACAAACAAAGAGTCACGGCGTCTTGGACAAAATGACACTGTTGACAACTACACTTTTGAAGTCGTCAAGGATTTCGTTTATCTAGGATCCAGCATAAACACCAACAATAATGTCAGCCTTGAGATCAAGCGGAGACTAACTCTTGCCAACAGGTGTTACTACGGGCTCAGTAGGCAATTGAGAAGTAGAGCCCTCTCGACCGACGAAAATAACGCTCTATAAGTCCCTCATCCTTCCCGTCCTAATGTATGGCGCAGAGACGTGGACATTGACCATCAATGATGAGAGGCTGTTAGGAGCTTTCGAGAGGAAGATACTCCGTAAGATCTACAGTCCAGTATGCGTGGACGACGTGTATCGAATAAGATGGAACGATGAGCTGTACGCCGACACTGACATAGTCAAGCGTATAAAACTCCAGCGGCTTCGCTAGCTGGGTCATGTTGAGCGAATGGAAGAAAGCGCTCCGGCTAGAAGGGTGTTTTATTCGAACCACGGTGGAGGAACACGCAGAAGGGGACGTCCTAATCTCCGTTGGAAAGACCAGGTGCAGGGCAATCTGACATCACTTGGCCTTATCAACTGGCGCCAGCGCGCGCATAGCAGAAGTGACTGGCGGAGCTTTGTGGAGGCGGCCAAGACCGATCATCGGTTGTAGCACCAGCTAAGTAAGTAAGTAAGTATGACTGTCTGTGACATCTGTGCCAAATGTCACATCAAAATAATCATTAGTGTTTAGTATACGCTTGTCTTTTTGAAGTTCAAAAAGTGCATTCGGCAATTTTCACAATGAGTGAAATTATTCAACAAAGAAATTCCATTAAATTTTGTGTGCGGAATCAAATTTCTGGTGCCGAAACGTTCAGAATGTTGCAAAAGGCCTTCGGTGACAATTGTATGTGGCGAGCAAGTCTTTTTGATTGGTACAAATTGTTCAAAGATGGTCGAGAACGCGTTGACGACGAACCACGTCCAAGACGGCCATCAACATCAACTGATGATCAACACGTCAATAAAATCAAGGAATTGGTGCTCGAGAATCGACGATTAACAGTCAGAGACCTTACTGGCATCGTTGGAATATCGGAAGGATCAGTGAAAACCATTTTAAAACATCATTTGGGCCTAAGAAGAGTGAATGCACGATTGGTTTCAAAATCACTGCATTGGTTTTACGAGACCATTTTGCCAAAAATTCGACTGATATCGTTCCGCAACAACCCTATTCGCCTATAGCACCGTGTGACTTTTGGCTATTTTCTAAACGCAAAAAACCGCTTCGTGGACACCGTTTTGAGTCAATTGAAAACATTAAACATGAATCGCTAAGCGCATTGAAAGCTATTCCGGAAATTGGCTTTAACAAGTGTTTCGATAATTGGAAAAAACGTTGGCACAAGTGTATTGGGGCCGGGGGGATTACTTTGAAGGGGACGAAATAGATTTGGAAGAATGAATAAAAAAATTTGAAATTATGAACAAAGTCTTACTACTTTTTGCCCACAGTAGTATATTCTCTGTAATTGCTAAAATGAGAGATATACATTTTGATAAAATTGTACTAAGGTTATATCTACAGATTTAATCATAAATGGAAACATTGTCAGTATAAAAATAGAAAGATTAGAAGCTTCTTTCCCTTGGTTGCAGCGCCAGTCTTTTCAATTGAAGACAATGTAAGTTATATATGTAAGTTAATTAAAATACCTTTGTTTGACCTACTATGTAAACTAGTTTATTTTATTTCCCTTCGAAGGGTTACTGATAAATTACACAGTTGCGTAAAACCTAAAAGCATATCTTAATTTAACTTGCTTGTTGTTGCTGTTTGTAATTCAGTTTGAATTTGAGCTATTGCTTTTGGTGCTGTTACTTTTTTTGTTGTCGAGTGCGAATCTCGCTATTTCTTTTTGAAAAATATTTTTGAGTTATGTTTGTATATATACAGAAAAATAGCAGAGCTGTGGAACTTGTTTCTGCTGATATACCTTTCATTTTGCTGCCTTCCCTGTTTTTTCTCGTATCCCAAAACATTTTGTTGTGAACAGTTTTGTTCTGTAAAATTCACCACTTGTGACATGGGTACTTTTGGATGCAAATGGTTCTTTCTCTTCTGGTTAGTATCTGTATATCGTTTATGCTTACCTTGTCCATGCCGTGTAAATGTGCCATGGGTACTTTTGGATGCAAATAGTTCTTGCTCTTCTGGTTAGTATGTGTATATCGTTTATGCTTACCTTGTCTATACCGTGTAATTGTCGACCAACTAAATGCCGTTAACAAAAACGAGTGGTTTGTCATCCTGCTAAATCTTCAAAGGGCTATCATTGGCAACAATATATTAACAATAACAATATTTAACTGACGCTATATCATGTGCAGAAGTTGTTTGGCAACTGGCATGATCAATACCTGATGCAAACACGAGTTGGTTGAGCTTTTCGCAGAACGTTTATGTTGATGCCCTTTTGCAGTTCCCCACTAACTTATACTCTATTACAATTAGCTACTAATTCTTTTCCTACTATAATAACTATTTTTCTATCGTGAACAACTGGATAAAAAATTTTTTTGTTACAAATGAATTGGGTTTTCGGATATCTAATTGTAAAATATATGATTTCTGGATCTTGCAATATTTTTAAGTTTGAGTTCATAATAATATCACTTATACTAATTTCAAATGTATTTTCCTTTTTAACAATACTTCCGACTTCACCACTATTAAACAAAATAGGATTTATTACATCATTATTTATTGTGAATAGTTCAGCTAAGCCCCGTGAGCTTGGATTAGTAGCATTATCCTGTAATGAAAGGTTATTGGAGACTACTTTCCCGATTAATACAGTGGTATCTAAGTCATTCGACACGATTTGCTCAGTGTAAAGTTTTGTGAATTTGTTGCTAATGCGTTTACTTTTTTTGACATATACTTTGTCCCTTGGCATATATGGTATGTGTGTGTGTGTGTTCCTAGTCAAATTATGACTCTCCCAATAGGCCCCAAATGGAACTTCATATCCTTCTAAAATCCATCATTTCCCACTAAATTTATAAAAATTTTATTTTATTGTAGCCATGGTTCCTCATCAGTGATCTTACCGGTAAATCTTTCCAATAATCCACATAAGTTATTGGTGTTCAAATAGGGGACTGAAAAGACCATTACTAGGATTCTTTAAATATTTTAACTGAAATTAACCTTAGTTAATTTGATCTTAGTTATTCTTCTCCTCTTTGTTTTGTTCATCAAACCAAACTTTTACAAGTTCGGAATTAAACTCAGAATTCTTCAGTTTTCACGTCACTGATAGTCTAAACACGGCCAAAGCTTGCCCAAAATTCAATTAGAAGTACATATTAGGTTTTCTCTCCAAAAACAATTTCATCAAAGACTTTCTCTTTAACTAATAAGCAGTTAGTCACTTTTATTAATTATTTCTGGTCTTACTTAGTTATTTAAAATCCTTTAAATCTCCGAAAAAGTTTAACAGCATATACTAATGTCTCTAACTTGTTCGCAAACAATAACTTAGACCACCTGCTAATCAGCCTACGATTGTATTTTCTTTTACAAATAAGTACAAACCACCATGATTTGATTTGATATTTTCTTTATCATATAACAACAACAAAAACTTTATTCAAACCAGAACGAAAAGTTACATTGCACGAAAATGGGTCAAATTACCCAGAGTGCAATGGTCTGGTTTACAAAATGATTATACGTATCATAAATAGTTTCGGGTTTAACATCTGGTGTGTCTTTACCCGGAGCCTCCGGGAATTTTCTAAATTCTCCGAGCTCTGCCTTTGGCAGATTTTTCTCCGGGAATTTTTTAATCATGTTCGATTTTCGTCAGTACTGAGAGATTGACTCTCTTCAGCATTCGTTTTCTAAATTGCCTTATTTTTCGCAAACTTGAATATTCTGGTGAAAATGCCAGTGATACTATGTTATAACAGTGAATCAACAGGAATTCGAGAAATAAAAATCTAAGTAAAGCCTACGAAATTTGCGTGTTACAATGTTTTAGTTTCGAATAATCGGCACCACAACAAAGCTGCCGTGTTTTATGTAAATAAGTTCTTCAAAATGCTTTACAAATAGTTCGGTTATGGTCATGGGCCGGCATCAGACTTCAAGAATCGAAACATATCTTCACTGTGTGACCCTGGCAAAGTTTGGGTAATATTAACAAAAATACCGTTTAACCCGCTCAACTTAAATTATAATCTAATTATTATACCTTGCATTCATATAGTTTGTATTGATACTTATACGTGCATTAATACTTGAATTTTCCTTGGTGTATTTCCCAAGTTATGACCTTTGTTTATATTGGAGGTGCAACGCCCACTTTCCAAGCCAATTCATATCTGTCATATAAGTATCATACTAAAAATAGCTTCTAGGATATGCCATAATAAAAATTAAGATTATGGTATATGAGAGGTGCCACACACTTTTTTCTATCCTACCTATATTTTTCTTGTACCATGGTTTTGTTAATTAACGTCCTTCTACCAAATCTCAGAATTGTACTGTAACTGGTTTCGGTTATATCTAATAAAGAATTAGTATTGTATGGTTGTGGCTGTGTATATGCGTAGTGGTAGTGTGTTGGACTGCTATGCAGAGTGTCCGGGGTTCGAATCTCGGCACAGGCAAAATCAGAAAATGAAAAAATAATTTTTCTACACGGCACCACCTCTTGGCAGGCAATGGCAAACCTACAAGAGTAAAATTTGCTATGAAAAGCTTTTCATTTCGCCGTTCGGATTCGGCATTAAACTGTAGGTCCCTTCTATTCCATTCATGTACAAATATAACACGCACAACATGAGTGGATGCGAAAAGCTCGGCCTAGGCCCTCCATGGGCTGTTGTGCCATTAAAAGTAAAAGTAATTGTATGGGAGGTGCCACGATAAATTCTTCAATACCCTTCCTATATGGATAGATATCTTGTGACCTCCGAATATTCGCGAATGTGAGTACGCAATTTGGTAAAGATCGAATTAAACGTATAAAAAACAAAAACAGAGCCAAACTGATTTTTATATACAGGGTGGACCATTTATAATTTGAAAGTACAATCCTTCCGGTTAATTGTGGAATACTATTTCATTCGTCGGCTGGCCTTGCAGTAGCCCGTACATTTCTACTGTATGGAGCTGTACTTGACCGATGGCTGCACCAATTTCGTCATTAAGAGCCTCAACCAATGCTGGATGGTTAGCAGAACACTTATTATATAACAGCTCCCCACAAATAAAATTTCAACGGAATCAAAGCGCAACTGCGTGGTAGCCAATGCACATCACCAAAACGGCAGTTTTTTTCAAGCCTATATCGACCCATTTCGTTAACCGCAAATAAAAAACTAATTTTCCGTCATAATACGAATGATATTAGAGTTGTCACATTTTTTATTTTTTTTTATTGATACATTCAAGACACAGGGTGTACCCCTATGAATGCAGAGCATTGTGTTGAATGGAAGAAAGAAGGAGGGAGAATGAAAGAGGGAATGCAATCACACAGGACACCGATAAAGAGATAGGCACCCATTGTGGCAAGTGTTATGCCTTTACCACAGTGAACTTCAATTTATCAGTGTCTACTATGACCGCATGTAGCGCCAAAAGCCAAGCTTTTCGCATCTACTAATGTTGTGCGAGTTATAAGGAGTCAGATTGAAAAAATCTTAACACACGTTATACCTAATAATTTTTTTTGGGTGTAAAATTTAAAAATTTCTTTGATCTAGTTATCTTTGAAAAATATGTCAGTTATTATTTTTAATGGCAAACATGTTGATTTATTGTGAGTTTGATCAAAATGAGTGTAGAAAAAGAAGTACGTCTTAAAATTGTTAAAAATTTTCAAAAAATTGGTCCTCCAAAAAATTGGCCAAAGAATTTAAGGTCTGCCGAAAAACTGTTTCCAATAATATTAAACAGTTTCAGGAGAATTTGACCATAGATAGGAAACCTGGTTCGGGTTAAAACAAGGACCACTTGATATTGGGAAAGCCAAGAAAATAGAAATTTGAAAAGATCTCCAAACACATCTGCTAGAAAGCTGCACGGTTAGCCCAGTGCTCTGACTATTTGGTGCGAAAAGTTAAAGCCAATGCAGGTTTGAAATCGTAAAAAGTCCAAAAAGTTCCAGACAGGAATGCTGCAAGAAATTTAGACGCCAAAAGTAGGGCTCGGAAATTAAAAGCGAATTTCATGCAAAAATATTCATGTTGCATAATGGACGACGAACCGTATGCACTGGCAGATTTTACGCAGCTTCCGGGTCAAAATTTTTATGTTGCTGATGCTCGAGGAAATGTCGAAGAACAATTTAGAATCCAAAAGCAGACAAAATATTCTAAAAAATTCCTGGTATGGCAAGCTATAAGCAGTTGCGTGAAAAGAAGCAAGTCATTTGTTACAGTGGGCTCTATAAATACCGAAATATACATCAAAGAATGTTTGAAAAAAAGGCTTCTTCCTTTCATAAGAGAGCACAATGTGCCCACATATTTTTGGCCGGATTTAGCATCATGTCACTACGGCAAGAAAGCTCTGTAGTGGTACCAAAGTAATAACATAGTTTTTTTTACCAAGAGAGGCCAATCCTGCAAATTGTCCGCAGCTAAGACCAGTGGAGAGATATTGGGCTCTTGTGAAAAGAAACTTAAAGATCACAAAAAAGGTGTCCCAAACTATCGAAGATTTTAAAAGGAGATGGGCAAACTGCTCCAAAAAGGTGTCTGAAACAACTATCAAATCTCTAATGGAAACCTTACCAAAAAAGGTCCACGAGTTCATAAATAGTGGTTAGAACTATAAAAGTTATATTTTTCTGTAATTTGTAAAATATTATCAATTAAATAAAAAAAAAATCAAAACTCTTAGGTCAACCGTTTAAAAATTATTGAATTTTATATATGTTAAGATTTTTTCGATCTCACTCCTTATTTGCACATGAATAAAAAGGACCTACAGTTTTATGCTGAATCCGAACGGTGAAGTGAAAATCTTTTCATAGGCAATTTTTACTCTTGTAGTTTTGCCATTGCCTGCCAAGAGGTGGTGCCGTGTAGTCATTTTGATGTTGCATTTTTTTTTTTTTTAAGTTTGAATTTGTTTTTTTTTTTTTTTTTTGCCTGCGCCAAGGTTCGAACCCTTGACACTCTGAATAACAGACTAACGCACTACCGCTACGCTACAGCCATCACTGAAAATAATCAAGTAGTTAAAATTCCTTTATTAGAAGAAAATATCATGGGTAGTTTGAGTGGCTTAGGCCTAAACGGTGATGGTTGGACCGCCGGTTTCGAACAGCGAGGGGTGGCAATTTTTATAACTTCGTGGTTTTGCAATTAGTTACCAATATGTATACTTATTCGCTACATATCGGTAGCGAATGACAATTAACCATCATACAAAGACTAAAATCGAATCAGTACCTTTCAGCTGAGAGTCTAGTGCGCTACACACTATCGTTGTAGAACATAAGCTGAAGTGTAATAAAATTTTATAAACAGCGCAAGGACTCAGAACCCTTTGTCTGCAAATTATAGTCCGCGTTACCATCACGTTTCAGTGCTATTTAAAAGAGTACTTAATTTGCATAAAAATTAAGTTATATATAGTAAGTTAAGTAGCTAAATATTTACATATTTCGTTTTTACATTTTATTTTATGGTGTATATTTTTAGTTTAATCCTTTGGAACAGCTAATGGGCGTATTTCCTGCTGCTAGTAGTTCGCACGTTCCGAAGCCGTGGGCACAACTGATGTCTGAACCTGTGAGTATTATAAATTTTATCTTATACATACAATATTATACTATGCCATATTATTTTTACGGTAAAGCAAAAAAATATTATATCTAACATTTTCGAAAGTATTTACTTTACTTTACTTTTAATGGCACAACAGCCCATGGAGGGCCTAGGCCGAGCTTTTCGCATCCACTCATGTTGTGCGTGTTATATTTGTACATGAATGGAAGGGACCTACAGTTTAATGCCGAATCCGAACGGCGAAGTGAAAAGCTCTTCATAGGTAATTTTTACTCTTGTAGGTTTGCCATTGCCTGCCAAGAGGTGGTGCCGTGTAGAAAAATTATTTTCTACTTTTTGATTTTACCTGTGCCGGGATTCGAACCCCAGACACTCTGCGTAGCAGTCCAACGCACTACCACTACGCCACAGCGACCACCACAACATTTTCGAAAGTATTACTTTGCATAAAAATAGGATTTGCAAAAATTAATATTGAAAGTTTCCTAACCCATTCAATTTAAAAAAATAAAAATAAATTATTTGAATTTATTTGTAGCTACAGCTCACATTGCGGTATTTGGAAACTAAAGGTGGCCAGAAGTTGAAATGTCAACATTTTTTTAAGGAAAAACATGATAACATATCAACAATTTTGGCTTCGGTCACAGGGAAGCTATAGGGCTGTGCTGTGAGTGAAACTTTTTTTGAGCTATACTGTTACAAGAAGAATATGGTGGATACTAAGGATGGAGTCTTTAGTATCCACTATATTCACAAGTTCTACGGATATCTTGTCTTTTGAAAAAATCAAATCCTACTCTAATCGCATGTATATATTTAGAATTTGTTATAAAGGAAACAGCAAGTATCAATTTCTTCGTGTGCGCTCCTTATTTGCTTATACCATAAAACCTCATGTTTTTTCCACTTTTCGTTTATTTTTTTTTTGCTGTATTTTATTGATAGGCAACTAATAAAAAGGAGTTGGGCCGTTTTTAACATCAGTTTTCAACTGTAATGTTATAGAACGCAAATGGGATAATTACAACAAAATGAACTGCGAGTTCTATTCCACCAAGAAAAAATTGACGTCTGCTTAATATCAGAAACACACCTGACAAATCAATGTTATATTAATTTTCAAAATTATAATAAGTATTGTACCGTATGACCCCTACCGACAACTGTGCCAGAGGATGGTAAAGCAATGATTATCAATAATTCTCTTCAACACTTTGAAAAAGAAAAATTTTTCTCGGTAGAAATTCAAGCAACAGGATTTAGCATTAAAATCAGTAACCAATCATTATGTATAACTGATCTATGTAGTGATCGCTGTGGCGTAGTGGTAATGCTACGCAGAGTGTCCAGGGTTCTAATCACGGCACAGGCAAAAACAAAAAGTAGAAAAAATTATTTTTCTGCACGGCACCACCTCTTGGCAGGCAATGGCAAACCTACAAGAGTAAAAATTACCTATGAAGAGCTTTACACTTCGCCGTTCGGATTCGGCATTAAACTGTAGGTCCCTTCCATTCATGTACAAATATTATAACACGCACAACATGAGTAGAAGCGAAAAGCTCGGCCTAGGCCCTGCATGGGCTGTTGTGCCATTAAAGTAAAAAATCTATGCAGTTCTCCAAGACATCGGATCAAATGTGATTTTTACAAAAAATCAAGAAACACAAGAGTGCATTCATAGACTGCGAGTTTAAAGCAAAACATGTACATTGGGAATTCAGGTTAACGTTAACAAAAGATAGAAGGCTGTACAAAGCTGCGCTTGAAACTGGTTGCAAGCCAAAGCACTACCAAGAACACACAAGCGATTACTATCCCCAACAAAGAGCCTGAATTAATTGATTTTTCGTAATAAGAAAAGTATACAAAAGATATATTCGCATTGAAAAGGTTTAGACTTAAATTCAGATCACTCGGGAACTTATCCAACTCTAAGCGATAATATTAATGAAACTGCTACACTTTAAATAGACATACTTCAACCATATTTTAGATAAAAACATCAAACAAAAACTTCCGAGGAACATAAAAATTAAGTTATCGCATTTACCCAACAAATACTGCATGCAGTATGGCCAAACACTGCAAAGGGGATCCTGGTAGCAATTTCCCAAAGGACTTAATAAAGTTGATATCGCAAAACGAAAACTTCGCCACAAGTGGCAACAAAGTAGATAACCTAACGGAAAATAACTTTTAGATAAAATATTAAAACAAATAACTCATGAAATAAATTAATATTATTATCTATTTGATATCCATTGCTCAATTAAGACTTATGTCTTTTATAGTGCTTAACAAAGATTTAGAGCTTAAAAACCTAAGTATATTATTATTTCGTTAAAAATTAAGACAGTAGGAAAGGAAAAGTAGAAAGGGATATATGTGATGTAGTGGTAGTGCGTTGGACTGCTACGCAGAGTGTCCGGGGTTCGAATCTCGGCACAGGCAAAATCAAAAAGTAAAAAAAAAAACATTTTTTCTACACGGCACCACATCTTGGCAGGCAATGGCAAACCTACAAGAGTAAAAATTGCTATGAAAAGTTTTTCACTTCGCCGTTCGGATTCGGCATTAAACTGTAGTACCCTTTCATTCATGTACAAATATAAGACGCCCAACATGAATGGATGCGAAAAGCTCGGCCTAGGCCCTCCATGGGCTGTTGTGCCATTAAAAGTAAGTAAGTAAAGATTTGGTTCCGACATTAATTCATTTATGTAAGGTAAGAGTGCCATAATTTTACAGCTCTAACGAAGAACATTCTTGAAGAGACAAAGTTTACAAGTGAAGTAACCGAATAATGGAAGTATTTAGATATACTGCAATCCAGTATTATTATAGATTCCAGGTGTACAAGTATGAAACCGGAAATGACATCTCATACTTGTACACCTGGTAGATATACATATATATCTGAATATCTAGATAGCTCTCAATGAATTTTACTGTTTTGCTGCTAAAAGCGAAATAACTTTTTTTGATTAACTTTTTCAAATGCTGTAGAGAAATTTAGTAAAGTTCCGTTAACGGAGCGAAATCTATATTGATATTCTGTGAGTAAATCGTTCTCGTTTACGTGTTTTTTCCAAATATCAAAGAACCTTAACGTTGTCAAAGAAAAATTCACAATGTTTATAAAAGGCAAAAGCAATTTTATAATCTTAAAATTAATTTTGTCCTCACCCATCTTAATCGAGAGAACATAATGTATGACTTCAGACTTTACCATATGTGAAAACACGAATTTTTTGAGAAAATGAAATAATTGTTCTCGGAAGCTTCACAAAACGTTACAAAACCACAAAGAAAAAGGTCTTCAGGAGTATCTATTGAATATTGGAGCCACAAATGTGTCTGCCTATTCTTTATGGAAATTAGCACGTAAGTTAAACACCGTCATTAGTATGGATGCAGCAGTTCGATTGTCCAATCGAAAATCTTTTGCTAAACACATTAAAAATGTGTTTACCCCAAATCCAGAATCGGCAAAATCAAATTTGACCCCAACCAGAGAAATACAAACAAATAATTTAATCAATTAATGCCTTAGATACAAAAAAATCGGCAGGCGCTGATTATACATTTAAATTGAATCTTGCGTATTGGCCAAAAAGCTGAGTGGAAATGCTCTCAGTTAATAATGGTCCCCAAACCAGGCAAAGAGCGTACATTTGTTGGTTCGTATAGACGCATAAGCTTGCTGCCCATACTATCAAAATTGTTGTCGGAATTCTTAATTAATAAAATTCGGCCACTGATAGACGGAAAGCATTTGAAGGAAAAAAGTATTAATCTGCCATTTTCCTAAATGTGTTTCTCAGGCGATTGACAAGGTTTCTCATGAAGGTTTCTTGTATAAAATTAATAAACTGTTACACCAAAATGCCGTATACTAAAACGCTATCTGTTAAACAGAATTTTATGCGTTAAACACAAAACTACACATCAAAAAGTTACTCAATTGCAGCTGGAGTAGAGACCCACAAGGGTCCGCTACTCTACCTATTATTCACCTCAGATTTGCAAGCAAAGCTTAATTTATACACATCTGCTTATTACACAGCAATTTTAAGTACCCATACTGATCCTTCAACTCGACCAAAAACCTACAAAATCACTTTGAAGCAACACAAAATTTGGTTAGCAACCTGAAGAATAAAAGTAAATAAAATAAATAAAAGTGAATCGAAAAGCGTCCATCTTTTGTGCTAAGAACAGGAGCTTTCCCGTCCTTGACCTCGGCATGCACATTTATAAAAGATTGACTTTGAAAAATCATTTTGAATCAAAAAAGACTATTAAAAATAAAAGCATCGCCACTACACTGGTTGTTACATAAAACAGTAAAAAACTTCTCTAGAAAGAGGAACCTTACTACAACGCCAATATCACAAGCGGTTAAAA
Source organism: Palloptera scutellata (assembly GCA_958295655.1). Classification (NCBI taxonomy): domain Eukaryota; kingdom Metazoa; phylum Arthropoda; class Insecta; order Diptera; family Pallopteridae; genus Palloptera; species Palloptera scutellata. Next base: position 57,689,391 of record OY282450.1, read on the forward strand.
AGTAAAGATACCATAGATCTTGATATAAAATAAACTGATACAATTAGCCTGGGTCTACATTGACCAGGAAGGAAGCTGAACAATATTTATTCACCAGAAGTAAGTTTTATATACTTCTTGTTCGTTGTAAATTCAGAGTACGTCTAAGTATAGAAAGATTCAATAAAAAATAATAACTATTTCCGTAAGTAAATTAATTGTATAGTGCGCTGTATGGCATGTGGGGGCATCCTGCTTAAACCACATGTCTCCAACATTAATGCATTTTAATTGAGGTATGAAAAAGTTATCAATCATGTCTTTGTACCCTACCGTTGACTGTAACGTTCTGACCATCATAATTTTTGAATGATTCCACCGGCCCATAAATCTCACCAAACGGTGACATTTTCTGGATATAATAATGTTTCGAGAATGACTTGATGATTATCACCGCGCTCAACAATTAAGCCTATGTCCATCTACTATATGGATATTTTTGCGATAAGATCTTGGTTTTCGTGTTTACAAGATTCAACTTGTGTGAAAATTAGACCTCCAGATGTCAAAAAATAATAAAATTAAGCCAATTTCAATTTAAAGATATTAATATTCTTTTAATCTCATAAAGTAATCTCATAATAAAAATAATAAGGTCAAAACAGAAGGAGCGACCGAGAAACTGCATAAAGCTGTTGAAGAAATCGCCAAAAGGACCAAAAAGGTGGAAAGTAAAATTAAACACAACAAAATCAATAGATTTTACTGCGAAAATAACTAATTGCCATCCAATTTATATTAACGATGCCTATATAAGCATTGCGAGTTTAGCGAGGGTTTATCGTCATAAACAACTACAACGCGGGAAACTCCATATGCAAAAATTGAAGGGTCAGGCAGAAAAAAGGGTCCAAATAACCCAAAAGTGCTGAAAAAGGTTATTAGTACATATCGGGCTAATCCCACAAGGTCGACTCGAGATGTTGAAGCTACAGCTGGTACATCGCAATCAATTGTAATGCGATATTAGCGAAGTCAAGGATTAAGGACCTACAAACAGCGAAAGTACCTGACCGGTCGAAAGTAAAGGCAAAAATAGCTAAGACGCGTGCTCGAAAGCTGTATGACAAATATACATAACCAAATTCGAATGTGTGATTTTCCATGATGAGACTTAATGTAAGGCGGACTTCAACCAATTGACTGGGAATGCCTATTTCACAACAAAGAATAAGGATGCAACAGCCAGAAAGTACTCAGATGTAAAATATACTAAATTTCCAAAACACTTCAAGGTTTGGCAATTTATTTGCATCTGCGGCCTACGGTGCAAAGCGCTCATTACGACAGGAACAATTAACTGCAGAATTTATATTGATATATGCCTGCAAAAACACCTTCTACCATTTTTCGGACAGCACAAAGGAACCGTTTTGTTTTGGCCAGACTTAGTCATTACTCCAGGTCAACTATGGAATGGTATAAGGAAAATAATGTCACTGAGGTCCCAAAAGACGCAAATCCGCCCAACTGCCCGGAACTTAGGCCTAAGATATTAGGCTACAATGAAGCAAACCTTTAGAAAAACAAAGATAGTTTGCAAAAACGATGTAGATTTCCGAAATCGATGGAATCAAGACTATGCAGTAGTCACCGAACGTACTGTCCAGTTTCTAACTAAGAATATTTGAATCAATTTTGTTGTAACTTATAGTTTAAAAAATGCCGTTAATCAACTATACTTTATTTGAGTGAAATCGGACTGTTGGTTTTTAATGTCTCCGTAAAAATTTTAAAATTTTTCTGGTTCACCCCTTAGTTGCAGAAACACAGAACGATATTTTATTATTATTGTATATGTATTAATCTTGAAAAAAAAATTTATACATACAGGCTTTGCAACGTGCGTAGTAATATGATGATGATATGCTGTCCAAAAATTTACAAATGGTACAAAAAGAAAAATAAAATCCTTCGTATGGTGGCTTAAAATTCAAAAACTACTCTACTGTTATTGTTGATGTATTGTACACACGCGACTTCTTACCTATATTTACCTGCGTTAACGTCAGCATATTTGCATGAAACTTATATTTTAGGGTGTTTCACCACTTACCTTTCCAACGATATAAGTTTGATATACAAAGTTGGTTTACTAAAAAATATTAAATGTGCGTATAATTAATATAATTAATATGGGCGTATTATCTAAAAGCCGAATGGCTTCAATGTTAATGTGTTAAAGTAGTCTTCTATCATGTTTCACAACGTGTTCAAGTCATTCAGATCAATCCATTTAATGTTAAGATCGGTGTGAAGTTCTTTGCATCAGTTATAGCAATAAACAATTTATTTTGGCTGCGTGCGTTGTATGATTTGCTTATTTAATTGCTTAGTACATCCCCATAACTAGATTCTATACCATACGTCCAAATCGGCTTGATTATGGTTAAATAGATCATCCGTTTACACTATATGGAGGTCCATCTAACATTTAAAATTTGATAGCCATTAAAGATAAGGATTGTACTGATCATCCAGCAACGATAGAGGCTCTTAAGGATGAAATTAGTGCATCCATCAGTCAAGTACATATCCAAGGCCAGCCGAGGAATCAAATTCCAATTTATAAATGGCCCACCCTGTATAAGCTGAGTTTGGAGTGTTTTCTAACACTCTAATAACCAGTACATTTCTTTTAGTTTTAATTGGATCTGTGTAACTTTTTGTTTAAATATATATAGACCCAACTCTAGATATCTTGCCGACTCAGCATAAGGTATTCGAGCACCATTGAGAGATGTGTGTGGATTTATATTTTTTGGCGCAAGTTATATGTAACATAGACGGACTTGGCCTCATGTTGTATTTTCCAATATTTCGTCCATTAGCTGATCTTATCTAAAGCTTATTCAACATATTTGACTGCTTCATTTTACGATTCGTTTGATCCTATAAAGTAGATAAGAAAGCGGTACTCCGGGTAAAATGGGATAGAAGCTCGAGCAAGCCTTCTCTTGTGAAACCCTGAATCTTCGGTTGGATAAATACGATTCTAACTGCTCGATAGTACTCCTTTTTCTCGATTGATTTTTCGATCATTGCAAGTTTGATAAGATCTCGATCGATCAAGTTTGGTATGAACTTATATGTTACATACTTTTAATGCATAAAAGTAATATTATTACACTTAGTTATTACCGGAGAAAAGTAGTTAGGTGTATTACCTCTTTAAATAAAAAGTTATATTATTACGTAAAAAGTAATGTTACTTAAATTACAAGTCACAACACTGATCTTAACTGTCCAGCTTTGCTAGTATTACCAAAAGTTATACTTTATCTATTACCTTGATGTAAGCTCTAACATTATTTTAGAACAACAACATTGTATATATTTTATACTTATATTTCCTTTTTCAACTAATTTAACAAGATATCTGTTACAATTCATTTCGTTTTTAATTTGGTAATAATATTACATATATTAAAGTGGAGTGATTAGAAGCGATTTTAATTTCACTAAATTCTAATGCTTCTATTAAATTAATGAAAGGAATATCTTGTTCCTCAAACAAATTTTTAGTTAAATTCATTTATAAATTTGATAATATAAATGAATTGACGATATTTGCTTTTGTCCACTGTATTGAATAATCTATTTGGCTAATTCTTCTTTAGTTATTTTTAATTTTCTTTCTATTCCAATTATGATTTGTATAATAAGTATCCGTGTGTGAAGACAGGTGGCGTTGCTGAGGGAATTTGGCATTACCGTCGTGTACTGCCATCTGTCACACGACACCAAACTGATTCATAGGTTAGTTTTTATTTGGCAGCCATTAATATCACACTTATTTAGTGTTTCACGAAAAAATGGAAAAAGAACAATATCGCCGTAATTCGCTTTTTATTTTTGGATGGAAAAACATGCGAAGAAATAAAAGCGAAGTTGGATGCTCTCTATTGGGACCCTTCACCATCTATGACAACCGTAAGATATTGGTTCAACGAATTTAAACGTGGACGTACATCTGTTTTTGATGAGGAGCGTCCAGGCCGCCCGGCAGACGTGGTTACCGAGGAAATCGTTGGAGAGGTCCGCGACATGATTCTCGAACGAAAATGCGCGAAGAAGCAGAGGCCGTAGGAGTGTCGTACGGAACGGTAATTAATATTTTACATGATAGGTTAAGCATGAGAAAGGTTTCGGCCCGATGGGTGCCGCGATTGCTTACGGTGGACAACAAGCGGACTCGGAATTGTCGCGGCTACATTGCATGAATTGAACTACGAATTGCTGCCGCACCCACCGTACTCGCTCGACTTGGCTCCCTGCAACTTCTTTCTGTTCCCCAACATGAAAACATGGCTCGGGGGGAAAAAATTAAGATCAAACGAGGAGGTTGTCGTCGAGACAGAAGCGTATTTTAGATAGTTTGACAAATCGTATTTTTGGAAGGGTTAAAGAAATGGCAAAAACGTTGGGAAAAGTGTATTGTACTAAAAGGAGGTTACGTTGAAAAATAGAAAAAACAAAAATTTTTAAAAACTAGCCTCTTCATTCTTAACATTGGTACTTATTGATCTACCCTCGTATTTTCTGCTACTATTTCTTCTTTGCATCTGGTGGAAAGTGTGTCTCCTACTCTTTTGTTTGCTTAATTTTTAAAATAGTGCCTATTCTTGTTATGGAAGCTTAAGTCCTTTCCTTGTTTTTCGGTTAGTCTCTGTATGTTTTCGTTTCTGTTTTGTTGGATTTGTCGAGGGTCAGTGGTAACTCTTCTTCCGAAGAATGCTTCTGTTGGTTTCTGTTTGATGGTAGAATGAATTGAATTGAATAATTATATTTATGTATTGATTTGTCTAATAAATCTTGAAATGATGTGTGATTTTTTTCTGCTTTTGTAAATCTAATTATTTCGCTTAGGGTAGAGTGAAATCTTTCGATTTTACCATTTACTGTACTTGTATAGAGTGGAGCTTTAAAGATTTCTATATTAAATTGATCTACTAATAAATGTATTATAGGGGCTGAACTTAATGATTTTTCGTTATCTATATCAATTTTTTCTGGTATGTCATAACACATTAAAATTTCTCTTAATGGTTGTATTATGTCTTGCGTTGCTCTTGATTTGATAATTCTAATCTGTGCATATTTGGAAAACTTGTCAATAGCTGTTAAAATTTTATGTTTGTGTGTGTGATAGATATCTAAGTGAACGATTTGTCCTGCATATTGAGGAATTGGGTTAGCTTGTAATACTAGTTTTGGAGGGTGACGTTCGTTTTTCTGTTCTTTACAAATTTTACATTGCTTGACGATTCTGTCAATTTTTGCTTGCATATTTGGGAAATAAAATTTTTTCAAGATTTGTGCTTTATTCTCACGTCCATTTCGCTGGGCGCGTTTGTGTTCTTTTAGTATTTCGTTATCCTGTTCCGTTTCGTCAGTTAAGTCAGCCACAGTATTTCGTGTAAATCTTATTCTGTAGTTGCTAAAGTGTTCTGGAGAAATTTCTTGTATTTTACCTAGGGTACGTTCATCAGTATTGATACCGTTGGTAACAGATGGGTAAAGATATCGCTTGAGATAATTTATTAAATTGTCGTGATTAAATTATTTTTCCATAATGGTATGTCTCTGATATGTAGGAAAAATAATTTGAAATTGATATGAGGGAAATTCGTCCGATTTAAAAAATATTTGGTTTTTAAATGCATTTATTGGTTCATTGGCAATGGGTATTAGATTGTGTGGAGAACTGTCATCACTATGTACACTGTACATTGTACAGTTTCTATTAAAGGGTCAGTTTCTTGTTCATTAGAGGTTGGTAGTAAATTTATTTGAAAAGGCCTTGAAAGGGCGTCTGCGACATTTGATTTACCTGATTTATAAAATAATTCGTAGTTCTATTCCTCCAAAATAGCTTTCTATCTCTTCATTTTGTTACTGTTATTTTTGTTGCTAAGTGGATATGTTAGGGGTTGGTGGTCCGTAAAAATATTCACTTTGGCAGATCCATAGAGATAATTTCGTAAGTTATTTAGCGACCAGACAATCGCTAACATTTCCTTTTCATTGGTAGAAATTATCTTCTGTTTTACTGAGTGTACGTCATATAAACATTATGGGTCTATTTTCTTGGGCAAGGACTGCTCCAATGGCATAGTTAGATGCGTCTGTGGTTAATTGAAATTCTTTGGAGTAGTCGGGATAAGAAAGCATTACTTCTTCGGTAGTAAGGGTATTTTTGAATTTTTGGAATGCATGGAGTGCTTCTTCATTTAAAAATATATGCAATTTGTTTGAATGATTTTTGGACACACGTCCATCTTCCCCTCTTAAAAGGAGTGTAAGGGGTTTTGCCAATTTTGCATAGTCCGTTATAAAACGGCGATAGTAGCCTGAAAATCCTAGAAGGTCTTTAAGAGTTGTGGGTACTGGGAAGTTAACTATTGACTCAATTCTTTTTGGATTTGTTTTAAGGCCATTTTCGGATACTATGAATTCTAAAAACTCGACTAAAATGTCGTCAAGAGCTCTTTGAAAAAAACTTTGAGAAAGCTGTCTTCTCGGTATCTGATTCTTTTAATGGAATCTGATGGAAGCCGTATTTCAGACCGAGTACTGAAAAAAATTTATTTCTTCCTAGTTGGGACAGTACTTGATTTCGGGGATCGGATATCTGGTATTGTAATTGAATTTAACTTTCTATAGTCGATGACCATACAATATTTTTTCTCTCCTGATTTATCTGATTTCTTAGTAACGACCCATACGGTCGAATTGTATGGGGATCTGGATGGTCCTATAATACCGACGCGTAAATATTCGTTTATTTGTTTTTCAACATGGTTTTTAAGACACATTGGGTATTTTGTATATACCGGATTGTCTGAAGTTGATCTTAATTGGCTTTTTACTGTAGTAAGTAGTAAAGGTTAATTTTTCCTCTGGATCACAAAAAAATGTTTTATGGTCAGCTGTTAATTTTTTGAGATTTTCTTTTTGAATTTGATTCAAATATTCTGATCGAATATTGATAAGATTGACATTTTGCGAAATTTTCTGTTTTAAATTTAAATTCAATTTATTTTTTATTGACATGTAATTATCTTTTGTGTAAATCACGGCGTTTAATTTTTTAAGTGAATCGTTTCCGCATGAAATGACTTATCACCATAATGGTTTGTCAAACAACGAGAGATAGCTGTCCAATTCAATGGTGTATTATATGATTCTAAAACACCGTCTGCATTCCCTATAATTTTGTTTCGTATTACGATAATGATACCGTAATATCTTACTATTCCTTGTACTTGTGAGTAAATATCTATTATTCTATCAACACTTTTTTTCCATGAACCGAATTTTCCTGGATCTCCCGAGAATTCAAGAAGACTTCTTACAATGTCTGGGTTTTTTTCTAGTTCACTGATGTTTCCTCCGGTAACTGGTTGGTCTACCTCTATTATATTTTCCTTACTCTGTGTCAGTTTTTCTTGCACTAATCTCTTTACTAATTGCTTAATATAATCGTCCATGTCGCTATTTGTTTGCCCTTGTCCTTGTGTGCCTTGTCCCGGTGCGGCTTGGTTGCCAATCAGAACAGGTGGTCGTATTAAATTACTAGGGTTAGCCATTTTTAACTTTGTTTGTAAAATTTAGATAATTGGTTTGTGATTTCTTTAAAAACTGTTTTAAAATGTTCTAATAAATTTTTAAATATTTATATTATGATTTATTTTAAATATCTATCAAAATATTTGTTAAATTTGGAATATAATTATTTCCTTAGCTTTCTCTTTTTTCTTTTAAAATAAAAATGTAATTATTTGGATTATAATAATTAACACGAAACTGACGAGATGATCCTTTTTGTTGATGAGATTAACAATTACGGATCGCTATCGGTTTGGCTGGATTGGGTTGGTTATAGTTGATCTTTTTAAATTTAGTTGTAGTCGGGCTTTTGCCTTTTAAAACTATTGTTAGCGGTCAGCGACGTGCTTCTTTAGGACGATTTGTGCTGTTTCACTACTAGTTTATCTTTTTAAACACTTTGAGTAACTTAACTGGCGTGCTACTTGACGTTTTACAGTCTTTTTTTTTTTTGTTATTGTTCACAGGTTCACTATTACTTTAACTATAATCACGTTGGGCGCCAATTAAAAAAATCATATGTTGAAAAATTAAAAAAAATATTTTTTATGAGCTTAGCTCTTTATTGTATGACTTCTTTGCTAAAACTAATTTACAAATTTTATTCTTAAAATAAAGTTAATTCTAAACTACGTTGTTGTTTTGGTTTATTGTGCAACGACTGCGCTGCTTCCACTTGGTGCTGCTGCTGCCCAGGTATTTGACCGCTTGCGCAAGCCAGACACATAGTCAGTATTTTTGGTGGGAGCGGATGTTCCATTTATTTAGATTGAAAACGTGCCGTTCGCTGGAATTGTTATATAAGTAGAATAGGTTGATCAGAAGGAACCAGCCATGGTTGCTCATTAGAGATCATAGTGGTAAATCTTTGTGTCAATAATCCAAATAAGCTACTCATATTTGAAAAGGTAACCGACAATTACCGTTACAAGAATTTTGAAATATTTACACTGAATGGTATTATTGAAATAGTAATACCTAATATCTGTATTTTGTTCTCTTTTCACCACTCAGCACATCACGATTGGAATTATTTTCTGAAACTAGCCTGTTTGTATTCATTAAGCCTGTTTAATGAATTAAATATAATCTCACTTGCAACAAAAAAATGTTAGTTAGGGTCTTTGTACATTAAGGTAAAGATTGCAATTAAGAATCAGAATTAACCGAAACGTTCTTGGCATGTGTTTTTTCTCTGCGTGATATACGGTTTAAAGTGACTCATAGCAATTTGAAAAGCTCTTGGTGGTTTATGTACCAAAGAGTTACTCCTAATAGTCTACGAATAATATTTTTCTTTTAATTTCAGACTTCCCCAATTATTGACTTTTATCCGGAAGACTTCAAAATAGATTTAAATGGAAAAAAATTCGCATGGCAAGGAGTTGCTTTGTTGCCTTTTGTTGATGAACGCAGATTGTTTAAAGCTTTGACACCATTTTACAATATGTTATCAGATGAAGAAGGTAAGAAAAGATTAAGTAAACTGTTTGCAGCGTATATCAACAGTAGCCGTTGAAATACGCTGCACAGAGGTGTATTTGTTTTCAAAATGTGTGCAGAATATTGAGGAGCTGGTCAATTCAATTAAAAGCTTGTATGAAGGTATTCATGGGCACCCATGAACTAGCTACCAGATAAAAACGACATAAAAACTTACAAACTATTTATAAATCCAAAGGCCGTTAAATATTCAATCAATATTAACAAATAATAATACATTTTTGAACATATGGCTTCGGTCAAAATGTGTTAAGCAATTTTTATGCCGAATCCGAACGGCGAGTTCATTTTTATGGTGTAAGTATAATATGTAGTGTAAATGTCGAAAGTTACGCCCATGATAACTGCAGTGATACCTGGCGACCAAAATGTGATATGTTGTGTGTTTGAATTGTATGCTCTGGATGAGTTTCCTAGTGTTTTATGTTTGTTTGATAATTTAAAAAATTATAATGAAAACAACAACATAATATGTACAATGTAATATGTACTTTAACATTGATAATTACAAATGAAATGAAAAATTGTATTACATGATAAGTTAAGGGTGATTTTTATGAGTTTAGTTTTTGAAAATGAAAAAAAACACAGAAATTTTACAAAAGTGAATGAAATTTTTATTTGGATCGATAAATCAATTTCTGCCATTTACTTTTTAAAGATAATTTCAATGTTCCCGGGGCTACGCTTCAAGTGGTCTATTCTGAATGTCCAATTTTGGCACATTTTTTACACATTTCAGCCGGAATCTCACAAATGACGCGTTCAATGTTGGCTTCCAAATCAGTAATCGTATTTAGCTGGTCCCTATAGACAAGAGACTTAACCTTGCTCCACAAAAAATAGTTTAACGGGGTCAAATCACACGATCTTGGCCAATTGACTACACCAAAACGTGTGATTAACTGCTCACCAAATCCGCCTCTCAATTGATGCATGGTTTCGCGTGCAGTGTGGCATGTGGCAGCGTCCTGTTGGAACCACATGTCGGCCAAGTCTAATTCTAGCATTTTCGGTCAAAAAAAGGGTTATAATGGAACGGTACCTTTATCCATTGACCATAACGTTGCGGCCTTCATCGTCTTTGAAGAAGTACGGCAAAATGATGCCGCTTGCCCATAAACCGCACCAAAAAGTGCATATGCATTGCTAGCTGCTGAATTGCATCTGACTGGTCTTCACTCCAAATACGGCAATTCTGCTTATTCACGTATCCATTGAGCCAAAAATTAGCCTCGTCGCTAAATGAACGTAGCTTGCGAAACACTTTCACAGCGCATGAATTTTGATAATAAATTTCAATAATTTGCAAACATTGTTCAGGCGTGAGTCTATTCATTATGAAATGGCAAACCAAACTGAGCATAAATCAAGTGACAGCTGTCAAAAAGACCAACTCTGAAAAAAGTATTGCCAGATTGAAAACCACACTTCTACAAAAAACACCCTTTACTTGGTAGAATTTTCTTGTGATTAAAAATTTTTTAAAAAGCACGTTGTGTTTCGATAAAGTGCTGACAACGTTTACAGATAGTTTCACCGCTATTTAAATATTCAATTACCCACGGAAACCTTGAAAGTTTTACCAAATTCACGACTTTTCTATAGAAATGCATAAACACTTATCACGTTTTGTCGCATGGTAGGTCCGCAAAACAGTACTCAACATTTTCGGAATCTTCCACCCACAAAATGTCGACGTCATTTTAGAGAATCAAAAACAAACAAAAATACAATTTGGAAAAAAGTGTATAAATGCATAGCACGTTTTGACTGCAGTTCCTTCATATATGTATGTATATATATATATGGGTATATTTTTTTTTATTGATATATTCAACACACAGGGTGTACCCCTATGAATGCAGAGCATTGTGTTGAATGGATGGAAGAAGGAGGGAGAATGAAAGAGGGAATGCAATCACACAGGACACCGATACAGAGATAGGCACCCATTGTGGCAAGTGTTATGCCTTTACCACAGTGAACTTCAATTTATCAGTGTCTACTATGACCGCATGTAGCGCCAAAAGCCAAGCTTTTCGCATCCACTCATGTTGTGCGTGTTATATTTGCACATGAGTGAAAGGGACCTACAGTTTTATGCCGAATCCGAGCGGCGAAGTGAAACGCTTTTCATAGGCAATTTTTACTCTTGTAGGTTTGTTGTTGTTGCATTTTTTTTTGTTGTATTTTTTTTTTTTAATTTGCCTGTGCCGAGATTCGAACCCTTGGCACTCTGCGTAACAGCGACCACATTTTCTCGTTTTTGATTTGGATATGCTGGACCAGGAACTTGGACATCTTTTTATATTCTCTGAGAATAGTTTTTGTGATTGTTTTGACACAGTTCATGAGATTTGAATTTACGAAAATTTTGATGCAAATACTAATAACTTTTTTAAAAATACACTAACCGAATTAGCTACTTATAAGGGACTAAAATTTTTTTTTTGTTATTCTTTAAAAAATGCTTATTATTTTTTATTTTATTCTTACATGTATACAAAAGCTAGCGGTAGTTAAAAATTATTTTAGTGCTCGTTCCGGGTACCGTTACACATAATATCTTCTTAATATCCACATAATATCCTCTTGAAATGCTTTATCTTCAAATTTAAAAATGGGGATTACTGAAGGTAAGTTCACCCCAAAATAAATAGTTTTTATCCACAGAATATAACTTTCTATGACATTATGCCAAGAGAAATGCAGACAAGTAGCGCTAAAACTACAGCGCAAGTAAAAATGCTGTACAGAATTTTTGGAAAACTATGCGTCAATTAAAAGAAAAGGTCGACGGTCCTGGCGGTCAATAAAAATATCAACCATAACCAAATAAGAAGCAAACTATCAATATAACGAAGAATATACATATGTACAGCAGATTCTGAGTGATGATTCAAACTTAAATGATCAACATAGGCTGGCTAGACCAAAGCATATGTCACGCCACAAAGCTGTAAGGATCGAGTTTGCGGAGAACTATAAATTCTGAGATGATAAATGGCAATTCATGGTGAATCTTGGACTTATCAGCAGAATAATGCTTCAACACATTGCGCTAAATACACCAAGGTGTTTTTTTGCGTCAAAAAATATTTCCGTCCTTGTTAGTGGGCGTCAATTTGATACCCATACAGCTTAAGAAAGCTATTCAGGAAGAATGGGCGAATCGATATTTCTGTCCTTCAGTCTCTCATAAATTTAATGTCACGTCAACTAATATCTGTTATAATCAATAATACAAGCCACACAATATACTTATTAAAATTTATTTTAAATTTAATTTATTAAATTAATGAAAACCTTTTTGTAGTTATATGAAGCTTTTATATATAAAAAAAAAACAAATTCCTTTAAAGTATTCACCCCATGTATATGTCTCGGTCTTTCAATCTATTGAAACAGTTTAATTAGAAAAAGTAGCAAGTTAAAGTAAATATATTTTTGAGGCAGTACACACTAGTGCAACCATTTCGTGACAATTGTCATAATTTTGCTTTCATAAGAAAACTCAAAACCTCATTGCTATTGTCGTAATCACGGTTGCCGTTTTGGGTTGAATTTTACCAAATTTTCAATTAGGTATTTTTTGATAACTTCTAAAAATAAATGATTATATCATGATTGTTTTATTGTTCAGTCCACCTATTTTTTATATAGGTGTAGTTTCTCAAAAATATACCACGTGATTTTGAATTTTTTTTTCCAAAACGAAGAAGACTTTTTCTTAGCAAAAATATTTTTTAAAAACAAAATAATATAATTTTATATTAAATCGAAAATCCTTATAAAGGGTGGTCCATCTAACATTTGGAATTTGAACTATTGGTTATTTTGAATGTGACAACTCTAATGTCATTCGTATTATGACGGAAAATTAGTCCTATATTTCGAGTTAACGAAATACACTTGAAAAACTTGGAAAAATACTACAAAATGGTGAATCTTCTACCGAAAGTTTAAGCAAATTGTGTTAAAAAGTCGGTAGAAGAGAAACTCCTAGAACACAATTTGTTGATCAATTTGTGAAACTGCATCTTTATTTTATAAAATAACACGTTCTCGTACTAGAACAGGAACAATCGTGCAAAAATCGATCTTTTGTGTGGGAAGTTTGAAAATCGCGTTATTAGGCGTTTTGGTGATGTACATTGGCCACCACACAGTGGTGATTTGATTCCGTTAGACTATTATTTGTGGGGAGCTGTTAAGGAAACGTGAAAAATTATTCCTTTTTTATTTACACCAAAATGAGGGTGGTGACTCTGTTCACCGTCAACATAGTTTTATTTTAAATTAAAAGTGCAAAGTGAGAAATAAAGGTAGTGATTATCCCGCTTACAAAAAACAAAAGCTTAAACTCAAATCGTATTAGTGGTTGCCATAGTTACATATTACCCTTAAATCAGGAAAATATTATTTAACCCTTAAGCCACTGAAATCGAAATACGAGGTATTTTGTTTTGAGAATTTTGGTTCTAAGATGAATTTAGGCTGAAAAACACGAATCCGAAGTCTGTATGTCGAAAAAAATTTACCTGAAAACCTGAAAAAATCAAACAGTTACCGTACAATAAAGATTATTTATGTTCAAAGTAAATGTTCAATAATTTGAACTAAACAGGAAGAAACATATAGAAAATGAATTATTCGTTTACGTGATACGTTCTGAAACAGTTTTTTGCTTTGGAAAAACAGAAATGGATGTTACATTTGGTACAAAATGTGTGTGTATCGGATTTTTTACACAATTTGCAAGACTTTTTTGATCCCCATTCAGGAAAATGACTTAGTTCGCGAATCGTAAACTTGCCACTGGATGGGCTGCTTTTTTACCAATATGCTGGTCGATGACCCTATGGTCATGCGACTCGGTGGACGGCTCACGGGGCGTTTTTCAACAGAAGCACAAAGTTCTTTCGCAATGCTCAGGCGAAAGTCACACATCGTCATGTCCATTATCATTTCATCCGAATCATCCGGATATAGATTTTTTTCGGCGTTGCATCTGCGATATAGAATGAATGCGTTGGTTATGGCCATGTCGATTATATGGTAAAAAATCCGGGTTGCCATATCCTGTGTTTTGATTTTGAGGTCATTGCGACCCATAGAAGAGTCCATTTGATCAACACCGCCCATGTGTTTGTTATACTCACGAATAATTTGTGGACTCTCAACGTCAATATACGATTTTTCTTTAAAATTGTATCGAGCAACTTTCGATGGCTGGCTGACCGTATTCGTTCTCAGGAAAGGCTTAGTGCCAACGTATGTTGAGCACAGTTTCGTGTCATTCCATAAAACTGTTGTGATTTCGACACCATAGGCCGATCCAACGAATTCTGTTAAATATCCTCGTTCTGCTTTTTTCAATTCTTCGCTTTTGTCAGTTGGCAGTTTACAATTGGGAATCGGATTGGCTCTCACAGTACCAAGGCTAAAAATGCCACGAGCTCTAAGATACACCATAAGCGGTAGAGAAGTGTAGAAATTGTCAAAGTACAAGATATGATTCACAAAGTTTGGCACAGTTTGCCACAACCTGATTTGAAAATATTGAAATTGTTGGCAATTGTTGTTGTTCAATCAAAGTCAAATTGCCAACATCTATCGACATTTTAACTGCATTCATCATTGTTGTAGTATCCAATAATTCCAACCAATCACATATCATTATCTTCGGGTGTCATCATGGTCTTCGAATTCATCTCCAGACATTCAGCTCGAGACATTTTCTACATACAAAATAACACCTATGCTAACAATGGACACGCTTGATTCAAGTAAAAAAAATTAACAAAAGACCGACAACATAACACAAAGGTATAATTAGGTAGGGGAATTTTTTTTCAGCTAAGCCACTAAGACCTTTTACAGACGATATTCACAAAACCTCGATTTGAAAAAAAAGAATGCTATTCCTAACTCTAGCTAGCAACGGATTATTGAAATATATAAATAAAAGACCGCCGCCTGACTATGAGAAGGTCTTAACAGCCATTGCTCGGTTGAAAAACAATAAGGCTGCAGGTGCAGATGGCCTGCCTGCTGAGTTGTTTAAGACCGGAGGCGAAGAGCTCAAATAAACGCATGCATGATCGGATGAAAGCATGCCAAGTGATTGGAACCTCAGCGTACTATGCCCAATACATAAGAAAGGTTATTCCACGATCTGCGCCAACTACCGTGGGATAAGCCTTCTTAATATTGCATATAAAGTTCTATCGAGCGTATTGTACGAAAGACTGAAGCCCATCGTCAACAAACTGATTGGACCTTATCAGTGTGGCTTCAGGCCTGATAAATCCACCATCGACCAGATATTCACACTACGCCAAATCCTGGAAAAGACCCGAGAAAAACAGATCGACACCCATCATCTATTTATCGGCCTTCGAGAGGACGATTAGGGATAACTTGTTCGCCGCAATGTCTGATTTTGGTATCCCTGCAAAGCTCATTCGACTTTGCAAAATGACACTGACCAACACCACCAGTGCAGTGAAAATTGGGACAGACCTCTCCGCACCATTTGATACCAAAAGAGGTTTCAGACAAGGTGACTCCCTATCGTGCGACTTCTTTAACCTTGCTGGAGAAAATAATTCGAGCTGCGAACATCGACATCTCTGGCACTAACTTCTACAAGAGTGTCATGCTGCTAGCGTACGCTGATGATTTTTACATCATTGGCAAAAACGCTCGAGCAGTCAGTGCAGCATTCTCCAACCTGGAAAGGGAGTCTCGTCGAGTGGGTTTAGTGGTGAACGAGGACAAAGCGAAATACCTTGTATCAACAAACAAAGAGTCACGGCGTCTTGGGCAAAATGTCACTGTTGACAACTATACTTTTGAAGTCGGGAAGGATTTCGTATATCTAGGATCCAGCATAAACACCAATAATAATGTCAACCTTGAGATCAAGCGGAGACTAACTCTTGCCAACAGATGTTACTACGTGCTCAGTAGGCAATTGAGAAGTAGAGCCCTCTCTCGACCGACGAAAATCACGCTCTATAAGTCCCTCATCCTTCCCGTCCTAATGTATGGCACAGAGACGAGGACATTGACAATCAATGATGAGAGGCTGTTAAAAGCGTTCGAGAGGCAGATACTTCGTAAGATCTACGGTCCAGTATGCGTGGACGACGTGTATCGAATAGGATGGAACGATGAGCTGTATGAGCTGTACGCCGACACTGACATAGTCAAGCGTATAAAACTCCAGCGGCTTCGCTAGCTGGGTCATGTTGAGCGAATGGAAGAAAGCGCTCCGGCTAGAAGGGTGTTTTATTCGAACCACGGTGGAGGAACACGCAGAAGGGGACGTCCTAATCTCCGTTGGAAAGACCAGGTGCAGGGCAACCTGACTGCACTTGGCCTTATCAACTGGCGCCATCGCGCTTAGCAGAGGCGACTGGCGAAGCTTTGTAGAGGCGGCCAAATTAAAATCTAACCAAGCTGTGCAAGTCTGTTCAGATATTATTAAAGAATTAGATGCCAAAGGCACAGAATTCTACACTTATAAGCTTAAGCAAGAAAGAGAGTTTATATTGTGTTGAAGGAATATGGTCCATTCTGTTGATAAAAATCAAATTAAAGAACTTAAAAACCTCGCGCATTTTGTCTCAAACATCAAACATAGAGTAACGAAAACACCATTACCATTATTTGTTCAAGAATTAGCTCAAAACACTAACAATAAGCAAATATACGATATAAATAGCTTGCTGCAGTGCCGACTTGTCCTTGAGCCACCTCGACCCAAGAGAGAAATACCTCGATGTTCAAACTGCTAGAAATATGGACACAAAAAGGCATACTGTCGATGCAGGCCAAGGTGCATATCAGCAAACTGTGAGCGAAACACGCGACATGCGCATTACGTGAGGGAAATCACCCACTACATTACAAAGCGTGTGTCGTTTATAAAACTCTGCAAAAAAACAAATACCCCCCTTTGAGGGATAAACCTAATTCTGTAATAGCCCAAATAAATAACGCAAATCAACCTCGACAATCAAATCCTACCTATGCTCAACAGGCAAGAGTCAATACACAACCGGCAAGCCTATGAAGGATGATATGAATGAAATCATGTCTCTTCTTAAACAAGTGATGCAGCAACTTACCACATTAACATATCTTTTCATTCAAATGACTTATAACTCACTAATACATTAAATATAGTTATTTGGAATGCGAATGGATTTGCCCAACACACCCTTGAGGTAAAAAAACTCCTTAAAAGTCACTCTGTCGACATTTTGCTTTTTTCAGAAACTCGGTTTACTAAAAAATCACTTTTAAGCCAAATTAGAAATTTTATCATGCAATGCACCCTGATGGCACAACCAACGGAAGAAGCAATATTGCACAATATGAATACACCTTTTTACACAAATGAAATCCAAGCAACGAACTTAATTGTCATCGACTGGAGTGGCATTTTTATGGATTCAGCTATTTACAGCCCACCCCAACATAACATCAAAGCAGAAGCCTATGAAAAATTCTTTATATCTATCTCTCGGCCAAAGATTTTTCTCAAGCGGGAACTTTAATGCCAAACACACTAGTTGGGGGTCAAGACTTATTACTTCAAAAGGCCGGCAATTACTGCTTGCTATACAAAAATTACATTTCATTGCAATATCCAGCGGGGAACCTACATATTGACCTTCTGACCCTACCTGATCTGATAGAGTTCTGCATAACAAACACACAGGGAAAGTCACTCTATGAGCTGTCTTCAGATCACTCACCGGTACAAAGTCTGGTTGGATGTAAGCTTGAAAAAAGAACATACCATTGCATATATAGCCTTCCCCACCATGTTCCATGACAGTAAGAGAAATTTTAGCAGACAAACGCCGAGCGAGGAAGCTGTGGCAACAATACAGGTCTCCAATCCATAAAGAAATCTAAATTCAATCACCCGGTTACTGAAACGACAGCTGAGCCAAGAAAGAAATCTAGGGTTTCAGACTTATTTAAGTAATCTGGACGCTACTGTGAAAACCAATTATTCTTTGTTGAAAGCAACAAATAAGCTCAAAAGGCCAATTCTGCACAATCCCCCTCTTCGTAAAGTAGACGGAACTTAGGCAAGTACCGAAAAGGCTGACCTATTTGCAAAACATCTCAGCGTAGTATTCCAACCAATTCCATACGACGGCTCACTCTCCCAGCTGGTTGAAGGAATTGAATGATTTTCTAGCTGAAACTCATCAGCTAGAGTCACCAATCAATAAATTCCGTAAATCAGAGGTAATAAATATCATACAGCATCTCACACTGGGGAAAGCTCCGGGGTGTGATTTAACAACCGCCAAAATTTTCAAAGAATTACCAAAGCAAGGAGTAACGTTCCTAACATACCTTTACAATACTTACTTTACTTTTAATGGCACAACAGCCCATGAAGGGCCTAGGCCTAGCTTTTCGCATCCACTCATGTTGTGCGTGTTATATTTGTACATGAATGGAAGGGACCTACAGTTTAATGCCGAATCCGAACGGCGAAGTGAAAAGTTTTTCATAGGCAATTTTTACTCTTATAGGTTTGCCATTGCCTGGTGGTGCCGTGTAGCCAAATAATTTTTTTTGATTTTGCCTGTGCCGAGATTCGAACCCCAGACACTCTGCGTAGCAGTCCAACGCACTACCACTAAGCCACAGCGACCACTTTACAATACTGTATTAAACAGAAATATCATCCCATAGCGATGGAAGATTGAACAAATAAGTATGAAACCGGAGCCTGGTAAAAGCGTAAGCGATGCAAAGTCTCACCCGCCAACTTGCTTACTGAGTCGCTTTAAAAATTTTAGAAAGCCTCTTCCTAAAAAGATTATGCCCAACATTTAAAAATCTACACCTTTCCTGAACACCAATTCGGTTTCAGAGAAGGTGACGCAAGACTCACAGAATAGTAGAACGAATACACTACGCTCTAGAAAATAAGAAATATTGCACAGCAGCGTTTCTCAACGTCTCCCATGGCACGAAGGCCTTCTTTACGAAATTAAGAAAATGCTCCCAATAAACTTCTATCTCTTTACAATATTTAAGCTGGTATACCACAAGGAAGTGTAATGGGCCTAGTTCTTTATCTCCTATTTACATCAGACCTTTCTTTGGCAGAAAGAGCACTGATTGGAACTTTCGCCGATGACACTGCCGCTTTGGCAATTAGTGAAAGACCTGTAGCAGCTTCCAATCTTCTTCAGAGAAGTATTAATTATATTTCAGAATGGCTGAAATGTTGACGATTAACTACCAATGAAACGAAGTCAACTAAAGTACTTTCACTACAAGAAGAGATACATGCTCTCTAATTATAATGAATGGGAAACAAATTCCACAAGCAAATTATGCCAAATACTTCGATATCATTCTCGATCTATTCTATATATTCACACAACGCAAATCCAAATATCGCAAAACTCGCAAATTACACTGCACAACAAATTCTCAATTTATAGAGACATTTTAAAACCTGTGTGGACTTACGGTATTCAACTGTGGGGCACAACAGCAAACAGCAATATTGAAATCTCGCAAAAATTGCGAAACAAAGTCTTACGAATGGTTGTAAATGCACCATGGTATGTCACAAACCTTCAACTGAACCGGGACTTCAAAATTCCAAAATTTTAAGAAGATATCAAATTTCAATACACAACCATCCCAACAATCTGTGTAAAACTCTGATGACCTCAAAAACAGTATTTAAACGTAAAGCCACGCGAAATTTCCTTGATTAAATTTGTATTTTAATGTTACTAAAAATTTAAGAAAATGTACATAAATGTAAATTTGCTTATTTATTTATTTGATATGCAAGTTATTAAATTTATAAAATCAGACATTAGACATAAATATTGTTGTTTCTTTTTGTTTTTGCCTTTTTGAATAAAAAATCATTAACAAAGTTTTGGTCTGCGAAATTTTGGAGAGTGGAAACCATGGTCAATTATCATGAAAATTGTTATGGTCGCATATGCACGTGACCAGCATAAATATTCAAACAAATTATTTTTTAAAATAAGTCTCGGAATTTTTTATATCAGAAAGCTTTCACCTCCCTTTGGTGCATTGCTCAAGCTTTTATCGCTTCACAAGAAAGCAAATATCGACATTCAATGATACGAAAATATTTTAATTTCAGTGGCAAATCACTTCATGACAACTCAAGAAAGACACGGTAAAGTCAAGGGGATTGTCATCGGGTTCCACATCGCTATGATTGAAGGTACGAAAACAGTGGGCGCGGCAGTGACATTATGCCATCTGTCAACACTTAAGTAGCATGTATTCTTATGCAGATGGATATAATGGCTGCGACACTGCAGCAGTGCGCCTTCAATCTATATCTATTTCAGCTGTGAAATTATACAATTTTATTGTTTATGTTATTTTCCTTCAAAATTCATAAACTAATGTAATATAATTGTGAAGAATATAGTTAAAGTCATATTGTCGTTGTCGCGTTCATACATGACCTCATTTGCTGTGGATAAGTACATGTGGTAAATATTTTAACAAAATTTAAAGTGTTTTACTTATATAAAAAATAGGTTTTAATAAATTTTAAAAATCTAAATAAATTTAAAAATCTTTGCCCACGATGAAAGTTAAAAAAAAAAATCCTTCCATACACTCATGCTTGAAAACACAATTTTATTCTTGAAATTGGAAAAACATTAGCACAGCTTTTGATATTTTTTGCATTGCATTATCAAAAGTACGTTTATAAACACACAATTTAAAAAAAAAATTATATTTGAGAGGCAAAATTTTCGAAATGATACGCATCCATGATTGCCTTATTTACCTTATCAACTGTCCTATCTAGATCAGAGAAGTGATGTAGCCTACTTTTCACTTCGAATGTTTGCATGATTAGTGATAACTTCCTGGTGAATTCTTCCTAGCTTGTTTTTCTTGGATAAATCAATCAATCACTTTCTCCATTGTTTTTCTGCAAAAACGGTTATAAAATGCCATCTGTACCCGGTTCAGAGTAGAGATTTATCCTACTTTTCATTTCGAATGTTTGCATGTTTACGCTGAATTTTTCCCAGTTTGTTTTTACATATATTCAAATACCATAATTTTATGACCAGTCAGTTACTGGTCAGATTATTAATTTGGTTATTACCAAATGTGATATTTAACACTTCATTCCTAGTTTGCGTTACAAAAGTATGGGTATTTCCTACATTGTAAAATTCTATGTGCTATTTATGTATTTAAAACTCTTAAACGTACTCACCCCTAGTATTGTTGTCGTTGCTTCCCCACCAGAAGTTATGTGCGTCGGCATCACTGCCTGCGATGAGGGGCATGACGTTGTTTCCTGCAGTGGTCTACCAGACTTTGCACTTTGCTGGGTGGAGCTTCAAGTGTGTCCCTAGGGAAGTACAATGAAGCCAGCATACTGTGGTGTGCTCTCCGTTGATCTTGAGGAATGGTCAATTCATCTTCGTTAAACTAAAACAAGTCAGTTCAGAGCGGTATAAGTTGAGCTCCATAATTAACTGCCCCAAGGTCCTTATATCGTAAAAACAACGACTGCCAAACAGCCTAACCATCAACGGAAAATATGACAACGAGTACGTGCTACGTGGACACAGGTGCATCACACTCCATCATAAAGAATAGTTTGGTTGATAAAGTACAGTCCCTGGAAGGAATAAAATTATGTATTGCAGCAGGTGAGGTTGCCCAAGGCAATACGTGGCTAGAGCACGCCTTGGTTGTAGCAGATATCGTTGATGAGGTTATAATTGGAATGGATACGCCATGGTTTTACACTAGATGTGCGCTATCATTGGCCAAGAACCACGACTACCTTACAAACAAGTTTGATCTTCAAAGCACAATACAAAGGGAGCTAGTGGGACCTATTAAATATAAATAATTTAGATATTTAGATAGGTTAACAACAAAATATTTCTTGCAATAAACAAATTTTGCTCACCATTGAATGCAAAAATTGTTTCATTTCATCCAATTATTTCTATTATTTTTATCCTATTTTTTAGAACTACAACTACCCTTGTTTCGAGTGTTGTCTTCGTTAGAGAGTGCGTATTTCAATTTTTTTTATCCCAAAAATGTGATAGAATTTTGATCATTTGACTTTCCGACTAGTAGTAATGAACGGTTGTTAATCAAAAGAATATTCGACTTTAATTCCTGGAAATGTCCTCGTGGAACTTGGTTTTGGGACTTTGTTAGACACCCTGAACAGATGTCTGACACAGAAAAAAATGTGTAAAGACCACACTTATATTAATTATTTCATTTATTTGATTAAAGCCATTGCACAATTAAAACTTTTGTCTTTTATAGAGCTTATCAATGATTCACATTGCATCATAATTGTAATAGGAGCTCAAAACTAAACTACATTATATTTCGCTTTACAATTAAGACAGCAATAAAAACTATTAAGTAGAAAGGAGAACAAAGGAGAGAAATACAGAAAGACATAGGATTGGAAAACTAACTTATGTATGTAGTATAAACATTTTTATAAATTTTTAACTGAAAACTTGACGGGCCGATTTTTTGGTTCAGACTTTAATTCATTGGGTAAAGAATAATTGTGCATCTATATTAAATACAAGCGAAGACGAAATAAAGATTCAAACATATAAAACAATAAGATGTTATGCGCATAGCAGACTCACATGTGGTGTATATTCTATAGAATTCAAAACTGTATACAACCCTTGTGTTATACAACAACATATGGTAAGTTATTATTAAACTTAAGATATGTGAGAAAAAATGGCAAATTGGGAAGATATGTTACTCGACAAGTAGAAGTGATGCTGTGTGTGTATACTATTTGAACGAAATTGCTACGGAAATATTTGAACCCTATGATTTAAATATATTGGGGGCTTTAACATTAACATAAATAAAACAACAACATACAGCAAAAGGCTTGAAGACATATTTTCAACAGTATCTATGGACCAAATAATAAATTTCAATACTCGAATTACGGAGAATACAGAAACAAAAATAGACTTATTATTTTCTTACAAATGAAGTGAAATGTGAAAGACTTAAAGAGTACAAAATATCGGACCATTAAACAATTGAATGCCAAATCAATAATACCACTAAATATAAAATGAGATCAAAAGCACAAATGATTTGCTGAGTAAACTATAGTAGTGAAAAGTTAATAGACAGGTTACGGTTTTATAACTTCAGTGAAATATGAAGGATAAAAGCACATAAACAATCAAGTAAATTTACTAAAGGCTAGTTGACATACAAAAAGCAATTAATATTTCAAATGAAAACAATACACTAAAAAAATGAAACTAAATGGTGTGATAATAGAAAATAAAATGGAATTGGTAAATGGTTTAAACAAATTTTTTGTAGACGGCATATAAAATATAAATGAAACTATTGAAAATGTGGAATTCAACAAATTAATCGAAAATAACAATACCAATAAATTAAAACAAATAAGTTAATTCTAATAGTTACTTACTTACTTTTAATGGCACAACAGCCCATGGAGGGCCTAGGCCGAACTTTTCGCATCCACTCATGTTGTGCGTGTTATATTTGTACATGAATGGAAGGGACCTACAGTTTAATGCCGAATCCGAACGGCGAAGTGAAAAGCTTTTCATAGCAATTTTTTTTACTCTTGTAGGTTTGCCATTGCCTGCCAAGAGGTGGTGCCGTATAGAAAAATTATTTTTTCTACTTTTTGATTTTGCCTGTGCCGAGATTCGAACCCCGGACACTCGGCGTAGCAGTCCAACGCACTACCACTACACCACAGCGACCACAATTCTAATAGTTAAAGACTTTAAAAACAAAATTGGTGGGAAAAAACTATTATCTGAAAGTGTTATTAAAGAGTGTTGTTATACAACATTAATAAATAATAGTATGCTAACTAGCAAAGTTCCGAATGCATGAAGGAATCGTTCCAATTGAGAAGGTTAAAAAAACAATAAAGGATAATTTGTATAACTGGCTGTTCGCAAATAAATTAAAACTAAATGGCAAAAAAACAAAATGCATGATTATAACAAGAAATGGTATGCAAGATCTAAATATAAATAACGAGCAAATTAAACAAGTATATGTAATAAAATACCTTGGTATACAAATTAAACTTCAACGAACATTTTAAATATCTTGTTACCAAAATAACGACCAATATTGGAACAAAGAACATGTAAACATTAAAAAAAAGTTTTAAAAATGCTAGTATATAAGTCCATAATTGAGCCACATTTTATTTATTGTCTATCAGTATTATCTATAATTATTGATTCTCAAATCGATAAATTGCAAAAGTTACAAAATAGAGCAATTAGATGCATACGGAAAAAAAGAAGGATACTCCTACGATAGAATTGCTGAATGCGTTTAACTGGATAAGTATTAAGCAAACTTTCAGAGAACACAATGTTTGGAAATTCACCAAGTTTTTTTTGCTTTGGTGTAAGATCATGTGACTTTTGGAAGTTGTAAGGCTTTACCTTGGGCTCATTTTGGAATGTGCGTCGGATGCTTGGCTGGGATATTTACAGTTCGTTGGCCATTTGATTACCATTACGACGTGGTTTTCGTTCAAGTCGAGCCTTTACTTTCCGAGCCATTTCGTCCACCACCATAGCGTTTGTATCATTATAACGATTTAT
Source organism: Palloptera scutellata (assembly GCA_958295655.1). Lineage (NCBI taxonomy): Eukaryota > Metazoa > Arthropoda > Insecta > Diptera > Pallopteridae > Palloptera > Palloptera scutellata. Next base: position 57,714,251 of record OY282450.1, read on the forward strand.
GGTGCGACACAAAAATTTTTTTCACTTTGAGATGCCTGAATAATATTTGGTTGTGATTTTCCACTCAAATGTAACGCAATCACACTATTACGTTTGAATTCCATTTCGAACAACTTTTGTTCTATAAAACTTAGACGCAAATGCTTTTGGTAGCTTGTAAACAATATTGGTCATTGGTATGAATTTGACATAGTTGGCAATATCGCGTTGCCAGATATACCAGTGTAATGGTGGTAACACTTCAATCGCCTAACCCTGTATAATATAACATTATATTTAACATTAAACATAGAAGATTACCAGAATATTAAGGAAATAATGTACGTTACGTTAACGTAGTGCATTCAATTGCAACTAAAAGTCGTTATGATTTTAGATTACCATTGTTCAGACCATAGGCATATAAACGAATCATAGGGTATCAAGGCTTGAAATGTTTCAATGAACTGACATATGACATAAAGAAATGTGAAAATGTTAACTTATTTGAGGATAAATTATACATGCATTGAAAAGCTTTAGCTATAAGATAAATACATTATATTTGTTATTTTTTTTTTTAAATTAATTGTAAGAAGCCATAACATATACATAAATAAATTAAAACACAAAAATTAAATGGGATATTTATGTAATCATTCTGTTTTCAATAAAATAAATCTTTAAATTGTTAATAAAATATTACATGTTACAAATGGTTTGTTATTAAGTCCACAAATACTAATTGCTCACCTTCTTCGATGTATTTATAATAATTACTACGTCGACTTGGCCGCTAATTTTTTCTTCTTATTCCGTACAAATTTAAATGATTTACCCTACAGTTGCTACGATCCATGATTGGCATAACATTGCCAATCACCCACACATTTGACTTTCTTTGTACAAAGAAAGCAGAAAAATTGTGTATCTATATTAAAACTTAAAAAACACAATTTCTTTGCTTCTGTTTTGTCAAAAATCTTTCCAATACACTTAATACTTATGTAATTACGATGATTTTCACATTTCACTTTATTTTTTATATCGGACGCCACTTTTGTCTCCCTTTCTTCGCGACAAGTCGTAGCAGTAGCATTGCTCTTTTGGTTTCTTGCTATTTCGCTTTTAACATGTTCTCTTAGGTGGATTAATTATAAATGCAGGCCAGCAAATGTGTAGGAGTGGGACATCTTTATGTATATTATTAAGATATTTGGTTATATATCGACCATTATCAAATTTAACTCAAATCTTAATTTCTTATGTATATTCTTATTTGTTATACCATCAATCTTTTTGCTTGATTAGTGGTTTTAACCGTAATGTAAATTAAAAAAGTATTAACTGTATGATTTATATTATAATATTTATTTGCATTTGTTTCAGTTCGCCGAAATAAACAAGGTGACAGCCGATTGTATGTTGGAATTCGGAATTCCCAATATCAGTTTCTCAAACTGCAGAACAAGTCAAATAACGAAGAAAAACAGTTTCCTATATTAATGGATGGAATGCGCGGAGTAGCGATAAAATCTGACGACAGCATACCAATTCTTGGGTTTGTAAATACTAGAAATAATGGCTTGACCAAATGAGGCGCTGGAAAGTAAACGTCAATTTGAGAGTGACGCGATGTTTGTTTTCTGTCATCTTTATGTCATTTTGTTAGTTCAATGTTTGCCATTTAACGCTATGGAGTCGTAGTCGATTGAACACCGCATTAAAGTTATTAAAGAACACTTCAAAAATGTTGAAAAAAATAAAAAACACGTTTCGCACACTTCGACGAATTTACCAGGTTTTTTCGAAAATCACTTAATTCCGCGTAGACGAAATGTGAATTGGCCTGCAAGATCATGCAATTTAACACCATTGGTCTTCTTTTTATGGGAATTTTTAAAAAGCAAAGTCTACGTAGATAAGCTAGCTAATATTCAACATCATTACCGAGATAAATGCCATACAAACGTCCCAATTGAAAGATGTCATAACAAATTTTGACCATCGAATCGCCGTGGTGAACATTTGAGTGATATCATTTTCCATACATAAATGGCATTGATGAACTTTCAAAATAAAGTACCCAGCTTGATTCCAAAATAAGTTTTTATAGTTTTAATTTACGTTTACTTTCCTGCGCCTATTACACGATAAAATTATATGGTCGTCGTAGTGTAGTAGGTAGTGCGTTGGCCTGCTAAGCAGACTGTCTGCGGTTCAAATCCCGGCACATGAAAAAATGAAAAAGTATAAAAAGCTATTGGTGGTATTCACCTTTTGGCAAACTAACTAACACACAAAATTTCTTCGTTTCTGTTTTAACAAAAATCTTTGCTTGAAAGTAAGAACATTGCACTCTGTACTTCGATATTTCGTCAGCATTTACGAGTACATACGACAATATGTAATTACGATAATTTTTCACATTTCTCTTTATTTTTTATACATATCTCCCTTCCCACGCGACAAATCGTAGCAGTAGCATTGCTGTTTTGGTTTCTTGCTCTCTCGCTTTTCACTTAATATAAACCTACTCCAGCTTTTTTTGTGGATGCGCAAATGTATTGGAGTGAAATATCTTTATGTTATTAAGATCTTTTCTTTATACACTTTCTTATAATTGTCATTTACTTCACATCAGTTGAAATATAAGAAGTTTGGAAGAGTTAACCACCAGACCAAAAAGGGAATCGAACCCACAACTTCCGAATAAAAGTAGTGCTCTACCCACTATACCATAGAGGTCATCTAATTGTTTTCGAAATAATCGTAAAAGTTATTCGTTAAAATTTAAATTCATTTAACATAAAAGTTATTCCTTAACTTAACAAAGCTCTTGATACAGGCGATGAAAGTCGAAAAAAGTAATCTCAGTTGATAAAAAATAACTGATTTGCGAGAAAGTTCGGAAAATTCAATGACTAAGAAATAATTTACCAGGTCTCCAAAAAAAAAGGTATGTCGAAATAATGGTATTTTGAATGTTTTCTTTCAAGGGACTAAAGTTCATTGAATATCGGGACTTATATCATAATTTTGAAATGCGAAACTTTTTAAATGTTTATGTATACATCAGTGACATAGGCAGAGGAGGAGTATATAAAAACGAATGTTGTTTCATATTAATCTACTTCGACTTTTTCGATTGGTTGGAAATGTTTCGATTAGTACGGATTAGGACAGAGGTAACGCTGTGTTGTAAAGGGGCGAGGAAAGAGAAACTAATATGAGAGCAATGTGATTTACTTTGTATTTGTATACGTGTGCATATAACTATTACATTCGTCGCAGGAGCGAATGTTTACCAAAGTGAGTGCATAAAAAATTGGGGTTAGCTATGCTTTACTCATGCTATGCGATTTGATTTATAAATATTCAAATTTATTTAGCGATAAGATTTGTTCACATGTAAAGATAATTTATTATACACAGGGCTGAATGTGCTTAGCCGCATGTAAAAATTAACGATATATTAACTGTTTATGAGATTTTTTTAACAATTTTGTTTGTGTAAAATTAGATTTATAAATTTGAATTTCGACAGTGGAGTTCAGCAACCAAAATAAGAACATAACGGTACCGAAATAAGAATATGTACATACAAGGTTAATAACACAGAGACTTACGGGCACCTATTAAATGACTTTCGTATAGGTGTATAGATTTCAGATCTAATCGGCATTTCGCTGGATTGGCTCTAGTTTAGGAGAAATCCGTATTTGAATTTTGCTTAATTAAGTCAGGTTCGCAGCTAAAGAATAAAGACATTTACATGTGTAAAGGGTGTTTCGACTAGTATAGTGTTTTCGACTAAAATGTCGAGAAAACTCAACTTTTTCGTTGATTTTTTAAATTGTTCGCCTTTAAATGTTAAACTATAAGTAATATTTTGCTTTAAAATCTCGAAAAATAAACCAAAAATACTTTTCACACAATTCAATATGAAAATTAAATGTACAACCATGAATTTAACTTAAATTTTAATGTTAATTCAAAAAACATTCTTTTTATGGCGTTCCAATTATTTGGACAGAACCTCAAGTACATAATCCACATCAATGTTATGCTTCTGTTTGTGCTTTGAAGACCGTAAAGAGATACTACTGTGGGCAAAAGTTAGTAAGACTTTGTTCATAATTTAAAATTTTTTTATTCATTCTTCCAAATCTATTTCGTCCCCTTCAAAGTAATCCCCCCGGCCCCAATACACTTGTGCCAACGTTTTTTCCAATTCTCGAAACAGTTGTTAAAGTCAATTTCCGGAATAGCTTTCAATGCGCTTAGCGATTCATGTTTAATGTCTTCAATTGACTCAAAACGGTGTCCACGAAGCGGTTTTTTGAGTTTAGAAAATAGCCAAAAGTCACACGGTGCTAAGTCAGGCGAATAGGGTGGTTGCGGAACGATATCAGTCGAATTTTTGGCAAAATGGTCTCGTAAAACCAATGCAGTGTTTTAGTGATTTTGGAACCAATCGTGCATTCACTCTTCTTAGGCCCAAATGATGTTTTAAAATGGTTTTCACTGATCCTTCCGATATTCCAACGATGCCAGTAAGGTCTCTGACTGTTAATCGTCGATTCTCGAGCACCAATTGCTTGATTTTATTGACGTGTTGATCATCAGTTGATGTTGATGGTCGTCCTGGACGTGGTTCGTCGTCAACGCGTTCTCGACCATCTTTGAACAATTTGTACCAATCAAAAACACTTGCTCGCGACATACAATTATCACCGAAGGCCTTTTGCAACATTCTGAACGTTTCGGCACCAGAAATTTGATTCCGCACACAAAAAAAAATTTTCACTCATTGTGAAAATCGCCGAATGGACTTTTTGTACTTCAGAAAGACAAGCGTATACTAAACACTAATGATTATTTTGATGTGACATTTGGCACAGATGTCACCGACAGTCATACCAACCTTAAAAACATAATATTTTGATGAATGGGTTTCCGCGCGAAATTTTAATTAAAAAGTCTTACTACTTTTTGCCCACAGTAGTATTTCATTAATCGTTTATGCTTAATGTTTAGGCAAATTAGCAAACATATTTTATTTTTTATTATTTAAGAAAATTGGCATTATAAATAAGAATAGAATACTTAAGCTAACAAATAAAAAACAAACTCAAATGATAAAAACTAAGAAAATATAGACAAAACTATTTACTAAAAAATTTAAATACCGTCAATTTAAAACACCTACTATTTAGGTGAAATTAAGCTGTATGATTGCGCAAAATGTAATTTATAAAACAGATACTGTGGCTGTTTTGTATGTAAGAAGATTAAGTTACGGCAGTTTAAAAACACTCGGAGACCACTGTTGAGTATCTTATTAGCAAATTGGTAAATGTTATCAAATTTACGCTTTGAAAATATGCATCTAGCATAGCTAATTGCTTTTGTTGTGAATAAATCTTTACCATATGAGATAAGTGGCCTTCGATGCATTCAAATATATGTTGTTCTGACTTGCCCATAAAGAAATTGAAGCAAGATCCTCACTAATTCTAAAAAATAAGTCCGCAGAAAGGCCAATTGGATGCGATAGGTAAATTTGGCCATCATCAGCATATACTTAGGTGGAATGATACATTATTACAGCATTGTGTAATATCATTGATAATAATGCTAAATAGAATGGGACCAAGGATGGACCCTTGAGGTACGCCAGAGTAAAGTCTCCTCAGAAATATTATCTTTAACCACAATTCTTTGACAGCGATTACTTATGTAGCTTCCAATTAATCTTTTTGAACTATCAGCAAAACCAAAATATTTCGTTAATTTTTTCAAAAGTATATTATGGTCCACTGTGTCAAAGGAGAAATCCAAGAGAGTCAGAGGATAGTCAGTTCATTTCTGTCAAAAGCAGGATGTGTGTCTTCTACCATATTACTTAAGTATTACAGTATCACAGCTATGTCCTCTAAAACTCGACTGATTGTCTATTAGCATCTTATTTTTCCCAATATGAATATACATATATGAACAATTTGTTTCGTCATTAGTTTTTCAAAATTTTTAGAGAGTGCAGGTAATAATTGGACAAAAGCCCGGTTCCTAAATTAGCTGGATGTTTCTTATCAATTAGCTAAGTATTTTCCAGTCATCAAGAAACATTGAAGAAGTAATGGAGAAATTCAAGATAAGTACGAAGAATATTTGGAAGGGTTTATTTTCAGAAGTTTTTAGCTCATGCCATGATCTCCAACAGCGTTTGTTTTAATTCAAAATTTATTTACTATGTCATCTTCAGTCACAGTTTCAAAATAAAATTCCTCCTCGTCAGGTTGGTGAAGTAAGCGTTTACATCTAAGTTGCATATAGATTTATTTTTATTCTCAATACCCACAGACTTCAAATTCCACAGCGTTTTAGTTGGCAAATTAGTATCTAGTTATGATTGAAAAGTCTTTTTGAATTTCTAATTGTAAGAGTGGCTCGTTTTCTAAAGATTCAACATTCTCAGTTATCGCTGAGTTGATTACGTTTCCATCTAGTGTAACATTTGTTACGAGTTTTGATAGTCAATAAGACCTTCTTTGTAAACTAGGGCTGTTTGTTATATTGAATTTTTATAGCAATATTTTTATAGAGAGGTAAAATAATTTAGCTTTTCGGTTATATCAGGGAAACACCAAACTTTATTTCATTTAAAAATAATAGTTTTATAAGCTTAGACCATTAACATTTACTTTACATTTAATGGTACAACAGCCCATGGAGGGTCTAGGCCGAGCTTTTCGCATCCACTCATGTTGTGCGTATTATATTTGTACATGAATGGAAGGGGACCTACAGTTTAATGCCGAATTCGAACAGCGAAGTGAAAAGCTTTTCGTAGGCAATTTTTACTCTTGTAGGTTTGCCATTGCCCACCAAAAGATGGTGCCGTGTAGAAAAATTATTTTTTCTTATTTTTGATTTTGCCTGTGCAGAGATTCGAACCCCGGACACTCTGTATAATAGTCCAACGCACTACCACTACGCCACAGCGACCGTTAACATTAACCTTTTTAAAATCTCTATAGCAAGTAAGTCTTCGAATCTTCTATATTACTATTAAATGGAATGTTATAATAGTAAATAATGTGTCGTGATCAGATATTCCAGCATGAGACACATAGCATTTATTTATACCATCCCCAACCTCTACAATAAGACACTCAAATAGATCATTGCATTCAGATTTAAAAATTATCTTTGTTGCAAAGATTTCTTGTAATAAATGGCAATATCTCCCACCTCTCATACTAGTTTGCCTATCATTTCAATTCACAAATTTTATTCTGAAAATCTTCTTTAAACCAGGTTTTAGTCAAACACGAAACGTCAACCATAGTACCTTGAAAAAGATAGTTCAGATAATCAATTTTAGAAATATTTACACTTCGGGCATTTCTGTGGCATAGTTGGAAAACAGGATGGGTAGTTAGTACTAACAATATTAAAAATGGATTTCAGACATTCTTTTTCAGTGGTGAAACTCGAATTAATGTTTATCATTTTGCATAGTTGGTACGGTGTCATTAAATAGGCGGTTCACATTAATATAAATTAGTGTAGTGGAAGAAAAAGTAAGCATAAATAAGAGAGCATGATTGCTAAGAAAATTAAAAAAAGACAAAAACAAAAACATAAGTAATAGTGTTGTTGTTGCTTTTGCTTGTATCGTGATGTTGCTATTATTATATACAGTTTGTTTTTAGTGCGCTGACAATTTGATCTTTGCTGTTTACTAACTTTGGGTCAGTATTGTAATGTGCTCTGACGTGTACTCACCCGCGAAAAGTAAATGCTGATGTTAATAATTTTTGACGTTTAAGCTGCGTTGCATAATACATAATATCCCTATTAGACAGACTTTCATGGATATACACTCTGCCCTCGCCATTCACGTCAATATCGGAGAGCAAACCGATCTCTTATTCGATTTACAGAAACCAACTATTGATTTTAACAGCTGATTTCTGCAATATATAATTTCACCACGATCGGAACTGCATTGTTCTTGTTTGTGTTGGTGTGCATACGAAAATATTTTCGAACACGAGGTGTGTTAAAGCGTACTGCCTTTTTTTATTTTATTTTTTTTTTTATTGATATATTCAACACACAGGGTGTACCCCTAGGAGTGCAGAGCATTGTGTTGAATGGAAGGAAGATTGATAGGTGAGTGGAAGATGGAGGGAGAATGAGAGAGGAAATGCAATCACACAGGACACCGATAAAGAGATAGGCAGCCATTTTGGCAAGTGTTATGCCTTTACCACAATGAACTTCAGTTTATCAGTGTCGAAACTTTTCGCATCCACTCATTTTGTGCGTGTTATATTTGCACATGAATGGAAGGGACCTACAGTTTTATGCCGAATCCGAACGGCGAAGTGAAACGCTTTTCATAGGCAATTTTTACTCTTGTAGGTTTGCCATTGTCTGGTGGTGCCGTGTAGAAAAAATATATTTTCTACTTTTTATTTTGCCTGTGCCGAGATTCGAACCCCGGACATTCTGCGTATCAGTCCAACGCACTACCACTACACCACAGCGACCACATGCTGAAATTATGAGAACAAAATCTTAAGGAACATGAAGAGAATGGAATTAAGCAGCTCAGTGGATTCAAGAAAAGTATTGAAGAATTAAAGAATAAGCGAGATAGTTGGTGCATTGAGTATAACCTACATTTCCATATGCATAGAGCATCATATTTCATTCCATAGTTCTATGACATATGTGTACTGCGGATATATTCAAAGTCACCAAAAGTCACTCATCCCAATGAGGAATAAAAGATCGATTCCATTCACATACACATATGTTAATGTAGAGTAAGTACTAAAAACATTGTATTTGAGAAAATTATAACAGTTATTTAAAATAGTACACATATCGCTAGGGCGTAGTGCTAGTGCGTTGGACTGCTACGCAGAGTGTCCGAGGTTCGAATATCGACACAGGAAAAATCAAAAAGAAAAAATAGTTTTTCTACATGGCTCCACCTCTCGGCAGGCAATGGCAAACCTACAAGATTAAAAATTGCCTATGAAAAGCTTTTCTCTTCGCCGTTCGGATTCGACATTAAACTGTAGGTCCCTTCCATTCATGTACAAATATAACACGTACAACATGAGTGGATGCGAAAAACTCGACCTAGGCCCTCCCTTCAAATTCAGATCCGACTCAGAGATAATTAGATTTAAATAAAAATTCATTATTTTCAAATAAATTAAATTATGTAAATGCCAAAGAAAAGAAAGCGATTTATTGCCAGCACTAAAAAGCATGTCTACTCGGTTTGCATAATAGCTGTAACAATACCACTCTCTTGACACTCCTAGATTATTAAAAATCATTTGGTTTGTAATAATTTCATGCCAAAGGCATCTAAACTGATGTCTTATCTTCAGGTCAGAATACGTTAAGTGGCGGTAAGTGTTGGTAATGTATATTTGGTTTGAAATTTCTTACTGTATCCAGAGCTTTCATTAGCGTTCCATTCTTGGCCCTCTTTTATCTTTTTATGTATAAGTAATTACCTCTCCAACGTTTGACTGATCAAAGTATGTTCACGTACGTCACTATAATATACAATTATTTGGAAACTAGTCTTTAGAAAGTCAGATAATAAATGCATATTTTACAATAAATGCATGTTTTTTTCCTATTTTTGGTTTAACTTACTTCCTTTTAATGGCACAACTGCCCATGGAGGGCCTAGGCCGATCTTTTCGCATCCACTCATGTTGTGCAAGATATATTTGTACATGAATGGAAGGGACCTACAGTTTAATGCCGAATCCGAACGGCGAAGCTTTTCATAGCAATTTTTACTCTTGTAGGTTTGCCATTGCCAGCCAAGAGGTGGTGCCGTGTAGAAAAAATATTTTTTTCTACTTTTTGATTTTGCTTGTGCCGAGATTCGAACCCCGGACACTGCGTAGCAGTCCATCGCACTACCACTACGCCACAGTGACCACTAGTTTAACATACTAAGTATTTTTTAAATTTCAATAATTTTTTGGCGTTCAGTCATTTAAAAAAGTAAAATTGTAACGTGCGATCCTTTTTGAATTTAATGAAGAAAATGCTTTTAAAAAATCGTGTGTCCACGACATTACGTCTGTTGATGTACCATAAACAGAGTGATAATTTCCTTAGTAAAAAAAAAAAATTTAAAGATCCAGTCGCGAAATTTTGTATTTGGAAACATACATCAAAAAGCAATGTATAAATATTGATCTCATGTTAATTTACATATGTAACTGCGATAACACTATAGGGGTCTCAAAAAAACACATTGGAATGGTGTATTGAGTTTTTTCCTAGCACGTCTAGCTATTTTTTACTATTTTTTTTAGTTATTCTTTATTAATTACAACTCAACCCATACAATGATGGCCGTTAATTTTCCATTCTTTCACACTTTTTAGCCCATTTTTTTTAATAGATTTCTTTTAAACGTGATCGGGAAAAACTAAATACTCCATCGGATTCTACGGCCGAAAATTGAGTTTAAGTTACGTTTCTCATTTTTCCTGTTGTGTGACAACGATTAAAAGAGATGAATTTGTAATGAGTTTTAAAATGACAATTTAAAGTTTTTAAACAAACGTTTAATAAAAACTTTATTTATTTTGTCAATATTTTGATTTCAATTAGAAGCCGTCTTCAGTTCACAATAATATATTTTTCTCCTCATTATTTTAAAGACACAACAACCCCTTGAGCGCTTGAGGCACTCACGTTGTACATGAATGAAAGGGACCTACAATTTTATGCCGAGTCCGAACGATGAAGTGAAATTGTAGGTTTGCCATTGACTCTGCGCAGCCGGCCAACGCACTACCATCAACGCCCGGGCGAGAAAGAAAATAAGTAATAAACACAACTTATATGTTACCAATATCTCCAACGTATATAAGTATGTACATATATATTCTTCTTCTTTCTTTTAATGGCACAACAGCCCATGGAGGGTCTAGGCCGAGCTTTTCGCATCCACTTATGTTGTGCGTGTTATATTTATGCATGAATGGAAGGGACCTACAGTTTAATGCCGAATCCGGACGGCGAAGTGAAAAGCTATTCATAGCAATTTTTACTCTTGTAGGTTTGCCATTGCCTGCCAAGAGGTGGGGGGCCGTTAATAAAAATTATTATTTCTCTTTTTTGATTTTGGCTGTGCCGAGATTCGAACCCCGGACACCCTGCGTAGCAGTCCAATGCACTACCACTACGCCACAGCGACGACATATATATTACATACATATAATTATAAATTCAAGATATAATAAAACATTCATCTTTTTTCCTCGTCACCAAATATCTGTAGCGTCAGCGCAGTTATCAGTTTTGAAGTTATTTCTTATATATATATCGTTTTCTGTTGTAACACGTCTACATTGTCAAAATCTGGAGTGTGATCGGCACCATTACGTTGGTTCGTTAGAGCTGCTTTTTGATCATTTGTGTTATGTAACCTTATGTCAGATTTACGAGCAGAGATCTTTGTCTTTAGTTTTGATTTTGTTGTCCCCACATCCTTATTTTGTATATAGCGTCAGATTTTTCGTATTTGTCCATTTGCTCTTTGTATGGATTTGTATTTATTTCGTCGAAGATTATTTTTTGTGCTAAAAACTATTAGGAGTTTTTCTTTGTCATAAAAATTCGATCTGGTAAATCTTTCGGAGCAGCATATTTTAATAGCCACGTCGGTAATACTTAAGTTACTTGTCTATACTTCTTTTGTGGAATTTATTGATCAAGCTCATTATCAGCTTTTTGGGAAAATCATTTCATTCAAATATTATATTATCCTTTCTTAGTAATTGGAATTGTTCATCAATAATTTCTTCTTAACCTCTTGGTCTAGAGCTTATTCAAAATTCATCTATTATAACTTCAAAGGTCGTTAAATATTTAATTAATATTTGACTTAAACTTTTTATAATCACGTTTTATTTTTGTTTTGTTTTGAATTTATTATATATTTTAAAATTTTTTTCGTTCTTTGTATTTTAATTTTTGTTTACCGTTTATTTAAAAAAAAATTTGTTTTTAATCGCTTATTATAGGTGTTATAGTTGGGGTTTTAGTTGAATTTTTAAGTACTTGTTATATGCGCATATTTTCGATTTTTAGTGCAAGAAATTCCTTGTCCTAGTTATTACATATGGTTTTCCCAAACCTTAAAGTAACGTTATTTGAGGCGTTTACCTTAAAGGAAAATTTATTAAGTCTTTATTGGAACTTTTTATGAATTTCGATCGTGGGAATTGTATTTCCAAATAATTTTCTTCTTTTTTTTCAGATGTCTCAAATCCCCTATTTACGGCTTACATGATGTTATGGAAAATGAAGTTTTAAGTGTTCGTTTTAGAGACCCAGTATACGATTACGGATTTATATTCCGTGCAATAAGACTCACAAATGCTATTGATCCACCTAATGTATTGGCACCAGAAACTGGAAGAGATTATTACAAACCAATTATAGGTAAATATAATATCCAGGGATCGGAAATAAAGCTAAATTTAAATAGTTATCTACAGTAGCTATTGAGTTTCAAATTTAAAATTCCAAATATTCACATTTTGGATGTATTGCTTATGAGCAAAGAATAGAAATCAAAAAATATTTATAGATGAAAAACTTTATTTTGCCTTTTCCCGATCACTGTAATAACACAGTGTGCACATTTTGTTACTTTTATTGTACTCCATCAAGGAAAATCATATTTCCTTAATCTTATGTTTTTGCCATTTTAAGCATAGTATTTTTCAGTTTTCATCCGGTTCAAGTAGTATTTAACAAAATATAAAATGGGTGTAAAAATTAAAAGGACAAATAATTTTCTTTTCAGGAGAAAAATCGGTACACCTTATCTGAATAATTATATGTGCATCGCTTAAAAAATAAATTTAACTCTTAAGTATAAGGGGAGATATAAAAGTTTTGTTTAAAAAATGTCTGGCATCTTATATTTACCCACTCTAATCAGAAAGTGCTGTTATGTGGGATATAACAAAATTCCCCGGTACGGCGACCCATACTGTATATTGTAATGCACATGCATACATATGTATGTATATCATGTTTCGTTTAGTTTAAAACTATCAATAATTTCGAAATTATTTATATTAGTGATCAATATGGGTTCCTTTTTTAAATAAATATTGAATTAATCCCATTTACTTGTTGATACGCCCAATCAACGTCAGAACGTTGACTAAATTCTTCGTCTAATAACTGCAGATATATATGCGCATTAAATTTTGTTGATATCGTTGTGGTCGCTGTAGCATAGCGGTAGTGCGTTGGACTGTTACGCAAAATGTCCGGGCTTCGAATCTCGGCACAAGCAAAATAAAAAAAATATTAAAAGTAAAAAAAAATAACAATTTTTCTACACGGCACCACCTCTTGTCAGGCAATGGCAACCCACAAGATCAAAAATTGCCTATGAAAAGCTTTTCACTTCGCCGTTCGGATTCGGCATTCGATCCCTTCCATTCATGTACAAATACTTATAACACGCACAACATGAGTGGATGCGAAAAGCTCGGCGTTTGGAGCTACATGCAGTCATAGTCGACATTGATATAAACTGAAGTTCATTGCTGTAAAGGCATAACACTTGCCACAATGGCTGTCGATCTCTTTATCGGTGTCCCGTGATTCCCTCTCATTCCCCCTCATTCTTCCCCCACCTATCAATCTTCCTTCCAATGCTCTGCATTCTTAGAGTGTGTTGAGTGTAGCAATAAAAAAAAAATAGGAAAACGCTGGCTATATCATGAGTATAGAAACGAATTCACATGGAAATCAAGGTTGAAATTTTTAAAAATTCTAAAGTAAACGTACCAACATATAAAGGCGAGAAAACCAAATTTGACAACGGTTTTTTACAAAAAGGTAAAACATAAGATTTGCTCACGTTCAGGGAGAGTACATTATTTTTATCCATACGCTAAAATCCATTAAGTCTTTATTCATTTTCTAACATACATAAGTTATCAACAAGCCCAGTAGAACAAGACGAATATAATTGGATGTCAACATAAGCATGCACAGTAGAGTAGAAAAAATAACATTTATGAAAATGCTAGAAGGCAGAAGACCAAGGATTAACCTTTGTGGAATACCAGATTGGACAGGTATGACGTGCCATGCAGCACAATTAACCTTAAATCGTTAAATCCTGCCCATTAAGTAGCTACTCATAAGCATAACTGAATTATCGTTGCAACCAGATACTCTTAAAATCTCACACAGCTACGAATGACTCACCCCTTCAAATGCTTTCATTATCATAAGACATTCACACTTTATCCAAAATTTTCACTATAGCACCGCTAGAAAAGGTGACAGATGATCGTTCTCGAAAATCGCTAGGTAATAAAGCTAAGGAATTTTTAGCTAATGGAATTATACCAGGTGCACAACTATTAAACCGGGAACTTTTTTCAGAAAATACACGTTTATTTAAGAAAAATGGTTATACATTCAATATTCAAAGTACTGGCCATTGCTAGCTACATATTTCCCCCCATCTCTCTGGCAATTTGTGAATGCCTCGCCAAAATAACTGTTCGTTTTTTGAGTCAAACCAGTCATCGAGCCATTTTTTCACATTTTCCTACGAATCGAAGTGCTGCTCCGCAAGTGCCTCCCCAAATGGAGCCAAGTCTGATGTATAAGCCGCATGGGGGTGGGATTCCCAGCTGTACGAATCTACCAATTCACGAAACTTTTTTTTTCGATGTGATGGTGCATTGTCATCAAGGAAAATCACTTAGTATTACCTAGCTTGATATTCTGGACGTTTTTGGCACAAATCGACCAATTGTTATTGGTAGCGTTGACCAGTAACTGTTTCACCTGGTTTCAGAAGGTCAAACCAGATAACACCTCGCTGATCCCAGAAAACACAGAGCATTGTCTTCTTTCCGAAGCAATTGGCCGGTTCAAATCGGCCAATTGTTATTGGTAGCGTTGACCAGTAACTGTTTTACCTGGTTTCAGAAGATCAAACCAGATAACACCTCGCTGATCAGAGAAAACACAGAGCATTGTCTTCTTTCCGAAGCGACTTGGTATTGCTGTCGATTTGGCCGGTGTACCGGGTTTAACATATGATCGTTTACGTTTGGGATTCTCGAAATAGATCCATTTTTCATCGCCAGTAACAATTCGATAAAAATATGACTTTCTTTTGTACCTGACGAGCAACATTTCACAGGTGGTTTTTGGATTTTCTTGCTGTCTTTCAGTCAATTCATGCGCCATCCATCTGCCCACCTTTAAAATCAGTCCCATGGGTCTTAAACATTGAGAAATGCATTGTTGGGTCACATTTAATTGTTTTGCAAGTTGTTCTTGCGTTTTTGACCATCATCCTCATCGAGTAAATCTTGCAATTTGAAATCTTCAAACTGTTCCGGTGGTCTCCCACGTTCTTCGTTTCTCGTAAAATCGCCACTTGAACCACTCCTTGCACTGTGCTGGCCGTAAGCTTCCACAAGCATTCGATGAGTTTCCAAAGCAGATTTCTTCAATTGAAAACAAAAAATAAATGATGTCCGCATATCGTAGTTTGTAGCCACAAAAATGGACATTTTTACGAGTGAAAGAAAAATGTTGTTGTATGAAACTTGATTGTTTATGAATATTGTTGACAGACATAAATGCGAAGAAATGACGCCAATGATTTGTTTTGACAGAGCGTATAGTTTTACCTAGCGACACAGCGATGTCGTTTCCGGTTTCATACTTGCACACCTAGTAGTTACAATTTCCATGCAGTTGGAAAACTAGAAGTAGTAAAACAAAGGATAATAATATGAGTAAGCGGATTCAGAATAATCGACAGAATTATTTTATGGAATTTAATAGCAAGACCGTTTTGCCTTAGACTTAATTTTCATAAAACATCTAACTACATCACACTCGGAAACTACAAAAAATAACTTTTTAAAGCTAAGGACTCCAAAAAACTAAATGATATATTATCTACATCTTGTACATACGATTCAACAAACATATTCGGAATCACAGCCCATGGAGGGCCTAGGCCTAGCTTTTCGCACGTTTCGCTTCCACTCATGTTGTGGATGCTATAATTGAACATGGAAAGGACCTACAGTTTTATGCCGAATCTGAACGGTGAAGTGAAAAACTATTTTTATGCAATTTTTATACTTGTAGGTTTGCCATTGCCTGCCAAGAGATAGTCCGTGTAGAAAATTATTTTTTCTACTTTTTGATTTTGCCTGTGCCTAGATTTGAACCTGGAACACTCAGAGTAACCTTTATAATTTTCCTTTTTTTAAGTTTACTTATTTCGAATTGAATTTATATTTACGAAGATCCCCAGACAGTCATTAAGGTGCTAGAATTCTCAGCTTCTCAACGAAAGAGAAGAGCAGAAGACTTACTTAAAAATTAACCTGAAAATCTTTTTTTCCGTGGAAAGAAAAAAACTTGCATCATCACAACATAGACGAGATTTGGCAAGTTTCTAATCAACCTGATAACATTCGCGAGTTCTCAGACCGGCAAGTGCCAAAATTTTACACCTGTTGAGGTCGTACAACCTAAATATTTTGATGATGAATGTTATTATAATGATGATGATTAAGATTATAATAATAATGATGTAGCGAATAAATTCGAATGATAATGCATACAGCGTTGGAAATGCACACCAGAGTACGAACTGAACTGTACAAGGCTTATCGTTTGCATAAATCAGCACATAAAAAATTTCAAAAAATGTTCGTTAAAAATTTCTTCCGCCTGTAATGTCTGCGATAGACGCTGGTTTTTACAAGATTACTAAACCTAAGCTGAAAACCCAAAACGCAAATGTCCTGAAAAAGTAAACTACTGTAGGGCGACCCACAGACGCATACATTTTTTTATTTATTTATTTATAATTGGTAATAATATAAGAATTAATTCTTTTAAAGTACCTCAAGAGAAGTTAATTGCTTCCCAGAAGTTGCTTGTATTAGCCATCCGTTTAAGATGGGATGGAGGTGAGTTTCATAGTCTAATGGCGTTGATGAAGAAAAATCGACCAGAATTAAGATTGGTATGCCTAGGAATGATAAGTTGAGACAACCTAGAGAAGTGGAGAATTTGCAATTTATCAGACAAATAAGTATGTAAGCGCTTTGGAGTGAAGGAGCCACATAGTCAGTTAATTACACTCCAAGAATACAAGTAAATTTATGAGATATATGGTCGAAACGACGTAGTCCAGAGGCATATCGAATCGCATTGTTAAACGCAAGTACAAGTTTGCGTGGTGAGGTGGAGTCTAGTTTACGAAAGACAACATCAAAATAGGTAATTTGAGGAACTATTAACTGTTTTACAAGGTTAACTTTAATTGCAGGAGGAGTATATTCGGCAGAGAATCAAAGTAAGAGTAAATTGTGGAGGAATCATTGTGGATTTTAGAGAAAACACCATTAATGTAGTACAGTTCAGGATGAAACCCAAGCTCAGGGAGCTATCAACAAGTTAAATTTGAGAGTCCCCAACAGACACAGGTGAAATAACGAGAGAACCAGTAGTCTTCCTAGACATAGGCAAGATTTGGATGTCAAAAGGTTAAAACGCAATTAATTATTGTCAGCCCAAACTTTTAAGCTTAGAATTAAGCTAACGGGTCACATCTTCAATCAGTGCAGGGTCACAGGAGATATATATCGTCAGCATAGGCATGCATCTTAGAATACTTGCATACAGTTAAAATATCTTTAATAATATACAAAACAATAGAGGTCCTAAAATTAACCACTGTAGTGCTCTTACTTGCTGTAATCGATTACTCAGATAACAGCAATTAGATTGATAGCACCTTTGCTGAAATTAAAGTAGTGCTTCAACTTGTAACGTAGCATGCTGTGACATGCAGTGTCAAAGGCTTTGGAAAAACCAAGGAAGCTAAGTAATTTAACTTATCTTGGTCAAGCGGAACACGTATGTCACCGATAACTTTTAGAACAGCAGCAATTAAGTATTCACAAGCTTTTGCAAAGAAATTATTTATAACATGTGTTAAGGACTGTAGTACATAAGGAATAATTATTTTGGTGAACTTGATAGGAATGCTATCAACTCCAACAGTATTTGAAGAAATCCGAAACACACATTTAGCTACGTAATCCTAATTAATAGCAAAAAGCGGTAAAAAAAAAACTTATAATGAGGTACGAAAAGTATTAAGTAGCCTACAGCCATTCCAGTCAACTTTAGAAAGCTCATTAAATAAAGTATGTATAGTCGATTGAGTTATAGTCACGATAGGAGACATATTTAGTATGAGAGGCTTGATTAAAACTAACGTCAGCACAGCAAAAAGTTAAGTCGTGGTCCGAGACAAATGATATTTTTTCATAAAAAATAACAAGATTAATAAATTCGATCGCCAACGTATTACTTTGGCTTATAACTTTGACACCAAGACTACTTTTTTTATTATTTTTTAATTGGAGTCACCACATAAGGTAAATGCAGAGCATTGTGTTGATTGGAAGGAAGATTGATAGGTGGTAGGAAGAAGGAGGTTATGAGTTATGAGCGTTTGTTTTAAATTCGCAAGGGTCATACTTAATAATCGGAGAAAAATATTTGCAGGGAGCTTATTCCAAATACGAGCGGTACGATAGATGAACAAACTTTCTCTGTTTTGCGTAGTGCAGTGGAACACCGTGCTTACGTGGAATGCGTGAGTTCCGCTTGCTGATCGTGTACTTCTAGTCAAGACGAACTGGCGGCATCAGCTTACGCATCTCAGAAGAACATCTGGAAACTCTACTGTCTTCTATTAGCTTTAACGCTCGATGTTGGATACGGTCCAGGAGCTCCAGTTGCGTTTGTGAAGCTCCAGGCCATAGGTGGTGTAAATCATGCGGAGATCAGCAAGAGTGAAATGTTTTTTACACCGCCTAAGAAAGCCGTAACACTTAGCTGTTTCTTTCGACACGTCAAAAATGGGTTTATTCCAATGAACATCATGGACATGCCCAGAACATCAAGTGTCGCTGTCTCCACAATACCTACCCCACCATATCTAGGGTGTTAACGGGGGTCTGGGAAACTCGTTTGTGAGGTAAGAGACAACATTGGGTCCTACACGCATTGAACTCAACTCTATACGTGAGACGCCACTCGGAGATTGACAAGAGATCTTTATTGAGTGAGTCATTCATAACGTGCTTTTTGAACAGGAAACCGAACCCTGCGGCATTCCAGCATTAATGGCACTATCTTCCGGAACAATGCCGTCTATCACAACACGGATAAAGCTGCCGCTTAGAAAGTTCGTGATCCATCTTGTGAAGTTACTCCCGACCCCATGCGCAATCAGTTTTGACACCAGAGCTTTATGCCACACTATGTCAAACGCCTTCGAAATATCCAGAGAAACCGCCTTGCTCTCACCGAAGCCATGAACTCTATGGTACCAGCGCTCGGTAAGGAGATCGCCCATAGAGCGATTTCGACGGAAACTGTATTGGCGGTCATTAAGCAATTCGTTCTGCTCAAGATATTTTAACATTTAGAAGTTAACTACACTGTCCATTACTTTGGATAGCGTAGAACAGATTACGATGGGGTGATAGTTGGCTCTTGCTATTTTTAGGAACTGATTGGACATTGGCAACTTTTCAAAAGACGGAAATATACCAGTTGTGTATGAAATGTTGAAAATATTGCGCAATGGTTGTGCCAGCGTTGTCGCACAAGCTCGCAATACATGGGCTGCAATGCCACAATAAACTACAACAATACCACCCTCTTGGGGCTCCTATCATTCCTGAAAAGCTATTATCCATTAACAGAATAAAGCTGGTTAATATCACTTCTAAACCAAGTTTCAGATACACATACAATGAAGATATATTTTACGTTGTCCAACTTTGGACCATTTAAACTTCAAGCATTAAAATGAGCATCATTCAAACCACTACGTTGGCTCAAAACTCGACCTTAGGCTCAAAACTCCATTTATTTATTTAGCTTAGTACAAGCGAGAAAATTGCTTAATATTACTTAAATCTATACTTAATTTAGGGGAAGGGATTTTTTCTTTATACATGGCTTAGCAAGAAGAGGGAGGGGAGTAGGCTTTATACAGAGCATTCTTTAAGCTAAATTTGCTATGGTGAAAGTCAAAAACATTTGGAATGTCGTTGGCAATTCGAAGAATTCTAGACATTGGTTCGTTGCCGCCATAATCTGTTCGGTGAGTATTCAGATCTAAGGTTACGTGGGTTGGTGTTAATAAAACTAGTTTGGAGCAACGCGGGACAGTCAATGTTTCCAACTAATAACTGGTGAACAAATACTGTATCGGCGGTTTTTCGGCGTATTTCAAGGGACAGTACGTTAATTAGTTTTAGGCGATCCTTATAAGGGGGCAAGTTAAAGGCATCAGACCATGGTAGGCCACGCAAGGCGAACCGAATAAATCTGCGTTGCACTGCTTCAATTCTAAGGGAATGGGTGTTATAATAAGGAAACCAGACTTGGCTAGCATATTCAAGAATTGGCCTGACAAATGTAAAATAGAGAGATTTTGTGACATATGGGTTTGAAAATTCTTTGGACCAGTGTTTCACAAACCCAAGAGCAGAGTTGGCCTTATTTACGACGTCATCAATATGGGAACGAAAATTTAGTTCCTTATCACAGATAACACCCAAGTCTCGTAACGAAATTACAGAGGTGACAATGTTATCGCGTATAAAATATATCTTAGGCAGTGAAGGAATCCGCTTTCTTGAATATGTTATGAATTGACATTTACTGACATTGAGCTCGAGAAAATTTTTATCACACCATTTTGAAAAATTATGCAAGTCATCTTGTAGTGGGCGATAGTCAAGGGTTATTAGAATGTTTCGGTAAATTTTCATGTCATCAACATAGATAGATATCTGAGAGTTTTTGATGATACAATCTACATCGTTAATTGTGAGGACGAAAATCAAGGGACCAAGGTGGCTACCTTGAGGGGCACCGGATGTGGCAACAAAGGGTTCAGATGTGGAAGACCTAAATATGACATTATATATCATATTTTCAAGGTTGTTTGCAGAGTATGTGCACCAGATTCTAGTATTTTCAGCAACACCACCAGACATGCATAGCAAGAATGGCAAGCAGCTCCAAAAACAAACCAACATAGCTCCAAAACATAACTAGTAGTAAAAGCAATAAATTGAAAAGTGAAGAAGTAAGAGAAAAACTAGTTAGAGCAGAAAAGGAACATATGTATGAGAACAGAAGAAATGGAAATGAGAAGCATTGAAATAAGATTAGAAGTGAAAGAAGTGAAATATAACTTAAAATTATTGAATACAATCAACACACGTATTTAATTTTAATATACCACGCAAAGAAAAAACAAGTGATTTTCCCTCTTCAGTCGATTAACATAGTTCAAAATTTCGCAGTTTGTTTTAGATAGACTCTCACGCAGATATATAAACTGATGTCCACCACATGAGATGTCATCAAGAATAATATGACGCTTATTGGATCGACGGAAGGCAGAGACTAAGCGAAATAGCCGACCGCTGTCATATGATGAAAACAGAAAAGGTTGTTATTGGAGTTTTTACTCTTAGCTCTAAATATATAACGTAGCATAGGCATCTCAATGTTGACAGATTTGCATATATTATTTAAAACCATAGTAAAATAAACAAGTACATAGACTAAATAGGGGGAGTAGTATTAAAGTATTCCGGATTGTCAACTAGACATAGTTGGGGAAAAATATATTTCATAGGCAGAGGCTCATTTTTCAATTTGTAATGTAAGAGAATTGCACACTGAAAAACGGGATGTAGATATTACATCTGCTAATATTTTAGCTTACAACTCCAATTTACTCTCAAACAAAAACAAAGAAAGGAAATACTATAATTTCCTTGCAGTTGAATAAATGAATAAATATTGTTGACAGCAGTGAAAGAACTTGATGGATGTTGCGGCCGAAGGTTTTTCGCCAGTAAAATGTTTTGGTAACCGTGCCAGGGACTAGTAGAGAAAACACACACATGAACTTGAATACAATACTACGGTATTCATTGCTGCTGGTATAAGGAAATTTAATTGCTTATTATTAATTTTAAAATATATTTACAATACATATTAGAGGTACAATAAAGAAAATTTAAATCAAAATTAAATAATTAATATAGATTTTGACATTTTTTGAAATGCCATATGCATTGATATCTATTATAATCTTCAAAAAGAGTTAAAATATAGTAAATAAAGTAATATATTAAAAAAAATCGGATAATCGAATAAACAGAGTTGGTTTTGCAAACCCTAATTGTAACCTGATAACATAGATATGTATGTATGTAATATTCATTCAAAGAATATTTAGTACCTTCGAAACTATGTGTTGTAGTGTTAATAGCTGCTGAATTTCAAAAGCGGAATTGTTTTTGTTTTTGATTGTGATACAAACATTTATTTTATTTATATTTTTCATTATTTTGTCACTATGTTAGGTTAAACAACCCTTATAATAATTCCTTGAATTTATTGATGACGTAAAAAGTTTGGATTGAAGATATAATTTTGTTTATTTTCGTATTTTCTATAGATATTATTTATTTCCTTTATAGGCTTTAATAGACATCTACCTAACGCTCATCTTGCTCCAGCTGGTCACAGAATGTTAAACACCAATATTAACAGACAAAGGTATCAAAATTTTAATGAAGGATTACCAAGTATATCAACAGGTATTTTAATTTTTGTATCTTAGTATTAAATATAAGTATTTATATTATATATGTACTATAACACTTATATAAGTAAGTTAAAATTTAGTTTGTCGCATTTATCGCGTCATATCTCGATAAGTCATATGTCTTTATGAAACAAAACTATATTTTTTTTTAAGAGATCATTGTGTCCACGTTTAGAAAAGAAAAAAATATGTACAACAACTTCAATAAAAAAAATCAAACAATCAAATATCTCATAATAAAATAAAATGGGCCACCTTCAATTTTATTAAAATTAGTGTTACAAAACCGGTTTAAAGGTGCTTTAATGCTTTTTATGATCTATTTTATTTGTCACACTGTGCAACATGAAATGTGATAATGGAATTGGTCAACGGATTCATATGGATTTGAGCCCACTGTATCCGAATATCCCTTTTGCCGCAACATGTTCAGTTAAGATTTTGACTCTTCAAGGTCAATAAAGGTAACGATATACTTCATACATATGAACTCCAATGTCTTTGAAGTTTAAGAAAAAGTTCTCAATGACATTCAACAACATATTTTTGCTTTGGTGGTATCGCCCACTTTCTTTCCCCTTTTATTTAAATGATTTTTTTGAATACCATCAAATTTCGAAAACTCACGGAAATGTGTGGATATGCCTTCGGAGAAAAGAACAAACATAAAAAAAATACTAGAGTCACCAAACACATCAACTGCCTCCGAACCCTTGCTTGGAGTACGGGAAGTCCGTAAATGTATTACTTAACTTTTTTGCATATAAGTACGTGCCCCAATTTCACTCCATAGAAGTAAATATGATTTCCATATGTATTTTTCAATTCTCAATTCTGCCTCCGAACCCTTGCTTGGAGTACAGGAAGCCCGTAAATGTATTACTTAACTTTTTTGCATATAAGTACGTGCCCCAATTTCACTCCATAGAAGTAAATATGATTTCCATATGTATTTTTCAATTCTCATCACGTTTTTAGTTTATTCATTTTTTATCCAGTTAAAGAGATATTTACCAAAATCTAATTTGGAGAACAAAATTTACTATTTATTTGTGTTTAGTATACTCAAATAACAATTGCCACTATTAATGTTGACAACTAAACATAGTAGCGTTGCTTGAGTGGTAACGTTACTATGAGGCAACCAAACTGTTTTCTGGGTTAAGTCAACACGTTTTTGATTCATAAGGCAAGAAAACGTTTTCCATTCCAGCATACACCAAACGAAACACAATGTAACAAAACATTTCGTTTTCTTGTTTCGTTTGGTGTGCGTTGAGATAAAACAAAATTTAATTTGCAACTTGCTTTTTAGTTTAGTAAATTTCAATACCATTTTGCTTTCGAAAAACAACGGGCCAGCTATCGGCAACGAAACATGATTTTCTGTTTCGTCTTGTTTTTTTTGTTTCGGTGCAGGTATGGTTTGCGACATAAAGAAAATACGCAATTTTCGACAACGGCGCTGGTTTGAAACAAACTTTTTTCATTCGGTTTGTGTTATCCATATGCAAAGGCATGTATTGTCGACAACTACTCGAAAAACACATTGTTTCGTCTGCTTTGGTGTGTGCTCGTTAGGTTGTGGCTATATTCAAATTTTACTCGGCGAACACCATGCAATTGTTGTTGCCCGAACACGGAAAAAGAGCTTTTATTCACTCTTACAACGAACACGATATGCTGGGTGAAATGTACACCGAGCACGCCGAGTATTCAGGATGTCAATGAGTTATTCTACAAAACAAAGAACAAAAATGTATGTAAAATAGAAGGAAAACATGCAAACCTGTGCATCATTATTTTCATATGCAGACAAGCGAAGTTGCGAATGTTTTTAGTTTTTAAAAGTGAATATTAAATATATTATTCATAAAACTATTGAAAAAAAATCATATTATTTTAATAATTTTTCAATTATATTATTAATTTCACTCTCCATATTGATAAAATCGTTGCGCAAAAAATAGTATTACAAAAAAAACTGAATTTCGACAAAAAGCAACTCTGTAACGAACATCAATGTAACCACTACACGGAGCACGAGAGTAATATATGATGTGTTCGTCGAACAGCGAACACCAGTATAGCCAACACCTTAGAAACAATGTACTCTTGTTTCATGAAACAAAATAAAACATTTTTTTCACAGACTTTTAAGTAAAAACTTTTGAAACTTATAAGACTGAAGCTAAAAATTTTTCCTCGGTTTTAGTAATGAACACAACTCTGATTTCTCGCCAAAGATCTGGAATAAATACATGAGCGAGACGTGCCTTAAAGATTATTTTTAAAACTTTTATGAGAAAGTCTCCACCCTCTTCAGCATGGTTGGATACACCCCTCCGGTCCTGGGGGCTTAAAATTATCGAAGGACGATATAGAGATTCTTTTCGATTTTTCGGTAACTATTTTAGCGGTTGCATGCTAATCATGCCTTGTGGTAATTACTCTCTAACTGGAAGATATGATGTTGCTCCCGTGAGACTACCCTGCAACCCGGGAAATGTATTGCAGTAGTACATCATTAACTTCCAATTTTGAGCTGGTTAGAAGACCATTCCTTTTGAAGAACTTTGCATAGCCTTGAGGAATCCTTCAAATCTGTCACCTTATATGTGGTCCCTGTAGCTTAGCGGTAGTGCGTTGGGCTGTTACGCAGAGTATCAGGGGTTCGAATCTCGGCACAGGCAAAATTAAATAAGATTAAAAAAAATGCAACAACAACAAAATTAACGGCACCACCTCTTGCCAGGCAATGGCAAACCTACAAGAGTAAAAATTGCCTATGAAAAGCTTTTTACTTCGCCGTGAAAAGCCGTTCGGATTCAGCATTAAACTGTATTAAACCTTCCATTCACAAATATAACACGCACAACATGAGTGGATGCGAAAAGCTTGGCCTTTGGCGCAACATGTGGTCATAGTCGACGTTCACACTCTCATTACCCTCCTTCTTCCTCTCAGCTATCAATCTTCCTTCCATTCAACAAAATGCTCTGCATTCATAGGGGTACACCCTGTGTGTAACAATAAAAAAAAAAAAAAAAAAAATCCTTGCTACAAAATCTTCTACTTAAGGAGTTTTTAAGACTATTTTCAGAAGCTTAGAAAGTTCTGCGTTCCACCATGGGACTACTTTACCTTGTCTACTCCTACTTTTCGGACACACACTCATAGAATATTTAATTAAGGTCCGATCTCAATATTTTGGAACTTTCTCGGTTGATTCTATGATTTCGGAGTTTTGCGTCCAATCCGCTCTACGTGGGTTTCCTCCTGATGGAATCAATTCAAGCTCAATTGAAAGCCAAAACTCAATATTGCGGTGGTCGGACAGGGAAACCACCGCAATATCAATATTACGGTATCGCCAATCAGTGATAGAGCCTTACATATTTTTGTTAGAAAGAGTTTCATCAATTACTTCGTGTCCTCTGCTTGTGATAAAAGTCGGGCTGGTGCCAACATTTTGTATCGCAAACAGAATGAAATCTAATAATTTGTTTCCTCTGGAGTGTTTTGCGAATTTGCGTCACATTCCACTAAAGTCACAAATTATTAGACTCCGCGTATCGTACGACTTTCGTTAACTCTCTCGAAGGAGGGTGAAATGCAGTCGTAGGGGAGGCCTCTACTACCCTTCACATTGTACTTTATTCGGGACGCAATGACGTTTTGGGAACATACTTAGTTGCCTGCCTCTACATCGTGAATTCGATCGATGGTTTCTGTATTTATTTCATGTGGCTTCCTAGGTTTCCCTGGAATCTAAAGGGGTGCCCTTACCAGTTTCTACAATCGCAAATATTCCTCGCAAGTAATCTGCATCCCTAAGTAGCTGCCATTTTAGCCACGGTTTCGGTCAGCCAGTCGAAAGAGTGAATACTTCTGTTGGGTACGCAATCCCTTGAATTTCGAGATCTCTTTCAATATGATCTAATTGTTTTTTGGTCAAAATAACACATCCTTTGTCGGTTCATATTTCTACTGGCAGCAGCTGCAGCATAGCTGCCACCAGAACCTGACGGCCGTCCTCCGACTGATTTTTCGGGCTGTTCATGAGCAACCACTTGTGACGTAGTTGCTACTGCAGATTCAGAATCCGCCAATACTTTTCCGTTTCACTTTGCGTTTTCCTCCAGCCGGTGCGCGCTCCTGAGCTTCCACCGAAAGACTGTCCATTCCAGATTATTCATCAACCGTCCTGTTTCGTTTTTCGATTTTCGCAACAGCGGTGAAAAAATGCGTCTTTCTTCATGATTGCAACCTTAAAGGCATCCCGTGGCTTTAATTCATCATGGGGCGATTCATACTCTCCAAAGGCACTAAAGTTGGAGAGGAGCAGCGCTTAGTTCTGTACTCATTCTGTGCTTCCCCTCTACTATCCATCCAAAAACTGTATTTAAAGAAATGTTATTAAATTTAAATACAAATTTCTTGTGTTTTAATATCAATATTCACTTCTGAATTAAACATGGTCCTTCGAGTCATAAAGTGATCCAACGCTTTAACGCACCACAAAAAAGTGCAACAACAACAATAATAACAAAAAATTAACCACCACAAAATCACACACAACAGCACAGCAAGTAGACCCAAAGGAAAAAATTACCTCCCTTTTTCCATATAAGTAAGTACAAGTTCTTTCTTTTCCCATAAATTTTACTTGTATCTTACTTACTTACTTTTAATGGCACAACAGCCCATGGAGGGCCTTTTCGATTTTGCCTGTGCCGAGATTCGAACCCCGGACACTCTGCGTAGCAGTCCAACGCACTACCACTACACCACAGCGACCACATACTTGTAACTTTCTATACATAATATATTAAGTTTTCCCATATTTAAAATATTGTGTATAAATTTTATATATTATTTTATCAAATATTGGGTCGATCGTACAAATATTCTTGGTATGTACATACATAAAGTAAATAAGTTCCGTGTACAACAACAAATGCACACTTATTGCTGTACAGAGAGTTCCTTGCTATTTTCGTTTACCTCTAAACGATCAACAAGTAAAAAAAAATATTATACTGTGTGCCTTACTTTACTTACTTTTAATGGCACAACAGCCCATGGAGGGCCTAGGCCAAGCTTTTCGCATCCACTCATGTTGTGCGTGTTATATTTGTACATAAATGGAAGGGACCTACAGGTTAATGCCGAATCCGAACGCGAAGTGAAAAGCTTTTCATAGGCATATACATATATTTAGATACACTCAGATTAAATTATGGATTTTTACATTTTATATACACTTATATATATTTTTTTCATTAAAAATATTATATATAATATATAAATCAGTTGATTTTGTACAAAAACAAAAAAATATATATTATAAATTCATTAGTCCATACCATTCCTTCCATTCCGGTGCTAACTTCTACCACAAAGCGACAAACTTTTCGTTCGGTTGCCAAGCTGTTTTCACCCGGCAGGGTGGCTATCGCCTATTATGAAACGAGCGAAAATCTCACACCATCAGCTCTGATTGGCAGGCACGGATTGAGACTAATACATTAAGTATTCCGTTCATACAAGAAACAGGTTCTTAGAGAAACTTTCCACCATGGACAACAGCGAAATCCCTCAGTGGATGCAGTCCTCGCAGAGTAATCAAGTTCAACTTCCCGAACTTTGTTACTTGTAGAAGCTAACTGTGCTTGCCTTTTTAGTCTCACTCAAGAGAAGGACAATTCCGGTTCTTATCTCTTGATTGCAAAAGGTTAAGGTGGCAAACAATAAGCCTTCTGCGGTTACAACTCTGCGTTGTAAAAAACGCATTGTGCTTGCGTTTTGTTCTCACACTCAGGAGAAGAACAACTCCGATCCTCGTCTCCTGGTGACAAAGGGTTGGCAGCCCTCCTGCAAGCAATAAGCATTTCGCGATTATAAGTCTCCTTCGAAAAAGCTTAGTGAGCTTGCCTTTATGTTCGCACCTGAGAGAAGGACAATTCCGTTCCTTACATCTCTTGGCGATAAAAAGTTAAGTGCAACCAATAAGCCTTTCGAAGTTAACACTCTTCTCAGCAGTTTCATACTTCAAGCTCTATCCCTCATACCGAAATTGAAGTTATCAAGACACGACTTTGTGGCCCTCTGTTGCTCCCTCCCTGGAACAAATTATTGAAATTATCTACGAGAAAAGGTATCATTACTCGATGCAAAACTAATAGAAAAGAAAAGCACTCTTCTCGTGTTAAATCCTTTTCTAGACAAGGAGAATATTCTCAGAGTAAATGGTCGTCTCGCTCACCCCGCTCTTAGCTACAACGAACGACACCCTATCATCATTCCTGGGAATTCTCGCTATTGTGTTTTATATTTGGAATTTCTCCATAATATGCTCCTCCATGCCGAAGTCAGTCTCATGCTTCGCATGGTGAGGCAGGAATATTTCATTCCTCGCCTAATACTAAAAATAAAAATGTGTAGTACCTACAAGCAGACAAGGCGGACCGAAATTATGGCTGCTCTCCCCCTTGAGCGCCGTAATTTACCATTGATTGTTTCCCTACTAATCTGTGCATGTTTCCAGTATTCCACAGTTCCAGTCCGCAGACGAAGGTTGTGCAACACAGCTCAACATGACTCACTCCGCAGTGGTGATCGTTGTTCCCGGTTAAAGACCAGCCAATGCGGTCGATCCGGCACATCCTACTAATGCCGCCATCCGTACCCTCCGCAGTCTCGAGGAGTTGTTCGGTGACGGTATAAGGACCCTGCAGCGTCTGAAGGAGGCATTTAATTTTGCACTCGTGCCAGGTGGCCGGGATGTTTAAGCCACCCTAATGCACCTTTTCTTTCCTATTCATTTTCTCTATCCTTGTTTCTTTTCGTTCTATTTCTTTTGCTATTGCTTTCTCTTAGTTCTTCTCTAGAACACTTTCACACCGGTCGGTTGGGCTCTTCAATATATTTATTGTACAATTTATCCTTCCAATAAATTTGTTAATCTTGTTAAATTTAAATACAAATTTCTTGTGTAATTCCCATTAATTCATTTCTGAATTAAACAAGAAGTATTTAAGAAAATTGATCTTTAAGTAAAAGATGGAAAAGTGCTGATCTATAAATCAACTCATTGCAGTTTGTAAAAAAAAACTGATCTGCCAGTCCTATCCCTTCATAAGTCTTCCATGAGGTGTCAAT
This sequence comes from Palloptera scutellata, assembly GCA_958295655.1. Classification (NCBI taxonomy): domain Eukaryota; kingdom Metazoa; phylum Arthropoda; class Insecta; order Diptera; family Pallopteridae; genus Palloptera; species Palloptera scutellata. The sequence goes on from OY282450.1 coordinate 57,744,204, forward strand.
ATATATTCTCCTGGCTGTATTGCAGATATGGAGTTAGTTATTGCAAAGTTCGCGAGTATTCGAGATTTTGTAGTAGCAATCACAGAGTAGTTTAGTTGAGTACAAGTATGTATCTGCGATTCCCGAAACATTGGAATTGTGGCTCTTTTAGATGAACGCGTAACTACTTAAACTGTTATACTATGGACACCCTGATTTGTTGTAGATGTATATGCTGGCGGTAAAGCGGAGTTTCCTAGAGGTTGTTGTGTTGAGTACATGAGCAAAACGGTGTGATAAGATAAATGGAAAACTCGACACCGGGACTGGGATTTGTATTTAGGGAGTATTCCCTTTACTCAGACAGTTTATACAAAGTGAAACGATGCTTCCACGACATCAAAGCGCTGTAAAGTGATAAAAACTACTAACAACTTCCCAATATGTGCTCGCCACCATTACAATATGCACAGTTTGTCTTTGAAGTAACGAATTTATTTGACGTTTTTCTTTGAGAAAACTGTTGATAAGTTTAGCTTGATGCTTCATAAGCTTTAACGTTTGTACGTTATAACAGTCATCTTATGTTGTTAAGGTTTCATACACTTATTTCATTAGGGGGATTCACTAACATGGAGCAAGAGTTGCAGAATTTCAGATCTTTGACATCCATACAACGAAGAAAGAACAAAAAGCTTTGCTATTCTTTCACCTTGCAAGGGCATATGTTAAACTTAGAGAATCCCCCGATTTTATTTGTTTTTTGATAACAATATGGATCAATACAGAATTCAATAGATCCGCTTTAGATCCAAGTTATAGTAAAGAATCGCGGAAACATAGTCGATGATATTTAAAATATTAAATTTAATTTTAGCAATAAAAAAAAAATTAAAAATTAATACGCTATTGTCATAACTCTCTTCTAAACGTTTTAACATCTTCGGGTAATTATATTCACCAACTTCAAAGGGTTCAACTACAACTATTGCCGGACCAAACAAGCAATTTACTATTGGCAAAACTACGGCCAAGCGGAACAAAACACAAAATTTAATGAAGTTCGAAAAGAACCATGAGGAAATGGGAATCAAAAGAAGTAATATATAAAAATAGTGTTACCACATGGTATGAAATGGTATGTAGTCTGTACGAATCCTAAACATACTGCGTGCGTCATAACGCCATTAGACGTTTTAAGTGTTGCGTTGCGCACCAATCCATCACTACCTGGATGCACTGCAGTTACGCATCCTAAGCGCCTTTGATGCTCGTGCTTGACAAGGACAATATCGCCTACCTTCACGTCGCTCGAGCGCTTCTGCCACTTGTTACGAGTTTGGAGCGTCATCAAATATTCGTCACTCCAGCGTCACACACTGATTAAGTAAACGGACTGTATGACAGTTGTCAAACGGTATACATAAACTTCATTGATGGATGATTTTAGCTTAATTTTTTTTTTGAAAATTTAGTTTTAATTAATAATTAAAATTTTATTAAAATACGTGTTAACGTGTAGTAAAATTGAAGTTATAGGTACATAATTAATATTACCATGCGTATTATGTGTTCGAAACACCTGTTTGTACTTAGTATTATTTATTTTATTTATTATTATTACTCTTTTTTCAAAAATCTTGATCCTATCTTTATGTATTTTTATTTTCTTACTGTTAACAGACGATAATAAACAGTTATTTTTGTCGTCCAATCCTATTACCCTATATGGTCCTATACATTTATTTTCTAACTTATGACTTGCTTCATTACTTACTATTTCTAAATCTCCTACTTTTAGTTCCGTCTTATTAACCAGTTTGTCATAATTGGTTTTTTGTTTTATTTTTGATTGTTCTAATAATTTTTTAGCCCTGGCCTGTGCTACCTGTAATTTAAATTTGACCTCTTTTTCATATGATTCTGTATTATACACTAAATCCACGGTTTCTTGCTTCAAGAAAGAGTAGGTCGATGGATTTTTAAAGTAAATCAATTCTAATGGGCAGTATCGGTGAACTGATGAGGGCTTTGTATTATAGCAGTAAACAAAATATTTCAACCATTCATCCCAGTCATATTTTTCAATGAAAATATTCATTAAAAGTTCGATCAACTCGTTCCACTGTACCCAAAGTTTGATGATGGTAAGGAGTTGAAGTTTTATTTTAAATTTTTAAGAGTGAAGTCAGTTCTTCAAAAATTTGATTTTATATTCGGTACCCATATCCGTTATGATTTTTTTCGAGGACCGAAAGAAAAAATATAAAGTCTTCAAAAATGGTTTTCGCAACTACCTTTGCATGTTTTGTTTGCACCGGTCAAACGGCCATTAGTTCTTTAATTTTAATCAAGCTTTTGTTTAGCTCGCAAGATTCGCAATTCTTAACGTTTTTTGTGTAATATTTTTCCAATAATAATTTTGTCTGATTTTTTTTTGCCATACAACTGATTCCACGGTGGCCACCTTTAACTGGATCATCGTTGAATTGTATTAAAATTGTGTTTTTGCCCTCTTTATTTTTTACAATGATTACTTTTGGCGTTAACGCTATTACTATATTTTTTAGTGATTTGTTGCCCTATTCTTTTAGTTTGTTTATCCTGATAAACTCAAATATTTTATCATTTAATGATAGTTGCAACTTTGTGGTTTTATGTTTACCTGCCTCTTTTTCTAGACTGGGAAAGTATCGATCTAGATCGATATTTCCTTGAGTAAACAAATCACTTATATCAATGTTACTTAATACATACATTCTTTCCGCTCTTAAGGGTAAATGTTTGAGATGTATTAGTAATACCAACATAATTTTTTCCTTCATTGTAGTTTAGTACTTCATAAATTTTGGGCTTACAATATGTTAGCTCAATTTCTGTTTTATTTTTGTTTTTGTGTTCGAAAAAATAATAAGCAGTTTACAAATAAAATAAACAACTCCCTGCACAAGAATGAGTGCAAAACTTTCGAAGGTTGTTAAACTTAATATGTTAAACAGCTGTTAAACTTTGTCGAAGTCATTGGCTCGGCTTTGGTACCTCTTTTTCAATCTTCTTTTCTGCATTGGAGTCCAAAGGGAGTCTATGCCCTCAGTGTCGCCAGCGATTACTATTTCATTAATAACATTGGATTGGGAGTTCTCTATTTTCGACTCTTTAGCTCCCACTTTTCTTGCTTTTCGTTAACAGGTCGTGTTTCAGGGTTCATTAGTGCTGGTTTATATAGTTTTTTAGTTTTATATTACATATCAGATTTTAGAAATAATTTTTGTCAATGTGGCCTTGAACATATTTGCTTTTATATTCAATATTCATAATATGTTTTTAAGGTTTTTTTTTTTAATTTCACAGTGTAACGCATAAATTCAATATCAGTTAACGGCACTTTCAATTGTATCCAAGCAGTTGAAACTCGCGACTTATTTGGAATACAGAATTAGTTAGTTAACTTATTTCATTTTAAATGTTTTTTTTTAACTGTTCAATATGATGCGTGTGCCCTTGTATATATCTTCTACTTCTTCCCACTGCTCCGGCTTTAGGTTTTTCAGCGATACACGACCAGCTAGTGGGTAGCATATTCTAGTAAGGCATTGATCGAAATAATGATGATAATCAGACGGAGCAAGTTCTAGGGAATTCGTCGCGTGAGCAAAACTTCCCATCCACTATTTTCCTAATAATTTTGAATTGGACTAGCAACATGAGGGCGCTTGTCATGTTGGAAAATTACGGTTCGTGCTGGGTCGCATATTCTTGTAGTTTTTTTTTTGCCATTCTTCTTCTTTTAATAGCACAACAGCCCATAGAGGGCCTAGGCTGAGGTTTTCGCATCCACCCATGTTGTGCGTGTTATATTTGTACATAAATAGAAATTTTTTTTTTGGCAATTGTCCTCTCTTAATAGTTACACCTGGTTTTAGCAGTTGTAAAAGATTCCACCAACTACAAAACAGGCGCGATGAATATTCTGCTTCTTGGTTGATGTTCCTGGTTGACCGAGCTTCTCATACGACTTACTGCGGGCTTCGGGTTGTCGTAATAAATCCATTTGTCGTCGCCAGTATTCGATGCAAAATCGACTTATTTTTATAGCGCTGAAATTCTCGGCTTCAAGTCGTATGGCACCCTTTTACTTTACTTCCTTTTGAATGAACCCTAATTCTTTAAGCATTGAAAATTACTGGCTGAGTACTTACTGAGCGTTTAAATTTTATTGCATTTGGTATGAGTCTTCGTCGAGTAACTTTTCCAATTTTTCATCATCGAAGTTTTTCACTTGGCCAGGGCTTTCCATGTCTTCCGTGTCAAAATCTACACTTTTAAAGCATCGAAACTCGGATTCGCATGTTTTAATTGATTGAGTATTATGATCACCGTAAACTTCCAACAGCAATCGATGACTTTCAGCAGCACTTTTTACGAACCTTCCCGCAAATGCTATTTATTTGGCACGTATGCTGACATGTTTGTAGCGCAAAAAGGTTATGTTGTTTACAAATGTTGGCAAATTGATATATAATCAAAACAAAAGTTACATGGCGCAGCCAAAACAAGAAGTCAAGTTATACACAATATATTATAAAGCAAGTTAGTTTTTACGATAATTTCAAAGCTTTGAGGTTGTGCCGTAGTCGCCAAAAAATGTGCGGAATAAAAATTGAGAGTTTCTAAGGTGAGTATTAGTTTTTTTTGTGTTTAGTATGTGTGTCCTAATGTGCAATAAATTCAAAGTCATCGAATCCGAACCGAGATCCGTTTGCATAGGAAGAAAGTATATATGTATATACAGTACATACATACAAAAACCACAGAGGGTTTTGCTTGTGTTTAAATTTGATTGCGAGCCCATTTCTAACAATTATTTAAAACCAAACAAAATTTTGTTTTGAAAGTCAATGGGATTATACTATATATATTCAAGGAGTTAGTTATCGAACATTTCTTTACACCTTTTAATTTCCTACTAAGAAGAACAAAACTATCTCCAGGATTACTTTAATTATTTTGATCTTGATATAATTGTTCTCTTAATTAATTTAATATTTTAAAATTTATATTCAATATTGTTAAATTTAACTATTACGTGGATTCTTAATTTTTATATTTTCAGATCGCTACGGCTATACTAGCAGAAATGATACACAATATAACTCCGGAACTCAACAAAGATATAACAATAGATTTAATAAATACGGAGAATATAATCAGAGCAGCTTTTCCGATCCTGCTAACAGCAACCGTACTAGTGATGGTAGAAACACTGGAACCAGAAACTTTAATAGAGGAAATCATCAACATGGTAACAGAAGATATTAAATAGGATTAACAAGAAGAACGCTGTAATTGTACAATACCTCTTAATTAAGAGTGTATACATACTTTCTACACAATTCATTCGAACGGGAAAAACCTAATTTTCATGTGAAACTTCCAATTTGTTTCAAATAATAAATAGCTCGGGTATATTAGAAAACCCGTATAGAAAAAGCTAAATTTCTATATTAACATTCTAACTAGAGTCATCGATAAAATATGTAATTCGAGTAGAAATGCAAAGTAAATATTATAATAATGCACAGATGTATGTATTTATATACTTTATTCAGTAGTAAATATATATAACAAGGAAACAAATAAAAGAGATATAAAAGTATGTGCAGTAACAAAAATTTAATTTTTATTCTTAAAGTAATCGATTATTAAGCACTGAGGCATATTTTATTTAGCATATTGTTACGTTGTGCTACCTTTTTTGTTCCAACTAGATGAGAGATTCTGCAAAAGTCATGTGGTACGCCTGCTGCAAGTGCGGCTGAAGTTTAATCGTGAGGTGGGTTCTTACTTAAGGAAACTTTTCTGTATATAAAAATTATTTCATGCTACCTTGTTTGGATTCATGGCATTCATCATTGCTGCAACCACTATAGCCAACGCCACGGTTGTCAACTTTTAGATTTTTGAAAACGGGACACACTCATTGAAATCGACCCATTCGTAAAACAAATGTCTTCGATGTCAATTGATAGAGTTTTTATATGTATACGATCATTTTACTTGGACTTGTTTGTTAAAAACAAAAAATTGTGTGCGTCAGTCTGACGCTCTACAGAAGTTTACTTCTTCAGAAAGTTTGCGTTTTGGGTTTTATTTTATTTATATATTATGGCTTTTAGAAGCATAATTCATAACGCAAATAATATCACATTCTTATTATATACAATTAATTAACATAATTTTAAGAATGGGTTATTAATAACTAAAGCATTGAACCATATACCACCAACCAAACAACATCTATCTTATTTCTAATGATTTAGTGTGAGCGAAGAGTTTTTCTTTGAACTGACCAATGTTACTGTTTTTAATAGCCTCAGGTAATTCATTATAGCATATTAACCCTTTATAAAACAGACTATTTTTTCAGACTCTGTTTTATAGACTCGTATTAATGTCGTGGACCTCATAGTTGAGTTTAATATTTGTTCTTAAATAATTCGGCATGTGTCCGTTATTTATATTGTAAATAAATTTCATTGTCTAAAAAATTTGCTGCTTTACGCTTAACCAATTTAAACTGAGAAGCATTTCTTTAATAGGGGTGTCATATCGTCGATTCAGTATGAAGCGCATAGCTTTTTTTTTGCATTTTTTGTAGTTTTGCTATTTGGGAATCTATCATAATGAAGAAGATTGTGAGGCAGTAAATAAAGTGAGGTTCAACAATCGATCTATAAACTTTCACTTTATAATTCTTACTTAAATTTTTGCAAAATCTATTGAAAACCCATATTTTTTGGCTATTTTGCCTATAGTATAGTTTATGTGGTCATTAAACTTTAATTTTTTATCAATTTGTATACCCAAATACTTTATTTTGCTCACATTTTCAATTTCTTAATTATTAATCCTGATGCTTCCAAAATTTAAAATGTTTTAGTTATGATACTTGGTTTTTCCGATAATTAATTTTAAGTCTGTTTGCATCGTACATCATTTTCATTTTTGCCACTTACAGCAATTAATGCATCCTCAGCAAACAGCTTAATTGAAAAATATTTTAAAACGGAAGTTAAATTGTTAATATATATATTAAATAAGGGGCAAGAACTGATCCTTGTTGCAAATCAATCTTAACGTCAGATTCTTCAGAGATTTCCGATCCAATTATTGTCTGCTGTTTGCGATTTGTTAAAAAACTTTGAAACCAAGCTATCTCAACATCTCTAATACCAATTGCTCTTAATTTTTTTATCAATTGTCTCAAATGCTCTTTTTAAATCAACAAAAACTGCGATTGTAAAATTTTTGTTATTCAGTTCTTCTTTCCACTCATCTAAAACCATATTTAATGCTGTCTAGCATGAATGCTTTCGTCTAAACTTAGATTGTTGAGGTAAGGGTGATTTTTTAAGAGCTTAGTTTTTGAAAATCAAAAAAACTCAGAAATTTTACAAAAGTGAATTAAATTTTTATTTGGATCTATAAATCAATTACTGACATTTACTTTTTAAAGGTAATTACACTTAATTGTTGCCCGCGACTGCGCTTTAAGTGGTACATTCTGATGGTCCAATTTTGGTCCTGTTGGAACCAAATGTCGGCCAAATCCAATTCTTGCATTTTCGGCAAAAAAAAGCGTGTTATCATCGAACGTTACTTTTCTCCATTGGCCATAACGTTTTGGTCTTCATCGTCTTAAGAAGTACAACCCAATTATGCCGCCGCCCATAAACCGCATCAAATAGTGCATTTTTCGGGATGCATTGGTAGCTGCTGAATTGCCTCTGGCTGGTCTTCACTCCAAATACGGCAATCCTGCTTTACGTATTGAGCAAAAAAGGAGCCTCGTCGCTGAAAACAATTTTTGCGATTAAAAACGGATCGAATTTTGATAATAAATTTCAATAATTTGCAAACGTTGTTCAGGCATAAGTCTATTCATGATGAAATGGCAAATCAAACTGAGCATTTTTTACTTCGAATATGTCAAAAATCATGCGTGAACTGTCCGAAATATTATAAAATTAATAATATAGATAATGTAAATATCATTAATTTTTTATTTATTTCATGAAAATTGCTTGTCGCAAAATCGTAGCTGATTCATAAGTGCTTCAATATTATACAGATCCCATGAAACTATTCTTAAACTTCTTCTCATTTCAAATTTTGGATTACGTTTGATTTTAAATTGGATGGTCTCATTGGGGGGCCTGGGGCGTAGGACACAAGGTAAAGTTCGTGACAGTCGCAGGTGCGTCCATGGTCGATCCTTGCGCTTCTACGTTTCAAGTCGACACACAGCCTCCTCGTGGCGTCCCCTGGATAGCGATCTGACAACCGTCAGTGAGTTAACTAATGTGTGCGGCGGGCTTCTCCATGGCCTTGAATGAATGGTTGTGCGTCGGGCTTGGAACCCACCACGTTAAAATACCCTCCAATGAAACCTCCAAACAAGCCTCGGATAATGAACCCCTCTAATATTGACGACTCCCGCAAACGCCCAAAGGACAACGATTTACGGATATGCACCTGGAATGTCCGAACCCTCTACAGGGAAGGTGCCTCTATCCAGCTGGTGGATGTCCTCCAAAAATATAGAGCTGACATCACCGCTGTACAGGAAATGCGATGGACGGGACAGGGTTGCTCCAAAAGAGCATCCTGTGATATCTACTACAGCTGTCATGCGTCGAGACACGAATTTGGTGTTGGATTTGTGGTTGGGAAGAGACTGCGTCATCTAGTCTCGAGGTTCACAGCGGTGAACGAGCGCCTAGCCACTATCCGCATCAAGGCAAAATTCTTCAACATCAGCCTAATTTGTGTCCATGCCCCGACGGATGAGAAGGATGAAACGACCAAAGATGACTTCTACGAGCTCCTCGACAAAGCTTATGGGCATTGCCCCCGCCACGATGTTAAAATCGTGTTAGGCGACTTTAATGCCAAGGTGGGCAAGGAGAGTCTCTTTGGTCCGACGATCGGAAAATTCAGTCTCCACGACGAAGCCACCGATAACGGTATGAGACTGATCGACTTCGCCGCGGCACGAAACATGACAGTTAGTAGCACCAGATTCCAACATAAGGATATCCATAAGGCCACTTGGCTGTCCCCTGATCAATACACACGAAACCAAATTGATCACGTTGTGATCGACGGAAGGCACGCTTCCAATGTACTAGACGTACGCACAATACGTGGTGCAAACATCGACTCAGACCACTACTTGGTTGCAGCCAAGGTCTGCACACGTATATGTGTAGCAAATCGCGTACGGATAGGTACAAAGAGAAAGCTGGATGTCGAAAAGCTGCAATCACAACAGACAGCCAAAGTCTTTGCCAACCAACTTGCACTTCTCCTTTCGCAAACCACCCCTCAACTTGATGATATATGCGCACAGTGGACGCACATTTCCCGCTCTATGCGTACGGCTGCCGAAGAGGTGCTAGGCTACCACCGTCGACGGAGAAATATGTGGTACGACCAAGAGTGTCGCGATGCTACTGAAGCAAAAAACGCAGTATACAGAGCCACCCTGCAGTCAGTTGCAACGCGAGCTGCTAAGGAGCGATACAGAAAGTTGAGGAGGGAGGAGAAACGTCTTTTCAGGCGCAAGAAAAGAGATGAAGAAAGACGCGAGTTCAATGATATCGAAATGTTGCGGGACAGGAACGAGGTCCGAAAATTCTTTGAAAGAATAAGACGCCTGACTCTTGGTTTGAAGACCGGGGCCTCTTCCTGCAAGGATGAAGATGGAAATCTGGTGACAGATATCCAGGGCATAATGAGATTATGGAGGGAGCACTTTTCGCAGCTGCTTAATGGCGAAGACGGCAATAATCCCGCCACTGCGGAACCCACTCCGGAAACCCCAATCACTGACGGCGTTGAAGTACCGCCGCCTGACTATGAGGAGGTCTTAACAGCCATTGCTCGGCTGAAAAACAATAAGGCTGCAGGTGCAGATGGCCTGCCTGCTGAGTTGTTTAAGACCGGAGGCGAAGAGCTCAAAAAACGCATGCATGAGCTTCTATGCAGAATATGGTCAGATGAAAGCATGCCAAGTGATTGGAATCTCAGCGTACTCTGCCCAATCCATAAGAAGGGTGATTCCACGATCTGCGCCAACTACCGTGGGATCAGCCTTCTTAATATAGCATATAAGGTTCTATCGAGCGTACTGTGCGAAAGACTGAAGCCCATCGTCAACAAACTGATTGGACCTTATCAGTGTGGCTTCAGGCCTGGTAAATCCACCATCGACCAGATATTCACACTACGCCAAATCCTGGAAAAGACCCGAGAAAAACAGATCGACACCCATCATCTATTTGTCGATTATAAAGCCGCCTTCGACAGCACGATTAGGGATCACTTGTACGCCGCAATGTCTGATTTTGGTATCCCTGCAAAGCTCATTCGTCTTTGCAAAATGACACTGACCAACACCACCAGCGCAGTGAAAATTGGGACAGACCTCTCCGCACCATTTGATACCAAAAGAGGTTTCAGACAAGGTGACTCCCTATCGTGCGACTTCTTTAACCTAATGCTGGAGAAAATAATTCGAGCTGCGAACATCGACATATCTGGCACTATCTTCTACAAGAGTGTCATGCTGCTAGCATACGCTGATGATATTGACATCATTGGCAAAAACGCTCGAGCAGTCAGTGCAGCATTCTCCAACCTGGAAAGGGAGTCTCGTCGTGTGGGTCTAGTGGTGAACGAGGACAAAACGAAATACCTTGTGTCAACAAACAAAGAGTCACGGCGTCTTGGACAAAATGTCACTGTTGACAACTACACTTTTGAAGTCGTCAAGGATTTCGTTTATTTAGGATCCAGCATAAACACCAACAATAATGTCAGCCTTGAGATCAAGCGGAGACTAACTCTTGCCAACAGGTGTTACTACGGGCTCAGTAGGCAATTGAGAAGTAGAGCCCTCTCTCGACCGACGAAAATAACGCTCTATAAGTCCCTCATCCTTCCCGTCCTAATGTATGGCGCAGAGACGTGGACATTGACCATCAATGATGAGAGACTGTTAGGAGCGTTCGAGAGGAAGATACTCCGTAAGATCTACGGTCCAGTATGCGTGGATGACGTGTTTCGAATAAGATGGAACAATGAGCTGTATGAGCTGTACGCCGACACTGACATAGTCAAGCGTATAAAACTCCAGCAGCTTCGCTGGCTGGGTCATGTTGAGCGAATGGAAGAAAGCGCTCCGGCTAGAAAGGTGTTTTATTCGAACCACGGTGGAGGATCACGCAGAAGGGGACGTCCTAATCTCCGTTGGAAAGACCAGGTGCAGGGCAACCTGACTGCACTTGGCCTTATCAACTGGCGCCAGCGCGCGCATAGCAGAAGTGACTGGCGAAGCTTTGTGGAGGCGGCCAAGACCGATCATCGGTTGTAGCGCCAGCTAAGTAAGTAAGTAAGGTCTCATGATCTTATATTTGATGTTCCTCTAATCTTTCACATAAAATATCATTCGCATTTGTAAAAAGTAAATCAATTTTTGTTTTGGATAACTCGGTAATACGCGTATCGAAATCTACTTTTTGATGCATAGAGTGCGATCTAAACAAATCAATTAATTGAGTGCTGTAAGTGGACGGATTATTCAAATTGATATTAAAGTCACCTACCATAACATTATTTTCAGGCATTTCAATTGTGTTCCCTAAAATGTTACACAAATAATTAATAAAATTAGCATCACTCGTTCTCGGTGAATGATAAACCACTCCAAGTTGCCATTTAGGGCTAAGATGCTTCATCTTAAGGAAAATACACCAAAGATTTTTATCTATTGTCTTATCACATGTACGTTTGTATAAATAACTCTTGATTAATTATCTCGATTGTGGTACATGTTCCAGCACATAGGATTATAAGGACTGCGTCTAATAAAATTGTCCGTTACATTTTTTCCCATACTGTGTTATTGAAAGATTCAAAATCTAGTCGCAAAATCGCAGCTGAAATTTTTATCTTAGTAGCGAAGTGGAAGTGCGAGAAAATATTATTAAAATTTTTCAAAAGCAACCTCACTGGTCATTCAAAAAAATTGCCAAAGAGGTAGGGGCTAACCCTAAAACCATTTCTCGTGTTATTAAACGTTTTAAGGAAGAACTGAGTATTGATCGGAAGAAAGGTTCTGGTTAAAAGAAGGGGCCACATGACTGTGAGAAGGCGAAGAACGTTTTGACCATTTTAAAGAGAGATCCAAACATTTCGGGAAGGAAATTGGCGGGAACTAAGAAGGAAGCTGGGCTGAGGACGTACAAAGTTCAAAAAGTTCCGGATAGAAACGCCGTGAAGAATGAAATCGCGAAACAACAAGCGAAAATGCTGAGCCGAGATTTTGTCAAGAAATTTGAATGCTGCATAATGGACGATGAAACTTATGTTTTAGCGGACTTTTCCCAGCTACATGGCCAGGAATTTTATACACCTGATTCTCGAGGAAATGTCGCTGAAAAATTCAAAGACAAAAAAATTACAAAATTCCCAAAGAAATTCCTTGTTTGGCAGGTAATTTGTAGTTATGGCAAAAGGAGCAGCACACTCGAGACATCGGGTACAATCAATGGCGAAATATATTTGAAGGAATGCTTGCAAAAGAGATTGCTTCCATTTTTACATGAAGTGTCCACGTTTTTTTGGCCTGACCTCGCTTCATGTCAATACAGCAAAACGGCCTTAGAGTGGTTCCAACGGAATGAAGTGATTTTGGTACCAAGAGAAGCCAATCCACCAAACTGTCCAGAACTAAGGCCGATTGAGAGGTACTTGGCTTTAGTAAAAAGGGAGATGAAGGTAACAAAAACAAGTGGCCAAAGACCTTCAAAAGAAAGTGGTCTGCAGCAGCTGTGAGGGTGTCGGACACTACCATAAAAACATTAATGGAAGGGGTTCCTGAAAAATTAAAACTTTTTATTAAAAACTAATAATTTGTGGTTTCTTGTTTTTATTTTTTTAATCTAAAAATAATTTGCAAAATAAAATACTTTAGTTTAAAATAATCGGACTACTGGTTCAAAAGATTTCATCATTTTTGTGCCAAACAATTTTATTCGACGCACTCCTTAGCTGGATTTACAATTTCAATAAGTTTTTCTAATTCATTTTTATTATATAAAATGCTGTTAATGTTGACATACAAACAAATTATATCTTACTTACTTACTTAGCTGGCGCTACAACCGATGATCGGTCTTGGCCGCCTCCACAAAGCTCCGCCAGTCACTTCTGCTATGCGCGCGAAATATATTTGCACCTGGTCTTTCCAACGGAGATTAGGACGTCCCCTTCTGCCTGTTCCTCCACCGTGGTTGGAATAAAACACCCTTCTAGCCGGAGCGCTTTCTTCCATTCGCTCAACGTGACCCAGTCAGCGAAACCGCTGGATTTTTATACGCTTGACTATGTCAGTGTCGGCGTACAGCTCATACAGCTCATCGTTCCATCTAATTCGATACACGTCGTCCAAGCATACTGGACCGTAGATCTTACGGAGTATCTTTCTCTCCAACGCTCCTAACAGCCTCTCATCATTGATGGTCAATGTCCACGTCTCTGCGCCATACATTAGGACGGGAAGGATGACGGACTTATAGAGCGTTATTTTCGTCGGTCGAGAGAGGGCTCTACTTCTCAATTGCCTACTGAGCCCGTAGTAACACCTGTTGGCAAGAGTTAGTCTCCGCTTGATCTCAAGGCTGACATTATTGTTGGTGTTTATGCTGGATCCTAGATAAACGAAATCCTTGACGACTTCAAAAGTGTAGTTGTCAACAGTGTCATTTTGTCCAAGACGCCGTGACTCTTTGTTTGTTGACACAAGGTATTTCGTTTTGTCGTCGTTCACCACTAGACCCACACGACGAGACTCCCTTTCCAGGTTGGAGAATGCTGCACTGACTGCTCGAGCGTTTTTGCCAATGATGTCAATATCATCAGCGTATGCTAGCAGCATGACACTCTTGTAGAAGATAGTGCCAGAGATGTCGATGTTCGCAGCTCGAATTACTTTCTCCAGCATAAGGTTAAAGAAGTCGCACGATAGGGAGTCACCTTGTCTGAAACCTCTTTTGGTATCAAATGGTGCGGAGAGGTCTGTCCCAATTTTCACTGCGCTGGTGGTGTTGGTCAGTGTCATTTTGCAAAGACGAATGAGCTTTGCAGGGATACCAAAATCAGACATTGCGGCGTACAAGTGATCCCTAATCGTGCTGTCGAAGGCGGCTTTACAATCGACAAATAGATGATGGGTGTCGATCTGTTTTTCTCGGGTCTTTTCCAGGATTTGGCGTAGTGTGAATATCTGGTCGATGGTGGATTTACCAGGCCTGAAGACACACTGATAAGGTCCAATCAGTTTGTTGACGATGGGCTTCAGTCTTTCGCACAGTACGCTCGATAGAACTTTATATGCAATATTAAGAAGGCTTATCCCACGGTAGTTGGCGCAGATCGTGGAGTACGCTGAGATTCCAATCACTTGGCATGCTTTCATCTGACCATATTCTGCATAGAAGCTCATGCATGCGTTTTTTGACCTCTTCGCCTCCGGTCTTAAACAACTCAGTAGGCAGGCCATCTGCACCTGCAGCCTTATTGTTTTTCAGCCGAGCAATGGCTGTTAAGACCTCCTCATAGTCAGGCGGCGGTACTTCAACGCCGTCAGTGATTGGGGTTTTCGGAGCGGGTTCCGCAGTGGCGGGATTATTGCCGTCTTCGCCATTAAGCAGCTGCGAAAAGTGCTCCCTCCATAATCTCATTATGCCCTGGATATCTGTCACCAGATTTCCGTCTTCATCCTTGCAGAAAGAGGCCCCGGTCTTCAAACCAAGAGTCAGGCGTCTTATTCTTTCAAAGAATTTTCGGACCTCGTTCCTGTCCCGCAACATTTCGATATCATTGAACTCGCGTCTTTCTTCATCTCTTTTCTTGCGCCTGAATGTATGTTTCTCCTCCCTCCTCAACTTTCTGTATCGCTCCTTAGCAGCTCGCGTTGAAACTGACTGCAGGGTGGCTCTGTAGACTGCGTTTTTTGCTTCAGTAGCATCGCGACACTCTTGGTCGTACCACATATTTCTCCGTGGACGGTGGTAGCCTAGCACCTCTTCGCAGCCGTACGCATAGAGCGGGAAATGTGCGTCCACTGCGCGCATATATCATCAAGTTGAGGGTTGTTTTGCGATAGAAGGAGTGCGTGTTGGTTGGCCAAGACTTCGGCTGTCTGCTGTCATTGCAGCTTTTCGACATCCTCTCTTTTTACGTATCCGTACGCGATTTGCTACACATATACGTGTCCAGACCATGGCTACAACCAAGTAGTGGTCTGAGTCGATGTTTGCACCACGTATTATGCGTACGTCTAGTACATTGGAAGCGTGCCTTCCGTCGATCACAACGTGATCAATCTGGTTTCGTGTGTTTTGATCAGGGGACAGCCAAGTGGCCTTATGGATATCTTTATGTTGGAATCTGGTACTACTAACTGTCATGTTTCGTACGACGGCGAAGTCGATCAGTCTCATACCGTTATCGGTGGCTTCGTCGTGGAGACTGAATTTTCCGATCGTCGGACTAAAGAGACTCTCCTTGCCCACCTTGGCATTAAAGTCGCCTAACACGATTTTGACATCGTGCGGAGGCAATGCTCATAAGTTTTGTCAAGGAGCTCGTAGAAGTCATCTTTGGTCGTTTCATCCTTCTCATCCGTCGGGGCATGGACACAAATTAGGCTGATGTTGAAGAATTTTGCCTTGATGCGGATAGTGGCTAGGCGCTCGTTCACGGGCGTGAACCTCGAGACTAGATGACGGAGTCTCTTCCCAACCACAAATCCAACTCCAAATTCGTGTCCTTTGGGCGTTTGCGGGAGTCGTCAACATTAGAGGGGTTCATTATCCGAGGCTTATTTAGAGGATTCATTGGTGGGTATTTTAACGTGGTGGGTTCCAAGCCCGACGCACAACCATTCATTCAAGGCCATGGAGAAGCCCGCCGCACACATTAGTTAACTCACTGACGGTTGTCAGATCGCTATCCAGGGGACGCCACGAGGAGGCTGTGCGTCGACTTGAAACGTAGAAGCGCAAGGATCGACCATGGACGCACCTGCGACTGTCACGAACTTTACCTTGTGTCCTACGCCCCAGGCCCCCTAAACATATTATATCAGTATTCGCTTATTGATATTTACTAGCTTTGGATTTACTTTCGAAATATCTTTTGAATGCAGGACGATCTTTGTTAAAACAATGTGATGCACATCAACATCTAATAATTTTTTTGCACCAATTCACAACAAGTGACACATTTAATAACAATTGATTTACAATCTTTTACATCATGATCCCCAGCACATTGGCTACATGATTTTTTATTGATGCATTCGACAGCTTTATGGTTGTATTCCAAGCATTTAAAGCATCCAAATACTCGTACATACTCAAAAACCATATAGGAGTCCCACTTCACGTTAATTCTTTTTTGTTTCAAGATATTGTCGCATGTTTTTATATCTGTCTCAATAAGAGCATTATAACATTCTTCTCTTCTGTTAAAATTAGTATAGATTTTGACAACTCTGAACCCTTTACCCTCTCTTGTTCACTTTTGTTTACTTTACATTCAATTAGGCGTACTTTACATTGCTTAGTCTCTCTGTTATACCAATAACTTCAAATAGTTTCTTTTTCTCCATGCTCACATGCTTTCTTGCTCTTGCATTGCACAATTAATCCACCGTTGTTGACCTCTCTCACTGCAGCCACAAGTACCTCAGTTGGTTCTATAAGCTGCTGGTTATACAGTTCGCTGTTCGACGAACACATCATATTTTACTCTCGTGCTACTTTAAACGATTTTATTAATATGGAGCGTGAAATTAATTATATAATTGGAAAATTGTGAAAATTATATGATTCTTTCAATAATATATTTAATATTCACTTTTAAAAACAAAAACATTCGTAACTTAGCTTTTCTACATATGAAAATAATGATGTACAGGTTTCCATATTTTCCTTCTATTGTACATACATTTTTGTTCTTTTTTTGTAGACTAACTCATTGACACCCCTGAATACTCGGCGTGCTCGGTGTACATTTCACCCAGCAGATCGTGTTTGGTGTGAGAGTGAGTAAAAGCTCTTTTTTCGTGTTCGGGCAACAACAATTGAATGGTGTTCGCCGAGTAATCTTTGAATATAACCACAGCATAACTTTTTTTAGCATCTCTTTCGTTTGTTTACTCTTCTTCGCTTTGTCTTTAGGTTTTATAACGATTCTGTTCTCATTTTGTTTTGCTGCTTGAGAATATGACATTTGTTTATTATCTATGTTATTGTTGTTACCCGAACAAACTTCGTTTAGCTTTTCATTATTCTTTTCTAATGCTTTTAATATTTTACTTAATACATCTTTTTTCATTTGATTTATTTTAACTTCAATATTGTGCTCCAGAAGTGTATTAAATTCTGTAGCCACGCCAGTTTTTAACTGCAAAAGCTTTGGTACCAAAATTTCCTCCAAAAGGTTTTTCATATCAGCATTTCTTATGTTCTTATTGTCACATTTCTGTATTAAATGTTTGATTTCAACAAGCTTTATGTTAATATCAGACACAGTGCATTGATTGCAAAACCAGTTTTTTTAACATTACTGCACTTTAAACAATAAATACAGCCACATCCACCAGAACAAGAAACCGTATCGTCTGTTTCAATTTTACTGTGCACTCAGACGGCGACATTTTGCCGCTTCTGATATCACTTTTGTGAAAAATTTTTTAGTCATTGTCTTTTAACTTTTATATCTCGATATCAATTAATTATCAATAAAATTAAAAAATAGTTAGGAATATTTCAAGAAGAATTAATTATCTCTCTCACTCTAAGTTCAATGTTTTGTGGATCAGGTTAGGCTTAGTAATCTTATCTATCGCGGACATGCGTCGCAGAAGGAATTTTTAATGAACATGTTTTGAAATTGTTTATGTGATTATTTATGCAAACAATAAGCCTTGTATAGTTCAGTTTGACGGTTCTCTGATCCCACGTGTGCTACAATGCAACGCCATCTGAAAAATCATCATATCCATCAAAATATTCATACTCAAAGCTTGCGGATTTATTTGCTACGTTATTATTATAATAATCATCATCATCGCCATTAAAATATTCAGGTTGTATGATCTCAACTGGTGCAAAATTTGCAACTTGACTAGAAACTTGGCAAATCTCGTGTATGTTTTGTTGTGCTGTTGCGAGTTGTTTTCTTTCCACGAAAGAAAGATTTTCAGGCAAACTATCAAGTAAATCTTCTACTCTTCTCCTTCGTTGAGAAGAATTCGGTCACCTCAATGACTGCCTGGTGCTATATAATCTGAGGACCTTCGTCGGGACTCAATGACATGAGTGTTGTATTGGCTCTAATGAACTAATTTGCCATTCATGCTGTCTCTACGCATTAGTCTTTGCGAGTTGTTTTTGAATGAAATTCGAATTCTGTTGTGCATCAAGTTGCTTGCGAACTCTACACTATCGCGATCTCAGTTATGCTGGTTTTTTTTTTTGTGTATATATTTTCACGATAGCAGAATCTGATTTAGTTGGGATTCCGTTTTTGACGAAGTCTTCATTCGCACTGTCTCTAAGCCACCGTTTTTTTGGTGCTTGAGTTGTTATCGTAACACAATCGCCAATTATTTTTACCTTGTGTTTTTTTTCGGTCTTCAGCTCTAGAAATTGCTAAATGTTTTTGTTTGAAATGTCATATTTTTGTTTGAAATTTAAAATTTGACAAGAAATTGCTGATTCATTCTCAGCGCCCTCTAGCAATCTAATTAGAATCATACACGAATCAATTCAATCAAGTTTGGAGCATACGCGAATCAGCGCACTCTATAAATCAAGTTTGATTCATACTCGTGGATGTGGATCATATGTGCTGCCCATCATTTATGCGTATATTAATATTCGCTGCCCTTAATTTCAGTGACAATTTTTGCTACGACGATCATCTCATTAAATAAATAAATAATTGTTTGAAATTCCAGAAAGAGTAAGGAAATCAAAAGAGTTAAAAATACAGTAAAAACGAAAGAAACGAAAGAGAAAGTTTTTTTGTTTTGTTTGTTTTTTGCGATTGCGAATATCAAGCAAAAAAATTGGCATGGGAAAATTCAATGGAAAGAAATGGCAAAGAAATTTTATAAAAAATCATAGTAAAATTGTACACATTTGTAAATGCTAAATATGAATGACCAGATACAAGCGAAGCGCAATTGTATTTACTTTCAAGCAAAGAGTTTTTTCAAAAAAGAAGCAAAGAAATTTTGTGTTTTAAGTTGTAATATAGATACACAATTTTTCTGCTTTCTTTGTACAAACAAAGGCAAATGTGTAGGTGAGTGGCAATGTTATGCCAATCATGCGATCTTACCAACTGTAGAGTAAATCTTATCACTTTTTTCGGAAGACATCTTTATTATTAAGATCTTTGGTAAAAGTTTATAGTGAATAACTTTTTCGTTTAATGTACATACGAAATGTACGAAATTACACAATTCGTAACAAATTCAGTTTTTAATTCAGTACCATCGCAACAATATCAGTCGTATTTATAAACATATCTTAAATGATCTTTCTTCTTTCTTTTAATGGCACAACAGCCCATGAAAGACCCAGTCCGAGCATTTCACATCCACTCATGTTTTGCTTGTTATATTTGTACATGAATGGAAGGGACGTACAGTTCTATGCCGAATCTGAAAAGCAAAGTTACCATAGTCCCCTGTTTGTGTAGAAAACTACGTTTTTTGACTTCCCTTTGCGAATATCTAAAATACCTGTTAAGCTATGCAACTGAGCTTTCGTGAATTTTTCTAAAAAGTCAACTATTTTCAACATTTAAAACATATTATTGCTCAAGCAATGTAACTTCATACTTAAAATGTTTGTGTAGATTTCTACACCATAACTATAAAAAGTAATCAAAACAATACCCTAATTGATAAACTTACCAAAAATTAAATAAAAATAATAATTTTCCAAATTAAAAATAAAATAAAAACAAAACAAACTTTTAATTTTATTAATTCATTAGTTACCACCCTCCAAACTTTTTGCCTACCAAAGTTTAAAAAAAATTGTATCAAAAAGAAATAACATTCATAGTTGTATTGTACTGACACGTATTTTGGATAACTTAAAAATAAAGCTTGAACATAAATACAATTTAATTAAAATGTATTCAAATATTGCATTTACATAAGTACCATAATATATTTTCTGCTGACCAAACACAGTGTGGACTTGTGCAAAATACCGGGTCAACGGGAAAAAAATTCAATGTCTTTATTTTGTTTTGACATAATTTTATTTATTTTTAATTTGATGTCCAATCGTCAAGTATACAAAATACTGTATATACAAAGCTCTTTGCTAGTACGACCTTTTGTATTCAGGTGTTATTGATCTCCGATGTCACCTTTGACATATTTCTTCATTATTTGTTTTAGCTTTATAAACGTAAACTCTTAAGCATTCTGAGTTACAGAATGCAAAAAATGTCGGCAAGGTAATTTTAAGGTTTTTAAGGTAATTTAAGATTTTTGTTATTGCCTGCAAAAAAAAATAATTTTGAATTTATAAAAAAAAATCAGTCTCCTCAAGGGGGATTTGAATACGGGTCACAAAATAAAACTTTACAACTTGTATTCAAACTTTACATTTCCTTTTATTTCAATCGCGCATACATCACTATGGTCTAATATGATCATAGCTGTTATATTCTATTGATATTATATTGATCATATGTATGTAGCTGTTATATTCATGTACATTACATCGCTCATAAAATATATTAGAAAAAGAACAACTTTGGAAATTTATGTGCTCTAGTGAAGTCATTCGTATTATGACGGAAAATTTGTTTTATATTTGCTATTAAAGAAATGCGCTTGAAAAATTTACTTAAAAAATTGTGAATCTTCTATCGAAAGTGTAACAAAACTACATTTAAAATTCGGTAGAATAGAAACGACTTCCATGAAATTTGTGGATTAATTTGTGAAACATGTGCGTGAAACTGGATCTTTATTGGGGGAAAAAACAATACGTTCTTGTATTCCTACACACCGAAAAAATTGCTGCTGTTGCTCAGTATGTGCAAGAAGAAATTACAGTGAATGGTGTGCGCTACTTCACAATGATAACTGATTATTTATGGCCTATTTTAGAAGATATGGACTTAGACAACATTAAGTTCCAACAGGAAGGTGCGTCGTGTCACATAAGTCGTGGAACAATTGATCTTTTGCGTGGGAAGTTTGAAAATCACGTTATTCCCCGATGGAAATCGTGCCAATCTGATGTCCTATTAAAAAAAAATATATACTTGCAAATTTTTGAAAATAAAGATAACAAAAAACTCTAAGCAAATATACTCTCGCAAATCCTCGAGAAACTTGCAAAACAGTAAGAATTCTAGAATCGAGACTAACTTCTTTAGAAAAATTATAAAAAGAAATAATCATTTATAAATTTTTAAAAATTATGCTATGGAATTCAAAAGGGTTATTAAAACAACAAAGCTATTGAAGCTTCAAGATGCAAAACTATATCCACAGGCACGCTAACTTATTGGCCAACTGATCCCCATAAAACTCCGGGCATGATTTGTTTTTGTCATTACATGGAAAGTATAATTATTTATGCCTTGAAAATGGTTATGATATGAATTCAGACCACTCCCCAATTTAACTGTCAGTGAGAATGATATTGTAAAGGAATATCCATTCCACATAACAAATAAAAATACCGATTGGGAATACTTCATCAAATCACTTGAAAAGCAAACAGAACATCAAATACAGATTAGCATCACTTCCTAATTAAATGAATAAATTTTAAAACAAACAACACTCATCCTGCTAATACTTCTTCAGTTAATAAAATAGTTGAACGTGGCGAGCATTAATGGATACAGGCTGGTCATATTTGACTTTGAGTATCTGTAAAACATATAAAAACACACCAATGGAATTGGAACTACTTTCTTTATTTATATTTAAAAAAGGAAAATTATAAACCATTTTAAAAATTATAAAGTTGATGTCACTTTTAGTGCTTGCAATTAAAAAAGCCAATGTATCCACTTTTGCACGTTTAGAAAATATAGAAAATAATAAAGACAACCCAAAAAAGAAATAATGTTTTCAATATTTAGTCCAAAGACCCTTGGCTTTAATAACACTCTTTACTCGTTTAGGCATACTTTCAACTAATTTTTTGATGAGTTGGCGTGGAATACTGCTCCACTCAGTCGAACTCGGGACCAAAGCTCGTTCAAATTTTTTGGTGCAGAGCCCATAAATTTTCAATAGGTTCTAGGTCTGGGCTTTGGGCAGACCACTTCATTGTTCGAAATTTTTGGTTATTGAGCCAATTTTTAACAATTTTTGCTGTGTGCTTCGGGTCTCCATCCTGTTGAAAAATTATTTCATCTTCAAGGTAAGCGCTTTTCGTCCACAAAGTCTGACAAATTCGATTCCAAAATGCGAAGATAGTCTTCCTTTTTCATAATACCATCGATTTTTACCAATGGCCCGACATTCCACTACGTGAAGCAGCCACACACCATCACGGTACCTCCACCATGCTTCATGGTTTCTTTCACTTGGTGCTTTTGCAATTTTTCATGAGGACGGTGCCAGTAATATTCCTTTCCATCGGAGTGAAACTTATTAATTTAGTCTCGTCTGACCAAATTACTCTCTTCCAATCTTCTACGCTCCAATTCTTGTGATCCTGGCAAAATTTTAGACGTGACGAAATGGTGACAGTGCTGGTTTTTTATGTTTCATTGACGCTGTTAGTCCGATTCTTTGAGGCGCTCTACGTGCTGTCCACTCACTAACGGGTTTGTTTATGGCCGCTGCAGCTTCTTTTGGTGTTGTCTTCTGCTTGGACATCATGAGGTGCTCCATGTTTTGAGCACCCCTATCGATAAGCAAAAGTGGTCGTGATTTTTTGGTTTCAGATGGGCTTATATTGCGTCTTTTTCTAACATGAAGCACGGTGGCAAATATTGAGGGATTTAGCAATTTTTCGTGCTGAATCATTGTTTTTTATCATTTCAACAATTTGGTTTTCCAAGTTTTTAGATATTTTCTTAATTTTTGCTTGAAAATGGAAATTCTTATAGAAATTGTAACAACGAGTTACTAAATTTTTTTTGTGACAAGTTCAACAATATTTTAGAAAACGGTAACTTCACTCGTAGGGTATCTCCAAATTTCATTTGCTCTTGTTTTAAAAATTAGTGTTGCCATATAGGGAAAACGAAACGTGCAAAAGTGGATACATTGGCTTTTTTCATTGCAAACACTAAAAGTTACATTAACTTTATAATTTTGAAAATGGTTTATAATTTTCCTATTTTAAATATAAATAAAGAAATTAACGGCGAAAGTGATCGTTCTTCCTTTCTGCAAAAAAGTCCATGGCGATTATTCCCTTCGAATCCCGATTTCCGACCGATGTAACCGTCTTTGCCTTCTTCGGAGCAGATTCACCCCGAAAAATCCATTGTTTTGACTGTCGCTTGGTCTCTGGCGTATAATAATGGATCCAGGTTTCATCAACGGTGACGACTCGACGCAAAAACTCCTGCGAATTTCGCTTAACGAGGTCCAAACACTGCTTCGACATTGACAGTCGTATCCGCTTGTTGTCCACCGTAAGCAATCATGTAAAATATTAATTACCGTTCCGTACGACACTCCTACGGCCTCTGCTACTTCGCGCACTTTCGTTCGGCGATCAGCGAGAATCATGTCGTAGACCTTTTCAACGATTTCTTCGGTAACCACGTCTGCCGGGCGGCCTGGGCACTCCTCATCAAAAACAGATGTACGTCCACGTTTAAATTCGTTGAACCAATATCTTACGGTTGTCATAGATGGTGAAGGGTCCCAATAGACAGCATCCAACTTCGCTTTTATTTTTTCGCATGTTTTTCCATCCAAAAATAAAAAGCGAATTACGGATCGTTATTGTTCTTTTTCCATTTTATCGCGAAACACGAAATGTGATACTAATGGCTGCCAAATAAAAACTAACCTGTGAATCAGTTTGAAATTTAGTGTGGTGTCGTGTGACAGATGGCAGTACACGACGGTAATGCCAACTTCCCTCAGCAACGCCACCGGTCGTCGCACACGGATACTTATTGATCGACCCAGGTATATGTATGCAAATCTGGCGGCCGGTTTAACAGCAGGAGCTTCCTAGGAAGCACGCGTATTCATCTTGCGACATTCACGATTCATAAGTTTTCATAGAAAACTTATGAATCTTTTATTAAATTGTGCAATTAGTTACGGGTATTGTTGGTCACACCGCACATCTTATCTTTGAACGTTTTATTTACATAATCCATATATTTGCTTTTTTTATATTTTTTTATTGATGCATTAAACACACAGGGTGTACCCTTATAAATGCAGAGGTGGGTGGAAGAAGAAGGGAGAGTGAGAGAGGGAATGCAATCCTGTACCATTTTATTTAATTGTATGTTATTAAACCCACAAATACTAATTACCCACCTGTTTCGATGCAGAATAATTACGACGTCGACATGACCGCTCACTTTTTTTTCTGTTGGTTTCCTCACTCTCTTGCATTTCAAGTAATATTTTCTCTTTCTGCATTTATGCGGACAAATAAATGTATTGAGTGAGACATCTTTATATATTATTAAGATCTTTGAAAAAAGAAGCTTTTTCGAAAAGTTATGTTTGGAAAAGTTATTTTGCGGAAGTATATTTAGTGAAGACACAAACTAACCCGCTTGCAAAAGACAGAAGCTAAAACTTAAATCGAGTAGTAAATTAGTAGTTGCCACAGTTACATTACTTACTTACTTAACTGGCACAACAACTAGTCACCAATCAAAAAATTCCGTAAATTGGAGGTAATAAATATCATACGGCATCTGAAACTGGGGAAAGCTCCACGGTATGATTTAATAATCGAATTACCATAGGAGTAACGTTCCTAACATACATTTACAATGCTGTATTAAACAGAAATATCATCCCATAGCAATGGAAGGTTGAATAAATAAGTATGAAACCGGAACCTGGTAAAAGCGTAAGCGATGCAAAGTCTCTAGTCGCTTTAAAAATTTTAGAAAGCCTCTTCCTAAAAAGAATATGCCCAATAATCAAAAATCGACACCTTTCCTGAACACCAATTCGGTTTCAGAGGTCACGCAAGACTCACAGAATAGTAGAACGAATACACTACGCTCTAGAAAATAAGAAATATTGCACAGCAGCGTTTCTCGACATCTCCCAAGTTTTCGATAGAGTATGGCACGAAGGCCTTCTTTACCAAATTAGGAAAATGCTCCCAATACACTTCTATCTCTTTACAATATTCAAGCTGGTATACCACAAAGAAGTGTAATGGGCCTAGTTCTCTATCTCCTATTTACATCAGACCTTTCTTTGGCAGAAAGAGTACTGATTGGAACTTTCGCCGATGACACTGCTGCTTTGGCAGTTAGTGAAAGACCTGTAGCAGCTTCCAATCTACTTCAGAGAAGTATTAATTATATTTCAGAATGGCTGAAATGTTGGCGATTAACTACCAATGAAACGAAGTCAACTCAAGTACTTTCACTACAAGACCGTTCCGTACGACACTCCTACATGCTCTCTAATTATAATGAATGGGAAACAAATTCCACAAGCAAATTATGCCAAATACTTCGATATCATTCTCGATCTATTCTATATATTCACAAAACGCAAAGCCAAATATCGCAAAACTCGCAAATTACACTGCACAACAAATTCCCAATTTATAGAGATATTTTAGAACCTTTGTGGACGGTATTCAACTGTGGGGCACAACAGCAAACAACAATATTGAAATCTCGCAAAAATTTGCGAAACAAAGTCTTACGAATGGTTGTAAATGCACCATGGTATGTCACAAACCTTCAACTGAACCGGGACTTCAAAATTCCAAAATTCTAAGAAGATATCAAATTTCAATACACAACCATCCCAACAATCTGTGTAAAACTCTGATGACCTCTAAAACAGTATTTAAACGTAAAGCCACGCGAAATTTCCTTGATTAAATTTGTATTTTAATGTTACTAAAAATTTAAGAAAATGTACATAAATGTAAATTTGCTTATTTATTTATTTGATATGCAAGTTATTAAATTTATAAAATCAGACATTAGACATAAATATTGTTGTTTCTTTTTGTTTTTGCCTTTTTGAATAAAAAATCATTAACAAAGTTTTGGTCTGCGAAATTTTGGAGAGTGGAAACCATGGTCAATTATCATGAAAATTGTTATGGTCGCATATGCACGTGACCAGCATAAATATTCAAACAAATTATTTTTTAAAATAAGTCTCGGAATTTTTTATATCAAAAAGCTTTCACCTCTCTTTGGTGCATTGCTCAAGCTTTTATCGCTTAACAAGAAAGCAATTATCGACATTCAATGATACGAAAATATTTTAATTTCAGTGGCAAATCACTTCATAACAACTCAAGAAAGACACGGTAAAGTCAAGGGGATTGCATCGGGTTCCACATCGCTATGATTGAAGGTACGAAAACAGTGGACGCGGCAGTGACATTATGCCATCTGTCAACACTTAAGTAGCATGTATTCTTATGCAGATGGATGTAATGACTGCGACACTACATCATTGCGCCTTCAATCTATATCTATTTAAACATGCAGCAGAATGAAAAAAAAAAAAATTATCAGCTGTGAAATTATACAATTTTATTGTTTATGTTATTTTCCTTCAAAATTCATAAACTAATGAGTGGAAATTGTGAAGAATATAGTTAAAGTCATATTGTCGTTGTCGCGTTCATACATGACCTCATGTGCTGTGGTAAATATTTTAACAAAATTTAAAGTGTTTTACTTATATAAAAAATAGGTTTTAATAAATTTAAAAATCTAAATAAATTTAAAAACTTGTGCCCACGATGAAAGTTAAAAAAAAAATCCTTCCACTCATGCTTGAAAACACAATTTTATTCTTGAAATTGGAAAAACTTAGTACAGCTTTTGATATTTTTTGCATTGCGTTATCAAAAGTACGGTTATAAACACACAATTTTAAAAAAATATATATTTGAGAGGCACAATTTACGAAATGATATGCATCCTCATTTACCTTATCAACTGTCCTAGATCAGACCTACAACTGAACCGGGACTTAAAAATTCCAATATTTTAAGAAAATATCAAATTTCAAGTTATCTCCTACAGAAGACGAATACACAACCATCTCAACAATCTATGTAAAACTCTGATGACCTAGAAAACACCATTTAAACGTGAAGCCACGCGAAATTTCCTCCATTAATTTTGTATTTTATTGCTACTAAAAATTTAAGAAAATGTACATAAATATAAATTGCATATTTAATTATTTGGTTGCATCACTGGATGTATTCCATGATGTTATTAACTTTATAACATCAAATATTAGACATAAGTATTAAATATTGTTAGCAAAGATATATTAAATTTGATAAAAGAAAAAAAATACACAATTGAAATTTAAATTTATTTAAAGAAAAATACTTACAATATGTAAATTTGATTAACCAGCAAGCCCCAAAAAAATGGATCAAAGCGGAAGCGTTATTGCCCGAAAGGATGATTCATATTTGTTATCGTTTGCGAAAATTTCCTTACCTCGTCAGTTCTTGAATTCTCCATTTCATAAAATGCTGTTGATTACAATTTTTCTTCTGTGCTATATGTATTTTAGTGCACTAATATATATTAAATAAATAAGACATGGTAGAGACACAATATGAAGTCCTCCAAAAAATATGTTGTACACCGAAGGGAATAAAAACAACAAAATTAGTTTGTTAAGTGAAGCCGAAAATTATACAAATACTTCATACCTAATAAAAACACCTGCAGTATCAAAAAATACTTTCTGCAAATTATGATGTACCAAGTCTTACGCTGCATTTACATCAGACAATTGAGAATATTAGCTGTCAAAATAGATAAAAGTTGTCTTCGTAATGTAGTCTAATTGCCTAAATTACTTAATCTATAATATTTATTTCCAGCAAGCCGCTCTGTTGTATTTTTACTTTTTCCTAAATTTGATCATTTTAAAAAAAAAACTCTAAATTTCTATTTTATTTTTTTTTTTCATTCTATGTAGTCTATGTAAATTATAAATATATTTTTTAACAATATATTACTAACAATTTTACTAATTTTAATAAAACTTACCTAAATCTCCGAATAAGAAAATAAAATTTATTGTTTTGCGCGGTAAATTTTTTATTCGTTTTTTTGTTTCTCTCATATTTACCCGAATGATCAATAAACGTGTAAACACTAAATAAATATATTTATTACAACAGCTGTCAAATTTTCGATAATGATGAAACATTTTTTTTTTTAGTAATCCTAATTGTGAATGCATGATTTATTTGTAACGCATTGCTAATTGTGTATAAGCGTTAAAAAAAAAACCATAAACTTTTGTATCAACCATAATTTATGGATCTGAAATCAACATTCCCTTTCAAAAAATTGCTAACTAAAAGGGGAATGCTTATTTTATTTTAAGGCCTTCTTAAATATTTATTCCTTCGCCACTCTTCAATTAATCTTCATTTTCTGCAATTATATATTTTAGTAAATTTTAATGAATAATTATACAAATTTATTAGAAAATATAAACTTTACTTCACTCAAAAACAATTTTAGCAAAAAATTTTCTCATCGCCAATTTAAAAAATTGTTATTTTTGACAAATTTTAGCAAAATTAAGCAAAATGAATTGTCAAAAACAGCTGGCCATTCATGTACAAATATAACACGCACAACATTAGAGAATACGAATAGCTCGGACTAGGCTCTTTAATGTTTGTTGTGCTATTAAAAGAAGAAAAAAGAATAGACACTTCGCGATTACAAAAAAAACAATTTTTAAATTTAGAAGTACACTTACTATATCAATGTTATAACTTTGTAACGGTTCATCTGAGAAGTTTAAGCTTTTAACAGCTAATGTCTAGTTCATAGTACTGTCGTTTGCAATAAAAAACTATATTTCTTACAATTAAAATAAATTTTAATTTACAAAATTTAAAAGCAATATAACAATTAAACAATATTAATTCAGTTCGCTTCACTTCGCCGTTCGGATTCGGCATAAAACTGTAGGTCTCTTCCATTCATGCACAAATATAAGACGCACAACATGAGTGGATACGAGAAGCTCGGCCTAGGCCCTCCATGGGCTGTTGTGCCATTAAAAGAAAAAGAGAAAAAGAATTCAGTTCGCTTACTCAATCCGAGCTAAAATGTTAGAACTTATAAAATTCAAAAACTTCAAACGAAGCACCAGCATTTAAAAAATGCGTTATTTATGGTTTTGCTGCCATCTTTTGATAACGGTTTAATATTTCCAGAATTTTTTTTTTCATTGTCTTTCGAAAGTACCAGTCTATGAATATAGTATGTAGTAAAGAAATCAAATAAAACATCCCAAAGTAGGTAAAATCGGGTAAGTGTACTAGTATTGCCCAGCGACGAATAGTTTTGTGACATACTGCATGTGTAATAAGTAATTAGATAAGTAAATGAAATACAATTAATTTTTGACGAAATTCGGTTTTTGTGAATAACACTGTGCAACACTGAAAAGAAAATCAATGCAAATATTGTTTTCAGATTCGTGTTCAGCATCGAGTAAGAAATATTAATAAAGTTATTTTTTGTTGTACAATGTAATCAGTTTCCATAATTTTTCCCACTACAAGATAATTTTTAGTTTTTACGAAGTTGCCAGAATACCTATTTGCGAATTTAAGATAACAATTTATTATTACCAAATCTTTAAAATGTCAAAGAAAAAAGAAATAAAGAAAAGAAAATGCTTAATTTTTACAGTAAGAATTTTTGTATTTTATTATAAATAAAAACTAAATACATTATAATAAATGGCTTCCCTTTGTGTTCATCTAGATATATGTATGTATAGCAACTTTTCTTCTCTGTTCATATTC
This sequence comes from Palloptera scutellata, assembly GCA_958295655.1. Classification (NCBI taxonomy): domain Eukaryota; kingdom Metazoa; phylum Arthropoda; class Insecta; order Diptera; family Pallopteridae; genus Palloptera; species Palloptera scutellata. The sequence continues at coordinate 57,774,326 of OY282450.1, forward strand.
GATTTCTTAACCTTTTTTTGCTAATTATCATGCTCCAAATGTCGTTTATTGTTGACAGTTCTGTTTCGCATTATAATCCAACTCGGCATACACGATAATGGGTAGTATGTAATACCACATCAGAAACAATAGTTTTATCTTTCTTCATTTTTTATTGATGGTTTATGAGGACGACATTCTGGGTACCTATTTGTCAAAAAACTCTTCAATTCACCTTCATGTACAAGCATATTTAAACGCACTTTATCTTGATTGCGGAATAATTCTTTTTTTTTTAAATATAACTGATGCCCGTTAGTATTTACATAAAACGGCGGAAACTTTTTCTTTTTCAGCACGATTTTATCGTTCAGAACATATTGTGTGAAATCAAGAATTTCATCTCGCTTGATTTCATCACATGTGCGACAAACTGACGGATTTGCTACTACTATTGGCAGTTCTCCAAGTTCTCTACGAAACTCGACAACATGCATTTGTTTTTCCTCAGCGATTTGTATATGTGATTTCTGTTGTAATAAACCAATAAAAAATGCTTTGACTATGTGCTGTAAATTTGTTGATCCTTCTATTTTAGCATATAAATCTTTAATTCCAACAACTTTCGATATAGTTTGTATAGCTCGATGGCAAACTAAACCATAGCCTTCAGGTTTTTTTGTTACAAAAATCTTAGTTTTGCCAAAAGCGCAGTTAAAGTCATGGAATACAGTATGATTATCACATAGTTTAATGTTCATTAGCTTTTGGCCGGCACGATTTTTAGACTTTCTTAAAGCTGTGCGCACTTCAGGAGCTTTAGCTGTTGCAAAGCCGGCTAGTCCTTTCCCATTTCCTGTTACTGAAAGTACAGAATATCGTCTCTTACGACCCATATTGCCTTTCATTATAAATACTATTTTATTTTCAAGGACTCGTGTATCAAAACCTTCGAAAGCCTCATCACCAACTGCATCAGGTGGACCAATACTACGACCAGGCATTTTCGACCCTGACCAACCGCGATCGATTGGGCTGATTTTCATCATTCGGAATCCTCCCATTGAATCTCTAAGTTTCATTATATTGCGCTCACGTTCAGGATCTTCAGGCAAGTTTTGCTGTTGTACTAATTCTTTTCCTCGTATAATTGGAGCATTTAATCCGGGCCATAAGATATTGGTTTTGCCTACTCCAATGGTTTGTCCCCTATTCAAATCTTTTGAAGTTTTTTTCCCAGCTCCTTTACCTCTTCCTCTTTTTTTGCCAGCATTACTTACTGATGTTACTCCACGCCATAAATCGTCAGCTGGCACTAAAATTAAATATTAAATATATTAAAATTATTATTATTAATTATTAAATTATCTCTAAATATGTACATAAATATTTAAAACTAATACTTGTTTGTAAAGGGTGATTATTTTTAGAAGTGTGGTTTTCAATCTGGCAATACTTTTTTCGGAGTTGGTCTTTTTGACAGATGTCACTTGATTTATGCTCAGTTTGGTTTGCCATTTCATAATAAATAGACTAACTCCTGAACAACGTTTGGAAATCGTGCAATTTTATTACCAAAATAATTGTTCGGTTTCACAAGAAAATTTTGTTCAGCGATGAAGCTCACTTTTGGTTGAATGGGTACGTAAATAAGCAAAATTGTCGCATTTGGAGTGATCATAATCCACATCCATTGTTGAGACACCGTTACATCCTCAAAAAGTCACTGTTTGGTGTGCTATATGGGCAGAGGGAATCATTGGTCAATATTTCTTCAAAGATGAAGCTCGTCATAATGTAACAGTCAATTGGGAACGTTAGAGCCATGATTAATGAATTTTTCGTGCCTGAATTGAAGGATGTTGATATGGACGACCTTTGGTTCCAACAAGACATGCCATACAGCTAACGAAACAATCTATTTATTGAAGGAAACTTTTGGTGAGCGCATTATCTCGCGTCGTGGGCCTGTGGCGTGGCCTCCAAGATCGTGAGATTTAACACCGCTGGACTATTTTTTGTGGGGTTATGTGAAGTTGCTTGTCTATGCAGATAAGCCCGTGACGATTGACGCCTTGGAAGAGAATATTCAGCGCGTTATTACTGACATACGGCCCCAATTGCTGCAAAAAGTGGTCGAAAATTGGGCCTCTCGGCTGGAATTTATACGAACCAGCCAGCGGCGGCCACTTGCCCGAAATCGTTTTTAAAACTTTATAATAAAGCTAAATTCTTGGTCATAACATTAACTTATATGCGTTTTATTTCTTCTTGAAAACCACACTTCTAAGAAAAACACCCTGTATAAGGCTTATTCGGGAGCGACTGAAGTCTTTAGCTCAAAATTACAGTCTATGTTTGTTTTGATGCCAGAAAGGTTCGGAACATATATTGAGCAGTTTTATAATTAACTCTTGTGAGACGTCTGTTAATCCCACCTAACTTCCTGAAGTTAGCGTAGCTCAGCGGTAGTGCGTTGGACTGTTACGCAGAGTGTCCGAGGTTCGAATTTCAGCACAGGCAAAAAAAAATAAAGGCACCACCTCTTGGCAGGCAATGGCAAACCTACAAGAGTAAAATTTGCCTATGAAAAGCTTTTCAATTCGCCGTTTGGATTCGGCATAAAACTGTAGGTCTTTTCCATTCATGTACGAATATAACACACACAACATGATTGGATTCGAAAAGCTTGGCCTTTGGCGCGACATGCGGTCATAGTCAACACTGATAAACTGAAGTTCATTGTGTTTAAGGCATACCACTTGCCACAATGGCTTTCTATCTCTTTATCGGTGTCCTGTGTGGTTGCATTCCCTCTCTCATTCTCTCTCCTTCTTCCTCCCACCTATCAATCTTCCTGACATTCAAAACAATGCTCTGCATCCATAGGGGTACACCATGTGTGTTGAATGTATAAATAAAAAAAAAAAAAAAAAAAAGTAACAATAACTGTATTCCTATGCTCTATGTTGATAATTGACGTAACATAAGTTCTATTGCATTATTTTTCCTGCTTTTTATATTGAATTTAATATATTTACAGTCAAAAAAGTCTTTTAATCCTAACTATAAGTACTTTTAGAAATATTTTATCTCATTATCATTTCACATTTTTTGCGGATTGACTCCACCATAATAATATGAAGCTCATAAGGGTAACATTAGGGTTTTTCGAATTATTTGTAATCGCATTTGCGAATAATTCGCACAAGTTTCAATATTCGCATTCGTAATTTATATGCCAATAATTTCTGCAAGTAATTTTCTCAAATTCGAAAAAAAAATTAATAAAAGTTGGTATCGCTGAAATTACTGCACGGAACATTAGTTAACCACACTAAACCAAATCGATCAAGTTGTGATCAACGGATGGCACGCTTCCAGTGTACTAGACGTAGGCACGATATGTGGTGCAAAAATCGATTCAGACCACTACTTGGTTGTAGGCAAAGTCTGCATACGAACGGACAAAGAGAAAGCTGGATGCCGAAAAGCTGCAATCACAACAGACAGCCGAAGTATTCGCCAATCGAGGTGTATTGCCATACACCCCCTAAGCTTTATGATATATGCGCGCAGTGGTCACACATTTCCCATTCCATGCGCAGGGCTGCGATGCTACTGAAGCGATAAACGTTGTCTATAGAGCTGCACTGCAGTTGCAACTGCTAAGGAGCGGAGAAACGTATTTTCAGGCGCAAAAAAAAGAAGCAGGAAGACATGAGACAGGAATGAGGTCCTTCGAAAAAATAACACTGGGGCCTCTTCCTCCAAGGACGAAGACGGAAATCTAGTGACAGATGTGCAGGGTAGGTACAGCTGCTATCAAAAAATACTTTCTGCAAATTATGATGTACCAAGTCTTACGCTGCATTTACATCAGACAATTGAGAATATTAGCTGTCAAAATAGATAAAAGTTGTCTTCGTAATGTAGTCTAATTGCCTAAATTACTTAATCTATAATATTTATTTCCAGCAAGCCGCTCTGTTGTATTTTTACTTTTTCCTAAATTTGATCATTTTAAAAAAAAAACTCTAAATTTCTATTTTATTTTTTTTTTTCATTCTATGTAGTCTATGTAAATTATAAATATATTTTTTAACAATATATTACTAACAATTTTACTAATTTTAATAAAACTTACCTAAATCTCCGAATAAGAAAATAAAATTTATTGTTTTGCGCGGTAAATTTTTTATTCGTTTTTTTGTTTCTCTCATATTTACCCGAATGATCAATAAACGTGTAAACACTAAATAAATATATTTATTACAACAGCTGTCAAATTTTCGATAATGATGAAACATTTTTTTTTTTAGTAATCCTAATTGTGAATGCATGATTTATTTGTAACGCATTGCTAATTGTGTATAAGCGTTAAAAAAAAAACCATAAACTTTTGTATCAACCATAATTTATGGATCTGAAATCAACATTCCCTTTCAAAAAATTGCTAACTAAAAGGGGAATGCTTATTTTATTTTAAGGCCTTCTTAAATATTTATTCCTTCGCCACTCTTCAATTAATCTTCATTTTCTGCAATTATATATTTTAGTAAATTTTAATGAATAATTATACAAATTTATTAGAAAATATAAACTTTACTTCACTCAAAAACAATTTTAGCAAAAAATTTTCTCATCGCCAATTTAAAAAATTGTTATTTTTGACAAATTTTAGCAAAATTAAGCAAAATGAATTGTCAAAAACAGCTGGCCATTCATGTACAAATATAACACGCACAACATTAGAGAATACGAATAGCTCGGACTAGGCTCTTTAATGTTTGTTGTGCTATTAAAAGAAGAAAAAAGAATAGACACTTCGCGATTACAAAAAAAACAATTTTTAAATTTAGAAGTACACTTACTATATCAATGTTATAACTTTGTAACGGTTCATCTGAGAAGTTTAAGCTTTTAACAGCTAATGTCTAGTTCATAGTACTGTCGTTTGCAATAAAAAACTATATTTCTTACAATTAAAATAAATTTTAATTTACAAAATTTAAAAGCAATATAACAATTAAACAATATTAATTCAGTTCGCTTCACTTCGCCGTTCGGATTCGGCATAAAACTGTAGGTCTCTTCCATTCATGCACAAATATAAGACGCACAACATGAGTGGATACGAGAAGCTCGGCCTAGGCCCTCCATGGGCTGTTGTGCCATTAAAAGAAAAAGAGAAAAAGAATTCAGTTCGCTTACTCAATCCGAGCTAAAATGTTAGAACTTATAAAATTCAAAAACTTCAAACGAAGCACCAGCATTTAAAAAATGCGTTATTTATGGTTTTGCTGCCATCTTTTGATAACGGTTTAATATTTCCAGAATTTTTTTTTTCATTGTCTTTCGAAAGTACCAGTCTATGAATATAGTATGTAGTAAAGAAATCAAATAAAACATCCCAAAGTAGGTAAAATCGGGTAAGTGTACTAGTATTGCCCAGCGACGAATAGTTTTGTGACATACTGCATGTGTAATAAGTAATTAGATAAGTAAATGAAATACAATTAATTTTTGACGAAATTCGGTTTTTGTGAATAACACTGTGCAACACTGAAAAGAAAATCAATGCAAATATTGTTTTCAGATTCGTGTTCAGCATCGAGTAAGAAATATTAATAAAGTTATTTTTTGTTGTACAATGTAATCAGTTTCCATAATTTTTCCCACTACAAGATAATTTTTAGTTTTTACGAAGTTGCCAGAATACCTATTTGCGAATTTAAGATAACAATTTATTATTACCAAATCTTTAAAATGTCAAAGAAAAAAGAAATAAAGAAAAGAAAATGCTTAATTTTTACAGTAAGAATTTTTGTATTTTATTATAAATAAAAACTAAATACATTATAATAAATGGCTTCCCTTTGTGTTCATCTAGATATATGTATGTATAGCAACTTTTCTTCTCTGTTCATATTCGATTTCTTAACCTTTTTTTGCTAATTATCATGCTCCAAATGTCGTTTATTGTTGACAGTTCTGTTTCGCATTATAATCCAACTCGGCATACACGATAATGGGTAGTATGTAATACCACATCAGAAACAATAGTTTTATCTTTCTTCATTTTTTATTGATGGTTTATGAGGACGACATTCTGGGTACCTATTTGTCAAAAAACTCTTCAATTCACCTTCATGTACAAGCATATTTAAACGCACTTTATCTTGATTGCGGAATAATTCTTTTTTTTTTAAATATAACTGATGCCCGTTAGTATTTACATAAAACGGCGGAAACTTTTTCTTTTTCAGCACGATTTTATCGTTCAGAACATATTGTGTGAAATCAAGAATTTCATCTCGCTTGATTTCATCACATGTGCGACAAACTGACGGATTTGCTACTACTATTGGCAGTTCTCCAAGTTCTCTACGAAACTCGACAACATGCATTTGTTTTTCCTCAGCGATTTGTATATGTGATTTCTGTTGTAATAAACCAATAAAAAATGCTTTGACTATGTGCTGTAAATTTGTTGATCCTTCTATTTTAGCATATAAATCTTTAATTCCAACAACTTTCGATATAGTTTGTATAGCTCGATGGCAAACTAAACCATAGCCTTCAGGTTTTTTTGTTACAAAAATCTTAGTTTTGCCAAAAGCGCAGTTAAAGTCATGGAATACAGTATGATTATCACATAGTTTAATGTTCATTAGCTTTTGGCCGGCACGATTTTTAGACTTTCTTAAAGCTGTGCGCACTTCAGGAGCTTTAGCTGTTGCAAAGCCGGCTAGTCCTTTCCCATTTCCTGTTACTGAAAGTACAGAATATCGTCTCTTACGACCCATATTGCCTTTCATTATAAATACTATTTTATTTTCAAGGACTCGTGTATCAAAACCTTCGAAAGCCTCATCACCAACTGCATCAGGTGGACCAATACTACGACCAGGCATTTTCGACCCTGACCAACCGCGATCGATTGGGCTGATTTTCATCATTCGGAATCCTCCCATTGAATCTCTAAGTTTCATTATATTGCGCTCACGTTCAGGATCTTCAGGCAAGTTTTGCTGTTGTACTAATTCTTTTCCTCGTATAATTGGAGCATTTAATCCGGGCCATAAGATATTGGTTTTGCCTACTCCAATGGTTTGTCCCCTATTCAAATCTTTTGAAGTTTTTTTCCCAGCTCCTTTACCTCTTCCTCTTTTTTTGCCAGCATTACTTACTGATGTTACTCCACGCCATAAATCGTCAGCTGGCACTAAAATTAAATATTAAATATATTAAAATTATTATTATTAATTATTAAATTATCTCTAAATATGTACATAAATATTTAAAACTAATACTTGTTTGTAAAGGGTGATTATTTTTAGAAGTGTGGTTTTCAATCTGGCAATACTTTTTTCGGAGTTGGTCTTTTTGACAGATGTCACTTGATTTATGCTCAGTTTGGTTTGCCATTTCATAATAAATAGACTAACTCCTGAACAACGTTTGGAAATCGTGCAATTTTATTACCAAAATAATTGTTCGGTTTCACAAGAAAATTTTGTTCAGCGATGAAGCTCACTTTTGGTTGAATGGGTACGTAAATAAGCAAAATTGTCGCATTTGGAGTGATCATAATCCACATCCATTGTTGAGACACCGTTACATCCTCAAAAAGTCACTGTTTGGTGTGCTATATGGGCAGAGGGAATCATTGGTCAATATTTCTTCAAAGATGAAGCCCGTCATAATGTAACAGTCAATTGGGAACGTTAGAGCCATGATTAATGAATTTTTCGTGCCTGAATTGAAGGATGTTGATATGGACGACCTTTGGTTCCAACAAGACATGCCATACAGCTAACGAAACAATCTATTTATTGAAGGAAACTTTTGGTGAGCGCATTATCTCGCGTCGTGGGCCTGTGGCGTGGCCTCCAAGATCGTGAGATTTAACACCGCTGGACTATTTTTTGTGGGGTTATGTGAAGTTGCTTGTCTATGCAGATAAGCCCGTGACGATTGACGCCTTGGAAGAGAATATTCAGCGCGTTATTACTGACATACGGCCCCAATTGCTGCAAAAAGTGGTCGAAAATTGGGCCTCTCGGCTGGAATTTATACGAACCAGCCAGCGGCGGCCACTTGCCCGAAATCGTTTTTAAAACTTTATAATAAAGCTAAATTCTTGGTCATAACATTAACTTATATGCGTTTTATTTCTTCTTGAAAACCACACTTCTAAGAAAAACACCCTGTATAAGGCTTATTCGGGAGCGACTGAAGTCTTTAGCTCAAAATTACAGTCTATGTTTGTTTTGATGCCAGAAAGGTTCGGAACATATATTGAGCAGTTTTATAATTAACTCTTGTGAGACGTCTGTTAATCCCACCTAACTTCCTGAAGTTAGCGTAGCTCAGCGGTAGTGCGTTGGACTGTTACGCAGAGTGTCCGAGGTTCGAATTTCAGCACAGGCAAAAAAAAATAAAGGCACCACCTCTTGGCAGGCAATGGCAAACCTACAAGAGTAAAATTTGCCTATGAAAAGCTTTTCAATTCGCCGTTTGGATTCGGCATAAAACTGTAGGTCTTTTCCATTCATGTACGAATATAACACACACAACATGATTGGATTCGAAAAGCTTGGCCTTTGGCGCGACATGCGGTCATAGTCAACACTGATAAACTGAAGTTCATTGTGTTTAAGGCATACCACTTGCCACAATGGCTTTCTATCTCTTTATCGGTGTCCTGTGTGGTTGCATTCCCTCTCTCATTCTCTCTCCTTCTTCCTCCCACCTATCAATCTTCCTGACATTCAAAACAATGCTCTGCATCCATAGGGGTACACCATGTGTGTTGAATGTATAAATAAAAAAAAAAAAAAAAAAAAGTAACAATAACTGTATTCCTATGCTCTATGTTGATAATTGACGTAACATAAGTTCTATTGCATTATTTTTCCTGCTTTTTATATTGAATTTAATATATTTACAGTCAAAAAAGTCTTTTAATCCTAACTATAAGTACTTTTAGAAATATTTTATCTCATTATCATTTCACATTTTTTGCGGATTGACTCCACCATAATAATATGAAGCTCATAAGGGTAACATTAGGGTTTTTCGAATTATTTGTAATCGCATTTGCGAATAATTCGCACAAGTTTCAATATTCGCATTCGTAATTTATATGCCAATAATTTCTGCAAGTAATTTTCTCAAATTCGAAAAAAAAATTAATAAAAGTTGGTATCGCTGAAATTACTGCACGGAACATTAGTTAACCACACTAAACCAAATCGATCAAGTTGTGATCAACGGATGGCACGCTTCCAGTGTACTAGACGTAGGCACGATATGTGGTGCAAAAATCGATTCAGACCACTACTTGGTTGTAGGCAAAGTCTGCATACGAACGGACAAAGAGAAAGCTGGATGCCGAAAAGCTGCAATCACAACAGACAGCCGAAGTATTCGCCAATCGAGGTGTATTGCCATACACCCCCTAAGCTTTATGATATATGCGCGCAGTGGTCACACATTTCCCATTCCATGCGCAGGGCTGCGATGCTACTGAAGCGATAAACGTTGTCTATAGAGCTGCACTGCAGTTGCAACTGCTAAGGAGCGGAGAAACGTATTTTCAGGCGCAAAAAAAAGAAGCAGGAAGACATGAGACAGGAATGAGGTCCTTCGAAAAAATAACACTGGGGCCTCTTCCTCCAAGGACGAAGACGGAAATCTAGTGACAGATGTGCAGGGTAGGTACAGCTGCTTTATGGCAATGACGGCAACAATCCCGCCTCTGGGGAATCTGTTCAGGAAACTCCAATCGCTGATGGTGTTGAAGTACCGCGGCCCTACTATAAGCAGGCATGCAGGCGCAGATGGTATGCCTGCCGAGTTGTATAAGACTAGAGGCGAAGAGCTCACATAAAGGAAACACGAGCTTCTATGCAGAATATAGTAGGGCGAAAGAATGTCAAATGATTGGAAACTCAACGTACTCTGCCCCATCCACAAGAAAGGTGATACCATGATCTGCGCCAACTACCACGGCGTATAAGGTTCTATCGAGCGTACTATATGAAAAACTGAAGCCTGGTACAGCGCAATGTCTGGTTTTGGTATCCTTGCAAAACTCATTCGTCTTTGCAAAATGACACTGTCCGACACCACCAGCGCAGTGAAAACTTGGATAGACCTCTTCGCGCCATTTGATACTAAAAGAGCTTTCAGACAGAAAGATTTTATATCGTGCGACTTCATTAACCTTATGCTGGAGAAAATAATTCGAGCTGCGAATATCGACATCTCTGACATTATCTTATACAAAAGTAATAATGCTAGCATATGCTAATGATATTGATTCATTGGTACCAACATGCATGCAGTCAATGCATGCATGTTCTCCAACCTGGAAAGGCAATCTCAACGAGTGGGGCTAGTGGTGAAGGAGGACAAAACGAAATACTTTGTGTCAACAAACCAAATGTCACTGTTGACAATTATACTTTTGAAGTCGTCAAGTATTTCGTTTACCTAGGATCCAGCATTAACACCAACAATAATGGCAGTGTTGAGATCAGGGGGAGAATAACTCTTGCCAACAGGTATTACTAAGCACTCAGTAGGCAATTCAGAAGCAGAGCCCTCTCTCGGCGGACGAAAATAACGCTCTCTAAGTCCCTCATCCTTCCCGTCCTAATGTATGGCGCTGAGACATTGACCACCAAAGATGAGAGGCTGTAGGAGCTTTTGGCGATCACTGAACTCGATGCATGCTAATGGTTCTGAACGTTCAATGCATGTGAGTAAGCAGGCGCATGTTTAAACCCATGCGAGTAAGGTAGGATAAGATTTAACTATTATAATTAGCTTATTATAACAGTTTGTAAAAACATATAAAAAGACCAGCGCACCGTTAACTATACACATACCTTGTTTTGTCTCTTTAAAATCTCAAACTGCTTTGGACTTAGTCCAAGTATGCAGACCAAAGCGAAATCTAGTTCGCTAGTTAGTGTAAGTGAAGGCAAACCTCTGCCACTGACGTCTTTTCAAATTGTTGTAATTCTTGTACTTCTATATGGCGATCCTGCCATGATCCACTTCAGCGTGGAATCTGATTAATTAAAAACTCTTTCTCTGGATGGAAGAAGCAAATATGTTTTGAGAGTATGAAATTTCGTTGAACAGATAAACGTTTTTATTTACAATACGCGCATTTACACACAATATCAATTGTGTAAACATTTATATTTTACATTTAAATAAATCAAGAAACTAAAAACACACGAAATTGGCAGACAAAAGATTAACAACAACAATGCCCCGGTACAAATTTGAGTAATACAAATTGGTGATTACCACATCAAAGTATGACTGTTTCACTGCAGCAGGCAGCAGCGGCACAACAACACCAGCAGCAACAGCAACAACAAACTACTCCACAGAGGCCTTCTTCACACAGCAACAACAGCAGCAGCAGCAATATCACTAAAAATTTAAGTTTAAGCAACAGCAACAACAACAATTGCAAGAAATAATCATGTCTGCCTTTTCCCTAGAAACTGCTTCAAAGGCATTGCTCACTTTTTCTGGCAATTTTCGGGAATTCACAGCCGAACTTATAAATAAAACTCTCAATGCAAAGGGCAAAATTGATTTCCTACAGTCTATCATGCCAAACCGACGGCAAATGTGCGCACCTCGCTGGGCAGCCATTCGATGCCAGAAAATTTTAAAATACAACAATGTCCAACATTCACACAGCGAAGAAAGACTGAATTATATTTTAGATATTTTGAACATTAAACACACAGACGTGATAAATGAGCAAGTACAACAAATGTTGAAAGACGATATAATTGAGCCATCGGTCAGCCCATACAATGCCCCACTCCTTTTGGTTCCTAAAAAGAACACAAATGACAAAAAGAAATGAAGACTTGTAGTGGACTTTAGGAAGCTCAATGATAAAATCGTTAATGACAAATTTCCGCTAACTCGACTGGAAGATGTTCTAGACAAGTTAGGCAGAGCAAAATGGTTGTCAAATTGAACTCGAACAGAGTTCGCGACCTTTGACAGTTTTTTCTACACCAAACGGACATTTTCACTTTAAAAGACTCCCTTTGGACTGAAAATCTCCTCAAGCAACTTCCAAAGAATGTTAACAATAGCACTATCAGGTTTAGAATCTGAACCATTCTTATACGTGGATGACATAATTATCCATGGCTGCAGTATGTCCCATCAAAATCAAAACTTAGTAAAAGTACTAGACAGACTTCAAAGGTACAATTTGAAACCAAATGCTGCAAAATGTTGCTTTTTGCGTTCCGAGGTAATATATTTAAGTCATCTGATTACAAGTGAAGGAGTTATAACTGACCCTGTATGACACTGTAAAAAATTACACAATTCCAAAAAATGGCGATGACGTAAGTTGCATTCTGTAACTACTATAGAAGATTCATTCCAAATTTTGCAGACATTGCAAACAGTCTAAATTCTCTTTTGAAAAAGAAGACGAAATTCACATGCAATGAAGAACGTCAAATAGCATTTGACACACTGAAAGATAAACTAATTACACCACCTTTATTATAGTATCCAGATTTCAATAAACCATTTATTCTTACCACCGATGCATCCAATTATGCGCCATGGCAAACAAAGAAGCCATTAAAAATAAAGAAAATGAAAATAATTTAAAAGAAAATAGTAAGGAGAATTGTAGTTCCCAGAAGTCTGATCAACTTCCAATATGGGAATGCACATCCATTAGTGACGTCAGAAATATAAAGAAATTGCAATTTATGAAAATATAGAAAAAGAAAATATATATATTGAAAATAATATCGTGCACGTATAATTCAGCGAAATCAGTTTCGCCCCTGAAGAAGCTACGATCCAAAGAAGAAGAAAATATGAATATATAGTTTTACTTAAAATAGAAGATAGGAAGAAAAACCAATTACCTTATAAGGGCCCATTTAGAATTTTAGATAGAATATGAGTTAATACCATAATAGAGTATAATGGTACAAATAAAGTTCATAATAACCAATTAAAAAACCATATAATGTTATACTCTAAGAAAATACTTTTTTTTCTCTTTACATATTTAACTATTACTATAAATGTATATATAATTGAAGCACAAAAATTTATTTATCTCTAACCTAATAATTTAGTGGTCGCTGTGGCGTAGTGGTTGAGCGTTGGACTGCTGCGCAGAGTGTCCGGGGTTCGAATCTCGGCACAGGCAAAATCAAAAAGTAGAAAAAATAATTTTTCTACACGGCACCACCTCTTGGCAGGCAATGGCAAACCTACAAGAGTAAAAATTTGCTATGAAAAGCTTGCACTTCGCCGTTCGAATCCGGCACTAAACTGTAGATCCCTTCCACTCATGTACAAATATAACACGCACAACATGAGTGGATGCGAAAAGCTCGGCCTATGCCCTCCATGGGCTGTTGTGCCATTAAAAGTAAAGTAAAGTAACCTAATTAATTTTTAAAATTAAGCCAAAAACGAAAACTTTATTTAAAATCATTAAAAATTAAGCCAAAAACAAAAACTTAATTTAAAATCATTAATTATAACTTAATATATATAATTATCAAATCTAAGAAAACTTATTGTAACCCCTAATATTTCTCTTAAGGGTTAGGGTATAGGGTATACACATATGTAAACACAACCTACCCCACATTCCATTCTCACAACTGCATATGTTCGACAATGCATCGAGTAACGTTTATGCTAGCGCTGCATTTTTGGCGGCCACTGAACTCGATGCATGCTAATGGTTCTGAACGTTCAATGCATGTGAGTAAGCAGGCGCATGTTTAAACCCATGCGAGTAAGTAGATAGGATAGATAAGATATAACTATTATAATTAGCTTAGTATAACAGTTTGTAAAAACATTTTGCCAAATTTTCTTTGCTATCCTTTTTTCTTTTATCTTTTCCATGATTGAAACGGAACACTTGTTTGTGTAGGAACTTGTAGGTACTAGAGTAGAAGCCCAAGCGGATTGTTGAATACAGTCATTAAAGTGTTCTACTGCTTCTCTAATGTCGTTGGGTGTTTTTAGTAGCAGTTTCAGATTAATCGTTGTGGCAACCAACTCTCTGAAGAAAGACCAATTGGTTTTATAATTTTGGAGCACACAAGCCTTGTTTACTTCCTTTTGCGTTTTGCTAAGAATAATGATCACAAGGGAATGGTCTGATGATAGGTCAAAATTTGAATGACATTTAAAACTTGTAAGACCAATACCTCTAGATACACAAAAGTCAATAAGATCAGGGATATTTTTAGGATCCGTAGGCCAATACGTTGGTTCTCCTGTTGAGATGGTGCTTAGATTTAAACTTTGCATAACAGCCAGTAGCTGTCGCCCTTTTGTAGTTATTAGTCGCGAGTCCCAAGCAGTGTGCTTTGCATTCTAATCTCCACCACTTATAAATCTGTTGCCAAGTGTCTTAAAGAACATTCCATGCTCTTCTTGTTTTATATTATGTTTTGGGGGGCTGTATATAGCAGATATTGTAATTGGCCTTATCCCAACTTCAATTACAATATTTTAGCTTGAATATGTTGCGTACAAAGGCATGCTGTTTCGTGATGTTTTATATTACGTTTTACCACTATTGCACTTCCGCGGTATTCTTTTCCGTCTCGATGCATTGTGTGGTAAAAGTTATAGTTGTTGATTTTAAAATGGTTGGTGCGAGTGAAGTGCATTTCGGATATCAGAAGCCGACTTTATTTATATCTAAGAACAATTTAATCTCAAGTATGTAGTGTGACAGACCATTTGCATTCCAGATAACTATTTTTAATTTACCGATTTTGAGAAGAGTTTGTTAGATTTATTAATAAGTATGTCATGATGGTAAGTTCCTGATTATCTGTTGTAGTAATGACATCATTTCTCGCATATCAGGTGAATTGTTTGGAAGTTGAACAATATGTGTTGCAGTTTCATTTTGATTTGGGGTGTCTCTGACGGCATGCGCGTATTTTACCGTTGTTTGTGCTTTTGGATGCTGTAGATTATTTGTCGATTCAGTCTGTGGGGCTTGTTTTTTTATGCGAGGGTTTTTTAATTGTAAGTTTTTATATACAGCACACACTTTATAATTTGCAGGATGATTTCCATCACAGAGAGCACATTTTACATCTTCAGATTTATTTTTTCTTGGACGGAGGAGTGACTTTCAACACATTTAATGCACCTAGCCTTACGTTTACAATATGCCCTTGTGTGACAATATTGATGGCAATTTGCGCATTGCGGTAACTCGTATTTGGGACAAGGCGGTTCAAATACGATTCTGCTATGTAATAAGTTCTTAACTTCATAGATTTGTTTTTTGTTACTTTTGGGTTCTAGCTCGACTAAAAATATAGGAGGTGGCCGTTTAGTAGTTCTTTGCTTTATATTCCAAATATTGGAGACTAGATGACCGAGATCGAAAAGTTCATTTTTAATACCATCCACGCAGTGGATGGATGTATGTTTTTTAGTAAAACTTTGAAGGACCTTTGTTGTTCTGGCTTATAAGTATACAATTAGGTATCTTTTAGTTCCAATTTTTTGACTATAGCGGTATATGCTTCAGACGTGTTTGTTTGTATTTTCACCCGATCACCACTTATTACTTTTATATCGTACTGCCCATCTATTTATATAGTCATGTTGAGGCGACTTTGCCAGCAAATATCAGAGGTGGTTTATATATCTTTTCCTTAGGTGCAGAGCTACTTTGGTTCTGTTCTTCTTCTACTTCAAGAATTTCAAATCTATTAGGTGTACTTTCAGGGTTACTAGGCCAGTAAGAGCTTAGCTTTGTTTGTTTAGTATTTTTTTCCTTCTTTTAGGGCGGGATACCTCAACCCAACCCTCGTTCAGGTCACATTTTTCTGTAGTACTAAATTAAATGAAGCTATGTTACTTGCCTTTTCAATGTTTTGCTGGCTTGGTAAAAGTTCACTTAGTGAGGAGCTTCGTTTTCATTGTTTTAAGTTTTTGATAGGTCTTGTTTAAATCGTACAGCTGTTGTTGTTCAATTGATGTTATCACTGATGACCATGTTGTTGTTGATGATGTTTGTGATTGAACCTGCGGCTGTTGTTGTAGTTGCTGATGTTGCTACTGTGGCAGTCGTTGTTGATCTTGCTGTTCTTTTCGATAGTGCTGCAGTTGATGCGTTGCAACTACTATTTTTGCTCTCGCTGTTGATAGTAGACTGGTGGCGCTAGTAACTGAATACAGATGACAGCTCGGTCAGCTGACCCTATTAACACTTCGTGTTTGAGTGAAATTAAAGTAAAATATTACGAAACGGGAATATTGCGCGGTAAAATGTTTTTTAGAGAGAATTCAATTAAATTTTATCTAACAAAATTTAATAATTTTCTGTTTTTTTTCGCAACAGTGCCCAGATTCGGAGTCGTATCATTAAACCTTCGAACATCGCCTCAAGAAAAAATTTTAATTTAGTATACAGAACTGCTGTCTAAAAATCACAAATGGAGCCGACAAAAAATTACACCCGAATTTTATTTAATATCCCTTACATGTCAAATGTTGGCTCCTCGTAACTCACTTTTGAAAAAACTAGAAATGGAATATGTAAATGAAATCTACCGCGGTTTTATTAATGCACGGAAATAATTTTGGTGTTATATCATGTTTTACAAGAAGTACATTTCTTTCTCGTTTGTTCTAAAATATGTGAAAAGTGAGCTAAGAGCGGTCAACATATGTAATCTTTTTGTCAAAGTTGTTAGTATTGAAAATATTATACAGTGTCGGACAATCAAATAAGAACACCTTGTTCTGAAACAAAAACATTAAAAAAATAGGCTTTTTTTTTACTTTTATTCATTTATTCCATAAGCTTAATTTTTTCTTAAAACAAAAGCAAAATCAATTCAGTGTAAAAAAAGAAAATTAAAAGTTATACATAAAATCACATTTCAAAAGGACACTTCAATTAAAAAAAAAAATTATAAAATATTGACTAAAATTGTTCACTAATGCTAATATTTTGTGGAATAGCCTTTGTTAATTAAAACCGCCTTACGCGCAAGTTGCCTGGGGTATGGAATACCACGCTCTTTGAATGCTTTGCCACAATTCGTCTTTGTTTTTAGCTCTGGTACTGCCAATCTTCTCTTTGACAATATTCCACAAGTTCTCGATTGAATTAAGGTCAGGAGATTGTGCAGGCCAGGTCATAACGAGAATTCCATTATGGGAAAACCAATCTCGCGAAAGGATTGAGGTGTGCTTTGGGTCGTTATCATGTTGCATTTTCCATTTCAGGTGCATTTCCTATTCAGCATAAGGAAGCATCACCTCCTGAAGGATGTTAACGTAAAGAAATCTGTTCATCGTTTCTTTTATCCAATACAGAGGGCCCACACCATACAAAGAGAAGCATCCCCATACCATAATGCTTCCACCTCCGTGCTTAAACGTCTTCCTAGTATATTTTGGGCTCAATTCTGTATTTTTCGGGCGTATAACCCAACGTTTGCCAACACTTCCAACAAGATTCACCTTGCTTTCGTCTGCCTATAATACGTTAGGCCATTTTTTTGCATTAATTGAACCATCCCACTCAATTTGCGCTTCAGCGAACTCTATGGGACACTTTTGACGACTTTGTGTCAACATTGGTACTTTTCGTGCTGTTCTCCTATACATTTTTTTTCCACCAAACTTCTCCTTACTGATCGAGCACAAATTTGAATTCCTGTCTCTCTCTAATTGCGGCAGTTGCCTTAAATGGATCGCGTGCCGTCAAAATTTTTATGCGATTGTCATCTGCACTTGTAGTTTTGCAGGGCCTATCTCTCTTGCAATGAAATTTTTGAGGTTATATATATTTTGCTAATAGTTTTAGCTATTTGGCGGATGCTTTGTCCCTCATTTCGCATTTTCTCGTCTGCTGTTCTTATTGTATTGTCCGCCTTCGAATGCTTCGCTTCAACTATTTTGTTTGGGAATCCCCAAAAAATATTTATGTTGCCACCTAGAAATTTATAATGTATATACCATACCATTTTCTTCTCTATAAAAATTGTTTGCCATAAGCAGTCCGATAAAAAAAATCAATGGAAGTTTTATAGTACAAGGTGTTTTTATTGTATTGTCCGACACTGTATATCATATATCAGCAATTTATTATACTTAGTAGGGACATAAATACTGTTACAACATTGAACACACCCATTCCGAACATACCCTGTTATTACCACATGGTTTATGAAAGCTGACCTCTATAGTTAGTCTGTAACGGGAATTCAAAATTGTGTCAGCATTCATCATGGAGTGGTTAGATAATGAGAACCGTATCGCTGTTATAGCACTTCTTAAGTATGAAATGAAAAAAGGCGATATTTTCAAAACGCTCCGCCCACTCGGGATCAGTCGCATGTTCGTCTACCAGTGCATAAAACTGTTTGAGGAGACTGGAGATATCAAAGACCTCCACCGGTCAGGCCATCCACGTACAGTTCGCACGCCGCAAGTCATCAAAGCCGTCAAATCAGGAATTCAGCGAAATCCGCTCCGAAAACGAAAATCATGGCCCATGAGTCATTATTAAAAAAGACTTGGGACTTGGTGCCTTCAAACGTCGCACCGGACATTTGTTTACTGCAGCTTTAGAAAAAAATAGGGTAGAAAAATCCACACGTCTTTTGGTGAAGCACGCTGATAACTTTTACAGTGCAGGAAAAATTTAACAAAAAATGATAGGGTGTATGCACGGTCATCTAAGGAACATCTGAACTGATCCGACGGGTCGAAAGGTCATCATCCAGCTTCAGTCATGGTTTGGTTGGGTATCTGTTACGATGGGGTCAAAACCTCGACCAAATATCACCAGGAAACCGTTTTGGAAGCTGTTGTGAAGCCACTTAACCATTCCCTGTTCCAAGACTATCCGTGGACTTTCCAGCAGGATACTAGGCCAGCTCATACGCTAAGGCGACCCAGACCTGGCTTCAAAACAATTTTCCAGCTTTTATTTGCTCTGAAGGATGGCCGTCTGGCAGCCCTGATCTGAACCCACTGGATTACAAATTGTGGGCAATTCTAGAAGACATGATTTGCCACAGAAGATACCCAACATTTATTCTCTGAAGACCGCTTTGATTCGTGCTGTCACTTTTCCAATTAACGAGGTGCGTGCTACTTAAGGCGGGCATTTCGAATATTTAATTGCTTTTTGTATATATATATATCTATATATATATATAACTATATCATCATATATATATCACTATATATCAATAACTATATTTTAAAAAATTGATCAAAAAAAATTTATTATTTTTAATTTTATAACATCAAATGTGTGTAACAGTATTTATGTCCCTACTAAGTAGTATAATTAATATGTTATCAGTATACCAAATTTTATGATAATAATTGGTTTGTGGCTGTCTCTTTAAAAATTTATTTAAAAAAATTGTGTTTCACCATTTTGAATTTATTTAATTTCAATTCTCAAAATAGACTATGCTACTGTGTCACAAAACGTGTACGTACGTTTCAAATTTTAAGATAATTGGTGCATATGAAGTGATGTAAAAAATGTATCAATAGGTGAAATAAAAATTTACTATTGGAATTAGAAAATTTCTGAACAACAATGGGTTAATATATTGCCATATTATTTTTCAATGTCGTATAAGCATGAATATTTTCAGGGTGATTATCCATTGGTAAGTGGTTTAAAAATTGCTTGCAAAGCTAAAAACCCAGAGATAGATGTAAGTAAAAACTAATACTTACGTTAATTAATTAATAATCATTGATTTTAAATCATCATGTCACTGTCAGCGCAGATTTTCACAGTGATTGACCTATTGGAAGTGCGTTAAAAATGGATTGCAAGATTTATGGAAATCTGGCGTGAGCAATCTTATAAATATAAGCATAGTAAAATAATATTAATTTAAAAAAACTTTTAAAGACCACGCTTATACATATATGGAAATAACAATATTTAAATTATTACTAACTTTATTATAATGTGTTACAATGTGCAAAAATGGAAATGTAAATGCGTGGCCCCGTTACAATTAGCAAGGATGGAAATATGGAAAGTCAATGAGTTCAGGGTTGTAAATCTTAAAAATAGTGTAAGACAAATTTCAGTGTTGAAAAGTGTACAAAAAGTTTTAAAAATATTAATTTACAATAAAAATAATAATTACACGGCACGCCACACTACCCCCTCTTAGAAACCAGGAAGGGTTGCAGTAAAGGTGGGATTGAACCTGTTGAGCGTACTGAATCGTCTCGAATGAAAACTTGATCGCAAGACTTCAGCTCAGAAGCAGCCGAAAACGTTCGGTGTCGTATACCAAGAAGAGACAATAGGTCGTCGTTCCTTCATCATATACCTTAACTCGGCAACCACTTCGTGCTCCCTTGTTGCGGGCTTGTTGCTGACAAACAATTCGGAAGGCAAACGAAGATTTGTACCATAGACAAGCTCTGCAGGTGTTGCCGCTAAGTCATCCTTCAAGGTGCAGCGTAGGCCTAGTAGAATTAGTGGTAAACACACTGTCCACCGATCAGCACTATGACATAGAATATCTGATTTCAGTGTGTGGTCCCATCTCTCGACCATCCCATTAGCTTGAGAGTGGTATGGTGTCGTGAGCAGATGATTAGAACCGAGGCGTTGTAGCAATTTCCTAAAAAGGTTTCTTTCAAACTGCCTACCGAGATCCGAAGTCATTGTAATTAGTATGCCGAAACGGGAAATCTAGTCATCGAGCAACGCCTTTGCTACTGTAGGCGCTGTAATATTAGGGATTGGTAAGCCATCAGGCCATCGTGTGACCGACCGATAACTGTAAGGCAATAGCGATTCCCTTCGGATAGTGAAAATTGGCTTACAATATCGATGTAAAGATGAGCGAATCGTTAAGTGGGAGTATCACGACGTTGCAATGGAGTTTTGTTGTGACGAAGGACTTTATTTCTACTATCCCGCTGAATTGTAGGCCATACGGAGCGCTCTGTCATACGGCGGGCTGTAGCTCTCGTACCGGGGTGAGAAAGGTTGTGAATTGAATGTAAAACGCTCACTCTGAATTTCTTCGTAATGAATTGCTCTTTTAATGGAGCAGTCATAGTAAACTTTACGCAAACTATTTAGAAGGAAGAGGAAATTGTTTGAGTTTAAGTATTACCTGATATAAATGATAAATTACGCAGTTCGTAACTAACTTGTCGTAATCGATACGTGTATAGTTGATTGACTGAATGCGTGACATCAGAGCGGCTGCTATATTATTTTCGTCTTGCAATTGACAAAGAGAGGCCCCTGTGTTTCCAGGGCGTACGGTAGGAACCGCCGATAAAAATCCAACATAGCTAGAAAACGTTTCAGCTCCTACGCCACGAAATTCAAGCTCTGATTTGGTACGTTGATTGTGAGCTTATGCTTTCTCAGATGCTCGAAAACCTCTCGCAAGTGGCTCCGATGTTACTCCAATAGACTTCGATGCGACACAAACATTGTCCAATTATGTAAAAACGAAGTCAAGACCACGAAATACTTTGTTCATCACGCTTTGAAATGTTTGAGCTGCGTTTCGAAGCCCGAAGGTCATCTGTGTAAACTCGTACAAGCCAAAGGGTGTAGCTATCGCCATTTTACAGATATCATCAGGGTGAATTGCCACCTGATGGAAAGCTTTCTTCAAGTCGATTTTCGATAAAATAGATTTGCCTGCCAAGACGTTCGAAAAATCTATGGCAATGGGTAGCGGTTGGGAACGGTCTGTGCATTTAAGGCGCGTTAGTCTCCGCAAGGCCTCCAAGATCCTTCTGATTTACGCACCATATGCAACGGACTTGCCAGTGGCTACTCGATGGGGGACAGATATCTAGCTTGAGAAGCGTTTCGAATTAAGTACGTGCTTCTGTTAGCTTTTCTGGCGAAAGCCTGCGTGGGCGTGCGAAAACCGGCTGGCCGTTTATAATGATCTGGTGAACAATCGTAGATTTCGTGGCCGAGCCATTAATTGTTTTAACACTAACAGTGCTTGCACTATCGATTTTACAAAAAGATTGCAATTCGGTTCTGTTGTCGCGTAAGGCTTTTCGTTTGAGGTCCACTAAAATATCCAAAGAAGCTCAAGAAGTCCGCGCCAATGACGGCGTGGAATACGTCGGCTATCAAAAAATCCACATAAATTCGCTTCGTACAATTGGACGCTGCTGTTAAATGCTCGGTCTATCTTCGCATTTGGCGGTATTATCGATACGTCAACACCGGTGTTTTGAGTTTTGAGGAAGTGTCAAATACGCGGAGGGGATAGTTTTTGACGAAATCAAGTTCCTGAAATCGTCACAGCCCAGCGATATTATTCCGAAGAAACTGTTTGCGAAAATGTACATTGTTCGCGTCATTGCTGAATGTCTTATTGTACCAACAAAAATTTGTATTTGCAGTACCGTTTTGAGGTACAGGGCTTTCGATCACCAAGAGGCATGTCTTTAAGAACTCTCTGCAAGCGGCGTTGTTGGTTGTCGGTAAAATGCTCAGTCAATGTCAGCTTGACATATGTGAATTTGTCTTTGCCGGCACCGACTCTATTATCAGCTTTATTTTCAAAAAGTTTGTTTGGAGGAAGACTCACAAGTGCAATATTAAACTTTTTAGAATCACATGCTACCAAAGAAGTTTCAAACCACTTTTAATTGTAGCGCTGCTCTTAAATCATGATGTTCGTTAAAAAAACGTGGTAATATAATAATATAATCCGTTACAATGTGCAAAAATGGAAAAGTAAATGAGTGTGAGTACAATTAGCAAGAATGGAAATAAGGAATGTTGTAAATCTTAAAAATAGTATATGATAAATTTCAGTGTTGGAAAGTGTACGATTTACAAAAGGTTTTAAAAATGTTAATTTATAATAACAATAATAATAAGGCAGTACGCCACACTTATGTGTATAATACATACTAATAAAATGTACTAAAAGGCAAACAAATTAGTCATCAGCTACACTTACTTACTTTTGATGGCACAACAGCCCATGGGGGGCCTAGGCTGAGCTTTTTCGCATCCACTCATGTTGTGCGTGTTATATTTGTACATGAATGGAAGGGACCTACAGTTTAAAGCCGAATCCGAACGGCGAAGGAAAAGCTTTTCATAACAATTTTTACTCTTGTAGGTTTGCCATTGCCTGACAAGAGGTGGTGCCGTGTAGAAAAATTATTTTTTTTACTTTTTTTTTTTTGATTTTGCCTGTGCCGAGATTCGAACCCCGGACACTCGAAACATTAAAAATGATGACCAAAATTAAAGCGTAGGGCTCATACAAAATGTTTTTATAAGAAAGTATTGATTGGAACATTCACATTTGGTATGAGCACCCTACGCTTTAATTTTTGATCATATGTTTTACGTTTAGCTCACGTTTATATCTAGTGTATTATTTTTCATCACCTCTTGACAGGCAATGGTAAACTTAGAATAAAAGTTTCCCATGAAAAGCGTTTCACTTCACCGATCGGATTCGACATAAAACTGCATGTCGCTTCAATTCTTGAACAAATTTATCTCATCAGTGATATTAGTGATAAATCTTTGTGTTTAAATAATCCATATACCATAAGTTACTCATATTCGAAAAGGTAACCAAGAAATAATATTACAAGAATTTTTCAAAAATGTTCACTGCCTGGCATTATTGACACAGACATACTACCCTGTTCTATATACTTATATTTATTTATATGCTCTTTTCACTACTCAGCACATAACGGTCAGAGTTATTTTCTAAAACTAGAGTTAATGTGTACAGTCAGATTTTTTAGATTAGATATAATATCACTTAAAAAAAACCATTTTCTTAATTAAAAAAAAATAATCCAACTATTTTTTAGTTTTTAGTACATTTTAGTATTATACACATACTTATAAGCGAGACCTTTGAAAGTTATTTTCTAGTTAATATTTTTCTTTAACTCGTTCTACTCACACTACTTTTAGTTAGTTATTTTTATTTTGGTTATTATTTTATTCTTTAATTTTAGAAGTTTTTAAGTATTAAAGCACACACATACCACAATTTATATGAGCACAGACAAAATTCAATTCAGCATTGCTAAGTCTCTTTTAAAAAGTTTTTCTTATTTGACTGGGAAGTGACGCTCCCATTTATTGAACACAATCCATTTTATTTATGGAGATTTATGAGATGAAATTGAATTTGAGAAATCTAAAAAATTTTCTTCAGCTATTTTGTTACAAAGCATTAGGGCCCTAGTAACAAGTTAATTTAAGGCATAATTAACTTTATGGAGACTTAAGTAAAATATGTGACACTGACGCGCATACCGGCAGGTACTTTAAAACTGATGGTTTCTAATAAGAGTACAGAATTAATGTTTCATAAATGTATAGCAGGCAACGAGAATTATAAGGCGGCAATGGATCAATATAGTTAAGAGGGCGCAAGGCATATTTAAAAACATTTTCTGGATACGCTCAAAACTATTTGAATGTACCATGTAGAGCGGGTTCCAAATAAACTCTGCATATTCAAGCGTTGATCTTAAAAACGAAGTATATAACAATTTGTGAGTATAGAGAGAGAGAGCTAGGAGAGATTACGACGCACAAACGTCATTACAGAATAAGCTTTTGGAATGCTATAATTAAGATGTTGCACGAAAGAAACACCAGAATAAAAAATTACTCCAAGATCTAGTATTTCCTTAAGAGAAATAAGATATAACATAAGAAGACGAGATTGTTACCCAATCTGGAAAAGGTGAGATCAGAATATTTGTCATGATTGAGATGCAAGTGATTGACACTACACCAATTTACAAAATTATTCAATTCAGAGTGTAAAATCCTAACATCTGAGGAATTTCTAATAACAAGATGCAATTTTAAATCGTAAGCATATAACAGATAATCTACTCTAGAGAAGCAAATCTCAACGTCTTTATTAAATAATATAAACAGCATGGGACCAATATGGCTATGAACGATTTGATTTCACACCATAAATCTTTATATAACAGTTACGTTGGCAAAGATATGATTTACAGCTCTATTAAAAGTCTAACAAAATCTTGTAAGAACTATTTTGTCAGTTTTGATGTCGGTAAATTTTTGTAACCCCAAATCTACTTTTAGCCTGACATTAAAAAGTTTTCATAAAGATTATCTTTTTTACAGTTGGTTGGCAACTCTGAGAATTTTAAAATGTTGGCGAGTAAGAAAAGTAAAAATAAATTGATTCTTAAAATATTTTAAAAGATTCATATTTTACAGCGAATCAAAATACGAACGCACCACGCAGGAGCAACTGCGTCATTACATGGTCACTAGGCCGAAACTAGTGACGAGTTGTGTGCAAAGCTGGCCTTTCCATTCCATACCTTGCCCGAAAAGTAAAAATAAAAAACTTACAGGAAATCAAAATTTTCGTTTATTTAATAAATAAATAATATATATTCATCTCAAGTGTTTTGCGATTTTTTCAATGAATAATCTGAAAATGTTACAAAAGTCTTACAGTGAATTGACTATCAAAAAAACGTGTATATGATTGGTGCAGTCATTCAAAAGCTGTCGAGATGAGGTGGAAGATTTTCCTCGCTCTGGTCGGCCATCAACGTCTTCAACTGAAGTTATCATTAATAAATTAAAGGAAATAGTGACAGAAAATCGTCATTTAAGTTAGAGAGAGATAGCCGCTGAACTTTCAGTGTGTCACGAATAAATTCGAACACAATTGTTTGCACATGAAACCCGTTGCCGCTCGACTAGTTTCAAAAGACTTGAATTTTCTTCAAGATTGTGAATGAATTTCTGGCCAAAAACTCAACAAATATCATCGAACAACTACCGTATTCACCTGATGTGGCTTCGTCTGGGTTTTTCTCTTTCCAAAACTCGAATTACTACTTTCATCCGATAGAAGACAAAAGAGAATACGCGGCGACAACTGAAGTGCGTTTAAAAAATGTTTTGACGATCAGATTATTCGTTGGCATAAGTGTAATATTTCGGAAGGAGCCTACTTTGAGGGCGATACAATATATTTTTGAATGAATAATAAATATTTTGTGTTTTATTGACTAATTGTGGCTACGTTTTTGACTTAGAGAGAGATAGAAGTTCAACTTTCTGTGTCACGCAGCAATTCGAACCATCGTACACAATTGTTTGCACATGATATTCAAAAATATGTTAGAAATAGTAGCAGTTTTAATTAATAAAAAAAACATAATTTTTTTTTGCTTTTTCTCTTTTTTATATTGTCAACTGTCTTTTATATATATATTATACATTTGTTTTTAATATGTTGTAGTGGTCAAATATTAATTATTTTTTGACTGTGCAAAAAAACACGGACACTGCTTTGTATATCACCTCACTATCAACTACTCCACGGCTTAGTTGAAGTTATGCTACAGTTTAAAGTTGTTTCCTGTGAAAATTAAAATTGCCTTTGTCACAGATAAGTAACGTAACGTAGAAATCTAATAGCTGAAGATACTTTAACCTCACGTTACTTTACCTCTACAATAACTTCTATTTCTTTTGTACAACAGAAAATTATGTGACATTTCATTACTTCACCTCACGGTTATTAGTATAACCATAGCAAAATGCATTCTTTATAAAACTGCTACTTATAAGTTATTAATGTATGTATGTTATTGTAAATGAATAGACAGGTGAATGCAGTGTTTACTACACTTTGAAAATATCATTAAAATTAACAATTAAAGTTACTTTCCTTTCTTACTTAATAAAATATATTTCTTTCTAGACAACTTATTTTACCCTAATTCACTTACATTTGTTGAAGAAACTTGTGCTACGACTAATTATTCTTGAGCTATCTGCTACGAACAGTAACTTATTGAAAATCCCATTGTTTTGAAAAGATAAACCTCGTATTTGAAAAAATTGGTGTGATAAAGAAGTTGTAGCACTAAACAAAAACCTCGCAGCCATTTTGCGTTAATATTTGCACACAGAATGATTTAGGTTACCAAATTCTCTTGTGCTAGGGATGGGAATTTGCTCGATAATCATTAACTATCGACAATCGTGGCAACTTAACGATAATTCTAAATTCTTTTCCGCAGCTTATTTTTATTATAACAGAATTACTAAATGTTGAGCGAAAAGTATCAAATTGTTAACGACGTTTCTTGATTCTTTCTTTATTTATAATTTATTAGACTAAATTGTTCAAACAAACTTTGATAAAATTGTGTCTAAGTCAATATATGAAACGCTTACCGTAAGTATGGGTTAAATTCAGTGAATCAATAAAGTTTAGGTACACAGAAATTTTCCCTAATTAAATTGTAATTTCTACATAAAAAGCAGTAATAAGTCATTATTTTTTTGTTAATTCAAATATCAAAGATTTTTTAATAAATATAATTCAAAAGAAGGAACTTTTTATCTTAAACACAACAAAAACTAATAATAAAATCATCAAATCAAAGGAAATCATATAAAAAAGTTTTGGTACAGAAATGGAAAATAAAAATTCTTTTAATAGAAAACGTTAATTCTATATTTGGCAGGTCCATTGGCTGTAATTATTGCTTGTAAACGACGGTGCATACTTTTTACTAACACATCGGTGTAAGATTTTGTAATTTTAGCCCATCCCATCGTTATAGCGGTTTTCAGGTTTTCTTTCGACGAAATTCTATGTTTTTGGATCCGCCTTACCAACAACTCCCATATATGTTCTATTGGATTAATGTCTGGTGATTGTGGCGAAGTATGGCGTCGCTTGCAATTGTATAAAAGCCATTCACGGACTAGATACGACGTGTGCTTTGGGTCGTTGTCGCGCTGAAAAAGAAATTGGCTGCTGTCGAGACCCAGTTGTTGCACATTTGGACTCAAATTTTTCTCCAGAACATCCAAATACATACGTTTGTCCATTTTGTCTGTTATAAAAGCCAGATTACCGGCGCCAGCTGCAGGCAGACACCCCCAAACCATTATGCTTCCAGCACCACTGTGGGCATTAAGTTGCTCGCGCGTTGATGCTAATGATGTTAATATCATCATCGTATGCTAGCAGCATGACACTCTTGTAGAAAATAGTGCAGTGGCGGGATTATTGCATCATCACTATTAAGCACCAGATTTCTGTCTTCATCCTTGCAGGAAGAAGCCCCAGTCTTCAAATCATCAGACAGGCGTCTTATTCTTTCAAAGAACTTTCGGACCTCGTTACTGTCCCGTAACATTTCGATATCATTAAACTCTCGTCTTTCTGCATCTCTTTTCTTGCGCCTGCAAAAACGTTTCTCTTCCCTCCTCAACTGTATCGCTCCAACTGCCTTATATATCCTCAAATTGAGGGGTGTTTTGCGATAGGAGGACTGCAAGTTGGTTGGGGAAGACTTCGGCTGTCTGTTGTGATTGCAGCTTTTCGACATCCAGCTTTCTCTTTGTACCTATCCGTACGCCATTTGCTACAAATACACGTATGCAGACCACATACACGTTTGCAGAACTCTTTCTTTTAATGGCACAACAGCACATGGAAGGCATAGGCTGAGCTTTTCGCATCCACTCATGTCGTGCGTGTTAAATTTGTATATGAATGGAAGGGACCTACAGTTTTATGCCGATTCCGAACAGCGAAGTGAAAAGCTTTTCATAGGCAATTTTTACTCTTGTAGGTTTTGCCATTGACTGCCAAGGTGGTGATGCCGTGTAGAAAAATAATCTTTTCTACTTTTTGATTTTGCATGTGGCGAGATTCGAACCCGGGAAACACTGCATTACAATCCAACGCACAGCAACCAATATGAAATATTAAAAACAAATTTTTTAAAGAATTGTTGCATAATTGGT
The DNA here is from genome assembly GCA_958295655.1 of Palloptera scutellata. Classification (NCBI taxonomy): domain Eukaryota; kingdom Metazoa; phylum Arthropoda; class Insecta; order Diptera; family Pallopteridae; genus Palloptera; species Palloptera scutellata. The sequence goes on from OY282450.1 coordinate 57,803,202, forward strand.
TGTAATGTATGAAAGCAAATTGTCAATAGAACTCGAAAAGAGTTTATTATTTTAAGAACTCAGAACGATGGAAAAGGAACGACGCATATCAAAGAAATGAGCACTCTTTTGAAAAGGCTCACCAAACGATCGAATCAAATATGGTATTTAAGGAGTTTTGTAGTAGAGTGAAATATTAACCTGCTGACGTTCACGAGTTTTTATAATGGTATGAAAGTGCACTCAGAAGAGCGAGAGTATATTTTGATTGTTCTACGCACTCTGATTTATAAAATTCTTTCTTATTAATTGTCGACAACTCCTCGGCCTTATCGATATGTTGCGCCAATTTTTCTTAACGATATTTCCATATCTATCTTCTATTGTCTTGGTATTTACAATAAATAGGTCGGTATCAGTGTTGCCACAACCAACAAATATTTTCTAGAAACGAACCCAAAAACGAACAAACAAAATATTATTTTAAAAATATTTATTTGGAAAAAAAAAATTTTTTTTTACAAATTTCTTAATTTTTATGTAAGATATATATTTATAATTTTTAAAAATGCCATTAGACAGGATGACAAATTTGGTTTTTAAATTTTTTAATTAAGAAAATATCGCGTATTGAGCTGGACGTCCGCAAAAACATTGTGGACAGTTGGTGCTCTGAAACAGTTGTTTCATACAGCAATTTGGCCAAATGACATCGTGTGTTTTTAAATTTGGTTAAAAACTTAATGTAAAAAAATGGTGAAAATGGTCTATTAACGTTTTACCAAAAAGTGTCTGTAAAAACGGTCAATCAGATATTTGGGCACGTACAAGTGTACAAAGTGTAGCAATGATGCAAAGAGTAAAGAAATTAAAAGACACAAATGGCGATTGTGTTACGATAAAATCTCCAACAAACACTGCGGCCGAATTCTTCTCAACGAAGGAGAAAAGCAGAAGATTTATTTGATAATTTGCCTGAAAATCTGTCCTCCGTGGAAAGAAAACTACTCGCATCAGCACAACAAAACATACACGAGATTTGCCAAGTTTCTGGTCAAGTGGCAAATTTTCCACCAGTTGAAAGCATACAACCTAAATATTTTAGTGGCGATGATGATGATTATTATAATAATAATGTACCAAATAAATCCGCAAGCTTTGGGTATGAATATTTTGATGGATATGATGATTTTGCAGAGGGCGTTGCATGCATTGGAAATACAAACGATCAAAATTAAGTTATAGCACACGTGGGATCAGAGAACCGTCAAACTGAACTATACACGGCTTATCGTTTGCATAAATCATCACATAAACAATTTCAAAACATGTTCGTTAAAAATTCCTTCTGCGACGCATGTAATGTCCGCGATAGACAATATTACTAAGCCTAACCTGAAAACCCAAAACGCAAACGTTCTGAAGAAGTAAACTTCTGTAGAGCGTCTGACTGACGCACACAATTTTTTTTTTAACAATCAAGGCCAAGTAAAAAGGTGTATACATATAAAAACTCTATCAATTGACAGCAAAGTCATTTTTTTTACGAATGGGTCGATGTGTTAAACTAATAATACAGTTTCTATGAAAGTGTGTCCCGTTTTCAAAAATCTAAAAATTGGAAACCGTGGCGTTGGTTATAGTGGTTGCAGCAATGATGAATGCCATGAATCCAAACAAGGTAGCATGAAGTAATTTTTATATACAGAGAAAAGTTTCCTTAAGTAAGAACCCACCACACGATTAAACTTCAGCCGCACTTGAAGCAGACATACCACATGACCTTTGCAGTATCTCTCATCCAAATAAGTAGTTAGGACAAAAAAGGTAGATAAAATATGCCCCCCAGTGCTTAATTACCGATTACTTTAAATATTATAAATTAAATTTTTGTTACTGCACATACTTTTAGATCTACTGAATACAAGTATATAAATACATACATCTGCCCGAGCTAGAATGTTAATATAGAAATTTAGCTTTTTCTATATGGGTTTCCTAATATACCCGAGCTATTTATTATTTGAAACAAATTGGAAGTTTTACATAAAAATTAGGTTTTTCCCGTTCGAAGGAACCGGGAGGTATTGTAATTAAAAGGTATTGTACAATTACAGAGTCCTTCTTGTATCTTCTGTTACCATGATTTTCGCTATTAATTTTCTGTGTGTTTTCAGTGTTTCTATCACTGTTCTCGCGCAGAGAAAGAGAGACGCGAATTGAGAGAATCAGTAATAAATCAGCGGCCAAACGAGGTGGTCGCGTGAACGGCATTAAATATATAAATCGGATTTCAGAGCAACAATGAAATAAACATATCTCGACGTTTTATTATCTTTAAAGCGGAGACATTTTGGTCCTTAGAGCGGGATAGGTGAAGTATTTACAGTTCATTTTGGCAATAAAAGTAGAAAAAATAAAGAAAGGCGTAAATGTGAAAGTTCCGAATTGTGCACTTTGTTTTTGTTGCATTGCACGACCGGAATAATTGTTGTTGTGGTGCGCATTTTGTTTCGCGTCGCCTAGTGTTCCTATGCTGGTTTTGCTATTCCCACCCCTTAATTGTGAAATAAGATAATGGGAAAAATTCAAATAGTTTGTGCAAATTGTGAGTCGAATTTTCAGTGCGCAAAATACTTATATAGCTGTCAGTGTTTTAATGTTCCGTAAAGACGACGCAGCTGAGTAGTTCTGGAGGCGTCAGCGCTACTGCGCAGACATGTAATACCCTTGTCCGTTTTATTGTTCGGCATATATATACATAGGTACGTACATATGTATGTACATATTATACACAGTGCGGTCTAATAAGCAATTCAGCAAGCGTTTCAGTATTCATGACTTTCCCTTATTTTATATTCCGTGCACTAGAACATTTAGATTTGTATTTCTCCAGCATCCATCTTTCTTTTTTTGCATTTGTACATGAGCATACTTATACATTCTTTGTTCCATTTCTATCTTTCACATTTGGAATTTCTTTATAAATACAAATTAATAAAGCAATTTTATTGTTTCCTCCGTGGGTTTTGTTAAGCGTTTATGTATACATATATATTCTAAAAAAATTAATTAAATTTGAATGAAGACGAAGATGCCGAAAACAAAGGGTGTGAAGGATGTAAATGGTGACAAGCTAGTGGGTGGGTCGAGCAAGACGCCTAGAGTGCACAAGTAGAAAGGTCATGGTGAGAATGTTTAATTCTGTGTTTCTGAGAGAAACAGAGAAAGGTTATCGGAAGATATTTCAGCGACTTCATGAGCGAGATTTCTGCGGCGACTTGACGATTAATTTTTGAAACTGAGCTTTTTTCTTCGGCGGCTAATTTAGCATAATTACTGCGGCTACTTGATGAGTGATTTATCGGCGGTGAGTTAAGAGTAATTTCTGCGGCGACTTGATGAGCGAGTTTATCGGCGGCGGCTTGATGGTAATATCTGCGGCGACTTGAAGTTAATTTTTGCGGCGACTTGGTGGCGAGTTTATCGGCGGCAGCTTGATGGTAATATTTGCGGCGACTTGACAGTAATTTCAGCGGCGAGCTGATGAGCGAGTTTATCGGCGGCGACTTGTGCGTAAATTTTGCTGCGACTTGATGATGCGATGTTATCGGCGGCGTTTTGAGAGTAATTTCTGCGGCGACTTGATGAGCGAGTATATCGGCGGCGGCTTGATGGTAATTTCTGCGGCGCCTTGATGGCAATTGCTTCGGCGACCTGATGAGCGAGTTTATCGGCGGCGGCTTGATGGTAATATCTGCGGCGACTTGAAGGTAATTTCTGCGGCGACGTGATGGCAATTTCTCCGGCGACTTGAGCGGGTTTATCGTCGGCGACTTGATGGCAATGTCTTCGGCGACCTTATGAGCGAGTTTATCGTCAATATCATCAGCGTATGCTAGCAGTATGACACTCTTGTAGAGGATAATACCAGAGATGTCGATGATCGCAGCTGGTATTATTTTCTCCAGAAGTCGCACGGTAGGGTCACCTTGTCTGAAACCTCTTTTGATATCAAATGGCGGGGAGAGGGGTGTCCCAATTTTCACTGCGCTGATGGTGTCGATCAGTGTCATTTTGAATGAGATTTGCAGGTAACATTTTTTTATTAGCCTAACTCACTATATAAAATTTTATTGATGGTACATATTTGTCCTTTGAATATTTCACTTGTGTGGTAGGTAGGCGTGGCTATTGCCCTATGCTAACAATTTTTAGAGCAGTTGCTTCAAAAAGATAATTCAATGAAGCATACTGAATTTGGTTCAAACCTTATCACTTATTGAAAAATTCACATGGATGGGAGGTACCACGCCCACCGATATTGCCGACTTGAGAACTTACCCTTTTCTTATTATAAGATATGTCTTTATGTATGTATAAAGTCTGGTTAAGATTGCTTAAGTTTTACTCGATTTATCCCGTACACAGACAGGCGGAGAGACGGACTTAGTCGAATCGACTACGCTACGACGCCTAATAATAAGCATTACAAACAACCGTTATTCGATCAAAGGTAATATACCCTGTACACATACACATCGCATTTATAATTTTGACCTACATATAAAAACCAATATGCATTTTCAACATTCGTTGAAAGAGTGTTGTACAAATAGGTCGTTTTTTTTGCGCTCGGCCCTTTAGTGAGTATTATTGTGATATTGGTGATTTCTCTGATTTAAAAGGAACCCAGCTAACTGATTTTGTTTCATTTTAGTAAAAAAATTTAATATTGTTCATATTTAATTTAATTCACATTCAAAATGTTCAACACTACTAGGAAAAGATTTAGTGAGATTGGTAAAGAATTGTCAAGTACCTTGATGAAAACGATTTCAAGTGTAATGACGAGGATAATAATGTTGAGCTCCCAATTAAGAATCGATATAATTTACGCACTTATTTAAACCCTGCGGGTAAGAAAGCTACGCAATCTCTTACCCCGCCTAACGCTATCGATGTTTCACCAACCTTATTGTCTTCTCCTTTGGCTTTTAATCAATCTCCCTTAGTTATTGATGAATTTCCAGCTATTCCCACTAATGCAGTTTCAACTTCGACTTCTCATATCTAAGAAATATTTCGTCATTTAAAATTAGTTTTCCGGCTGAGATGTTTGACAAAACCGTTGGTGTTAACTCCTGGCCAAAAGGTGCAATTGTGAAAGACTCAGAGAGGGTTGCGCGAGTTACAGCACACGCTACTACAGCAAGCCATCAATCACCCACCAAACCATCAAGGGCAGCACAATAACGGCCGTTGACGCCTTAAGTCAGCGGAAATGTACCGATAGCAAATTGCACAACAATAGCCAGCGAAAATCATAGGAAATTCAACAAGCAACAGCCAGCCGAAACTAATAAAAATTCAATTATGAAATACATACCTACACAAAAACTAAAACAGAAAATATTTATATTTTAAGCTAACGAATAAGATATGAAAAAATGAAGAGTCAGTTTTGTTTTGGACCAAAACCAAATAAGTCGTTTCAATTAAACTAACTCGCGCATTCCTTGTGTGGATCAAAAAACTAGCTGGGATAAATGATTTTTTGATAATAATGTATCAAATGTCAGAGGGTTAAATTCAAAGTTGAACAACCTAAATATGTATATTTTAAAAGTTTTACTTGTAATACGAGCATTTTAGCTTTCACTGAAACTTGGCTTAAACCATTTACATATGCTGAAGATGCTGAAATTATTTGTACTAATTTTAAATTTTTTAGATAAATCGCCTTCATAAACATTTCGGCGGCATTTTAATTGCCGTACATCTGAGGTTTAGATTATTCTGATGAGATTGAATTCTTATGTGTCCGCATAAGGATTGATGAGCAATATGTATTTATCCATATATATTCATATTCATATATCCCGCCTATTTCAACTGATGATATTTATCTTATCTTTTTTTTTTGATACATTTAACACACAGGGTGTACCCCTGTACCCCTATCAATGCAGAGCATTGTGTTGAATGGAAGGAAGAAGGAGAGAGAATGAGAGAGGGAATGCAATCACACACAGACACCGATAAAGAGATAGGCAGCCATTGTGGCAAGTGTTATGCCTTTTACCACAATGAACTTCATTTTATCAGTGTCGACTATGACCGCATGTAGCGCCAAAGGCCAAGCTTTTCGCATCCCCTCATGTTGTGCGTGTTATATTTGGATGAAAAATGTTTGGATCGTGTTTATGTAGATGATGACTCAAAAATTTGTATTTCTCGTTCTCAACCCTACGTTACACCTGAGGATTGACATTATCCTACCTTAGCATTATTCATTAGCTTATGGTCTAAATATTGATATAAAAACTGCTAAATTGAAATACTGTTTTCAAAGAACTAACTATGTACAATAAACTCGTTGATATTCTTTCTGTTACCTCTTGGCCGTTAGTTAATCTGAACTTTGACAGCTGCGTATCTCTATTTAATAATATTTTATATAAAGCATTTGAACAATGTGTACCTAAAGTTAAAACGTATTTTACGAATACTGGATCCATTTGGTTCACATAGGATTTAAGAAACTTAACAAATCGGAAGTCGGGAGCTTTTAAAGCTTATAAAAGAACTTGCAGCAATATGGATTATTGTAACTATTCCCGTCTTCGTCATGAATATATAAAGCTGAATGATGAATTATAGAAACTATTTAAATACTTAGTATAAAAATTAAAATTTATCACGAACCTAAATCTTTTTAAGACTTTGTGAATTCAAAACGTAAGGCCAGCGATTTCCCTCCGTCTTTATTTGTCTTGGTAATCTTGTTTCTAATAATGACATAATTGCGAACTTTTAACATTTTTTCAAATCTACACGTTTAGCTTCAATGACAATGACTCTTACTCTTTCGCCATTGATTCATTTAATACTATTTGTTTTCCAACCATAGATGCTCTAGATGTCATTTAAATCTGGGACCGATAATATTCCGAGTTGCATATTAAAAAATTGTGCCTGACACCATGAAAGGTGTCGGTGCCGAACTTTTATGTAGACCTCTGCCATAATCTATGACAAATGTTTAAAATCAGGTTTTAAACATTTGTTTGCTGGAAAGAATTTTTTATTGTTCCTCTTCATAAAAATGGTGTTAAATCTAATATCTCAAATTACAGAGTTATTGCTAAATCAAGTGTGATACCTAAGTTATTTGAATAAATTGTGGAAAACTCCTTCCCAATCTCCGAAAAACCCACTTTGACTTGAGAATTTTATATAGATCGATATCAGTCTAGCCCATCACATAACCAGCAAGTCACAGAGCGTTCAAAATCACCTTTAGCAGTGCAATTGGGATACGTGCAGATCATAGCTAGATTAAATTATTAAATTGTATTATAATCAAAATATACGTATTAGTTTGTAGTCAAAAATAAAAAGTTCTCAAGGGAAACAATATAAATAGCACCCACTGTAATTGTAATGATATATAACTATAAAATTTGTAGTTTTAGAAGCACTGTAAACAGCTGAGAAAAAATCAAAATAGCGGAAGGGCAAATATACAATAAAAAGAGAAACAAATTTTGAAATTAAAACAAACTTTGGTTCTCCGAAATAAATGCAGTAATTGTAATGGCCTATCTTTAAACCCTAGCAAATCTTATGTTTTACCAATCTCTAGAAGATCTTTACTTAGTGTTATTTTCCCAGCTTTATATGTTGGTGTGTCTGCATTGGAATTTGTTAGTAAGATTGATAATCTCGATTTCCATGTAGACTCGTCTTTAAATTGTGTTGATCATGTGAATAGTGTTATAAAACAGGTTTTCCTAACCTTCCATAATCTAAGAATGACTGCTTAGTATTTACCTGACACTACTTAGAAAAAGATTAGTAATACAATTGATTCTCCCAATTATTTCTTATGTATGTGTTGTATATGTATAGTAAATTCGATTCTCAATCATTTCATAAGTTTAAAGTAGCTTTTAATAATGTATATGTTTACGGTTTTAAAAAATTTGGCCACATTTCGACTTGGAGAAGGCATAAGCTAATTATGACGAGAAATCCGAGATATCTATTTGATAAGCTACAATTTAGCAGGTCCAATCGAATAAGTTACTTGATTCTTCCTAACTTTAAATACTTAAACTCGTCAAGGCCCTTATTCATTAACAGCATTTTGCTTTGGAACTCTTTACCAAATCATTTACTTTGTGTTGTTAACAATGCCGAATTTAAGCGCTTAATTTTTCATTATTACTCTTACCAATAATACCTAGATAAAATAATAATTAATAAAAAATAATTAACCAATTATCTAATCTAATCTTTTACCTGTTTAGTTTAGTTTTTTTAGTTTTGTTTATAAACCTAGGCCAGACTCAGAGAGGGTTGTGCGCATTCCTCGTGTGGATCCAAAAAACTAGCTGGGATAAATGATTTTTTGAAATTAATATATCAAAATGTCAGAGGGTTAAATTCAAAGTTGAACAAACTATATCTTAAAAGTTTTACTTGTAATGCGCACATTTTAGCTTTCACTGAAACTTGGCTCAAACCATCTATATATGATGCTGAAATTCTATGTACTAATTTTCAAATTTTTAGAAAAGATCGCCTTCATAAACATGGCGGAGGCATTTTAATTGCCGTTCAGTCTTTATATCCATCTGAGGTTTACCCATTAGATTATTCTGAGGACATTGAATTCTTATGTGTCCGCATAAGGATTGATGAGCAATATGTATTTATTACATGTTCATATATCTTCTTTCTTGGCAACAATTTGCTATAAAATGAGAACAACTGATTCACTGATTGTTATTGGTGATTTTAATATGCCAAGTGTTACTTGGAACTTTTGTGAAGAAGTTCGGCATCTTTATCCTTGCACTGCTATAGAACACAATAATAACTTTTTGGATATATTTTCTGAATTAAGTTTGTATCAGATTAATAACATTAAAAATAAGAATGAAAAATGTTTGGATCTTGTTTATGTAGATGATGACTGAAAAATTTTAATTTCTCGTTCCCAACCCTACGTTACACCTGAGGATGGTCATCATCCTACCTTAGCATTATTCTTTGAATTACCTTATAGTCAAAAAATTGATATAAAAACTGCTAAATTGAAATACTGTTTTCAAAGAACTAACTATAATAAACTCGTTGATATTCTTTCTGTTACCTCTTGGCCGTTAGATAATCTGAACATTGACAGCTGCGTATCTTTATTTAATAATGTCTTATATAAAGCTAAAACTTCTTTTACGAATACTGGGTCCATTTAGTTCACAAAGGATTTAAGAAACTTAAAAAATCGGAAGTCGCGAGCTTTTAAAGTTTATAAAAGATCTGGCAGAAATATGGATTTTTGTAACTATTCCCGTTTACGTCATGAATATATAAAGCTGAGTGATAAATGTTATAAAAAATATTTAAATAGTATAAAAATGAAAATTCATCACGAACCTTAATCTCTTATGACAGCGATTTCCCTCCGTCTATGTGTCTTGGTGATCTTGTTTCTAGTGATGACATTGCTTCAATGACAATGACTCTTACTCCATTGATTCGTTTAACACTATTTGTTTTCCAACCATAGATGTTCTAGATGTTCTTCAGTCCTTAAGTCTCTTGAGCAGACATTTAAATTTGGACCCGATAATATTCCAAGTTGCATATTAAAAAATTGTGCCTAACTTTTATATAAACCTCTTGCCATAATCTTTGATAAATGTTTAAAATCAGGTTATTTCCCTGAATGTTGGAAAGAATCTTTTATTGTTCCTCTACATAAAATGGTGTTAAATCTAATATATCAAATTATAGAGGTATTGCTAAATTAAGTGTGATACCTAAGTTATTTGGATTAATTGTTACTACCCAAATTATGAACTCTTTTGTAACATTGATCAACACATCGCAGGTTCCTTAAGGGGAGATCTACTACGACTAACCTTTTAGAATTCACTACATGTGTAATGAATGGATTTTAGCAAAGCATTCAATAAAGTCAATCATAGACTCCTTATTAAAAAACTATGTTTGATTGGATTTCCGAAAGTGATTTTCCAAGATGCAGTATCAAAAAGCATTGCTGTTACTTCCGGAGTTTCAGTAAAATTGTAATGTATGCTGATGATGTAAAGTTGTTCTTATCTTACAACTATATAATCCAACAAAAACTTCTGCAAGAAGATCTAGATAATTTTTCAAAATGGTGCCGATTAAACTTGATATTACTCAATCTGGATAAATGTAAGTTTATGAAATTTACAAGGAGACAACCTATGTCTGCTAAATATTCTTTACAGGATCAGACTCTGAGTCATGTATTGATAATTGTTGATTTGGGTGTGACAATGGACTCCAAATTAAGTTTTAACTTACATATCAACTCGTGTGTGAACAAAGCTAAAATTTCGTTAGGATTTATTAAACGCTGGTCAAAAGAGTTTAACGACCCTTATACAACAAAAACGCTATTCACTTCACTTGTTAGACCCATCCTTGAGTATGCATCTCCTGTCTGGAATCCTCAATATAATTGCTACATATAGTAAGTAAAATTGAGTTTCTCTCGTAAAAATGTCGAATTTAGTTCCTACAAACTACGATATGCGGATATCATTGATTTTCTGTTTCCAATTGAAGGAATCTGCTTTGGAATCTCATTGAATGCTTGTGGAAGCTTACGGCCAGCACGCTTTAGGCAAAACAGAATGCAACGAGTGGTTTAAAAGTTGCGATTTTGATGTGAGAAACGAAGAACATGGAAGACCACCGAAAAAGTTTAAAGATGCCGAATTGCAAGCTTTACTCGATGAGGATGATGGTCAAACGCAAGAAAAACTTGCAGAACAATTTAATGTGATCCAACAATGCATTTCTCAACGTTTAAAAGCCATGGGATTGATTTTGAAGGGGAAGATGGATGCCGCATGAATTGACTGAAAGACATCAAGAAAATTGAAAACCAACCTATGAAATATTCCTCGCCTAGTACAAAAGAAAGTCATATCTTCATCGAATTGTTACTGGCAATGAAAAACGGATCTATTTCGAGAATCCCAAACGTAAACGATCATATGTTAAGCACGGTACACCGGCCAAAGCCAAATCGCTTCGGAAAGAAGAAAATGTTCCATATTTTCTGGGACTAGCGAGGTGTTATCTGGTTTGACCTTCTGAAACCTGGTTTGACCTTTGAACCGTGCTTTGCGCCGAAAACGTACAGAATATCAAGCTAGGCAATACAAATTGATTTTTCTTTATGACAACGAACCATCACATCGAACAAAAGACTCGGGAATTGGTAGATTCGTTCACCAGACTTGGCTCCATCTGACTACCACTTATTTTCATCAATGGGGCACGCACTTGCTGAGCAGCACTTCGATTCGTACGAAAATGTGAAAAAATGGCGCGATGACTGGTTTAACTCAAAAAACGAACAGTTTTTTTTGGCGAAGCATTCAGAAACTGCCAGAGAGATGGGAAAAATATGTAGCTAGTACTGGCCATTACTTTGAATATTGAATGTATAACCATTTTCCTTAAATAAACGTGTATTTTCTCTAAAAAAAATTCCCGGTTTCATAGGTGTACACCTGGCATATGTAAATTTCTTCTGGAATTTTGTGCAGAAGTTTGAAAGGTATTGCATCCAGTTTTTAAATCCCTTTCCTCTAACTAGAGAAAAATAAAAACAATTTTCGATCGATTTGAACACATTGGATTTCCCCAATGTGTACTTGGTAAATACTAAATTAAACTTTTTTTTTTTATAAGTATGTACAAGGCAAATTGTTGATTACTTCTTTGCAAATGGTTGTCAGATAGAAATTCATCCAAAAAATAAAGAAGTTGTTTGTTACAAAAATTACACTATGCAACAAAATGAAAAAATTTGCCATCTGAACACGAAAATCACTCTTAAAATTTGTTCTACAGAAGCGTTTCAAAATCAATTAATTGTGTTTATTAAAACAGTAATATATCGGCAACAACTTTTTCCAAACCATTTTCAAATCTTCTCAGGTGCAGTCAATGGAAATATCTTAAAATATCTTCGTTTTTGGGCAGAAATTCAAGTCGAAAATTAACTAAATACTCTGGGAAATATTTATGACATTATAAAATATACAATTTACATGTATTTCGCGTTTAAATTGTCAATTTTAATTTTTGCAGAAGCAGAGTTTACATCCCTGCTTCTGCATTTCTGACGCTGGCGTAAACAGCTATTTTTCCGCACTCCTCTCAATGCACCCATTTTGTCTTGCCAAATGCTAAGAAACCCTTCTCCGCCTCCACGGT